>JAJQQW010000010.1:106813102-107413102 GCA_025583905.1 Ia io | reverse complement strand
GTTCACTGTGGTATAAGTGCAATGGCTTTCAAACATGTGGGATCATTTCATAGCAAGAAATATAGTGTATATTATGGCCCATAAGTAACAAATAAGTTTAATAAATGGACATGTCTTTACTATTTTCAGGATATGCCAGGCATGCACCCCATTTTGCATTTTATAAAATTATTCTATTTATATATAGATAATAAATCTATAATCTAAATTATAGATAGAATTAAAGATATATATTTTACATTTGTCAATATTGGCAAATGTAGATACTATGTATATTTTCTATTTAAGTAAATGTTAATCATCACTCACAAATAATCTCTCACCACAGTTTGAAAACCAGTAATAAGAGAAACTCTCCTAGGAGTCCTGTGACTGCTTATCTTCCAAAGGACTGCCTGCTACTTTGTCTGCATTCTTTCAGCATTGATGCTCATCGTTTGTGCAGAATTAGTTCATGCTTATTACTCAAGTGTTAACATTTTCTCTTTGGTTCATTTGTATTTTTAGCGCTTCCAACTTTTTAAACTATTTGGAATCTTTGCTTTTCAGTGAGAAGTAGAAAGCAGGCAGTTGTGACTGTTTTTCATATATTAGCATCCAGTAATAAGTTAACAAAGTTATAAATGTATTTCAAAATTTTTGGAAGTATATTTTTTCTCATAATAAACTTATTTGGGTAAAATTAAAATGCCAAAAGTGATGAAACTTATTTTTAGCATTTAATGTTTATCTAATTGGAAGTGATTTAGATATTCAATGAATATCTGTTACTTAGTGTTGACCTTCTTTGCATTTATTTAAATTACTTGTTTTTAACAATTATGCTTGGATTGGACATTAAACCAGCTAACCATTATCTTATTTTCTTTGCTGACAAATTTTGTAATAGAGATAATATGAACTTATTTGATTTTTCAGTAAATCTAGGTAAAATGAAAGTAAATAATTCGAAAGACATGCCTGTTTTAATTAAACCAACAACCTGGAACTAACATTAATGTCAAATATATTCCCTGAAATTCATTTGGGTTAGTTTTGATTATATTTCTGAAAGTATTCTTAATTTATATAAATGCTTAATCTTTTAAAACTCATTAAATACATTACACATAAGTTTTGGTAATACCATTCAGAGATAGGAAGATATTACACACACACACACACAATACAAACTGATTTTTAAAAATATTAGCCATGTCTCAGGCATAAAACTCAAAAGAATAGTTGGACCCAAATTGTATTTTTGGCAGATGGACTAAGTTAAGGTTACTTGTTCATATGGACAAAGTTTTATATTAAAGATTAAAAAAAAATTGCATGCTGTAAGGATCCTTTTTAAAGCTGTTTTTCAAGTTACTTGACCCTTAAAAGCTTCTGCATACCAACCAAAGGATTCATTTCATTGTCTCTGAGAGGTTTGGAATTCTCTTTTAAGGGGGCCTCTTAAGGTGGACTAATTTAAAACAATTAGTAATGACCATTGTAATTCCAAACAGAAAGAGGTACTCACCAGGAAGAGCAATCCTATATAATAAAAGGCTAATATGCAAATCGACCAAAACGGGGAATGGATTGGTTGCTATGATGCGCACTGACCACCAGGGGGCAGATGCTCAACATGGGAGCTGCCCTCTGGTGGTCAGTGCGCTCCCACAGCGGGAGTGCCACTCAGCCAGAAGCCGGGCTCATGGCTGGCGAGTGCAACAGCGGTGGAGGGAGCCTCTCCTGCCTCTGCAGCAGCGCTAAGGACCCCTCAGGGGATGTCCGCCTGCAGGCTTAGAGGGTGCAGGCCGGGCTAAGGGACCCCCGCCAAGTGCACGATTGTCGTGCACTGGGCTTCTAGTGTCTTGATAAAAACAGGAAGGATAAAACCTTTATTACTATTATTTTGGTTAATTCTCATCTGATGATATTTTTTCCATTGATTGGTTGCCTCCCACACGCAACTGGGATCTAACCTGCAACCGTGGTATGTGCCCTTGACCTGGAATCAACCCCGAGACCCTTCGTTGTCTGGGCTGACACTCTTAACTCCTGACCCACACTGGCCAGGGTAGTATGAAACCTTTAAATAGGTCCCAGATAAAGTCAGAGAGCTTAACTAAAGGGAGGGAGCTGGGCATCTTACACATTTACCTAACCAAAAGGAAAAGACAGTTCATGGAAGTGTAGAGCACAAAAGCCTCAAGGGGGATGCCTTCCCCAGTCCCAGGGGTTGTTAGGTCCTCAGGGGTTTGTCTCCTTTGGATCCCACTTCTGACACCATATAATGTCATCTCAAAAATAAACAGCCAGTTATTTTATCAGCAAAATGTGTTTATTAGGGAGTAGCAGAGAATTGCAATATGGAACAAGAAAAATGTAGCAAGCTACAGGCAAGTTCCAAGAGACAAAAGGGTAAGACAGCTTTTATTAGCTTTTAGGAGGAAACTGGGGAGGGTTGTTTTGAACTGAAGTTCATTGTAGGAGAACAAGAGTTTGAGGTTGTAGCAGTTTCTCATTTGGTGCAAGTGGGGGTTAGTGCATTATTGCTGGGGCAGGGAGGGATCTTTTTCTCTTGAAAGCAGATGAAATTGCTAAGTGAAAAATGACCTCCTTTGTCAAAATAATTCTTACCTTCTTTCTGCTGGTTATGTAGGCTGCAACTAGCGGTGCATGTGTGAGAGGTCACCCTTCAGGGCTTCCCAGCACCGTTGTAAAGTGAGGTTCCTTTATTTCATGATGTGCATGGCAGGTGCTCTGGATTACCAGGCGAGGGTCAGATTTGGAGTTGAAGGAGAGTGTTTGATCTGCATGTGTCCATTCTTGCCTGTGGTAATTACCTGTGACCCTGGTTTTCTCACCAGTTTGCTCACCATTTTAGAGGCTTAAGTCTAAGGCACCTAACCTGAGGCTACATTTGATCTTTTCTTCTCTGTGGACTTGTTTCTGGTGGATAGAAGCAGGATAGAGGGACAAACTGAGCAGGCACCTGGAGTTCTGACAGTAAAAAGTTGGGGGGGGAGGGGGGAGAAGGAAAGGAAGAAAAGGAGGGGGGAGGAGTGGGAGAGAGAGAGAAAATCAAGAGACTATTCCTGTGTCACTGTGACTATGTCTGTGTCACTGTCCTCTAAATACCCTTGCAGATTTCTTCTCCTTCCCTTGTGTTACTCTTGATCGTCAGACAAGTCATAACATGCAACTTAATCTTGATTTGCAGCCAAAGTGATTATCCACCAGACACTTAGTGTCTTAGAAGATATCGTGGAGAGTATCTCCGGGGAATCCACCAAGTCCCGACAGATCTGCTACCAGTCACTGCAGGAATCCGTTCAGGTCTCCCTGGCCCTCTTTCCAGCTTTCATTCATCAGTCAGGTAGGAGCTGGCCGCAGGTCGCACAAAGGCCCGAGTCACTGCTTAGCTCTGTAGAGCACCCCCGTCAGCAGTACAGGCCTTGACTCTGAAGGCAGAGGGCAGTGAGGTTTATGTGGGGGTCTGGAACTCAGGCCCCAGGGAGCCTTCACATGGGCTTTGCACCTGTGTCAGGTGGCACTGAGTTACTTGCCTCATTTTTATTTTGAAGGCTTTGCCTTCTCCCAGTGTGGAGCCTAAATAACTGAGAATAATGGGGCATTATACAGGAGAGGAAAGAGAACTTTTTTTCCACAAATGCTATTTACTTATACATATGGCAAGGTGGGTTTGCTGCACCCCGCTCTGCCGCTGTCACTATGGGTTCTGTCTAGCTCTGTGCAGGTATGTGAGAGCATTTACAGTGGTAGGAGATATTGGGGGTTTCTGAGTCAGCAAAAATTCAGGAGCTATTGGGGGTTTCTGAGTCAGCAAAAATTCACTGATTGCCTCTTGTAAGCAGAGTTTGTGTGGTTGGAGCCGAAACATACTATACAAGATGGTTGTTTAGATCTGGAAGTGAAACTACATTAAATGGAACCAATATTTTCTGACATTAATGCATTTAATGGACCAGGGCCATGCAATCTGAATACACCTTCATTGTCCACTTTTAGTCATTTAACCCTGACTTAACCCTCACTGCAGGGATTATTGGTCACAGAGAGAAACTGCTGAAGCACTTTGGTGTCGACCCGATTGAATAGGTCATCAGTGTGTGTGCAAACACTCCATCTGCAGTGAAAACTCTGAACGTGGCTGGGACTGAGCGGCGAGGGAGGCTCCATTTCCTATCTAGAGCCATCAGCAGAGGCTCACTACACCAGAGCTGTTTTCTCAGCATGTCCCTAATCATTTCCCACTTTCCGTCACTGGCTCTGATGGTGTTGGGGAAATTCCTTCAGCAGGAAGCCTTAGAGAGATGATAGAACAGATTGCAAGAGGAAGTCTGTCAAACCAGGGATTTCCGTTTATCCCTGTGTGCAGGCCTCTGATCATTTGCTTTGTCCTTTGTTTAGATGTGACTGATGAGATGCTGAGCTTTTTCCTCACTTTGTTTCGAGGCCTTAGAGTACAGATGGGTGTGCCTTTCACTGAGCAGATCATACAGACTTTCCTCAATTTGTTTACCAGGTAACCACACACTTGTCCATGCTTTTCAAATTTCAAGGAGAAGTGGCGGGGCCCAGCTACAAAGGGTGGGACTTTTTGCTCCTCTTCTTCACTTGCCACAGTGTTGGTTTCATGCTGGTCCCAGAGAAACATTCCTTGGCTACTGTGTGGTTTCTTTTGTCTGCAGAGAACAATTAGCCGAGAGCATCCTCCACGAAGGCAGCACTGGCTGCCGGGTGGTCGAGAAGTTCCTGAAGATCCTGCAGGTGGTGGTACAGGAACCTGGCCAGGTGTTCAAGCCCTTCCTTCCTAGCATCATCTCCCTGAGCATGGAGCAGGTGTATCCCATCATTGCCGAGGTATGTGCGGCTCGGCTTGTCCCATCCAATTGGGGAGGGAATGAAATAGTAAGGAAAATGAATTGTGTTTTAAAGTTAATTTGTTAGTTATTTTATTTTATTTTTATAAAATAATTTTTTTCCAAGAAAGAATGCCTTTAGCCCTAACCGGTTTGGCTCAGTGGATAGAGCGTCGGCCTGCAGACTAAAGGGTCCCAGGTTCGATTCCAGTCAAGGGCATGTACCTTGGTTGCGGGCATATCCCCAGTGGGGGGTGTGCAGGAGGCAGCTGATTGATGTTTCTCTCTCATTGATGTTTCTAACTCTCTATCACTCTCCCTTCCTCTCTGTAAAAATCAATAAAATATATATTTTTAAAAAAAGAATGCCTTTAGCTTGGTACAGTATTTTTATATTGGTTGAGTTAATTAGAACTAGTCTAGTGTAAGCAAGATTGATTGGTAAAGATCAACCTCCCTGGAAAACAGTTTATAACTTTAGGTGAATATATAGTTTTCTACAGCAAACATTATAACAAACTAGAGGCCTGGTGCATGAAATTTCCGCCACCACCACTGCACTTGCCAACCTGTGAGCCCAGCTTCTGGCTGGGGGTGTTGCCCCTGTGAGAGCGCACTGACCACCAGTGGGAAGCTCCTACGTCGAGCGTCTGCTCCCTGGTGGTCAGTGCACGTCATAGCGACCGGTTGTTCCGCCATTTGGTTGATTTGCATATTAGCAAATACTATTAAATATTAGCAAATACTATTAGCAAATACTATAGGATGTACTATTCCTATCAAGAGCATTCATGATCTCAAGGATACAAGGCAAGTTTTCAGATCCAAAGCTTTCCTTGTTATAGCAAAGCCTCTGTTCTTCACGGACGCAGCATGACAAGATCCAGAATAAGTAGATTAACTAAATTTTATGTAATAGTTACGTCAATAAGAGCTAACCTTTTTAAATGCCCAAATTAAGGCTTAAGTGATTCCACTTGCTTTGCATCATTAAACACACGTGGGCCCTGTAAGGATTCTTGCCATGGAAGCTCATGCCTTCTGTCTCAATTTCATCTTAATCAGCTGAATTAAATATACCGGGGCCTTATCATTTTGAATTCTCCAGACCCATCTGGAATAATGTGACCCGTCATGCCCTCTAGTGACTTGGAGATTTTTGTTCAAATTAGAAAATATTGCTGAGCCTGCCTCTCTCTCCTCTCTTCATCCCAGAATCCCAGCTGCCAGTGAAAGAGGAGACAGGCCCAGAGAGCAGTCAGCCCTGCAGGTTGCTCCCCTCCCTCCCTCGGAGGTGCTGCCTCCCCCAGACCCTCTGAGGCTTCTTTCTGTGGCTCCTAAGTGCTCCTTAAGCCCATTTTCTATGGAGGATAGATCTGCTTTAAGGTTTCATATTTGTCTTTAGCTTCTGAGTTATATAAGATCATCAGGTTAGTTGGAAAGCGTTGTTTATCCTGGGAAAAGGAACAACTCCCAAGACTATGACAGATGAGATCAGCTGCTTTCTGAACAGAAAAGCCATTTTCCTAATTGTTCTTCCATTTAGTAGCCTTTTCTGAGCTTGAAAACCTGAGTGTGTCCATCAGAAAAGGGCCCCTTGGCACCGACCCAGGCATTCTGTCTCAGGCAGCCCTGTCTCTGCCGAAGTACTCCTGATTTGACCTGCTGACTCAGGGGCCTTGATAGGATGGGAGTGTGGGTGGGAAGCTGACAGCTTGCTGTTGCCAGGCATCTCTGAGACCTCTTTGTTGCTCTGGGCCTGGGCTGTGAGTGGCTCCTGAGCCGCAGGAGGGGAAGGTTTGAGGGTCTCTGTGTGTCTCCGCAGCGCCCCTCCCCTGACGTGAAGGCTGAGCTGTTTGAGCTTCTTTTCCGGACACTCCATCACAACTGGAGGTACTTCTTCAAGTCCACTGTCTTGGCCAGTGTCCAGAGGGGAGTTGCCGAGGAGCAGATGGAGAATGAGCCTCAGTTCAGTGCCATCATGCAGGTAACGTAGAAGAGCTGCTGAGGTTGCCCTGTGGCCCAAGAATAGACAGGCCTCGTTCGGGACACCTGGGTCCGTTGCTGTTTGTCCTTGGCTTCTCTGACACAGTCCCCTTCCCTCACGTGACCACTGTGACAAGTACCGCCTCTGAAGCCTTTAGTGCGGTCTGAAGCTCGGCTCTGCCCCTCAGCACTATGCACTTAATTCACTTCTCAGAACCTCAGTCTCCATGTGTCGAGTGGGATGACACGGCATCAGCATCACAGGCTCTCCTTTACTGGAAGCCGACTGAATGGCAGTGTCTGGAGGAGGGGCCCATGTCTGCATCTATAGAGAGAATTCTGGCTAGAACAGAATTGGGAGAAGCCCTGCCCTGTGCCTCGGTGCCCCCTCTCAGCTCAAGTGTGACTGTTAGAGCCTAGAGAGCGAGCTCTCTGGGGGTGGGCCACACCTGCTGTGGAAGATGGTGGCCCCCCCTTGCCAGGGCAGCCAGCTGTCAAGTGCTGTTTGTGTCCTGCACTCAGTTGCATACATACAATTTGTGTTCAAAGTCTAGGTTGAAGTGGAAGGTTTTCTTTTTGTTTTTTTCCGTGCTTGCTTTTCTTCACCCTTCAGCTCCCCACCAGCACACATGCACCCAAACTCCTTGTGTGGGGATCTCTCTGGAAAAGCACATGCCTACCCCTGGGCTTCCTGCAGTCACTTCGCTGAACTTCCATCGCCAGCACCCCACGCGGGTTTCGGTGTGGAGTACTGTTTGTTCCCTCTGCCTTCCTCTTAACCTCTGTCCTCGCTTTTAAGTCTTCTTTGGTAGACAGTATTGGTAAAGGCTGTTGGAAAACAGTTTCCACTGCTAAGTATTTTACCTAAGATACATGAAAACATATATTCACCTGTGCACAGATGTTTACAGTGGCTTTTAAAAAAATTGCCAAAAGCTGGAAACATTTCAAATACCTGTTGCTGGTAGTGAGTAAACAGTGGTGCATGCATGTAAGAGCCTGCTGCTCAACAATACAAAGGAACATATTGCCCTGGCTGGGTGGCTTAGTCAGTTGGAGTATCATTGCATACATGGAAAGGTTGCGGGTTCGATTACCAGTCAGGGCACATAACTGGGTTGTGGGTTTGATTCCCCATTGGAGGCATACAAGAGGCAACTGATAGATGTTTCTCTCTCACATTGATGTTTTTTTCTCTCCTCCTCTCTCCCTCCCTCCCTCCCTTTCTCTGTTTCCTTCTCTCCCCTTTCCTCTCACCCTCAAATCAATAAACATATCCTCAGGGAAGGATTTAAAAAAAAAAAAAAAAAAGGAACAGCCTTAGCCGGTTTGGCTTAGTAGATAGAGCATTGGCCCTCTGACTCGAGGGTCCTGGGTTCAATTCCTGTCAAGGGCACATACCTCATTTGCAGGTTCCCAACCCTGGTCAGGGTGCGTGCAGGAGGCAACCAATCAATGTGTCTCTCTCACATCGATGTTTCTCTCTGTCTCTTCCTCTCCCAAAAAATCAGTGGAGAAATATCCTCAGGTGAGGATTAACAAAAAAAAATAAAAAAAGGAACATACAAACGGCAGCGTGAATACATTATGATACTTTATGGTAGGTGAAGAAGCTGGATTCAGAAGACTGTCTGCAATTCAAGCATGTCAAACTCGCGGTCGATGGGCCGCATGCCTCATTTATTTAAACGAGACACATGCAGCCTGCTGGCCGTGAGTTTGACATGCTTGGCATGATTGCATTCTATTACATTCTGGAAGAGGCAGGCCTCGAGGGACAGGAAACGAGCAGTGGTTGCCTGAGGCTGGAGGGAACTTTGAGGAGCTGGAGGTTCTGTATCTCCATTGTGATGGTGGTTAGACACTGGATGTGTTGTTCAGAATTATATAATGGTGACCCTCAGTGGGGGGAGGGGGGATTTTACTCTGTATTAGACTTCAGTAAACCTGACTTGAAAAATAAGTGAGTGGAAACCAGTGGGCATCATAGAGATCACTGCAGCAGGAGTTACAAGACCCTTGTAGCATAGGACAGAATGACAAGGCCGTCCCCGGCTTATTCTAGGAGGTGTCCTGCACACGACTGGTCTGCCTATCATTGGCCTGCCCCACTCTCCCCGGTCTTCATTGGCACAAGGCTCTTTGTGGTGTGTGTGTGTGTGTTTTTTTTTTTTTTTTGCGGGGGGTCCTAACTTTTACAGCCCAGAAATTGCAAAGCAGTTTAAAAATTTGTTATTGCTTAATTCCAAGACAGAGGCAGCTGGTTGTGACGTGCCTCTAAGGATTTTTGTTTTATAAGACCTGGGATGCCAGGGAGAGGGCTTATGGGAGTGTGAGTGGTTGGCTTAGCTATTTGTCTTAGTTTTTAGCTTCTTGCTTCAAAGATAAGTCTTCCTGAAGGAGTCTAGAGGTTCATTACAAAAGATGTAGGATGAGGATGTGAGGGTGATCTGGCTGTGACATCTGTCACCCCATTGATTGCCAGGGTTGATTCGGCTGATCTGGCTGGGTAGGCGGGTGTCCCCTCCTCCCTCACCGATCTATATGCATCCCTCCCGAAGCTGTGCGCTCGGTCAAAGAGGGCGACGTTCCCCCCAGAGGAGAGGACCGGTCTTTGGTCAAGGGTATACGAGTAGCTGCGTTTCCCTGCTAGAACCTCCAAACAAGCTCTCACAGGTGTAGGATGGGACCAAAAGAAGTCAGGCCCAGTGGGAAGGACTTAGGAGACAAGACTACATGGGAACATTCCTGAGATCTGACCAGACAGGCTGGAAGACTGGAGGTAGTAGGCCTGCCCTGCATCGGCAGAAGGAGCCACTCCCGCGGTATCCGGTCCTCGGTATGGGGGAGGGTGCCCAGAGGGTCTGGCCTGGCGGTGTTTCATGCTGCTAGTAGAGTGGTGGTCTTATTTCTTGGACAGGCTTTTGGACAGTCCTTTCTCCAGCCTGACATCCACCTATTTAAACAAAACCTCTTCTACTTGGAGACACTCAACACCAAGCAGAAGCTGTACCACAAGGTAGGTGCCCATTTCTCAGAAAGTTTCCTCATTAACGGCGCTGGGCCCTGGTTGGGACCTGGAGAGGCCCCCTGAGCCCATTGGCAGCCAGCACTCACTCTGGGCTCTGTCTGCAGAAGATCTTCCGGACCACCATGCTGTTTCAGTTTGTGAACGTGCTGCTGCAGGTCCTGGTCCACAAGTCCCATGACCTCCTGCAGGAGGAGATCGGCATCGCCATTTACAACATGGCCTCTGTGGACTTTGACGGCTTCTTTGCAGCCTTCCTCCCCGAGTTCCTGACCGGCTGTGACGGCGTGGATGCCAACCAGAAAAATGTGCTGGGGCGGAATTTCAAGATGGATCGGGTGAGGAGAGAGGCCAGGCTAAAGGGAGGGCGGTGTGGGCTCACGCCTGGTGCCCGCTCAGTGGGGGGCAGGCTGCCTTCCTGTGTGGTTTGTACCCCTGTGGCTCCGAGGCAGCGTGTGCCATTCCTGATGATGCGGTGCTATGCCTGGATGGCGGGGTCCGTGCTTTCCTCAGTGTTGGCTTTGGCAGCACTGTGTCTTCATCTCATCCGCCACGGGCCCAGCATCAGCCCTGGCAGCCCAACTGCTCTGTCTCGGCTTCTTGGTACTTACTGTCCCCGTCGAGCACACCACTGACCAGCTGCTGTTTCCTCGTGGGCTGAGAGTCACTGCGGCCGAACTTGCAGATAGATGGGAAGATGGGAGTTCCGCAGCGGCTTTCCTGGTCCCCCAGCTTAGAGATGGGACCCTGGCTTTTCCCACAGGAGCCTCGCAGTGTTCACCCTCTTGCCTGGGCAAGGTCTGGTGGGCTGTCCCCACCTGGTGCCCAGCGTTTCCTGTCCTGGACCTTTTTCTGAGCACTCACTTGCGCGCACGCCCTCCCCCGTTTTAGCTGATAAGCCTCTGCTGCTTGCCTGGTCAGGTCTCCCCAGAGCTTTTCTTAAGGGATAAGTCATTTCCGCCTTTGACCAGTTACCACTTGAAGTGGAATCTCTTCCACCCACATCCTCAGGGTTGTGACTCCTGTGCTTGCCGCCTGTCTATGGGCTCCCTTCGGTCTTCAGATGTACGTCTCGCTCCTGCTGGAGCACAGCCCTGCGGCCTTCTTGTTTGTCTCGGCTGTGATGTGTATCAAGACAGCTTTTCTTAGACTCGGCTCCTGTTTTCCTTAGTCTTTCTTCCCTGGCACTTACCTGTTCGCTCCGGGGCTTAAAGCTCACTTCAGCCACTGGTATTTCCTTTCTTTTTCTAGAGCAGCAGTCGCCAGCCTTTTGGACCTCATGGACCACCAGGTCCGCAGACCACCAGTTGGCGACAGCTGTTCTGGAGTACAAATTCTAATACTTATTGATCAGTTCCTACTGATGCCATTATCAGTCAACTTCTTGATTTAAAGCAGTGGGTTCCAAATTTAGTCATGCATCAAAGCTCCTGGGTACTTGAAACACAGAAATTGATTCCTGTGTTCCACCAGGAAATTCAGATTGGAATTTGGAAGCCGCTGATTTAAGAGACCCGTTGGTATGTTTTCTGAGGAGGACATAAAGGAATCCTTTACTCACTTGCTCACTCACTCACTGTCTGGCTGAAGCCAGCTCCTTGCAGGGCCTGGGCAGGGGTGGGCACTGTCTCTGCCTTCAGAAGGCCCTGGTGGGAAGCCTGGCACAGCAGCGCGGTGGACCGCACTGGCTTTCTGACGCATGGGTCCTGTTAACCCTATTCCCAGGCGGACCCAGGCTCAGAAAGGCCAGCCGTCAGTTGGCAGGTACGGAACTTGGGAACGGGAGAACAGGGGGCGGGCCAGGCCTGGCGCTCTGGCTCCAGGGCCTGCGTGCACTGTCCACAGCAGTGGGCCAGGGCACTGAGAGCTCAGCGGAGGGGCGCGGACCTGCCCCTTGGAGCCAGGAAACAAGAGTCTGAGGGCTTTTGGGCAGAGGCAGGCCTTACGCTGCAGCTTGAAGAGGGGGGAGGGGAGCCAGGGAAAGGGCAGTGGGAGGAGGCGGCTGGAGGTGCCTCGCTCTTCTCTGAGCCCCCGGCCAGCGGAGCTACAGATGGAGCTGCCCACTCTGTGGCAGGGAGCCACTGGTGTTGCTCACACTTTGCTGTGTGGTCTGGCATCTATATTCATGATCTAAAGATGAGGGTGCGAGCCTCGGCCACCTCCTGGTGCTGCCTGGTAGGGTGTGGGGTTCAGCTGGGAGGAGCCTCTCTGTTCGCTGTCTGCGGCCCAGCAGGCGGTGGTCAGCAGGTGAGATCACGGGTGCAGGCGGGCTCCCGCCAGGGTGTCACCCTTAAGTGGCAGGGCCTGCCTGGAGCACTGGGGAGAGGAGTCTGTGGACATGCTGGACAGGACGCGGTGAAGGGGAGACACACTGGCAGCCCGACCAGTGCCCCTTTCCCTCCGGCCTTGTC
This sequence comes from Ia io, assembly GCA_025583905.1. Taxonomy (NCBI): domain Eukaryota; kingdom Metazoa; phylum Chordata; class Mammalia; order Chiroptera; family Vespertilionidae; genus Ia; species Ia io. The sequence continues at coordinate 107,400,815 of JAJQQW010000010.1, read as the reverse complement.
ACTGAGGCTGGTTTCCCAACCTCGGTGCCTCAGAGCCTGGCCGTGCACACGAGGGCAGCCTCGCCGTGCTCCCCGCCGCAGTGCCTGTGCGCTCACACGGTGCGGGAAGGAGCGGAAGTGGCCTGTTGCGTACACTGTGTGGGAGCTCAAGCATGCCCTGGGGTGGAAGTGCTGGTGGGCGGGTGGGTGACTTGGGGTGCTGGGTGCGGCCAGGCTGCAGCTGTGCCCGTGCCTTCCAGGACCTGCCCTCGTTCACCCAGAACGTGCACAGGCTGGTCAACGACCTGCGCTACTACAGACTCTGCAACGACAGCCTGCCGCCAGGCACTGTGAAGCTGTAGGCGGCCTGCTTCCCGAGGGCCGCGGCCTGCACCACTCGCCCCCCACCGCCGCTGCCGGGCGAGCCTCAGCTCCTCCTCGGACTCTTACCCCTGAGCAGCGTGGCCTGCCCTCCGCCCTCCTCCACCCAGCTCTCCGGCTGCCCACCCAGCACAACTGGCTTCAGGTGTGTCTTAGCACTGTTTGGAGGCCTGGGCGTCTGGGCAGACGGAGGGCATGTGGCTGGGCACCAGGAGATCCTGCGGGTGCTCTGTGCAGACCATGCGCATGCCAGTCATGAGACAGAAATGCCAAGGACCACTAGGACAGTGCCACCTTCTCACCATTCCACCGCCCTGCCCCCTCCGGCCTCGTCGGCTACGGAGAGATGTGATGTTGGAATTTTTGGCACTTCTACCAACCCCTTCCCCCGATTGCCTTGAAGTCTCTGCTCTGTGTTAGAGATTGGCAGACTCCTGAGTTTTTTTGTTCGTTTTCTCATCATTCCATTGTGATACTAAGAGACTAAGAAGCTTAATGAAAAAATAAAATGCTTATGTTGTTGTTATATAAATGCTGGTTAGGGGGCTTCCTTGCAGGCAGAGCCCTCCAGGGCTGGCGTCCAGGTGGGGGCTGTCCTGGGCGGGGGGCAGTGAGGGAGGAGGCCGGTTTGTACCGTGCAGGGGCAGAGGAGGACCATCTTGCTAGGGCCTGACCGCACCCCACCCCGCCCTCTTCTGGATACCATCCCGCTAACCCTGGTGAGGATGCAGGGTTCCCATGCTCATATTCAGAGAGCAGGTAACCTCATGTCACTGACAGTTAACCTAGAGGTGGAGGTGGGTGTGGAGTCTAAGGGGAGCCAGTGCCCATTCCTCTCAGAGAAGGGGTCCCTCCCAAGGGTGCCAGCCAGGCACCAGCCCTCAGTGGGCTCCTGATGGCTTGTCTGGAAATAGCGGTTGGAGAGGGGAGGGGGGAGGATGTAGTTGGGTGAGGGTGGGTGTGGCTTGGCTCAGGGCTCATGGGTGTGTCTGAGGCTGGGGCCTTGCTCAGCCATTGGTGAGTGGGAAGTTTCTGGGCTAACAGGTCAGCTTCTTCTGAGTCAGGTGTCGTAATGGCCAGACAGCCAGGACCAGGGGGTTCTGATGGGACCACCACTCTGCAGGAAGAGGTTTGCTCACCACAGGGCCCTGAGGGGTGTTTCCTGAAGGCAGGGCGGCCCTTGGCTCCTGTAGAACTCGGGGGGCGAGGGAGGGAAGAGGGTGTTGGGGGCTGATGGCTTCTACTTCTGAGGTCTTTAAGAATCACTTTGGTGATGGTGGGTGGGGGGTGGGGCCATGGGGTGGGAGAGAGAGAGAGAGAGAGAGAGAGACAGACAGAGAGAGAGAAAGAGAGAGAAGCAGCCCCTTTGTGTCAGTCGCAGCCTGTCACCCCGGCTAGCCCCGCTTCAGAGTTTATCTAGGAGGGGATTGAAACTCTTCTCCAGGAAGGAGTTAACATGCAGTTATTGCTGGGCTGTAAATACGCCTCACCGGCGTGCTGGGGGAGACAAGGCGTGCTCTCTGTGCCTGAGATTAAGAAAGGGCTTTTAGAAAGGCTAGTGTTGGATGGGGAGGGGATGGGTTTTGTCTGTGGGCCCCATCCTTGGACAGGACATGGAGGTGATAGAGGAGAGGCCGTGGGGAGTAAGGTGGGCTGGTTGGAGGACTTTTTGTTGTTAATCCTCACCTGAGGATATTTTTCCATTAATTTTTAGAGAGAGTGGAAGGGAGGGGGAGAGAGCGAGAAACACTGATGTGAGAGAGAGACAAAGATTGGTTGCCTCCTGCATGGGTTCCAACCAGGGCTGGGGATTGAGCCTGCAACCAAAGTACATGCCCTTGACTGGACTCGAACCCGGGAGCCTTCCGTCTGCAGGCCAATGCTATCTACTGAGCCAACCGGCTAGGGCTGGGTTGGAGGATTTTTGATCCAAGATGAATGGGTGTGGCCCAGTGAGCTACCAGTCCTTGGAGATGTGCAAGCAGAGGCTGGTGACCTGCACAAAGGGTCTGTCCAGGGGGAGGTCAGGCAGATCTCCAGCCCGATTCCCCTTGGCGCTGCAGGGGCCTGGCCCAAGGGCAAGCCTTAAGCGAGGGTGGAATTGGATGAGTTCACAGGCCATTGACAGACCCAGAAATTGTCTGCATTCTGAGGAAGGGGCTAGGGAAGGGTAATGGTGGGGTTTTCTACGAGGTGGGCTGCCTTCCCTGCTGCCGTGAGTGTGGGAGGCTGTCCTGGCTGCGTCGGGCGCGCGCCCGCTTTTCCTGGGTTTATGTCAGCTACGTTGGCTAGAGGCGCAGCGCTGGGAAAGGGTCTGAGGCCACACCTTCAGAGCTCAGCATTTCCGCCGCTGCCTCCCCTCGGCCTCGGCAATGGAGGCTGACTTCACAGCCGTTTTCTTCCTGACGGTAAGCTATAGAAGACTGGGAACAATGCAGAAACGGAAAAAGGCACCTAATCCCACTGCCCGAGAAAACCACCAGTAGAAATAAAATGGAGTTCCTGTTGTTGTGCAATCTCCTCCTTAGCACTTGCGTGTTGTGCCCATTTCCTCGTGTTACCAATCGCTCTATAAAACCGGACCTTTCATGGCAGTGTGTTCCCTCGCACGACGCACCATGTTTTGTTTGCAGTCTTTCTTTTAAAAGATGCTGCTGCAGTGAGCGTCCTCGTGTATGAATCTTGGTAGTCTTCTGATGGCTTCCATGGGCTCAATCCCTAATGGGGGATTGCGGGCGCACTGCTTTTGAGGCCTGTGGTAGACATTGCGGGGCCCGGTTTCCAATCTGAAGATGGGCCTGTTACAGCCTTCAGAGTGTAAAATGTCAGCTGCAAGTGCTGGTGAGGCAGTTGACCAAGGCAGCCCCGGTTTTGTGGATCCTGGGGACTTGCAGAAAGGGTCTGTCCAGGAGGGAGGCCAGGCCTGGCTGACCTAACCAGGCCTCCTTGCCCACTCCTGGACGTTACTGCCCCAGAGTGTGATGTCTCTGCAGGGCGTGGGACCAGGACAGGGAAGGAGCTGATGTTCTGGTTGACTCCTTGGGCCTTGGCAGGAACCATGATTGGTGGCGGTTCATTAATTTAACAAACATTATCTATCAAAGACCTCTCTAAGGCAGGGGCTGGGCTCCACGGGAAGGACTTGGAGATGAACAAGGCAGCCTGTGCCTGCAAGGAATTCATAGACCAGCGGGGGGCAGACAGACGGCGGCAGAAGGCATGCTCAGTAGCGGGATGGGGTGGGAGTCCAGGAATTGCGTGGAGGGGTGGAGAGGAACCGGCCGCTTCATTGCAGGTAGCGGTCACCTGGGACAGGGCAGGGGTGGGGAAGGGCGAAGACAGGTGTGGCGGTGTCTGAGGCTGGTGAGCAGACGAGTTGCCTGGAGATGGTGGGAGATTGCCATGGAGCTTTGATGGGGAAATGGGCAGGGTGACTATCTTTCCCCCCAAACCAGGATGTTTTGAGTAAAAGCAACATTACCGGCAATAATTCTGGGACGGCAGGGATAAACCGGGACTGTGGTCTCCCTGCCTGGAGGCGAAGGCTGGCTCGGTGAGCTCGCCCTCACCGCAGGTGAGAAGACACAGACGCGGCCGCAGCATTTCCTCCCACTTCAGTGCAGCACCCGTCTCTGGGAGCCAGCTCTGCGCTGGTCCCCAGGCAGGCAAATGGAGGAGGGCACGCCTCGTCCTGCAGTGTTCAGGGGAATGTGGTTTGACCACTGGAGTCACCACTGGGCCAGCTCTGGGGGAAGCTGGTCTCCCCAGCCCTGTCAGACCAGCCGGCTGCGCTCCTCCAGCTCCTCCCAAACTCCCCGACACTGAAGGGCTCCTGTGCCACGGCACTGTGTCCCCTCTTGTCCTTGGCGCCTTGGAGCCCCCACCCACATGGAAATTTGGAGGCAGGGCGTTGGTCTGTGTGCCCGGTGCTCCGTGGGAGAGCACAGGATTTTCCAACTCGATCCAGTGGGTCCTTCCGCCCAGGCGGAAGCCTGGGGTCACGCCGAGGTGTCCGGCTGGTTTCTAAGACGAAGCCGCGTCCTGTCTGCTCAGCATGCCTGGCCTCGTCCTGCAGCTCCGTAGGGAAGCCCTCCATGAACGGCTCGCTGGTGCAGGCTTTCTCCAGCTCCACTCCCTTTCTGCTCCCCCTGTCTGCATCACTGGAAATACCTTTTTTAAAAATGTATTTTTACCGATTTCAGAGAGGAAGGGAGAGGGAGAGAGAGAAACATCGGTGATGAGAGAGCCCTTGATTGGCTGCCTCCTGCATGGCCCTGCTGGAGGTGGGAACAGCTTTGAAAGGCCTGTTAATACGGTGGCTCAGGCCCTGGAGGTAGTGGGTGGCGGGGTGCATAGCCCACGTGGGGTATGCAGCCTCCTGGGCGAGACTGTGTGGTGTGGCCAGAAGCTCCGAAGGGCGTAGGCATCTCTGCTGGTCAGAGTTGGGCACTAGCCCCGGGGGTGGGGCTGCTGGAAAATTAATTATTTAGATAAAACATTCAGAGGCCCACAGGCCTGAGATGGATGGGCATTTTGTCAACAGATATATATATTTTTTTAAAGTGAGCTTTTCTCCCTGCTTTAGTATAGAAATAATACATGTTCCTTGCAGATAAGACAGAAAAAAAAATCCAAAGTCAATAACTCTCGGTGGCCTTCCAGACCTTTCCTTGCATTACACCTCTCAGCGGGAATAAGGCCCTGTTATCTGTGGCAGCAATGTGCCCCCAGGCCCCTGCCCACACACCGTGCGGTGGGACCGCACGAGACCGCGCCGCCTTTGGCTGCTCAGGGGAAGCCATGGGGACCTCCTGCCCAGGCCCACATTGGTGTGTGGAGTTAGCCTGGGGGCCGAGGCTAGAGGATGTGTCCGGAGGTGTGGCCCCTCCTCAAAAGCCAAGTCAGATGCCGATGTGGTTCTTGGAGCCCCCAGAAGGCATGACCCCATTTTGCAGAGGCAGAGCCTGAGGCTCAGAGTCAGACCTGCTCACCCGCCCTCCCCTGGGCCACGCTGGAGCTGGTCCCTGCACTCCTGGAGGTCAAGGTCACGGGAACCTTGCTCCCAGCCTCTGAAGGGCACTCTAATAGAAGTGGTTCTGACTGCACAGGATGTTTGAAGCGTCTGTCTTCCTCTCACCCAACCTGCCAGCGAGGGGCCAGAGGTCTGAGGAAATGGGGCTGTATTATGCTATTGATCTGTGTTACGGTTATTTCCAAAACTGGTTCCCGCCCTGGCATTGCTGCCTCCCCACGCTGGATGCAGCCGGGAGTCTGCCTGCGCTCGGCACAGTCACCTGCTTGGGGCTCCGCTGCCTCACTGCAAACGCTTGCGGAGGAGGAGACAGGCTGAGAGAAGTGACTTGCTTGAGGCTGCACAGCAGGTCCCTGGCAAAGCTGGAGCCCAATTGTAGTCTGTCTGGCTCCAGAGCCGCATTTCCTTCCTGCTGTGCCAGTGCGCGGGGAGTCACCTCGCAGCCACTGGGGAGAACTCTGCCTGCCGAGGGGCCTTGAAGAGCACGCAGCCGTACTCTGCTGCGCCAAGGAGGCAGGGCAGTTGTCGCCAGTCCACGGAACTTGAAGGACAGCGAAGCCCAGAGGGGTATGTGGCTTGCCCAAGGTCACACAGCTGGAAAGTGGCAGAGCCCGAATTCCAACCCGCTGGGAATTCCAACCCAGAGGGGCGGCTGACAGGCCCAAGGGGAGGCGCTTTGTGGGGGCGATGCCAGAGGAGGCCCAGCAGCTGAGCTGGCTGTGGCAGCGGCCCCGATTGGCCATGTCTGCTAGGTCCCTCCCTCTCTCTTTGGGGTGCTATCTCCTCTGGCAGGGGCTGAGCAGTGCCTGTGGGGGTCAGGCTGTTTCTGGGCTCACAGTAGGCCTCCACACCCAGTAGGCTCTTCTGCTGCTGGGGCTTTGCAGGTGACTCAGGTGGGGCTGCACTTGGGGGAGTCCCTCAGTGCAAGGCTCCCGGGGTTTCTCTGTGGACAGGGTTGTGGAGTGAAAGGCCAGCCATATACTAGGTGGACCGGTTAATAATGCGGACTTTTTTCAATAGATGGAGTTACACATATGTTGATATATATGCGATTTGATATGTATGCTATTTTGTTGTATTGACAACAAGCTTCAAAACTTCATATGTCAAATTTGCTGAAGGTGTTAACATCATATATATTTTTTACACTTAAAAATGTCGAATTTCATGTCAAAAAAGCATTTGTGGGAAGTTATAATTCATCATTTTGAAGAAAAGTGCTGCTGAATACTTCGGGAAACTTATCGGTGAACATGCTCCATCTCAAGATACTTGTGAACGCTGGTTTAAACGCTTTAAAAGTGATGATTTTTATGTGAAAGACAAAGAATGTTCAGGTCAACCGAAAAAGTTTGAAGACCAACAATTACAAGCATTACAGCCCACTTGTTTTCAAACCTCAGTGGATGAAGATGCATGTCAAACTAAAAAACAACTTGCAGAAAGATTAAACGTTGCTCAGCCAACAATTTCCAATTGTTTGCAAGCAACGGGAAAGATTTTAAAGGAAAGAAAATGGGTGCCACATCAATTGAACGAAAGACAAATGGAAAACCGAAAAGTCATCAGTAAAATGTTGCTTCAACAGCACGAAAAGAGTCTTTTTTTGCATCAAATTGTGAGTGGCGATGAAAAGTGAATTTATTTTGAGAATCCCAAATGCACAAAATCATGGGTTGATCCAGGTCAATCATCAATATCCAAAGCAGGTCATTTTGCTTTGGAAAGCATTTGGTGGGATCAGGAAGGTGTGGTATATTATGAGCTTCTAAAACCAGGTGAAACCGTTAATACTGATTGCTACTGACAACAAATAATCAGTTTGAACCATACTTTGATTGTGAAACGACCAGAATGTTCCAGAAGACATAGCAAAGTAATTTTGCTTCATGATGATGCACCATCACACACTTCAAAACCAGTTAAAGACACGTTAAAAGATCTTGTCTGGGAAGTATTAATCCACCCGCCGTATTCACCAGACCTTGCTCCTTCAGATTACCACTTGTTCCGATCGATGGCACACACACTTTCTGAGCAGCACTTCAAAACGTACGAAGAAGTGGAAAATTGGGTCTCTGAATGGTTTGCCTCAAAACAAGAAAAGTTCTATTGGGACGGTATCCACAAATTACCTGAAAGATAGGGGAAATGTGTAGGTAGTGATGGACATTACTTTGAATAAAGCACTTCGGATGTTTCTCTTGAAATTATCGTGTTTTCTTTGATTACAAAATCCGCCATTATTAACCGGTACACCTAGTACGTTTCCCTTAAAATGACGATGCATGCCTGACTCTCCCCTGAGCCCAAAACACATATGACTCCTGCATCACTCACCAGAGCCCTCAGTCCATCACCAGACATTGCAAGGGTCCACTCTGTGGCCGGTACTGGGTCAGGGACTAGGAATGAAGCATAGGTGCCACGTGGGTCCTGCCCTCGAGAGAGCGGGGAGGACCCTACTGTGTGCCATGTGCTATATGTACTAAAATTACATGCATGAGCAAGTGGGTGTGTGCGTGTGCACATGTGTGTGCACAGGCTCTGTGCTTTGACATGACATAGGTTTCTATAACTGACCTCATTTTACTAGTATTCTGGGAAACTGGTGAGAAGAAAATGTATTTTTAAAAAATTTGCTCATTAACCAGAAATCATTCTCTCCAGATTTAAAAGAGGCTCTTCTGGATAAAATAGTCAGTTCAAGTTCAGACTTCAGACAGGTGTTGTGAGAATTTTAAGAGACACATCGTCCTCCACGCCAGGAGAGTGGAGGGTGGGTAAGATGTCAAACCCCACTTGCTCCCTCGGTCGGGCCTTGGGCAGAGTGCAACCTACACACCAGATTTGTCAAACGCCCCATGGGAACTGTCCTGTCTCAAGGTCTCCCTTCCCCTCACCCCTCCTCTTTCCAAGATGGCGTGCGGGGGAGGCAGCTTATGTGTCTTCCTGGGGTGGGGGAGGGACATCTGGCCCTTGATTTGGACTTGGGTCAGCACCAAAGGGTGAGAGGCATACTCCCCTTCCCGGCCTCCTGTGGCGTCAGCGCAAAGACACGTGTGACTCCTGGAGCAGGAGGCAGGGCAGTGGGCGGGGAGGGGGGGGACGTGAAGGTGTAGAGGCGGCGGCAGGACGGGCCGGTGGCCGGAGTCTGGCTCCTCGTGGTAGAGCTCCAGCCCCGATTAAGGCCTCTTCAGCGGAAATGGACTCCTAATGACAGAATTTCCCCAACACAGAGACTGTTTAAAAGATGCTGGGCGGCCCAGCCAGTGTGGCTCAGTGGTTGAGTGTCGACCTATGAACCAGGAGGTCACGGTTTGATTCCTGGTCAGGGAATATGCCCGGGCTACGGGCCCAATTCCCAATGGAGTGTGCAGGAGGCAGCCGATCAATGATTTCTCTTATCCTTGATATTTCTCTCCCCCTCTCGCTTCCTCTCTGAAATCAATAAAAACATATTTTTTTAAAAGAGGATGCTGGGCAGCGCAAGTGTGACCCATGCCCACTAGGTGGCCATGCGGATGTTTTTGGATCCCTAGCACTTCTGCCAGGTTCTGGTGGGCAAAGGGCAAGGGGGCTGGCCCGGGCCTTCCTGGGGACCTGTCCTCCGACTTCTCTCTCCCAGGCCCAGCCCCTCTGGGTCCGAGGCAGCAGGGGTGGAGTCTGGGAGCCTGGTGGGAGTTAGAATCTGTCTGTCCTTGCTGAGGAGGCCTGGGCCGTGAGAGTCAGACTCGACAGATCTGGGTTCAAGTTCACATGCTACTGCTTACGACCTGCAGGGCCAGCCCCTAAACACTGGAAAAGTGGAGTGCCAACCCCCTGCATCACCCCTAAATCATTAAAAACACACAATGCCAAGCCAATTATACCTCAATAAAACGGGGGGAAATGTCAGAAAACAATACTAAGTCATAGATTAGATTTGCTATTTCGAAGTGGTGCTGCACTTTTTGTCGGCTGCCTTCTCTCTCTCTGCCCAGCTGTGTGACTCAGGCAAGTCCCGTGGGCTCCCTGGTCCTCGGCCCCCATCTACAAAGTGGAATTAGTACGAGTTCCTCCCAGGGCTGTTGAAGGACCGTGTGAGACGATGGGTTAGCATGTTCAGCTTCAAGCCTGGGTGGCAGCGGTTGCTCAATAAACAGTGGTCCTTTGGGCCATGGGGTGTGTAACCCATGGTGGTGGAGGCCCAGTTTCTGCTGGTCCAGGGGTGACAGGGTTCAGCTGAAAGCTCAGAGGGTCCCGAGGTTTGCCCAGCGTCATGGTGGCATGGGGACTGGAGCCCAGGCCCGCTCTTCCTGAGCATCCCGCCCCGCAGGCTGGCCCTGGGGTCTTGGGATGGTCTGGGGGCTGATGGACAGTGAAGCTTTCCTGGGCTTCCCCGTGGCCTCCTCCTGCCTCCAGATCTGCCCTGTCCTACACGGCTGCCACCCTTGGGACAGTCTGTGACATGGACAAACACACACATGCACACGTACACATATGCACACATATGTGTGAGCATGCACACCCCTGTCTGATGCCCCTCAGGAAGAGCAGGAACTGTTTGAGGAGGCAGAGAGTGCCAGACCTCCGGGAGGCATTGCCACAGCCTCTCTGGTCACAGCCAAGTCCAGTGCCCTTGTTCCAGAGCTCGGGATTCTGAGGCCAGTGCGGCGAACAGCCGGATGTCAGAGCCGGAGCCAGATGTCAGAGCCAGGGTTGGAGCCGGGGTCGGGGCCAGGGTCGGAGCCAGGGTCCTGGCTCAGCGCATTTCTTTCAGCCACATCTCTGTGGGCCCCTGGGAGGATCACCATGGCAGCAGGAACAGGCTTGATAGCCCAGGTCAGTGGGAGGAAAAGGCCCGGGAGCTAACATTTCTTGAGCACCTACCAAGGGACTGGTTTCCGGGAGCATTTAACTCACTGGAGTATAAACATGAAAAGGTTTCATTTCTTTTTTATTTTAATTTTTTTTAAAAAAAGCTGTCTGCCTGTATCTGTCTGTTACGATTTCTCTCAATTCATCCTGGTCCTCAAAAGGCAGTTTATTCGAGGGGGTATGGTGACAGAGCAGCACTGCAGCCCGATGAGTGTATCAGCCTCCCAAGATTTCACTTCCTAAAAAACAAGGCGACAGCATGGCCACAGACTTGAAATTCCAACTGCCTGGGGTCCCAGCCTGGCGCTCGCCCCTGCTGTGTGACCTCGGGCAGACTCTGACCCTCTCTGCCTCCACTGCATCCTCAAAATCACAGTGGAGACATTATACTACAACAATAGTGATTGTGCAGTTGGCATGCAGATGGAGAGTTACTAACCCTAAAGCACCAGAACTGGCGTTACAGGAGTGCCGTGTGTGAGCGCTACCGGCCTTATTATTTTTATTATCGCACAGTTGCCGACGGTTCAAGGTTTGGGATCTGGAGAAGGGCCGCACGCAAATGACAGAGACGAGACAAGAAATAATAATTTGGAAATATTGGGGGCCAGGCGGGAAAACAACGCAAGGAGAAGGACTTCCACTGGTGCTCAGGCCTTGCCAACCTTTTGTTCAATTTTGGATACACATCTAGCCCTTAGGGAGGCAATTGCAGTAACAGACAGACTATCCTAAAGGTCAGTAAATATTAGAAAGATTTACTCTGAGACTATTTGGTCAGGAAATTGCTTGAGCCACCATGGCCTGGACTAAACAATTGGTGCATAGCTCTGGCCCTTGCCAGGGGCTCAAGGTTCACCAGCATCCCAGGCTCCTTGTTTACACTTCTCTGATAGTGAAGACAATGGGTGGCTTCCCACAGCCCACTTGTTTTCAAACCTCAGTCTTCGACTCACTCAGAGCTGCTCCCCGCAGTCAGGGCCGGGCCCCAGCTCCGGAGTGTGGGTGCTGCTGTCAGGCTCCTCACGCCTTTCTCACCCCTCTCCCGTGTATTGGCTCCTGCGGGGTTGAAGGCCCGAGGCCCCTGCAGATGGGGTCCTACAAAGTCATGGCACAGAGGCGGCCCCGCCCGGATCCCTGTGGCCCTGAGCGGCCCCACCCGGCTCAGGTCAGGAGTCTGATCACCTCTGATTCTGGGTCACTGGAGTGGTCCTGCGACCTCTGTCCTCTAACCTCCGCTGGGGACACAGCGAGTCCTTGCCTGCCCTCTGAGGGCAGAGAGAAGAAATGTGGTGTCCCTAGGTCTCTGCGGGCCCGCAAACCGAGAGCGACTGTGGCCTGGCTCCAGCCGTGGGCCTCCCACCTCCATCCCTGGGCCAGGAGTGCCACCAGTGTTCTGGTTCCCAGGGTACCCCAGCTCCAGGGCCACGCCCCAAGCAGCAGAGCCGTGTGGGCCCTGACTCCTCCCCTCCCCTCCCCTCCCCTCCCCTCCTCGCCCGCAGCTCCTCCCGCCAACAAGGAGGAATTTGCTCCTGCCCCTGACTTTGGCTTTGGCCATGTGGCTTCCTGTGGCCAGTAGGTGAGGTGAAAGTGACCATGGTGGCCATAGTTCCCCATCAGGCTCTCATTAACGGTGCGCCTCCTCCCCTTCTCCCTCATGACGAGGGAGAGGGAGAGGAAAGAGAAATGCATTTCTCACTTCCCAGGCTCTGAGGAGCTCGCTGCCCATAGGGGCCTCCCCTGCAGGGCCTGGCCAGTTCCCCTTCCTTGGAGGCCTCCCGTCTATCCATACGATCCTTACGGACCTTACTCTCTTTAGAATGTGGGGTACTTGTCAGGGTACCTTATCTGCCAAGCAAGGAGGAACCGTGAGATGGACCCCACTGGTGGCCCGTTACCTGGGTATTATCTTCATTAGTCTCCACTGCACCAGGGAGATGCCCACTGTGCACCCACTTTACAGAGGAGGAGACTGAGGGTCACGGTGGGAAGTGACCTGCCCAAGGTCGAGCGTGATGGTTCCAGATCCCAACACATGTGCCTGACATCAGCCACCGCGTCCTGACATCCCAAAGAAAAGCATCTCAGCGGGGCGGGTAGACAAAGCAGCCCTCTTGTGGAGTCGGGCTGGGAAGAGCCTGGGCTTCCAGAAGAAGCTCTTCAGGGCCCCTCTCCTGCTTGCTTCCCGGAAGAGCAGCTGCCATACTTGCTCGGGTTCGTGGGTGAGGATGGGCTCCATTCGCCAGAGGCAGAGGAAGAAAGAGGTAGGTGAGGCACTGTCTGCCTGTCCCCCTCTCCCCGTCCCTCCTCCTTCATGTCTTTCTTTGCCAAATATTCAGTGAGGCTCTACTTCACCCCAGGCTTCGCCCGGGTACACGGACTCCACGTGAGCACGGTGGGCCTGCGCCTGCCCTCCTGGAGCTGGCATTGAAGCCGAGGGCACAGGACAGACAGTAGGAGCCACTGAACCACTAAACATGGCCATTTCCGCTGGTCCCGAGTGGGGACCGTGTTGGTAACAGGACACACAGTCACAGGAACGGTCCCTCTGGATAGTCAGGGGCCTCTGAGGCCGTGACCTGGAGCTGCGCCTGGATGAGACGGTAGGAGAGCACTTCTGGCAGGAACAGCAGTGCAAAGGGCCTGAGGCAGGCACAGGCTGGGTGTGAGAGAACAGAAGGGAGGCCCGTGTGGTGAGTTTAGAGAGAGGGGAGAGCAGTAGAAGATACTATTTGATTATTTAAATATATATGTGTAGCCCAGCTGGTGTGGCTCAGTGGTTGAGCATCAGCCTATGAACCGGGAGGTCACAGTTCAATTCCTGGTCAGGCACATGCCTGGGTTGTGGGCTCGATCCTAAGTAGGGGGTGAGGGTGAGGTGCAGCAGGCAGCTGATCAGTGATTCTCTCTCATCATTGATGTTTCTATCTCTCCCTCTCCCTTCCTCTCTCTGAAACCAATAAAAATATATTAAAAAAAGAAAAAATATGTATGTGCATTATTTTGATAGGAATTTAAAATAAAATGAACAGCAATACAAGCCCGTACTTCCCACCCCCTTTGGCGGAGACCTCTGTGCACCGCCCAAACTCCAGCCGCCTGGGAGCTGCTAGCCTCCATGGCCCCACGCAGGGGACAGCCCGGGCAGTGGCTCAGTGCCCGCGGGCACCGCTGGCCTGGCAGGGACCACTGAGTGTGAAGGCTGTTTGCTGTGATAAGTGACCTTGAAAGTCGGAGCAGGACAGGCAGCCAGAGCCTCCTGCTGTTGGAGGAACCCGATTGCCCTGCAACCTGTTCTGTGACCCAGCGTCCTCCCTTTTCCTTCCGTTTTAAGAACGCCCCGGAGAAGGTGCTCGAGGCTTTGGGGGCCTGGAAGTAACTCCGTGTCTCTGCTCTCTGCCTCCCGCTGAGTGCCCTCGCAGCCACCTCAGTTTATTCACAGACGAACGGGGGAAGGAGGGTGATCACACAGGTCCAAGCGAGGGCTGAGTGAGAGGGAAGGAGACTGTGGGCGTCAGGCCGGGGCCAGGAGAGACGCAGCGATCAGTCCTTCCTGTCGCGTGGCGAAGGCCTGGACGGAGGAGCCCTGTAGCTGACGGTCCCACAAATTACCACCATTCTTTTTTAAAAAAGAGAAATGTTTTTAAAAATTGATTTTGAGAGAGAGAGACAGACAGACAGACATTGATTGGCTGCCTTCCACAGGTGCCCAAGCCCAGAATCGAACCGGTGACCTTTTGGTGCTCAGGACACTCAACCCACTGAGCACACTGGCCAGGGCCAAATTGTTGTCATTCTTGTCTCGCTCTCCGCCAGCCGCGCGGCGCCCTGGCTGCTCCTCAGACGAGCCGCCGGCCCTCTGTGGCCTCCGCACTCGCTGCGTCCGGTCCCGTGGCTGCCGGCTCGCTGCCCACGTAGCCCTCCTGGCCACCCTCCATCTCCTCACCCCACTTCGGTTTTCTTCACAGCTCTTGTCAGCCCTGGACTGCTACGTTTCTTTTTTAAATTTCTGAGTGGGTGGGTGAGTGGGTTGTCATTAGTCTCCCTTTAAGAGAATGGAAGCTTCTAGAAACCACTTGCAGGGGTGAATGGTGCCTCCTCCCCAATCCTTGAGAGAAAACTTATGTCCATGACCCAGGACTGACTGTGACCTTATTTGGGAAAAGGGTCTTTGCAGATATAGCTAAACAAGGGATCTTGAGACGAGGCCATCTGGACTTCCGGTAGCCCTGAATCCAGTGACAGGTTCTTATAAGACAGAGGAGAAGGTGGTGGGGGGTGGGGGCAGAGACTGGAAGGGAGAAAGGGCCCCCCTAGAGCCTGAGGGAGCGAGGCCCAGCCGACACCTTGACCCCAGACTCCTGGCTCCAGAGCCGGGAGAAAAGGTTTCTGTTTTCCCAGCCGCCTGTGCATGGTGATCGGTGCAGTGCCCCCAGGAGGTGAAAGCAGCGGCTTCCTCTGGAGAGGGATGGACAGACGGACTGACGGACACATGCCTCTGACCCCCAGCCCTGCCCTGGGAGTGTGCCGCAGCCACAGATGCGGCCTAAACGAGTGGGCGTGGCTGTGTCCTAATAACATTTCATTTTGGACTCTGAAAATGTAATGCTATATAATTTCCACGTATCACGAAAAGGATTCTTATTTTGATTTTCCCAACCATTAGAAGTACGTGCTTAGCTCGCGATGAACATGAATAGGAAGTGGGCTGGGGCTGGCCCGCGGCCGCGGTTTGCTGACGCTCTGAGGACCAGGCAGCCAAAATGCTAACAGGGTTGGCCGCCTCCAGTGCCTTCGGGATTAGGCCTGGAATATAAAAGCCAAGCAGGCCTCCTGCAGGACAGTAGGGAGTGGTGGGGACTGTGGCAAAGCGGGGCGACCGTCTCCCATCTAAAGCACTCACTCAGCGGCAGCAGACCTGCCGTGGGAAGGCGGGCCCAGTGATGCCGGAAATTTAGATTGTTTCTGAGAAGCTGGGGGATCGAACTGTCGATGTGAAATCTGATTTAAAGTCTTGGCTCAAATTAAAAAAATAAAAATCATGCTAAGAGTTTCCACGCCTGAAGCAGATACTGAGACACCCACCTTACGGTCCAGAGGGGCTGGGTTGCTTGACCAACAGCACGCCGCTGTGAGATGGACAATCTGGGTGTGGGGGACCTCACACTCTTCCAAGTGGGGGCCCGGTGTGCCCCATTCACTGTGGGGTGGGAGGAGGGGCTGGGACCTCATCACCTTCAGCCAGAAGGGGCAGGAAGGCGATGATCCGGTTCTTAGGACAAAGCCACATGGATGGAGAAGTGGCTGGGGACCTCCCCCACCCCCCACCCCCACGTCTGCTGGGAAAGTGCCGGTGGCTCCGGGTGCGGCTTCTCAGGGGCCGGAAGCACTTGGCACGCGCTTAGCAGACAAGACAGCCCCTTCTGCCCCCGCCCCGCCCACCTTCCCTTCTCATTTCACAATTCCTTCGGGATGGGCGACCGCTCGAATGGAGGAGGACTTGCTCAGAATGAGTCTGTCCCCAGGCGCCTTGTTTTCTTGGCGTTGGTAAACTATATCCTTCATCAAAGTTTCATGACTCAATTTAGTGAGGGAGACACGCAATCCCAGCCCCGCCTCATCTCAAAGGTCCCCTCTGGGTGCTGGTCCCAGGGTTGACACGAGGCTGTCTCCTGGGGCGCTGCCCTCCCAGATGGCTGTGGGGCTGCTGTGGGCAGACGCCCCCCCCCCGCCCCCCCCCCCCCCGCCCTCCCCCCTGCTGTCTGGGAAGCGCTCTCTGACACGGCCGCCTTCCGCCTCTCGTGGGGGTCGCCGACGGGCTGTCCAGGGTGACATCTGCACTGCGTGTCCTGCCTCTGCCCCAGCGCCTGCGGCCCGTGTTGGCAGCCCTGCCGCCCTTTGCAATGCGCTCTGCCCACCGAGAGCCGCGTCTGCTCCGGGTGGGACGGACCCACACAGCCCGGGTGGGGCTGACTGGCGAAGCCAATGGAAGCTCCGTCTTCCCGTCCGCAGGGACGGCGGGGACCACTCACTGGAGGCCCTAGAGAGAGGAACCCCCAGGTCGGAGAGAGTGAGGACTCAGGCAGCCATCTGTGGCCCGAGCGAGCCTGCACTCCGGGGGACGCCATGCGCTGCCAGGGCGGAGGATGGAGCCTGCGCTGCGGGAGGTGAACGGGGCCACAGAGCACCCGAGTCCTGTGTCCCTGAGCTGCTGGCTTGGCCACACCTACAGCGGGACCTCCGGGGATCCTCAGTTACTCAGGCCAACGAGGCCCCCTTGACAGGGCAAAGCCAGCCCCAAAGGCCACACTTCCTCCGAGGTGTGCGCTGTCCACCGGGGACCAGTTACAGATTTTAGAAGGAGGTGGGGCCTGTGTGGACAAAGATGTTCAGGGACGTGCACCAGAGCGTGGTTTCTGTTGTAAAAGTAGACGCAGCCTAATTGCAGAACAAGTTACCTCTTAGTCAACCGGGGGCATCCATCCAGTGACCAGTCTGCAGCCCTGCAGGACAGAGGGGCCGTCCGTCTGAACGGACGGCTGACGGCTTGTTGTTTATTTCCCGCGGCCCAGGCTAGTCAGGCAGCTTTTCGGAGCCGCAGTTCTTCCTCTGCAAAGTCGGTGCAGTCATAGTGCCTTCCGTGGAATCTTTGTGAAAATCAGAGGTCTGTGTGAAGAGCTCAGTACGAGGCCTGGAACTTTCCTACACATCGGGTTAATAATGATTTTATTGTTGGCAGTTAATGACCTTGGGCAGCGATCATGATACGGTTTTAAGTGTGAGAAGCCGGAGGTAAGACTGAGCACACAGTGTCATTAAAATCTTACAACCTGTGCATAAAAATTTGCATGGAAACACTGGATTATTTGTCAAAATGAACACAAATGATTATGGAATTGTAGGTAACTTAAACATTCTTTATCCTTTTTTGTATTCTCCAAATTTTCTATAACATATTATCTTTACAATCAGAAGAAAAAGCTATTAAAAAGGAGGGGAGGGAGGAAAGAAGAAAGGAAGGAAGGAATAAAGGAAGGAGAGGGAGGGAGGGAGGGAGGGAGGGAGGGAGGGAGGGAGGGAGGAAGGGAGGGAGGGAGGGAGGGAGAGAGGGAGGGAGGAAGGAACCTCTTGGTTGGAAAGGGAGTTGCAGAGAGCTAGAGAAGTAAGTGTTCTGAGGACGGTGTTGGACTGTGACCTGGTGTTCGGAGCCTCTGACAGCCCCCAGGGAGCCCTGTCTTCTGTTCTTAACAATCGAAGTACCCTCCCTCGCGGTGGACGGCACTGACTTGTACTGCCCATTGGACATTACGGAAATGCCAGTGAGCGGCGTCCAGGGTTAGACATGAGGGTCATGGCAGCTGCTGCCTGCTTTCTCTGAGCTGGCTCCGTGGGGGAGTCAGCCGCCAGGCTGTGAGGACCCTCCGCTGCCCAGAGCAGCCACCACCGCAGGGATCTCTGCCCGTAGTCAGCATGAACGCGGACGTGGACCCGCAGCCCACGCCGGCTTTGAGACCGGGTTCCTGGTGACATCTGGACTGCAGCCTCGTGGGAGACCCGGGGCGGCCATCCCGGGTTCCGACCAGAGACTGATTCAGAGGAGTGTCCTGCTGTCCTGAGCGACGCTGTTCGGGCAGTTTGTTGCGCAGCAGCAGATGAGGAGTGCACAGGGCATCGAACACTTGCACCGGCCGGGAACCCGGCCTTTGTCGTGCCGTCATCTCAACCTGAACTCCGTAAGACACTCGTCATGTAGCACTGACGCTGCTGTGCTTACCGGGAGGCATTTCACACATTACTCATTTAATTCTCACAATAACTGCGAGGCAGAAGCTGTTATAATCCTCACTTTACAGATGAATAAACGGAGACACAGAAAGATTAGGTGGCCAAGGTTACGCAGCCGTTGGTGAGAGAACCAGGGTGGGCACTCCGATGTCCGGCTCCAGGGTCTGCGCTCTGCCGTCACGCGGTTTCCGAGATCCGCAGCCCAGCAGGTAGACAGCAGATGCCCGTGAGCCCCTTTCTCCCTTCCCTCTTCCCCGTCGCAGGGGAGTGTTTTTATAAAGACACTAGAGGCCCAGTGCATGAATTCCTGCACTGGTGGGGTCTGGCCGGCCTGGCCCAGATCGGAGCGGATGGGGTCAGGCCTGTTGGGAGGAGGAGACAGCGGGAAGTTGGCCGGCTGGCCCACCCCCATCGGGGCCCAATCAGGGCTGGCTGGCCGGGGGTGG
This sequence comes from Ia io, assembly GCA_025583905.1. NCBI lineage: Eukaryota > Metazoa > Chordata > Mammalia > Chiroptera > Vespertilionidae > Ia > Ia io. The sequence continues at coordinate 107,382,332 of JAJQQW010000010.1, read as the reverse complement.
AGGGTGGGGGGAGGAAGGGGCTTCGGGCGATTGGCCAGTGGGCCCCACCCCCAATGGGTGTGGGGGGGGCCAATTGGGGCCGGGGCCAGCTGTGGGGAGGGTCTGAGGGCTGATTGGGGTGATGGGAGCCCATCGAGGGCAGGGCCAGCTGGGAGAGGGGCTGCAGGAGGTTGGCTGGCTGCTCTGCCCTTGATCGGGGTGGGAGAGGCTGATTGGGAGTGAGCCGGCTCGGGGGAGAGGCTGCAGGAGGTTGGCCGGCCGGCCCCACCCCAGATAGAGCTGCTTCGCTGGCCACAGTGGGTGTCATAGCAATCGGTTTTTCTGGTCGTTACAGCATTCCAGTCACTGGCTTTTTATATATATACATAACTGATCAGCTCTGGGACACACGTTGGCCATTTCTGCTCTTCACATTCTTCAGCTCTGTCAATCCTACATCCTTTGTTTTCAAAGACGCTTTGTGGGTCCTCATGGGGAGATGCCTGCCGTCCACCCACCCATTCCCATCTTCCTGGACCTGGGCCTGCTGCACTGGATGCCTGGGCCTGCCAGCCACTCCCATCTGGCTCTTTCCTCTCCAAGGACATGCCACACACAGGGCAGCATGGAGGGCACCTGGGGCTGGGAATCTGAGAGGAATTACTAGACACAAATGTCCACTGTGTCAGTTAGGTTTTGTTCCCAAAAGGCTACATAAGCAGTGACTCCCCAAGTCAGCGCCCTTGTATGAACCTGTGGCCTGGTGGGTTGAAGATGTGGGCGGGCCTTGGTGAGGGAGCTCTGCTGGTCTCAGCTGGGGACTGTCCATCAAGGCCCTCTTGCGGGCCCAGCTGCCTGACTCAGCTGGGTTCTTACTATGGCACTGACAGAGGTGCCAGCAGGAACATGCACGGTCTCTGAGGCCTAGAACGGGAACTGGTCCATCAACATTGCCACCTTATACTACTGGCAAAGCAAGTCATAGGCCAAAGTCAAGAGGCCCCACCATAGTGGGAGGGTACCCCAAAGTCACGGCCAAGGGCACAGAACAGGGACGAAGAAAGAAGGAGGACCAGGATGGAAAATGCCGCCGCCAGTCATTTCAGTGACGGTGCCTCCTTTTCATCTTTCCTGCCTGTCCTGGGAGCAAGTGGCTCAGGCAGAAAGGTCACAATAGCCTCTGTACTTCCCCAAAGCCACCAAGAGGTGGCCCTTCCTTCTCCCAGGGCTGCGGGTCCCTCTCCCCCACATCTGGGCTACCAGGCAGACAGGAGGACCCCACCCCACTGATTAGGGCCACTTCACAGTGAGTGTCGGGACTGACCAGCAGACCCTGAGGAACGGATGAATGGATTACTCTGGCACATGTTTCTGTGAAAGAGAGGACTAAGGGACTGCTTGGCTATAGGAACCAAAGAGTCCTGTTCGTCTGCCTCCTTAGGCTTTTATTGTAGCAACAGCTTGAACTAAAGTTAACCTCTAGATAAAGTCAGCAGGGTAAATATCCTTGAGAAAGTACATGCTTCTTCAAGGTTGGGTCTAAAGACTAAACATGGAGATTCCAGTAAAACACCCAGGGGATCGGACTTGTTTGGAAAAGTCAAGGCAGGGGCTGCCGCCTTCAGCAAGGTCCCCCTAGAGGTCCCCATCCTTTTGGAGAATCCTCCTTACAGACTTTCCAACCAAGTCCCGAGTTTCCCACAAGTGAGATACTACAAGCTGGTAGATCCGACATCCTTGAGCTGAGGACTTACTGCAATCCTTTGCTTTGCAGCCCAAATCTACCCCTTCGGTGCCCATCCTTGGCTCACTGTGCAAAGCCCAGCCGAGCCTTTTCCCAGGCCAGCTTCCCCTTGAGGATGATGGTCAGGCAGTAAGTTTTCTCTTAATAATGGCCTTAATCAAGGAGGGGCTCCATCCCGCCCAGTGGGTAAGCCCACTGTTGGGGAGGCAGACATGGAAGACATCCCACTCTTCCCATTTGTTTCCCATGGCTCACTGGCTTTGCCTGTTTTAATTTAATAGATTTCTTTTCTGGTCAAAACTCCCAACACACAGACTGGGGTTGACCATAGACCCCTCCAGAGATGACGGCTATCAGGCCAAGGCGGCCTGGGCTATTGAAATTGGAGCCACACCTGGGGTTGAACCCTAGCTCTGCCACTGCCCTTGGGCAGGACATCTCTCTGTCAGCCTCAGTTTTCTCATCTATAAAATGGGAGTATAAGGACACTTGTCTCATAGGGCTGTTGCAAGGATAAGTGAGGTCATGCATGTAATGCTCTGGGCACTCTGTAGGGAATTCAGTAGATGTTCTTTCTCCTTGCTTTACTTGGAAGACTAGGCCAATAAAAGGAGTGCTGAGGAGGGGTGTGTGCGAGTGTGTGTGTGTCTATGTGAACACTGGTGAACAGATTGTGTGGTACAGAAGATTGTGGCTCCAGAAGATGTGTCTTAACCAAAAGCTGGAGGATGATAGGCAATGCTCAGCACAGGCGAGATCATGTTTCCCACCGCACTCCGTGCCCCGCCCGTCCATCCGTGTGAGCCGTGGATGCCGAAACCACAGGCATCCAGTATGCTGGAAGCCCAGTGTCTCCTGGGTGGTGGGGAAGCTCTGGGTCCCGAGTTTGAGGGTCCCCACGTTTTCACACTGGGACCCCCTATTACCTCATGAACAGTCTCCTCACTCACTGACAGTATCACCTGTCACAGTCACAGCAGTTCTGCCACTTCTATGCCTCAGTTTGCTCATATGTCAAAGAGGACTCACACCGTACCCTGCTTCATGGCGTGGTCTGCGGGTGTAATGAGCTAATAGGTGTGAGCCTGTTTGCACAGTGCCTGACACAGAGTCAATATTTCATACTGTTACAGTTACTGTTTATGTCATTACTGTTAAAAACAGACCTCTACATGGAAGACGCTCCCAGGATATTCCATATGAGGTGGGAGCGACCCTGAGAGTGGCTTAAACAACTGCTGTGCATGGGGACGACTCGTGTTTTCCTTTTGTGAAAAAGATAAGCACCACATTGGATGACCTCTACTGGGGTGACATGTGACTGTCCCCCCAAAACAAAGCACCTAATCTGTTCCTTTAAGAGGGAAGTGATTTGTGAACAATGTGAGGCTGCGGCTGCTTTCGGAAAGAGCCTTGTGAAAGCAGATGTTTGGAAGTGTTTCCATTGTTAGGAGCTTTTATTGCCAAAAAAGCAAGGAAAGTGTGTTTCCCTTAATCTCTTAGAGTCTGCACACTTTAAGAACTTGAAAACAGAAAATTCCAACCAATTTCGATAGCTTCCAAAAGAAAACTTTTAGGGGGTTTCGCATCCATTTGTTAAAAATACACAAACACCAATCCTCTGACTCTCTTGCAAGCCTGACCGATGGACACCGAGGAAGACAGACATACAGTGGACCCCTGAACAACTGAGGGTCGGGGTGCCGAACCCCTGCATAGTAAAAAACCCACGTGTAACTTTTTAAAATCTTCACCTGAGAATCTGTGTTTTTTTTTTGTGTGTGTGTTTTTTTTTTTTAATGATTTTAGAGAAAGAGAAAGGGAGAGGGAGAGTGTGGGCGAAAGGGGCCACATGCTGACCTGACAGGCTCAGGGGAGGCCTGCATGGCCGTCTTGCAAACTCAGAAACCTACAGTCACCACAAAGGATGGTCTGAAATTAAACTTTAACTAAACACAGTTATGGTGGGTAGTTATGTCCTAGGCCGGTATCTTCACTGACAAGGTCAACCTTTACCTTAACTGAGCCTATCTGTCTTTTTGCATCTATGGTAACATACCCTTGAAATGTCTGGGTAACTTGTAACTTCCCTTTTTCTGGAGTCTCTGGGGCACAACCAAAAGTGGTGGGCACCAGGACAGATACCACAAATTCCTTCATCCTTAATCTATCACCAATGAATTTCATGTAACCCACCTGTGTCCCTCCTTTGATGGCAATGTATAAATACAAATGTAACCCGCCATTCTCCGGAGCATTACCTCAATTCGTTGAGGTTCTGCTTCCCGGCATATGTCGACAGTTTGGCTCAAATAGACTCACAAAAATTCTTTACAGGTTTCAATGTTTTTTTTGTTAACAAGAGAGAGAGAAACATCGATGTGAGAAACATCTATTGGTTGCCTCCCATATGAGCCCCAACCAGGAATTGAACCCGAGACCCTTTGGTGCACAGGGCGATGCTCCAACCAACTCAGCCACACTGGCCAGGGCCACTAGGACTTTTGACTCCCCCAGAATTCATTGTCCCTTGGTATCCTCCGAGGATTGGTCCTAGGACCCCCCATGGATATTGGAATCCATGGTTCTCAGGTCCCCTGTATAAAATGGCGCAGTCTGCATTCGTGGACTCCCAACCGCAGATCCAAAGAGTAGAGGTAGTTATTGGGGGAAAAAATCCATGTGTAAGTGACTGACACAGTTCAGACCCATGTTGTCCAAGGATCAACTGTATTAGCCAAGTTTTACCGAAACCAGTCCCCTCCTTTGTGAACGGCACTAAAATAGGAGTATCGATATTTAGAAAGGACAGCCACAAGGCACTTCTTCCGCTTGGATTTATAGATCTTTATGTAAATCCAGATTTCAGCATTGTTTTCTTCTCCGACAGCCTCTCAGTGAGCCTGCATAGACGCAGACTGTCCAATGGTCCCGGCACAGCATGTTAACCCATGCTTTTCAAAAATAAAAGCAGCCGATGCAATGGCATGGCTAGCAGTAAAAAAACATGTATTTTATTAAATGAAAGATAAGAGGTCTGTTATACTGTTAGTCAATAAAACAAAACCATTTAAAAGCAGTGTTTATTTAATTTTCATGTCCTTCTGTATACATTCATAGTTTGTATATATGCTTTATGTTTATATTTGTGCATCGTTATGTAATTTATAAATATTTATAGCTAGCTGGAGACCTGTGCACTTAATCACGGAAACGAGTCCCAGGCCCCTCTCCCTTAGATTTCTTTTCTGACACTTTCAGCTTCTCGAGTGGGAAGGTGGGAGGGGATGGAGGGGAGGGGACTTGCTTCCTGGTCCTGGGAAGCAAGGCCTGCCGCGTTGCTCTTGGCCTCTAGGGGGCAGCAGAGGGAAGCAAACAACAACTTGAAAAAACAGGTCAAGAAGGGCTGATGGAGGAGACACCTTCCAGTGTCTGCTTTCTCCCCAGCCTTTCCCATCTTCCCTCCTCAGGACTGGAGTCAAACCAGCTTCAGACCCTGGGGAAGGAGATAAATCCCACTGAGTGCTGGGAACAAGGAGGCGAGTCAGTGACCTCCAGGCTCATCCTGGGCTGTGCGGCTTTCCACGTGATTCATCCGAACTGGACCCTGGGCCTTGGACTCTGACGCCTTCCCTGTAACTTCTTGAGCCTCAGTTTCTCCAGCTGAGCTGGTAAGAATTCGATAAGCATTCCATTACATCCCTTTTGGCCAGAGTGCCTTCCATGCAGTCACTCAGTGCCAAACAGTGCCAGACTTTCCCATCCTCAGTGCACGCCAGCGAGACCTCCCCACCTGTCACCCAGAGACAGGGAAGGCTAACCCGCCGGTTACCCCGTAACTGTGGTTCCAGAGAACACTCCTGGGTGGATGTCCTAGGTGCTTGCATGCCGGGGCCTTGTCTCTATGAGCACAACCGGGTATTGGGGGTCCTTCTCATCACTCAGCAGGCCTCGGTGCTTGGCGGACCTCGGCACCTAGAGCCCTCCTAACACAGCTCTAGGACCCTTCCCCTCCCAGCCAGCTGGCTGCTGGCCCCCTGGGTGACCTTCCAAGGCAGTCCCAGGAGTATCATGCCACAGCCATCCCTGGATCCCCGTCGCTGAGGGAGTGAGATCCGAGTTCCTGGGCGGCATTCCAGGCCACGGGGTAGGAGCTCTCCCCGAGCCGCCACCTCCAACGGGCGTGGTGCCGCCGTGGATGGAACCTCTCCTCGCAGCTTCAGTTTCCACCAGCAAAATGAAGGCAGCTACCTCTGGAGGGGATGGAAGACACGTGGGAACCCTCCTCCTGTGGGGAGGATGCTCAGCGCATGTGACATCCCTATTTTACAGATGAGAAAACTGAGGTTCTGAGAGAGAGGTTTAGCCCAGATGTGGCAGAGCCAGCATTAAAAGTCGGACCTTCCACCCTCACTCTGGGACATCAAATTCTTCCCAGCTCAAGCACCTGGCTGCTCCGGCTAGCATCCTCAGCGAGGCCCTGGCTGCTCCCACTAGCATCCTGGCCCTTTCCTCCATGGCCTGTGTCACCACTGCAATGACCCAGCTGCAGGCAGCGACTCGGTCACCCAATGCCTGACGGAGCCGGGCCGCTGAATTCTTCTTGAACAGCTGGAGGAGCCGAGGCAGTTTCAAGGAACATGTGGAGGTAAAGAAGTTGTTCCCTTCTCCTCTGGGGACTCCTTTGGTGGCAGGAGTTCCAGGATCCCTCCCCACACCGGGGACGCTGGCCCCGAGCAGCAGGGCCTCCTAACACCAGCGCCTGGAGCTGGCTTCCACCCAAACCCAGAGTGGCGGCTGAGCCAGGGGAGTGAAGTGGGAATTAGGAGCGAGTGTTTAAAAACTTCGCCGGTAATTGGAAATGGGCTAATCCCTCGCTGTAATCAGGGAGGGCGGGAGCCCGGGATCTTTCCCAAGCTCCGTTGTGAAGGGTCCGGAAACAGCAGGTGAGTCCGCAGGCCCAGGGGCCAGCACAGGTCCTTGCAGCAGCCGATTCCAAGTGGAAAGGGAAATGCATTCGGGTCATGTCCCTTCAAAGCTTATTCATATTTCCTGAAAAGTTTGAATTTCATTATTTAATTATTTCAGGTAAATTTTGTTGACTATAAAAGCTCAAGATTCCCAACAGCACAGCTCTATGAGTTTTCCTGGGCGGAAGGTAACTGTGAGCAGTCCGGGAGTCCCCCACAGGCCCCGCCCACCCACCTGGCAGGTGTGACCATCATCCCGACTTGACTTCTAGCACCCCAGGACCCCAGGTTCTCCGATTCCAATGCCCCCGGGGCCTGGCAGGACCAGTAACGAGAGGAGGGCCCAGTGGGCCTGTGGCCCCTCTTGCCCCCAGTACAGGGGCATCTGCCGGTGATGGCCAGGCAGACACACAGGCCAGTGTTGGCAGGGAATTTGATTTTTTTATGTGAAAGCTCATGATTATTGAACATTGGCAACTCATGAAAATTTAAAACACGGTGGAGGCCAACGCCATCCAGGCCAAAGAAAAATTGCTTCTGGGCCAAACATGGCCGCAGGCTGCCAGCGGGGTGACCCGGAGGGGCCCCCAGGCCGGTGAGGGAGACAGGTGTGAACACAGACATCATGGCTGGAGCGGGTTGGGGGGGGAGGGTGGGCAGGGGTGGGGTCTGCAGGGGAGTGTGTTTAATAGCACTCTGAGGGCACCCGCTGGGCAGAGCAGAGCACTCCAGGCAGAGGGAGGGAGGCGGGCGGAGTGGTAGGGTGCAAAGAGGCTTGGTGTGGCGGTGGTCGTGGTGGTGGGAGGGGTGGGCAAGGTGCTGCCCATGTGGCAGAGCCAGTCTTGTGGGACCTGGGGCCACAGTTAGACTGGGTCTGGGCAGGCGAGGGGAGTGCCTGGAGGAGGGTGAGCGGAGGCTTGTTGGGCTGGTCTCTGGCCCCCAGTGCAGGGGAGGAGAGCCGGGCAGAGGCGGCCGGGGAGCAGCAGGAGACAGGAGGCCTTGGCTTATGACACTGGCTAAAGAGCAGGAAACCTGTGTGTGGGCCTACATGTCTGGCCCCCTAAACAAACCCTACCCCACCAGCCCCCAACCAAGTCCCTTCTCTACCCAACCCGAGTCAGCCCCTCTGAGCCCTCTTCTCAAGCAGGCCCGACCCTCGGTCCACTCGGTCCAGTTTTAGCAAGAATCCTGCTGGGTTAGTGTAGTGAGACTCTCTCCCCCTTGAACCTCAATCAGATTCCTCCTCTCCCACATTTTTGATGTTGTTAATCCGCACCGGAGGATATTTTTTCTATTATTATTTTTAGAGAGTGGAAGGGAGGAAGAGGGGGAAGGGAAGAAGGCGAGGGAGAGGAAGAGGGAGAGGGTGAGAGAGGAAGAGATAGAGATAGAGAGATAGAGAGATAGATAGAGAGAGAGGTGAGAGAGACACATCGATACATCTATTGGTTGCCTCCCACATGCATCCCGACCCTGGGCCAGGGATTGAACCTGCAACCCTCTTGACTGGGAATCGAACCTGTGACACTTCAGTGCGCGGGTTGACTCTCTAACCATTTAGCAACACTGGCAAGGGCCTCATCTCCCACTTTCAATGTCGGATCCCCTCCGGGCTGCTGCCAGCAAGAGTCCGGCCAGGTGGGCTTAGCCAGAAGCCTCCTTAGCGGTGAGGTTACTTCCCTAGTGGTTTTCCATCCACTGACCCAGCCTGCTCCTTGGCGGTAAACCCCCTCTTGCCCGGAACTCAGAGTTGATCCCTCCTCTCTCCCCTACGGCAAACTATCCCGCACAGGTCCTTTGGATCAAGTCTACTTCCTGTCTGTAACAAGGGTCATGAGTAATTTTTCTTTAACACCTGTCTGTACCCAAAGTTCTTCCATCGATATGGCTAATTTGAAGATAAAAATACCCTAGGCTAACGAGTCTGGATTCATTAGTGTGGATACACGGAGTGGCTCCCTCCAGTGGCAAGATCTCCAGGCCTGTCCTTATCTTGGGCTTGAGAACAAGGCCCGGCACAAAATCTGCCAGAACGTGTGATCCTCCCTGCACCCTGAGCTGTTCCTCCAAGGCCTTCTGATTTACGGTAGCAAATGGCAGTTCTGTCCTTGCAGGAGCTCCTGCCACACACTTCGAGGTCGTGTTTCCTATCCCAGGTTTGATCCTTGAACAAATCCTGCTGGATTTGCCTTTAAAATGGACCCGGAACCTCCGCTGCCATTGTCATTCCTCCGGTCCTGCCCAATTCGCTCACTAGCCCTTAGCTTGGCTCTGTGTCTCCACCCTTCTTAACTTAGTGGCTAGAGTGGTCCTGTTACCCTATGTCAGATCATGTCTCACTTTCTTAGAACCCCCCAGCCCCTCCCCCCTCCCCCCCTGAGAGTAAATGCCAGAATCCTTGGTGATGGCCATGGCCTGCCCTTCCCCGCTCACCTCTCCAATCTCATGTTCTGCTACTCTCCCCCTGCCCAGCTCTCAGTTACCTCCTACCCAGGGCCTTTGCACTGGCTGCTCCCTCCTCCTGGGATGGCCCTATGGCTTGCTCCCACCCTCCCTCAAGTCTTTGCTCCAGTGAGGTCCCCTTGAAACCGGTTTTAAAATAACAACCCGCTTGCTTCCCTGCCACCCACCTCCCTGCTTTTTTCTTCTCCCTGACTCTCAACACCTTTACACTCTATTAACGTTGTTTGTGATCTCTTTTCTCGCCAGTGCCAAGATTCCAGTGGACGGATCAATGAGTGGAAAGGTGTCGGGTGGAAATTCCAACCCCTGTTCTGTCTTCTTCTGGGTATTTTTTGAGAGCGTGTGGCCCTGGGACATATTTCACTTGGGCGTTGGACACACAGGAGGGCTCCCAGCTTGTGGGTGCTGCCCATGTGCGCACCAACCACAGCCCACATTTGAGGGGCTGGTTTTCCAGTACAGAGACGTCTGTGAAAAATATTGCATGCCCTGGAAAAGTGTTACCGAATTCCTTGTAGCTGTTTGGCCATATTATTTTCTCTCTTTCAGCCAGCACCCTTACCACCCTTATTACTAACCTTCTCAAAAGAGTCGGGGACCCCTTGCCTAAGGACAGGAAAGGGACCTAATAAACAAGTCCGGAGACCCCTGGCCACCCTTCACACGGTTCCTGCCAGCCCACAAGCACTCTCACCTTCCCCCAGGCAGAGGAGCAGCAGCTGGCAGGGAGCGCGGGCTCACCCACCAGAGTGAGGCAATTCACAGCCCCTTGACCTTGAGCTCCACAAGCCTGCCGCTGCGCATGCTGTGGCTTCTTGGAGCAGTTCTCGGCTTGGGCAGAATTCAGATGGGCTCTTGCAATCAACATGCGATCGATGGCTGCACATCCGGGGCACCCTGGCCCCGGGGGCCGTGCCATGTGGCGGCAGCTCGGGACCTGGTCTATGTGAGCAGAGGTGTGGGTGGGGCACTCACGCTGGGCAATCCCGCTTGACACTAGAGATCTGAAAAGGCTTGTGTGAGTCTGGTCAACTGCCCTTGGTTCGTATGTTAGTAAATAGCATATATGAAGCACCTACTATGTGCCAAATGCTGTTTACAGGCATGATCTCATTTCAACAGCAGGATCCTCCTTTGTGTAGAGATCGCACACCTGTGTAATACCTCAAAGAAGTTAAGTGACTTGTTCAAAACCCACCGCTGGTCAAGCCCTAAGTTTGCCTGACCCCAAAGTCAGTATTCTTGACCATGTTGTCCCCACCCCAGCAACGGGCTGGAGGCCCCGGCGGGACAGCTGCCTGGTGACTACAACTTCCTGTCCAGAAGGGACCTCCTTGGGTCACGCTGCTCAGGATCCCAGGTGGGGATGGCCTGTGTGGGGAAGTCCCAGTCATCATTCCCAACCCTTGGTCCCTGTGCGGGCACTTCTCTGCCACCCTTCCCGCTGTTCCACACATGCCAGGTGTCCCCGCTGACAGCTTCGTCCTGCCAGCGGAGCCCTTCCTCTGGGTCCCCGCGGCTCAGGCCCCTGGCAGCCCCCAGGGGAAGCAGGGCCCTTGGACTCTGCAACATTGCATTCCTGCTGGGACACCCTCCGGGCCGGCCCTGCGAGTCTGGGACCAGCATAGGGCGCCCTTCCAGAGGGTCCCGCAGCTCCGGGCTCTGGGCAGCCTGGCAAACTGCGGCTCAGGCCCTGTGGGTCTCCTCCCTGGAGGGGGTCCTGCTCCATACCCCTCGTGGGGACCCCCAGCAGGCGCTGCCCTTGTCTCCCTCCGCAGGGCCTTTCTGGGTCCGCGCAGGGTGAACCCTCCCGGCCGGTTTTGTTGCCCCACGTCCCCCGGGAAGCCTCTTCCTCCCACAGGCCCTCGTCTGGCGTTCTCCTTGCTTCCCAGACCCTCCACTCCGCTCGCCGGTCCCCCGCCCGCGCCCAGCGTGGGGCGCTCCCTCTCCCCGCGAGGGCGGGCGCTGAAGTGTCGCCAGCCGCCTGCAGGTGTCTCCCCACGGAGGGGCGCGCGTCCCTGCGCCGCGGCCGCTGCCGGGCACCGGCGACTCCTCGCCGAGGTGCACTCACGCTCCGGGCTCCGGCGCGCCTAGCAGCTCCGCTGCGCCGCCCGCCCCCCGCGTCCCCCGCGCCGCGCCCCCACCCGGGGGGGGCATGGGCCCTCCCCGCGCCCGCCGCCGCCGATCGCAGGCGCCCCAGCCCCCGGGCGCGGCGGGCAGCGGCCGCTGACGCGGGGCGCCGGCTGCCAACTTCGCGCGCTGAGCTCCGGCGGCGCGGTCCCGGCGGCGCGGGCGGCATGAAGACGAGCCGCCGCGGCCGGGCGCTCGTGGCCGTGGCCCTGAACCTGCTGGCGCTGCTCTTTGCCACCACCGCCTTCCTCACCACGCACTGGTGCCAGGGCACGCAGCGGGTGCCCAAGCCGGGCTGCGGCCAGGGCGGGCGCGCCAACTGCCCCAACTCGGGCGCCAACGCCACGGCCAACGGCACCGCCGCCCCCGCCGCCGCGGGGAACGGCCCCCCCGGCGGCGAGCTCTACAGCTGGGAGACGGGCGACGACCGCTTCCTCTTCAGGAATTTCCACACCGGCATCTGGTACTCGTGCGAGGAGGAGCTCGGCGGGCGCGGTGAGTGAGCGGCGCCCGGCGCCCCGCCGCGCGGCCCGGAGGCGGGGGTCCCGGCCGCGCTCCCCGCTCCCCGCTCCCCGCTCCCCGCTCCGGCGGCGCGGGACCCGCACCCGTGGCCGTCGCTGCGCAGAGCTCGCCCCACGCCCCCTGCGGGGAGCGCGCGCGGGCCCGAGGCGGGAGAAGGTTGGGTGTCCGGGACGCCCCTCCGTGTCAGGGTTTGGGCCGAGCGCCCGAGGCTTCGGAGCGCCGCGCGGCTTTGGGGACGTTGCCGCGCCCTGGGAGGAGCGTCTCCCGAGGACCCACCGGCGGCGGGTCGCAGGGACGCGGTTCCTTTCCGCGCCAGAACTCTCCCTGCTCGCCCCCTTCTTCCGCGGGGCGCTGGGTGCTTTCCCCGCTCCCGCCCCATCCCGCCGCCCGGGGAGGGTGCGGGGGCTGGCTCGGGGCCGCCTCTCCCACCGCACCCAGCCGGGGAGTCCTTCCAGCCCGTCCCCAGCCGCACTAACAGCGCCCGGAGGGGCTGGGAGCGGGGCGTGGGGCGTGGGGCGTGGGGCAGCCGGGTGGGCCCCCGGCTGGGAGCCCCTCGCGTCGCGGGAGGGAAAGAAGGCAGCCGAGGGAGCGGGCGGCGGGGCGAGGCTCGGTCAGAACTGGGGTGTGTGTGACTTCTCAGAAGGCAGATGGAGCCGCTCCCACGGCCCCAGACCCCCTCCTGTGCGCGGAAACGCAGCGCGCCAGGTGCGAGCCCCAGGCAGGCCGTGAGGCGGGGCGGCTCAGGGGAGCGTGCGGGGCGGGCGCCAGACGCTGGGCCTCACCACCTGCACCGCCCAGTCCCAGGCCGGGACTCGGCGAACTGACCTCTCTCCCCAAGGTTAAAGCTCCTCCTCAAGGCATTGCTCCTCTGCGTGGACACGGTGTTACCTGGTACTCAGTGTGGATGGACGGGGCCATGGCCAGCAGCTGGTCCTGCAGGAGCCATTGGCCTGCTTGGTTACAGGCAGCGGGAAGAGGGGTAGTGAAGGGAAGGAGGCTGCGCCCTCTGCCTGGAACCCCTTCCCGCATCTCCCTGCCGCCCCGCGCAGGCCCAGGGACTTGCTGGCCTGCCCCGGGGACAGGGTCCTCTGGAGAGAAGACCTCTGGATTCCCGGCTTTTTATCTCATCGCCAGCGTTGTCTCCCTCATCCCACTTGGCATAACTTGAACTTGCTGGGCGCCTCCTTTGCTCACTATCTCTCGCCCCCTGCCCCTACAGGATGTCCCCCCGGGTAGTGTGTGCTCATAGTAGTTCTTAATGCTGACGTGCGGGATGCTGCTGGGTGAGGCCGTGGGATGGCGAAGCACAGGGCTCCCGAGGGGCTGCGTGCTCTGTCTCACCTTTGGGGGGGCCCCGTTCTCGATGCTGGCTGTTTGTTTGAGAAGAGCCCGGCCCCTGACCAGTGTCACCCCAGCAGACTCACTTCTGCTGTGCACGCCCTTCTTGACGTTTTACTCTGGGATGTAATAATAATAATAATAATAATAATAATAATAATAATAATAATAAAAGAACCTCAAAAGGCATCCCTGCTTTCCAACCAGCCCAACCCCAACCTCTCCCTCGGAGGCCTTGTGAGTGCCGTCCTCATCGGCACTCTCTGGGTAGGAGGGTAGGTGTCCCCACACGCCTTTCTCCGAGCTCAGGGCCCTCAGGTTTCCAAGGTGTGGGAGGTCTGCCCCTGGACGCATCACTCCACCTCCTAAAGGCCTCTCCTTCCCTTACACACAACCCTGTGTCCCGCCCTGCCCTGCCCCTGCCTCCACCGATGTCCTGGTCCTCGCTGCCAGCCGAGCCTCTTCATTGTTGAGGTCTCTCCCGGCCTCTCCCTGATGGTCACAGTCCAAACTCTTGCAGGCATTCCCCTGTTGCTCATCCATGTAGCTTATCCCAGGGCTTGGCACAGGATACTTAAGCCTGAGCGTTTAAAAATATTAACTGAGCCACATTTAAAAGCAACGTTAGCTTCTATTTCTTGAGCCCCGAGCGTGCACAGTGAGAGCTGCTCACCTGCTACATCTTGTTGAACGCTTGCCAGTACCTGTGAGGCGGGCACATCTATGGTGCCCATTTTTCAGATGAGGAGTTTGAGGCTCAGAGAGGTTTCTGTCCAGGCCTCACAGCTGGCCCGGGGCCTGAGGTCTCTTCTTGGGGAAGAACAGAATCTGGGGGAAGCGGGAAGGAAAGATAATAGTACAGTTGGGGGTCGGAGAAGGGGGTGACGTGGTGGGTTCATTCCTGGTCCTCAGTAAGAACATGGATGGTTAGTTTATTGGGCAAATAAACAAAACCCACCATTTTTTCTTTTCCCTTGATCACTGTTGGCTAGAGATCACCCCTCCCAGAAAATCACAATTTTCCTTCCCAAGAGCCTGGAAAACAGTTATCAGCCTGTCAGTGCTGGTGAGAAACGTGGCAGGGCTGAGCCAGCTTGGACGGGTTCCCGGCTGGTCCACAGCGCCCAGATCCTGCCCTCCACCGCTGTGGTCCTGAAGCGGATTCAGGAATTACCTGGCCCCAAACTTTTGTTGCTATGACAACCTTTCTTCTGGGTTCTGTGGCCATTGTTTAATTTATTATTTACTTGAAGAGGAAAAAATGCCCCAGCAACCTTCCCCCCACCCCCAATCCTGACCTCCCCTTTCCCCACCCCTGAGAACATTGAGGACCAACTTCCCTCCGGCCCATGAAACTACAAGGAATTTTACCTTCACCAGAACGCAAACACCTACCACGAAATCCCAGCCTGTCTGTGAGAAGCAGCTGCTAAATGTTCCTTCCTCTCCAATGCCTGCTCGGTAATTTCTTCCTGTGCTCTCCCCGTTCTGGGCAGCCACCGGGGAATCTAATAAGCCTTTTCCCCACACTGAACCCCCACGGCGCTCACAGAGGACGGCAGCCGGTCCTAAACCACACCATCGCCAGATTGCCAGGCCCCAAAGCGACCCCTCTTCCTCCAGGCAGGAGCATCAAGCTCCTTCACAAACCGGGAAAGGCCAGTGTGGCCTCCACATGACTCCCGGCCCTTCACGCAGATTGGAGTTCTCCTGGGTTGGAAGCTCGAAGGGCTGGGTGGGTGCAGACACAGGCAGTCTGGGGGTGCGCAGCAGAGTAGGGCTGGGGGAGGGATGTGGGGTGCTAACTGGGAGCACAGGTGAGGCTGGACCTGATCCTGAGGAAATGGTGGCGGGAATGGATGGCGGGGGGTCAAGGCGGACTTTGCAGGCTGGCTGGAGGGGGATGGGGTTGGGGAGGCAGGAGGAGGGCCATCGCTGGGAGCAGGAGCAGTGGCTGGGTGCTCTGACTCGACCCTAGACCTCGCTCTTCCTGCAATGGTGCAGCGGTGCCCGGTCTGTCTGGTGAAGGAGCGTAAGGCCAGGCTCTGCCTCCTTCTCGGCAGTGTGGTTAAGCAAGAGATTCCGTTGGCTCCCCTGTGGAAGGGGGTCGGAGCAGACGCCCCTGTCTGGGATGTGAGGGTGTGAGGATCCGTGAGACGGTGCAGGGCAAGTGCCCAGCCCCTGCCTGCGTGTGAGCCCGGCCCCCTCCGTGCTGCCCACCTGAGCCACTCACATCTCCCGTGCACTCTGTGCTGCTGCCGGCTGCTCCCCGCCTTGGCCATTGCCCCTCGGCCTCCTCCACCCACCAGAGCCATTCTCAGACCCTGCTCCTCCCTCGGGCACCCCTCCAACAGCCTCCTCTCACTTGGAGTCAGAGCCGCTCACTGCAGCTTCTCCCAGCTCCTTCTCCACCCCCAGCCCCACCCCCACCTGTGGCCACCAGCTCCTGCCCATTGGCCCCCAACGAGGCACACCGGCCCTTCCCTCTGCCGGGAATGCTCTTCCCTCAGATGGCACAAGGCTATTTCTAGAAGCTTCTTTAAGTCAGTGCTGAGCTCTCTCTAAGCACCGGAATCAGCATTGATCTCCCCACACATTTCCTGCTAGATTTTTCTTCTAGCACCTGCCGCCGTGGACTTGACCTTCAAGTCCCTGTGTGTTGTCCGTCAGCTCTGCGAGGGTGAGGTTGAGTTTATCTCGTTGTTCCTGCTGGCTCACCAGTGCTCCCACTGGCACGTAGTAGGTGCCCAGTCAACATTCGTGGGAGGGTGTTGCTTGTGGTTATGACAATTTCTATCCCGTTCCTTCCCTGGCTCTAAGCGTCTTCTTACGACACGAGCCAGGGGTCTGTCGGGGGCCTCCCGTCCACTGAGGCACCAAAGAAGTGTCGGGCAGGGCCGTTCCCACTCAGGAGGAGACAGCCCCAGTTCTCCCCAACTCCGCACCTTTTTGCTTCCCTCTTCCTTTTCAGAAAACCCCAGCTTTCCTGCCCACTCCCTTACAGCGTACATTTCCACGAGGCTGCAGACACACGATGTCCCAGCCAGCAGGCCTCTGGTGCTTTGGAGCGTGTTGGTATGTTACCGGTTGGGCTTGACTGGGCTTCGTGTTAGGAGCGCCTGATGGGTGAAGATTCCGACTGTGAAGGGCGTGGCTCTAAGCCCCCGACAAGTGTTACCTGTGAGGTAGGTGCCATGGCTATGCCCATTTTCCAGACGAGGAAACCGAGGCACAGAGAGCTGAAGGGACTTGTCCAAGGTCACACAGCCACCCAGTGGCAGAGGCGGGATGCTCACCAGGCAGAAGGCTCCAGAGCTCCAAGCCCGCTGTGCCCTGCCACACCCCACCTCCCAAACCAGCCCATTCCCCTCCCGCTCCTCCAACAGGCCTCGTTGGGACTAGCCTGCACCAGGAGTCATGGGCCCCAGGCTCAAGTCCAGGCTCCAACGTCCACTTGCTGAGTGACTCACGCTCTCTGGTCTTTGCTTTCTCCGTGTGTAAAATGAGGGTTTGATGGTTTTCTGTCTGGGGGATGGAGGTGGCAGAACACAGCAGGACACAGGCGTCGAGGGGCCAGCCCCGGCTCCAGCCCCCAGGCCACCACTCCCTGCTGTGTGGCGTCTGGTAGGGGCTTGCCCTCTCTGGGCCTCGGCTTCCTTGGCTGGGAAGGTAATAGCTGCCTCAGGATGGCTCAGGGGGGTTAAAGCAGCTGGTGCAGGCACCCGCTGGCTGGTGCTGGTCCCTGGCGCTCGCTGCGGGCTGACGGGTGAGGGAGGTGCCGACCCGTGGCCCGCGGGCGGGTAGACCTGAACTGCCTGCTTTGTTCGGCCCTGCAGTGTTTACAGTGTCTTTGAACAAGTTGCCAACATTTGGAAATGGACACACTTCACAGAAACACTTGGATTTACAGTTTTTCTCAAAAACTTGGCAGATCTGTCTGCACTGCCCAGGTTTCTCTGGGCGCAGCAGCTGCCCCGCCGGGGTCCTTGCTCCGCCGGGGTCCCTGCCCCTGCCGGGGTCCCTGTCCCTGCCCCCTGTCCCTGCCGGGGTCCCTGTCCCTGCCGGGGTCCCTGCCCCTGCCGGGGTCCACAGGCCGGAGCTCAGGCTTCAAGCCTCGGAGTCAGATCACTTCCCTCCTCTACTCAGGGACACCCCCACCCCCCAGCACTTCCGCTCCCCCCTCTTCCCCTCATCACTAATTGTCATCTTGCCCACTACATATCACACTCATTTAGCCTCTTTATTACCTCTCCCCTGCTCGGCTGCTGGCTCCGTGGGGCGGGCCTTGGTCCATTTCACACGAGGCCACATCCGGAATGTGGATGAGCAGGCACTTAGCAAGGGGTCAGTGACTCTGCTGAAAGCATCTGGGATCAGGGACTCCTCCAGCCTCTGCACGGGGAGCGGCGGGACCTGCTATGTGCCTGCATCCCAGGGGCTCACAGACGCTCTCTCTCCCCTCCTTGCTCTCCTGTTCTGCCCCCGGAAGAGTGTTCAGGGGGACACTGGGGAGCTGAGGGGGTGCCCTGTGGTCATCCCTGTTTAAATTCTGGGGGACCGGGTGTGCCGTGACCTCCCTGCTGCCTGCAGGACTGTGGTGGTTAAACTCTTTGTTAGTCTCAAGTGACAGAGGAGGCTTGAGCCCAAACAAGAATAAGAGGGGTTTCTGAGGAGGATGCAGCCCACCGAGTCCATGCAAAGGTGCATCACCTGCCTCGGGGGCCAGGGCCAGGGCCACCTGGACTCCGGGGGCTGGGGTGATGGGCCCTCCCTCAGGTCTAAGCCACCAACTAAAATCATGCAGGGCCCACACACGATGGATGCCCAGCCCCCAGGGTCCACGTCTGTTGGTTCGCGGTCCTGAGAGTGAGTGTGCCTGGATGGCGGGTGTGCAGATGGCCATGGGGCGATCGCTCTGTTCGGGGAGTGGGGTGTAGGATCGCATAACCCCGTCCTGTGAGAGGGGAGCAGAACCTCGTTGAGCCAACGGAATGGATTGGGGCTGGGCGGACGTCCCAAAAGGATCCGACCCTGTTAGCCAGGGCACCAGGACTCACACAAGCAAGAGAAGGAAACGGGCTTAAGCCGAAAGGGAATGCTGGCCTCTCCTCGAGGGACGTCTGATGGGAGACTCGGGGCTGGGGTGTGGCTGGTCAGGCAGAGCTGCTGGGAGTTGTCTCTCCGGCACTCGGCTCTGCCGTCCCTGGATGCGCTCCAGGCTCAGTGCACTCTCCGCGGTTGTCCCTGCAAGCTCTCAGCTCACCTCCTGTCTCCCAGCAACTTCAGTAGAAAAGGGGGACCCCCTCCCCACGTTTCCAACAAAAGTTCCAGAACTGGTTCTCTTCAGACTGACGTAGGGATGAATTGTGTTGATTGGCTGACTGTGGTCACATGCCTGCCTCGGGGACAGGAGGGGAGGCAGCTTCCCCCGAGCCGAGTCCTGAGAGTGGAGGAGGGGGTTTCCGTTCGCTCCGGCCACAGCGGCTGTGCCACCACCCAAACCCTCGGTGCGCACAGCGGCATGCATCCACTCAGCTCAGGAGTCTGTGGGTCACCCGTGTGGGCTGCTCCGGGCTGGGCCACTCACACGCGTGATGGTTGCTGGCTGTTGGCCGCAGTGATGGAGGCCCTGGGCCCTGTGCCTCGCGTCCTCCGACAGCCTAGCCCGGCCGTTCCATGCGGTGTCCGCGCTGGGGAAGCCAGAGCAGCCCGACTGTGCAGGCACTTTTCAGCCACGTGGCTGAGCCCAGCGTGAGGTGGGAGGGCCCTCAGAGTTGAAACTGCCCCGCACGAAAGGGGCGAGGGAGAGAGTGGGGCCATTGAGGCAATCACCGCATCACAGGTGCCGCCTCAGAACCGAGGCTGGTCCCAGTGCTGCTCAGGCAGGAGCAAGGATGCCCCTACTCCCTCCAGGACCCGACGGAGCAGGGCCAGGCCCGACGGAGCAGGGCCAGGCCCGCCGTCACCCGCCGGTTCCTTTTAGACAAGTCCCTGCAGCTGG
This sequence comes from Ia io, assembly GCA_025583905.1. Classification (NCBI taxonomy): domain Eukaryota; kingdom Metazoa; phylum Chordata; class Mammalia; order Chiroptera; family Vespertilionidae; genus Ia; species Ia io. The sequence goes on along the minus strand of JAJQQW010000010.1, from coordinate 107,363,185 downwards.
GGCTCTGTGAGGTGGGATGAAACTAGGGTCTCCCTCCAGGGAAATGCAGCCCCCCTGAACACACCGTTTGGCCTACACTTTCCCGAGGCCCGTCACTGAGGCGACACCAGGCGAAAGTTCTGATCCATCTGCCGTGTCCCAAACCTTTCTGTGCCCCAGGACCACCTGGGAACGTGGCCTGGGCCGTGGGCGGTGCTCCCTGGCCACTTTTGGGCCTCTCAGCTGTAGGTGCAGGTCTCCGCCCAGGGCGGGGGCTGGAGGAAGCCGAACGGGACGCCTGGGGTGGAGCAGTGGCTGTGGGGGCTCGGCCTGTCCCAGCCTCCCAGGGAGTGGGTCAGAGATGGTAACTGGAGCGGGGAGAGGAGACACAGGGACATGGTGGGGTGAGAGACATGCGGGAGGGTGCTCCCAGGATGTGAGAGGGACCCAGGAAAGGCTGCGATCAGACAGTGGACCAGAAAGGCAGGCAGCGAAAGAGGGGCCGAGCGAGAGAGGAAGACAGAGCGGGGTGGAGGAGGCAGAAAGCGGAGATGCACTGAGGCAAAGGCCACAGAGAGAGCGACAGGGAAAAACACACATGCACATGTACACACATGCACATGTGTACACATGCACGCACGTATACTCGCTCACTATCCCTTCTTCAAACTGTCCCAAGTCTTTTATTAACCATTCACAACTTACGTACCTGCAGAGTGTGGTGGCCGCGCGACAAGCCAGCTGGGTCCGTGCCTCTGTCACCTCTGGACACACAGGTGGAGCCTCCATGTCCTTGTCTGTTGTCCCCCCTTCCTTTCTGGACCTCTCTCCATCCTGCTTCCTCTCACCAGGGCCAGTTCTGGAAGGGGGAGGGGGCTTAAGTCCCTGGCCACCTGCCCCTCACACTGGCCCTGCCAGCCTTGTCCCACGCTGCCCCGTGCTCGGCCCCACCTCCTGGGTGGCCCTGGAGAAGCACGGAGGGAGGAAGACCCGCCCCAGAACACAGTCGGGTGGGGGACACACATGTGAGTGTCTCCACTGAGGTGATGCCTCCGCTTGGCGTCCAATGGCATCTCAAATGATCAAGTCCCCAGCCCACTGCCTCCTCGTCGCCCTCACCAGCAGGGACAGCTGGGTCATGTGGCTACCCCGCAGATCCGGAGGGTTCACACCGAGCTGTCCTCATCTGCCCGGAGAAGAGGCCCCATCTCAGGAAAGGGGGTGAGCTTCTGCCTAGAAGCGACACATGCACTTGGCTTGCATGTCCATGGTCACATCTGACCTCCTCAGGGGCTGGGGAACTGCATTCCTACTGTGAGCCTGCCAAGCAGACAGCTGGGAAGGCTGGCGACAGCACGGGTGGCTCCACACCACGCCCCCCCCGCCCCCACCCGCCACAGCCCGAATCAGCAATGACAGTGGACAGCCATCTTTCCACTTTCTCAGACAAAACTCTTGGAGTCCTCTTTAACTCTCCCCCCCCCCCCCTCTCTCCCTCTCCCTTCCTCTCTCTCTCTCTCTCTCTCTCTCTCTCTCTCTCTCTCTCCACACACACACACACACAGACACCATTCAATCCACAATCCACCAGCAAACCCTATTGACTCCTTTAAAAACACATCCAGAGCCCAGCCATTTCTCATCCTCTCCTCGGCTGCCCAGTCTGAGCCAGCACCATCTTTTGCCTGGACTCCATCACCCACCTCACTGGTCTTGCCACCCCAACTGGCTCCCCTTGGCCTGCAGTCTGCTGGAGGACCCTGTTATACATTGGATGCTCCCGTCGCAAAAGCAGCCACAAGACCCAACACGACTTGCCCCTGTTTGTCTGCCTCACCTCGCACTACAGCCCCACCATGCTGCCTCTGCTCCAGCCCACTGTCCTCCGGGCTTTTGCACAAACTCCCCCAGGCACGCTCCTGCCCCAGGGCCTTTGCACATGCAGTTCTCTTAGCCTGAACTCTTTCCCCAGACTTCCACTCTTACACATTTTCATGAACACCTACTGTGTGCCAGGTTTTGTCTAGGTGTGGGATTCTGTCAGGAAACAAGACAAATGAAGTTTTAATCTCATGGAGGTTCCACCCTAGAGCATGAAGACAGACAGCAAGAGGTTATTCACTCTTCGGTACATTGAACTTGGACTTACCGAGCCCCTACTGAGGCCCCTGTGGATTCAGGGGCGGACAAAACAAAGGCCTTGTCTCCACGAGCGGACATTCTGGAGGGGACAGACGAGAACCGGTTTGTCACTCACGTGGCTCACCTGGTACTGGATTCGGGCCAGAATGAGGCTGGGACTCAGGGGTCAGGGAAGCGGTCGGACACCCTGAGGTGGGGGAGGCTCACAGGCACTCCTGCTTCTTGATGCATGAGCCAGTCACGTCTCGGTGGCTTTTCAAGCCTACTTTTCATTTTCCCCCTAATGGTGACAGAGTAGAATTTTCGAGAGGGTCTTTTTTTCCTATACGAACCCTCGCCTGCTGGCCAAGTTCTTCTGTACTTTCAAGGGTTTTCCAGGATAGTTTTTTCCATCTTGGAAGATTTATCTTCCTTTGTCATAAGAAATTATTTGGAAGGATTTGCTGCAAGCTCTCCTGTCCTCCTTGGTCTGGATTAATTTAATACACCGACTCTGCTGGACACTTAGGGGTACTTGGTGAACTTGATGAATAAGGTCCCCCTTACCAGGAGCTCACATTCCAGTGGAGAGAAAAAAAACAAGTTTAAGTATAGTAGGCAAATCAATAACCCCACATAGATGTAAGTGCTAGGAAACAGGTGCTGAGGTAGCTCTGAGGTGGGATTTTTAGTAGGGTGTCAGGGAGACTTTTCTGAAGGGGTGACCCTTGAACTGAGAGGTCTGAATGTCAGAAGGAGGAGGCAAGCAGAGTTCTGGAGGAGGCGGCAGCATTCTAGGCAGAATAAGTCGGTCCTCGGTGACTGGTCACTTCCTTTTCTACTTCCTGAGTCAGTTTTTAGTGAGTTGTGGTTTCTTAGAAAATAATTTATTCAAGAGTTTCAAACCTGTTTGTGAAAAATGTAGCCTAGTACTTTCCTGTGATTAAAAGAAAAAAATTCTCTTTGATTCATTTCCTCTTTGTGCTCCTAATCCTGGGCATTTTGCTGTTTCTGTCTTTTGATTTCCCTTGTCCGAGTCAGTGGGGGTGGCAGGGACCCTGGTGAAAACTGCTTTCAGACTCCTGGAAGCTGCAGCCTGGCTTGAAACCTTTGTATGGGTTCTGCTCTGAGATGCCACACCTTCAGGCCGGAGGCCCTGGTGATTTGTTCCATCTTTCCCCCTTTTTTTTATTATTATTTTAAAATATATTTTTATTGATTTCAGAAAGGGAGAGAGAGAGAGAGAGAGAGAGAGAGAGAGAGAGAGAGAAATATTAATGATGAGAGAGAATCATTGATTGGCTGGCTGCCTCTTGCATGCCCCCTACTGGGGATGGAGCCCACAACCCAGGCATGTGCCCTGACCAGCAATCGTACCATGACCACCTGGACCATAGGTTCAACCACTGAACCACATCAACCAGGTTCTTCCTTTATTTTTAATCTCGATCTTTCCAGCTTGGCTGTTTTATTGCCTCCCCCTTTAAAGAATCAGAACTCTTCTGTTTATAAGTTCTGTTTACGTTTTCTAATTTATCCTTGTGTTCTTTTGTTACTTTCTTTGAGGTTTGTTTTGCTAGTGTGTTCAGATATTTGAATTGAGAACTGTTTTCATAGTTAAAAAAAGAACGGATTTAACGCTACGAGTTTGCCTGTGAGCACCACTTTGGCCATATCTTGTGAATTTCAGAACACAGTGCTTCCTTTGATTTTCTAAAAATTCTGAAATTAAAATTTTGTTTTTAATATTACTGAAATTTACTCGTGGTTATTCATTGGCCCAAGAAGAATTAAATAGAACATTTTTAAAATATCTTTTTAATGCTTTGCCTTATTTGCTTAAACTTTTGTCATTAATTTATAGTTTTACTGAATGGTAGAGAAAGTGGACTATGAAGTTTCTGCTTCATAATATTTTTGGGGTAAATGTTTTATTTGAAAAAAAAAAACACACCCCAAAACACCACAGGTATATTCCCTGTGTATAAGGTAAAGCAGCTTTATAGATGGTATCTTGTTATTTATTTCTCTTTGCTTTTATTGATCTGCAAAAGGCGGAACGAGGTAGGTCAAAGTCTTTCTCTTCAATAGAATCCTTTCCATCTTACTGTGTTTTTGATAGTTTTGTTTTCATAAAATGTCATTTTATGTTATTTATCACAAAAAAGATTTGTGACAGTTATATTTTCATTGTGGAATTGTGGATTTTACTTTTGTCAATATCAAATGACTATTTTTCCCCTAGTGAATGCTTTTGGCTTTGAATTCTATTTTTTTTCGTATTTTAATATTTCTTTCTCTGCTTTCTTTTGTTTGTGTCCCCTTGGTGTACCTTTCTAGCTTTTTTTTCCTTTAACTTTTCTATGTCTTTCTGCTAGGTGCACATCTGGTAAAAACAGTGTGCAGTTAGATTCTGTCTTTGGATACAAACTGAGGGTCTTCACCACATAAAATGCATTTTTGTAATAACTACGTTGGATCTCATGACTGTTTTTGTTGAATCCTTTTAATTGTTCATTCCTTTTTCTTTAAACCCTTCTTTGCTTTTGTCTTTTCCTGTAGGGATTCGGTTTTGCGTCTTTTTTCTTTACTAACGATTTAAAAAGTATACACACTGTGATTGATTCTGCTTTTAATTCTTGGGCTTCTGTTTCTCTCAATTTTGAAGAGTGATCTGCACACGGAGCATCTTTCCTAGTAGGATGAGGAGATTAGTCGCTCTTGAGTTCTGCTTTTCACTCATCTGTGTAACACTAATTGCCACTTGATCCCGTGCTTACCTGTTTGCAGTGCTAACGGCAAGTCCCCTTACTTCACTGTCCTCAGTTTTATTTATGTGTTGGTTGGCCTTGAATGCTAGATATCATGGAGTGTGTGCTGGCTACCAGCTGCGTGCCAGGTCCCCTGCTGGGTGCTGGGTGCTGGGTTCTGGGGTGCTGGGTGCTGGATGCTGGGTGCTGGAGTGCTGGGTGCTGGGGTATTGGTGTGCAGTCACACGGTGGGTTCCTGCCCTTGCCCTTCTAGTTGTGTGAGTGTGCACGCACGCGTGTGTCTGTGTGAATGATACACGAGGAAACAAACCCTTCTCCTCTGAGGAGGGTCACTTGAGGAGTGAGGCTTGAAGAGTGAGAGGAGGCGGGTCCTGGCAGGGGAAAGGCTTTGCGCAGGGACAGGGCTCGGTGAGCGGGGAGAAGGGAGGAGGCAGAGTGGGGGGCGTGGAGTGAGCCCCTCGGAGTGGGAGAGGCTGTGGCTGAAGTGGCGGAGGGGGCAGAGGCAGGAGCAGGGCCTGGAGGTGTGGAGGGGTGGATGCCGCCCGCCCATGTCTTAGCGCTCGCTTGCCCAAGATTAGCTCTCCGTTCTCTATGTCTGTTATTCTCTCTCTCATAATCTTAATGCTTTTTGGGGTCACCATCTTCTGGAACTTGTCTTACATAGTGTTTGTTCTCTGAGCTTCCTGGATCCGTGGTTTGGCATATGACATTGATCTGGGAAATTCTCGGCCATTACTGCTTCAAATGGTTTTTCTTTCCTGCTCTCTCTCCCCTGGTCTTCCCATCACACGCGGCGGCACCTCTTGTTGTCCCACCGACCTGGGTGTTCTGGTTTTTTGTGGTCGTTTTTTTTCTCTTCTCTTTCCTGTTTTGGGGGTTTCTATGGCGATATCCTCAGGCTCAGAAACTCTTTCCTCAGCCCCGTCCAGTCCCCTGGCGGCCATCGAAGGCGTTCTTCCTGTCTCCGAGGGTTCCAGCTCCAGCGTGTCCTTTGGTTCTTTCCTAGTCTCCGATTTTCCGATTTCGCTGCTTACATGTCCACCTGCCCTGGCACGGCGTCTGCTTTATTCATCAGAGCCCTTAGCACGTTAGTCACAGTTTTCCAGTTCCCGGTCCGATGATGCCAACATCCCTGCCGCTCCTGCGCGTGGTTTTTTTTTTTTTTTTTTTTTTGGTTTTTTTGTTTTTTTTTTAATAGCAAAGGTGGAAATTTATTGAAGAGCAACAAGCACGGCTCCCACGTGGGGAGGGGGAAGGAGTCCTCCTGGGCGTGGCTTTGATGCTTGCTCTGCCTTCAGAAGGTGTGTTGCCTTGTACTCTGCCTGGGTTTTCTCCCTGGGGCCCAGCCTGGTGCTGGGGTGAGGGAGCTGCTGAGCGCAGGCCCTGAGTGATGTGTGAGGCGAGCAGGGCAGGGCAAGCGTTCCCAGCCCGTGAGCCGGTCCCAGCCCTCCTGCTCCTGTGCCCCTGGCTGTGACCTCCACGTGCTTCTCGGCCCCCACGGCGGGGCCGCGGGGTATCCCCTCCCCCAGAGAACAGACTCCCTCATCACATCCCCGACTCACATCAAATGCCTGCTCGCTGGCCGCCATGGACGCTTCGCAGCGTAGAGTCCGGGCACCCGCACCCTGGGCTCAGCCCCCTGGGGGGGTCTGCTCCCCGAGTCCCATGGTCTGCCTTCCTGTCTTTTTTGGTTTGTTTTGCATCTCAAAATTTTTTTCTTATTATTTTTATTTTTTTAAAGAATACATTGTGGAAAGTATTACATAGCCCCCCTCCCCCATTAACCCCTTCCTTCATGCCTTCCTCTCCTCCCTCTCTCCCAGGCCCCTTCCTGCAGCTCCCTCAACGAGGTCTGCATCTTACCCCCAACCGGCCCCGTCTTGGTTGTGGAGTTTACATTTTCTTCGGGACACACACATGAATTCGGTGCTTCCAAGGCGTGAGCAGAGCCCTCCCCAGTGTGGGCTGCCGGCTGCGGGTCGGTCCCTGGTGCCCTGATCACTTCCCACCTTTGGGTCTGGACACGTCTGCCCGGCCCCGGGTTTACTCAGACCTGGGATGGGCGGTTCTCTGCATCCTTCTCCCTCACCTGCTGCTGTCAGACTCTTCCTCACACAGCTCACGTGGCACTGGAGCCTGGCAGCCCTACCACGAAGTCAGGTGCTGATTTTTCAGGGTTTGTCCACACTTCGTGACTGCTGACAATGCAGGCAGGGCTGCCCTCTCGCACCTCCTGGTTTGAATATGGGAAAGGGGAATGACCTCCATGTCATTCGAAGTACTCCGTAGTTCCTTTCTTAACAGAAATGGTTGATGTAAAACTACAATTCCCAAGGTGCACCGTTCCTACTTTCCCTCCCATCTCTGCCCTGGTTCCCTTCAGCTCAAGATGCAGAGCACTGTTGTGCACCCACTTAGGTCCTCAGCCACGTGCCACGTGCCCTCACCAGGAGTCACAGGTGCTGAGTGGCTGGCACCGGGGGAGGGAGAGGGTCAGGGTGCACAGCCCTGGTCCTCACAGGAAGTGGCTCACGCGCTACAGAGGGTGGGGCTCCCTCTCCCAGACCCAGCGGGTGTCTGGGACCCTTTCTGATTTCTTGGCTGCAAAGATAGCTGATGAGCGGAAATGCCTTCTTGGTCTGGCAGAGATCGTTGGCAATAGGCCTGGTTTCTAGCCTCCTTGTGACATCTCACTGCTATGTGTGTCCGTGACCTGCTCATGGGAAGATGGTCAAAGGGGGCCAATCGCACACCCTGGCCTGCCACCACCTTCACCCTGAAGCCCTGCACCCTCTGTAGAGGAGGGAAAGTGTGGCTTTGGATTAAGGAGACCCGAGGGAATTGTGGCCCACCTAGTCATTCACTCGCTCATTCATTACATGACCCTTTATTCGCGCTGGGCGTGCGAATATTGTGTCAGCGGCTTTATCCTACGGGCGCCGGAGAGAAAAGACAGCGTTGGGTTCTGTCCTGTGAGGCATTCTTCCAGGGTCCTGTGTGAGCCTGAGAGAGCGACTCAGCCTAGTGTGCCTCACTGTGCCCATACTTAAGATGGGGATACCAAGACGGACAGCTGAAGGATTGCTTTGCGACCAAGAGGCTGCCCCCTGCAGGCAGGGTTTCCCCATCGGGGCGTGTGCACATTTCAGGGCCAAATAAGGTGCTTGGACCGCAGAGGGCGGGGCTGGGGTGGGAACTGGTTCAGGTGGATCTTAACTGGATACCAGAAACACCGAGCTGCCGATCGGGAGCCGCCACAGGCCTCCCACCTGCCTCATGCCCAGGGTGGACCCAGCAGAGAAGCTCCTGGGGCTGTGAGACCGTCTCCCTCTCCTGGGTTCCACCCGCTGAAGGGTCTCTTCCTAGGTTGCTGGTAGGCACCCGTCCTTGGGGTTTTGTTCGTTTGTGAGTACCTACTGTATGCCAAGGCCTTTCTTCTGGTAATGGGACACAATGGTGGAAGGCAAGGTCTCTACTCTTAGCAACTTGTAATTCTTTGGGGGGAGGTAGCATGGCAACAAGTGAGCAAGATGGCGCAGAGAGTGAGGATGGCATGAAAGAAAGGGAAACATAGTGATGGGATGCAGGGTGGCTGGGCAGGCAGGGGCGGGCCTCTCTGGGGAGGTGATGTTTTTCTTGAGACACAAATGACAAAAGGGAGCCCCCAGGGAGGAGCAGGGAGAGTCCCAGGCAGGTGCAAAGGCCTGCGGTGGGAGCAGGATGCTGGGAGCAGGATGCTGGGAGCAGGATGCTGGGAGCAGGTGGGAGCAGGATGCTGGGAGCAGGTGGGAGCAGGTGGGAGCAGGATGCTGGGAGCAGGTGGGAGCAGGATGCTGGGAGCAGGTGGGAGCAGGATGCTGGGAGCAGGTGGGAGCAGGATGCTGGGAGCAGGATGCTGGGAGCAGGTGGGAGCAGGATGCTGGGAGCAGGTGGGAGCAGGATGCTGGGAGCAGGTGGGAACTAGATGCTGGGAGCAGGTGGGAGCAGGATGCTGGGAGCAGGTGGGAGCAGGTGGGAGCAGGATGCTGGGAGCAGGTGGGAGCAGGATGCTGGGAGCAGGTGGGAGCAGGATGCTGGGAGCAGGTGGGGATGCAGCAGGTGGGAGCAGGATGCTGGGAGCAGGTGGGAGCAGGATGCTGGGAGCAGGTGGGAGCAGGATGCTGGGAGCAGGTGGGTACTAGATGCTGGGAGCAGGTGGGAGCAGGATGCTGGGAGCAGGTGGGAGCAGGATGCTGGGAGCAGGTGGGAGCAGGATGCTGGGAGCAGGTGGGTGCAGGATGCTGGGAGCAGGTGGGAGCAGGATGCTGGAAGCAGGTGGGAGCCGGTGGGAGCAGGATGCTGGGAGCAGGTGGGAGCAGGTGGGAGCAGGATGCTGGGAGCAGGTGGGAGCAGGATGCTGGGAGCAGGTGGGAGCAGGATGCTGGGAGCAGGTGGGAGCAGGATGCTGGGAGCAGGTGGGAGCAGGATGCTGGGAGCAGGTGGGAGCAGGATGCTGGGAGCAGGTGGGAGCAGGATGCTGGGAGCAGGTGGGAGCAGGATGCTGGGAGCAGGATGCTGGGAGCAGGTGGGAGCAGGATGCTGGGAGCAGGATGCTGGGAGCAGGTGGGAGCAGGATGCTGGAAGCAGGTGGGAGCCGGTGGGAGCAGGATGCTGGGAGCAGGTGGGAGCAGGTGGGAGCAGGATGCTGGGAGCAGGTGGGAGCAGGTGGGAGCAGGTTGCTGGGAGCAGGTGGGAGCAGGATGCTGGGAGCAGGTGGGAGCAGGATGCTGGGAGCAGGTGGGAGGGATGCTGGGAGCAGGTGGGAGCAGGATGCTGGGAGCAGGTGGGAGCAGGATGCTGGGAGCAGGTGGGAGCAGGATGCTGGGAGCAGGTGGGAGCAGGATGCTGGGAGCAGGTGGGAGCAGGATGCTGGGAGCAGGTGGGAGCAGGATGCTGGGAGCAGGATGCTGGGTACAGGTGGGAGCAGGATGCTGGGAGCAGGTGGGAGCAGGTGGGAGCAGGATGCTGGGAGCAGGTGGGAGCAGGTGGGAGCAGGATGCTGGGAGCAGGTGGGAGCAGGATGCTGGGAGCAGGTGGGAGCAGGATGCTGGGAGCAGGTGGGAGCAGGATGCTGGGAGCAGGTGGGAGCAGGATGCTGGAAGCAGCTGTGTGGCTGGGTCGGGTCAGGAGGCCCAGGAAAGGCGCAGACTGAGCTGTGGCGGTGGCCATGGGGTGGGCGGGGCTTGGGAATTGTTTTGCAGGAAGGACCCACGGGACTTGGTGCTGAGGCCAGTGAGGGAGGAGGGGAATTTGAGATGACCCCTAGGGGTTTGGCCTGAAAAACTGCTGCCTGGTGCCATTACTGAGCTGGAGAAGAACAGGGAGGAGCAGGTGCAGGAGGAAAACCAGGCGTTCTGTTTGGGACACAGGAAGGTTGACTTCAGATCCGCTGAGGACCAAGGACAGAGTGCAGACTGTGTGTGTGTGTGTGTGTGTGTGTGTGTGTGTGTGTGTGTGTGTGTGTTTGTCTGTGAAAGTGTGTGTGTGTCTATGAAAGTGTGTGTGTGTGTGTGAAAGTGTGTGTGTATGTGTGTGTTTGTGAAAGTGTGTGTGTGAAAGTGTGTATGTCTGTGAAAGTGTGTGTGTGTTTGTGAAAGTGTGTGTGTGTGTGTGTGTCCTGCTGCGGGTTCTCAACCTTGGCAGTGCTGACATTTGCCCTGGGTCAGTCTTTGTTGTGGGCACTGCCTGGTGCATTGTGGGGGGTTTAGAAGCCTCCGTGGCCTCTACCAATCAGATGCCAATGCCACCCCCATCGCCATGGGTGACGATCAAAGTGACATTCAAAATGCCTTCAGGCATCCCCAGTGCCCGCTACGGGCACAATCGCTCCTGGTTGGGAAGCAACATGGAATTGTCACAGGGACATGGATGGTCACCTAGGGAGGGAGGAGGGGAAACACACCCTCAGGTGCTGGCACCGCCTGCTCCCTCAGCCGTGTCCACATCCTTAACGACCCCCATTACTCTTTCCTCCAAATCTCACTCCTGCCTCAGAATCCTTCCTAACAGCTGCCAGTAGCCGTGGCCAATGACTGGGATAGGCAGTCAGGTGAGATCTATTATTTCCCCTCTTCTAGGATTTAATAAGGGCCCAGAATGCTTTTTATGGCCCCACACTGACTTACAGTGAAGTCCTAGGCAGCAGCCTTTACCCGTCGGCGCCTGAGTGTCCCGGCCTCGGGAGAGAGCATTCCTGCTGCTTTCTGTGGGTCTGACAGAGCCTCCAGGGGGAGGGCCCATGAGACAAGCTCGGTAACTCAACTCGAGATTTCAGAATATGACCGAAATGCACAACGGGACCCTGATCTCCCGGGTGCTGCGAAGGGGAGCCTGGAAATAACTAGAAAACAGGGAGTTGTTCTAAAGCGACAGGCGCAATGGCAGGAGCCATGAAGAGGGAAGGCTCTCCGAGGGCGGGCGGGTTGGAGGGCCTGGCAGTCGGCTGTCTCGGGTTCTGCCGGGAGGACGGAGCGGTGACTCTCAAGGCTACAGCGATCTGTGTGTGATGTTTTGTTCAGGTTCAGTGTAACCATGGAGACAGCCTTCCCCCCTTCTTTCTGTGAGCCGACTGCACACTCCTCCACGCATGTATACTCCACACATGCATGTCCCTCTTCCCACCGCCTGGCTCCTGCTTGGGCAGAGGAGACGCTGGGGCGGGGGGCGGGGGCGAGGGGGGGCAGCACCGGGAACCTGGGTGCCAGCTGTGGTGCGAGCCCCGTGTCTGCCCTTCCTGAGCACGATCCTGGATAAGTTGCTCGGGCTCTGGGAGCCGCCGTCTCCCCATCTGCAGGACGAAGATAAAGTACTTTCTCCCCCGCAGGGTTATGGGGGCTCAAACTCCATCTCCCGCGCCGGAGAGCCCGGTGAACTCTCAGGAACTCCGGAACGCGGCCTCACTTGCCATCCTGTTAAAGTGGGCCCCAGCCACCCCGGCTTACAGTCATTGAAATCCTTGTGTTTTTAAAAAATCAGCAAAACCAAACCTCTGGTCCATGCTGTCCGCTCACCGTGGATGTCCGCGTGGTGCTTTATTTCCGTATTTAATCAGAACCCTTGGGACTGGACCGCCCAGGCACGAGACCGTGGCTCCAGCAGCCGCGCTGGGAGCGTGCCGGGTGCCAGGCTGGGCAGCCTGCCTGGGCATGTGTCTCCGCTCTAGTCTGGCTGGATGTGCAATCACAAGTTATTTAACTTCTCCTGCCCCAGCTCCTCGTCTGTAAAGTGGGATAATAATAGCACCCACTGCAGAGCTGTGATGAAGACTGGGTGATTATGGCTGGGAGGCTTTCTAGGGCCGCGTGAAGACCTTTGCCGAGCCTGCTGCTCAAGACCCAGTTTCGGGAGAGCTTGCTACAGGGCGGGCTGGGGAGTGGTGGCCCGGGTGGAAGTGCGGGTGATCCGGGGGCTTAGGCCAGAGGCCGTGGCCTGGTGGTGATTTGGACACATTTACTCATGACCTGCTAGAAGGAATGGGGCACCCTGGTCAGGCAGTTAGGGGAGGGCTTGGGGTACAGAGAAATGGGGCGGGGGAGGGGGGGCGGGAGAGGCTGGAGGTGGCTGCATCCCGTCAAGCAAACAAACGACCTAACGGGCGAGTCCAGGAACATGCGAGAGACTCAGCAAGACTGGTTGACAGTGGGTCTGGTATGAGGACAGGGCCAGGGACGTAATAAAAGAAACATGTGAGTTTCTATGTTATTATTGTTACTGCCGCCTCTGCTGCTATTATGGTTGCTGTTATTTTGTGTCAACAGTGGAAAATGGCTTCCAGAAACCAGTATGCGAGCAGGGTTACCTCAGTGGAAACATTACAGGAAGCGTGAGGGGGGCGGTCCCTCTCTTCTTGCCACAGCAGAGGCCCACGGGGAGCCCGGGGGGTCGGTGCCGGTGGCCTGGGGGAGAGGAGCATTGAGGGACAGCCGTGGGCCTTCTGGAGAGGAGCCAGGGAGGGCGGCCTGGATGGGAAACGGAGGCTGTGTTTTGTTCATCTGTTAGTGGCTGTGGCTCTAAGAACTGAGGAAGAAAGGGTCTTGTCCTCCGAGTCACCCCCGGAGCAGGGACCTAATGGAAGGAAGCTCCGTGCAGGCCCGCCTGCTGCGCGGCCACCTAGTAGGCCCCGGAAGCCGACTCTGACATGAGGACCTGAGGCCTTGACTGGCAGTCTCTCTGGCAGGGGTTCCAGCACGTCCGGGAAAAGAGGGGCCCTGAGACGGGGTAGGAGAGTGGCCGATGCCGTGGCACTGAGCAGGTCACCTGTGGGCACTGCGGATCCCACTGAGGACTCTGGGAGACGCCCTGATGTGAGGGAGGAGGGCCAAAGCGGTCTCTGGAAAAGCCTGCCACCAGCCGTCGACGGAGGGCGCCGTGAGCTTCTGCCCGCCCTGGTGCTCGCTGAGCACATGCTGGGGCCGGAGACAGCGCTTGGGAAGGGCGAATGCCAGGGGCAGGTGGGCGCCGCCCGGAGCTGGCAGTGTCTCCTGAACAGGGTGCGGTAGGTGAGGAGGGGCTGGGTGGCGGTGGTGGGGGGCTAGGCGAGCCGCCCTGGAGGCACGAATGGTTAGAGCGCTCGGCACACGCTGCCCACTTGAGAGATGCTGCCGCCCAGGCCGGGTTAGCCCACAGGTGATGGGGAGGTGGCGGTGGGTGGACGTGGAGGAAGAATGACTTTTTTTCAAGCTTTTTTCCTAAACCGCCCACTCCAGCCTCACTCTCAGGCTAATTCCAAGTCCGGGAGCCCACGCAGAGGCTCAGCTGTGGGCCCGAAGCGCTTCGTTAGCTGACCCAAATGAATCGCACGCCGGGCAATGGGGTTCTCCCACGGGAGCGTGGCCGGGGCCAGGGAGGTGGCCCGGATGGAGAGCTGCCCTGGGCCCAGCTTGGCCACTTCCCCGGGGAGGAGGGACTCCGCGCCCCCGCTGCCACGCGGGGCTGGGCGAGGAAGCCTCTAATCCTGGAGCTGGCATTTGCAGTCTCCGGAAAAGCCTGATTACAGCGGCAAAGCAATTCATTATCTGAGCTGCCGTTAAACGACGAAGACCCTGGGTGGAAATCGGGCTGTTATCATGGCGTGGCCAAGTGCTTCCTAACATCTTACGAATTGGATGTGGCCCCATTAAGGCTCCTTGTGAGGGCGCACACGTGTGCTAAAAGCCAGACCCACGTGTGAGGGGCGGGGAGGCGATAAACACTCACAGACGTGCCCTGAAAAGCCAGCAATTGGGTCCCCGGAGAGAAGGAGCCGCACCTATTTTATTGTAATTTAAAAGGTTCCATAAAAACCATCTAACACACATATTCTTTAAAAAATACAGCTGCAATTAGTGTGTGCAAAGGAGGGGAGAGGATGTACGTGCTGGGCGTCTCCCATTTTACTGGGGAAACTGGCAGTCGGGGAAGTTAGGACCTGGCCGAGCAGAGGGGCCCTCAACTGGGCACAACTCTGCCCCCTCAGACACTCGGCAGTGTCTGGGGACATTTTCCCTGTCATGCTCTGGGTGGTCTGGCCTCAGTGGGTCGGGGCTGGAGATGCTGCTAAACATCTCAGTGCACAGAGCAGCCCCAGCGAGGACTGACGCAGCCCGGGCGACAGCAGTGCCGAGGCCGAGCAAGCCGGGCCTGGGGGCTCCCGGTTGCCTGTGCCGCCGCCCAGGCCCGCGGGCCCCCTCTGAGCCGCAGTCTCTGAACCCAAAGATGGGCCCACGCTGAGCCCGAGATCTCAGCCACGTTTTTCATGTGGGGACTCCCTTGAGAAAGTGACTCAGGCCATGCACCTTCTCTCTTCAGCAAGTTCCCTCTCCCCGCTGCGCTATTCTCTCTCCTAATGTACTTATTTATGGTCTCTGCTTTTCCATTAATTATTGTCATAAACATTTCTCCACATTTTTTACAGTCTCCGTAACGATCATTATTCAGGACTCATGCTACTCCGTCCTGGTCACGGAGCTCTCTGTCCCAGCCACGCCTGTGCTGCTGGCCGTTCTTATCTTTCGTTCCTCATAGTTTAATGCCACAACGATTAGTTTTTGAATAGAACGTTTTTGTTTGTGGAATTATTTTCTCAGCACCATTTCCCAAGGGTATTTCTCTCTCTGTCTTCCTCCCCTCTTCCCTCTCTCCCCTGCCTCTCATTTCCTCTCCCTCCCTCCTTCCCTTCTCTCTCTCCCTCTCCCTCTTTTCCTCTCCCTTTATCTCTCTCCTCCCTCCCTTCGTTGTTTTATTTGATTTAATCTAAACATTTTGGAATAATACTATATACACATGATTTAAAATTCAAAGGCATAAAACAACGTGCAGTAAAAAGTCTCCCTGTTCCCAGCCACCCACTTCCTCTCCCAGGGGCAACCACTGGCAGCAGTTTTCAAATATCATGTGCAGCCATTAAAAAATGTTTTTATTGATTTTTAGAGAGAGAGGAAAAAAGGAGGGAGAGAGAGAAACATCATCAATCGGCTGCCTCCTGCATGCCCCCTGCCGGGATCGAGCCCGAAGCCTGGGCATGTTCCCTGACTCGGAATTGAACCATGACCTCCTGATGCAGAGGTTGACACTCAACCACTGAGCCACACTGGCAGGATGCAGTTTTTATACATAGGGTCACACTCTGCCCACTGTTTTGTCTGTGGTGTAGGTGGGAGCAGATCTCCTTTTGATGGGGGAGGGGATGTGGATAAGTCCTCTCTGAGAAGATGACAGTTGAGTGGAAACCTAAGGATGGTAAGAGTGGGAGGAAGAGTGGAGCAGGAAGAAGAGGCAGCATGTGCAAAGGCCCTGGGGTAGGAATTGATTGGCAGGTTTGAAGAACTCTAAGGAGGCCAATGGGACTGTTTCAGAGAGAGAGAGAGAGAGAGAGAGAGAGAGAGAGAGAGAGGAGGTCAAATTGCTCTGGAGGGACCTAGTCATATGGAACCTTTCTAGCTGTGGTATAGGACTTGGACTTGATTCTAAATGCCCTGAGATGCCTTTGAGTGCTTTTCAAGCAGGGAGGTGATAGGGTATGATTTGCATTTAGCAAAATAGCATTTGGAGGAATGAGTAGAGAATATTGGTTAGAGGCAGAAATAGGAGGGTTAACAGGTGACAGTCCAGGTGAGAGATGCTGGCGGCTAGGCCGTGGGGGAAGTGGAGAGAACGGAATGAACTCAGGGTACAGTTTGAAGGTAGAGCCGGCAGAATCTGCTGCAGGTGGGATAGGGAGTCAGGGAAGAGTCACTGAGGACAACTTTGAGGTGTTTGTCCCGAGCAAACGATTGTATCCGTTACTGACCTGGGGAAGAGTGAAGTGGGAATGGGTCTTGGTTTTAAACGGAAGGGAGGGACCTGGAGCTCAGACCTGGCTCGGTTCAGCTTGCTGTGTCTGTGGGACAGCCCCGGGGCAATGTCATGTAGACGGGGTGGGGGTGGTGGGGTGAGAGGAAGAGGGACGGGGGAGGGGTAGTGGAGGAGAGGGACACCCCTATGCCCAGGGATCGGAGGCGTGGCCCAGGCCAGAGACATGGAGTCAGCCGCCAGCTCGCACCGGGGAGCACACAGCGCGGGGGCAGGGTGGGGACCCAGTTTCCCCCTAATGATACCAACTCTGCCCTATCATTGATTTCTGTTATTTGTTTAGTAGTTTTCTAATTTTCCAAGCCAACCTGCCTGCAGTGAATTTGGACGCTGCGTGGCTGCTGGTGTTTGGGTTCCAGGAACTTCCTTGCTTGCTTTAGCTGCTTCACCTAATCAGGGTGAGAACCGGAGGCCGGAGGCCCACAGGCCCAGCGGGGAGGCAAAGCCTTCCTGGCTCTCGGGTCGCAGTCAGCATCTCGGCGTCTCCTCCTGCGTCAGGTGCCCACTGGAGAGGAGCGTCCGCAAACCCGCTGCCTCTTCCCTCCTGTCCCCTGAGCACTGGGACACGGCTCCGCCGCCTGCTGTGATGGCTTGGAGTTGCTATTTGGTATAAGTCCCAGTTTCCTCTAATTTCAGAGCATTTTCCTTCCCAATGGGGCTGTGATTCCTGCCAAAGCCCCGAAGCCCGGGGCACGTGTCCTGGCACCAGGCAGGGACTGGGCATGCACGCCCTCCCGGAGCGGCCGCGCTGGGACTGGCACGAGTTTGCCTTCCATCCGGACGTGTTTATGTTGACATTTACAGAGGCAGCACTAGCTAATCACGGGCTATTTATGGAGCACCAGCCGCGTCCGGGTGCTGAGCCTTTCGCTCAGGCCCCTCAGCTGGCTGCTAAGAATCTGGGGTCTTACCATCGGCAGGAGTTAAGGTCAAGCCTCTCAGATGGGCACGTGGACATGTCCCTTTACAACCTAGAGGGGCCTCACGCTCTTGGATCTGCTTTGGGAAAGTTGGTGGATGAGCTCAAGTGATGTTCATAGTCCCAGCCTGGCATGGGCGCAGGTACCATACAGGCCCAGGCTGATTCCATCCCATCCCATCCCACCCATCCCATCCCACCCCACCCAATCCCATCCCATTCATTCCACCCCACCCATCCCATCCTTCCCACACCATCCCATCCCATTCATTCCATCACATCCCATTCATCCCATCCCATCCCATCCCATCCCATCCCATCCCATCCCATCCTATCCCATCCCATCCCATTCATTCCATCCCACCCATCCATCCCATCCCATCCCATCCCATCCCATCCCATCCCATCCCATCCCATCCCATCCCATCCCATCCCATCCCATCCCATCCCATCCCATCCCATCCCCCCATCCCATCCCATCCCATCCCATCCCATCCCATCCCATCCCATCCCATCCCATCCCATCCCATCCCATCCCATCCCATCCCATCCCATCCCATCCCACCCCACCCCATCCCATCCCATCCCACCATCCCATTTCATCCCCCATCCCATCCCATCCCATCCCATCCCATCCATTCCATCCCACCCATCCCATCCATCCCACACCATCCCATCCCACCCTACCCCATCACATCCCATCCCACCCTACCCCATTTCATCCCATCCCACCTATCCCATTCCATCCCATCCCATCCATCATCCATCCCATCCCATCCCATCCCATCCCATTCTACCCCATCCCACCCATCTCATCCCACCCCATTCCATCCCATCCCACCCCACCCTACCCCATTTCATCCCATCCCATCCCATCCCCTCCCAGTTCTTGTTCATGCCCTGAGATCCTGGTATGGGCATTGGGATACAAAAGTGAATAAAGCAACTCGCTTGGTTGCAAGGAATAGAGTCCAACTCAAACTGGCTTAAGCAGAAAGACGAAGTTCCGTTGGCTCACAGGAGCGTACAGGTAGCAGGGCTTCAGGCTGAGCTAGATCCAGGTGCTCCGGTGGGGTTCCAGGAGCCGGTGCCTCTTTCCCTCGCCTCCCTTTGCCCTGCGTTCTGTTTCTGGTTGTGTTGTTCCCTCCAGCTCTCAGAGTTGTGCTTCCCTGGGTGGCCTCCCCGAAGGTGGCCCTTTCGTGGGGAAGCCCGTGCTTAGTGCCCCCACTTAGCACCCGTGGGCCTCCCAGGGAGGGCTCAGGTAGCCAGGTTTGGGTGACTTGCCATCCCTAAGCTGCCACTGTGATGCTTGTGGATCCGACAGGCCATTCGCTCACCCCGAGCTGGGGGTGGGGTCATCTCCACGGAACCTCATGGAGGGAGGGACGGAGAGTGGTGGTTCCCCAAGGAGAGTCAAGATGCTCCTGGGGGACAGGGGAGGGACTCGCCCCTCCCCGCCCCTCCCTCCCGCCCCAGCCTGCTCCGGAGCTCTGTCCTGCCTTGGCGGACCTCTTTCACAAGCCGGTTTCTTCTGAGATGCCCCACCTGGTCCTCCTGGGAAGTTCCTTCCTCCTCTCCCTTCAGGGTGGTGTGAGCCACCCCCTCAGTGCCCCGCCCTGCCCCACCCTGCTCTCCGGCTCCACAGCTCAGAAGTGTGACGCCCTTTCTGCGCCCCACCTTGTCGTACTTGCCTGTTTACTGGTGAGGCAGTACGCACCAGGGTGGGCGAGCCCTGTGGTGGATTGTGTGCTTGGCGGCCACTCGGAGCCGCCAGTGCCCTGCCCATGTCCTCCTGGCCTTCACTGGAAGCCAACACTACCCAGGCCCCCGATAAAGCTTCCTCGATCCCTTGTAGCCATGGTGACTCACCCCGCCCCTGTTCCCATTAGTGAGGTTAGAGAGGGGGCTGCACATCAGACTCCACGAGGCTGCCACCTAGTGATGGAGAAATCACTGCCCGGCCTGCACCCTGAAGCCCGAGAGACTGAGGGAGAGGCCGGTAAACTCTGAGACCAACCCATCATAAGTAAGCTGCCCGGAGAACGGCCACTTGGTGACTGAGTTAGCAGGACACGCTCGTTCCAAGCCACCTGTGAAAGTCATCTGAGCTGACCCAGTGCCACTGGGGCTGCGCTGTGCCCAGGCCCAAGGGCTGCCTTCCTGGGAGCCTCCCCTTGACCAGCCATCCCCGGGACCCACACCCAGTACAGTTGGTGGGGGTTGGGGGTGGGGATCGGGGAGGATGCAGACACGCTGAGGGGAGACTCTGGAAGTTGCTTTAAAAGTCAATTTTTATTTAAACTCTTTCCTTACAACTCACATTCTCTGCCAAATTCTTCCTCATGTCAACACAACCAAATACACACACACACACACACACACACACACACACACACACACACACACACCCCACATCCTTGTAGTTAGAGAGTTTGTGGGTAGTTGGGATCTGGTAGCAGAGTAAGACTCTGACCTGGCCAGGAATTGCATCTTAAACTGCATTTGGATTCATCATCCATCCATCCTCTATCCACTTATTTATTCATTACATGACCATCACCCATCAATCCATCACCCCCTCATCCATCATCCAGCCATTTACCCATCTATGTTTCTTCCACCCACTCTATAGCCCTCACCCATTAATCCTTCATCCATCATCCATCTGTCCACCACCACCCATCTCTTCACCCATCCACAATCCATCTATTCATCATCCATCCACCCATCCATCCATCCATGCACCCATCCAGTGTTCATTTCTCCATCACCCAGTAATCCATCTGTACAACATACATTTGTTGATGCCTGTGCTGTGCCAGTCACCCCAGGTGGATAGTAGATCCCCCCCCCCCGGAAGAGCAAGACACAGTGAGAGAGATACCACAACACAGCTAATTCAGAAAGGGCCAGGTGATCTCATCTCACTTAGTGTCGGTGTTTATGCTGGTGACTCCCACTTATGTGTAATGCAGTTATCCTATATAATAAAAGACTAATATGCAAATAAACCGAGCGGTGGGACAGCTGGTCACTATGATGCACACTGACCACCAGGGGGCAGACGCTCAATGCAGGAGCTGCCCCCTGGTGGTCAGTGTGCTCCCACAGGAGGAGTGCTGCTCAGCCAAGGGGAGTGTGAGCTCCCACAGGGCTCACGGCTGCGCTGAGCACAGCGGCAGTGGCAGGAGCCTCTCCCGCCTCCGCAGCAGTGCTAAGGATGTCCCACTGCCAGCTTACGCACGTGGGGAGTGGGCCTAAGCTGTTAGCTGGACATCCCTCGAGGGCTCCTGGACTGTGAGAGGGCTCAGGCTGGGCTGAGGGGACCCCCCTCCCATGCCCCGAGTGCACAAATTTTGTGCACCGGGACTCTAGTACTCAAATAGTGTACCATTCACATTTGTTCAGTTCTCCACACAGTACTTTCTTGTGCATGGTCTTATTTTTTTTTTTTTAAGATTTTAAAATTTATTTTTAGAGAGAGAGAGAGGAAGGGAGAAGGAGAGAGAGCGAGAGAGAGACAACCTTGTGAGTTTGAGACATTGAACAGCTGCCTCTTGCATGCCCCCTACTGGGGATCGATCCGAAATCTGGGCATCGAACCAACAATCTTCTGGTGCATGGGATGACACCCAGCCAACTGAGCCACCCTGGCCAGGGTTCATTTGTTTCTTAGGACCGTTCCTTGGGGGTAGGTATTACCTCTATTTCTCAGATGAGGAAACTGAGGCCCAGAGAGGGCAGGGAGCTGCCCAAGGACCCTCCCCATGGGCGTGGTGGAGGAGGAACTCAGACACAGGCCTTTGGCTCCTGATCACATACTGTGAGGCAAGGTGCTTTCTGCAGCGCTGCTCACTGCCGGTTGAGAACCTGCCCATCAGCTGATTCAGGCAGTGGGACACCTGGTGGTGTCACAGAAGGCTGCTGGTGCCCCAGGGCCCTGCCATCCACCACCCTCTGACACTTACCTGGCAGGCATGAGAGCTGGCTGCCTGCTGGTCCCCCCACAGGCTCCGAGAGCTCCCCGAAGCTGAGGCCTTCCTTCTCTAACCACTGCCTTTCTGGCTGCAGGGAGCCACAGCACCTCTGGAGAGAGGGAATTCCTGCATCTGCCTGGAGCATGTAGCAGAGAAGTTAGGCATCCGGCCTATTAAACCAAATCCGCTCTAGAAAGCGTGGTTTGCGCCAAGCCTGAGGCTGGCTCTCTCTGTGCAAGCGCTAGCGTGGCGTTAAAGACCTCAGTGCCCAGCCGAGCCTTCCTCCATGGTTTTAATAGAAGGACAGGGGAAGCATTAAAAAGAGGATCATTTTCTTCCTCTCAGAGTTAAAAGCTTGGGCTCTGAAGCCAAAACTTCCCAGAATTTAAATTCTTGGACCTGCAATGAGTGCAAACCCTTATTAACATTACTCTTATCAGGACCGTGGGCAGCGTTTAAAAGCCACAGACAGAATAAGGTGGGGGTAAAGGGTTTACACCCTGGAATCATACCAGCCCATTCTAGTGCCAGCTTTGTGGCCTGTGACCTTTGCCACTTTGCAAGTGACTTACACTCTGTGAGCCTCCATTTACTTACCTTCGGGATTAGGAATAAAATAATAAAATCTAGTCCACACTGGGGAGCATTTGCTACATGCCTGGCACCGTTGCAGGGAGTCCACCTGTAATAACTCACTTGTCCCTCACCCTTGGCCTCCTCCTGGCTAATTTGGGAAGATCAATGAGATGACATAGGTAGATCAGCTGAATGCCTGGCACATAGTAGGACAAAATAAATAGAGGTGATCACTGCTGCTGATGGCATTAGTTGAGACTCCTCTCACTTCTAATGGTGGAAATCCTACTAGCTTAAGCAAAGCAGAGAAAGTTATTTACGCTTATAAATGACAACATTTAGGTGGCATCAGGTTCAACTAGACACAAAGGCCCAAAAATGTCACCAAAATCTCTTTCATATCTTACATAGGCTCCCTCTGTATTGGCTACATCCATATGTTACTCACTGGCCACATTGGGCTATAGATTGAAGTATAAATGAATGAAAATAAAATTTAAATGAAATCCAAAATGAAAATCAGACGGGTTCCTCATTTGCGCCAGCCACATTTCACGGGTTATTGGGCAGTGCAGACATTTCTGTCGTTGCTACTGTACAGACTGTGTTGCTTCCTGTGGAGGTTAGTGTGCCGCTTGCAAGCCCTGCCCTCACACCCTGCCTGCTCTGCAACCCGAGAGAGAAGAGAGTGTCTCTCCTGGTAGCTCTGGCAGAGAGGTCTCAGGGAAGGCTCTCATTGGCTTGTTTCTATCACATGTCCATTCCTGAACCAATCACCATGGCCTGGGGTTGTGTGTGAATAGAGTACTCTGATTGGCTGGTCTAAATCATGTGCCCATGGTGGGGATGGTTAGGCCTGCTCAAACCACGTGGGATATGTTCCTGAAATAGAGAAGAATATAGGCTGGAGAGAGAGACATAACATACGTGATACATGGTACTATTTGTTGACAATTATTCATGTCCTCCCACCATGGCCGTGTGTCCCAGGAGGCTGTGTGTACTTCCCTACCCCCACTGACTGGATTTGGTCACGTGACTTGCTTTGAGCACTGGAATGTGAGCAGGTGTGACGTGCCGTGTCTGAGCTGGGTGAGCCTCGCCTTCTCTAGTTCTGCCCTCGTCATGAGGACACAGTGCCCCAGCACGGACGGTCCTTCCGCTGGTCCTAGAGGGGGCACACACGGAGCCCTGCCCAGCGAGACGAGCTGAGGGCACAAGCTGGCCAACCTGCTGCCCTGCACAACAAGAACAGGAAATAAGTGTTTGGTCTGGAAAGCCGCTGAGATGTTGGGACTCATTGTCAGCGCAAGAGCCGCCTCATACCTACCCGGGTCCTCTTCCCCAGTCCCATCCCGCTTCCTGCTCCTGTCAACGCAGGCTTCGGCCAGGCCACACCGTAGTGCGTGGCGGATCCGAGGCAGAATCAAACTCCAGAGAACAGGGGCCGCTCTCCTGACTTCTCCTGCGAACTTCCCAGAGCGGGCCCTGCCCTCGCGGGGCTCACAGCTGCGGGGCGTGGAGATGGGTGAGCAGGGGGAGAGGCTGCAGCAGGACCAGTGCCCCACAGAGCCAGGCCCAGGCTGACTGGGTGCTCGGCGTGGTGGAACAGCAGGCCGGCCTTAGACCGCTAGCACCGTGTTGGTCTGATTTTTTTTTTTCTTTAAAAACGCCACTGGCATAGACGTGTGGGCCTCAGTGCAGGTCACCGAGCGAGATGGGAGGGCTCCGAGCGAGCGTCCTCTGGGTCGCAGGCCACATTCTCCCGAGCTCATTATCCTCGCCGCGCTGGGCCGCGCCGGGCGTTTCTCTGCCTGGGCTGTGGTCGCCTTTCACTCTGCTGCAGTCCCCGGGGCCGCCAGGAGGACAGCACTGTCAGCCCTCTCCTGTCCGAACCCACTGTTCTCTGACTTCAGACCTCGCTGGTCCTAATTATAAAAGGACAGATGGGATGGGGTTCCCGCTCTTTCATGGGGTCCTAGGCAAAGGCCTGGCTCTCTCTCACTCTTTATTCGTTAATTACCGGACATACAGAAAGCCAGCTACGTTCGCCTGCTGGGGAGGGGGAAGGGGGACAGGATGATTAAGATACAGGCGGCCCCTCTGGCCTGGCGGGGGGGCCTGGGGCTGGACACCAGGAAGGTTTTCTGGAGAAGGTGGCCTGGAGCTGGGCTGGGGAGGATGGGAGGCTGGCAAACAGAGAGGACAGCACGGGCTGTGCAGAGGGGCAGCCCCTCGGAGGTGGGGCTCCTGTCCTCCCGCTGCGGGCAGTCAGACTCCTCATCACCGGGCCCGTGCCACGCCCTCGCCTCCTTTCCTGTTGATGTGGCTCGCGGTGCCAGGGGCACGGGCAGCTCCTTGGTAGGCACAGAGCATGGCGACTCCTGCTTCATCCTGTCTTACCGGCTTTCCCACCAGGCGGCCCGCGCCCTGCCTCACCCCGCTGTCCTGCAAGGCCTGCATTCGGGGCCCGGGGGAGCTTCCTCTCGGTCTGGAGAGGAGCTCCTGTCACAGACACGGTCACAGCGGCCTGAGCCCCCCACGAGGGGGACATCAGGCTGCCAGGACCAGGACACTCCCCCTGATCCGCACCTACCCTGGGCCTGGCTCTCCCAGGGCGGCTGGCTGCACACGTGGGCCCGGGCAGCTCGCACACCTGGGACGGGCGCACGTTCCCGGTCCTCGTTTACGCTCACCCTGGACGGCTGTGCTCGGCAGCGCCGGCCGGCCGGCTCTCAGGATCTCGTTTACTCCTCGTCACAGCGCTGTGGGGTAGGAAGTCCTGTTTTCCCTCCCATTTCACAGCCCAGGAAACTGAGTCTCGAGAGCTCCCGGGAACTTAAGGCCAGCCAGCCAGCCAGTGTGGGAGGCACCGCACACCCAGGCTTCTCTGCTTGCGTGTCCTGCCCTCTCGTTGCCACACTTCGCCATCTCCTGCCCCAGCCA
The DNA here is from genome assembly GCA_025583905.1 of Ia io. Classification (NCBI taxonomy): domain Eukaryota; kingdom Metazoa; phylum Chordata; class Mammalia; order Chiroptera; family Vespertilionidae; genus Ia; species Ia io. The sequence goes on along the minus strand of JAJQQW010000010.1, from coordinate 107,338,529 downwards.
CTCAGGCCTCCCTGTGGATGGGCTCTTAGCGGACTTCCTGGCAATTCTTCCCGCGGCGGTGCGACTGTTACCTTTCATTGTTGTGTTGTGTAGCTTCGTAGATGGCTTCACTTTTCACTCCCAGCGGCTTGTTGCTGGGGAGCAGATGGGAGCCGGTGTGCCCTTGCCCGGACTGCACCGTGGGGGAGGCACGTTCATCTGATTTACGTGAGTCGGCAGCCGCGCCTCGGCGACTCCGTTTGGAGCTCATTTCCTCGCCGGTGGTTTCCATGCAGCTGCTGGTCTACCTGCGGCCTGGGCCGGGCTCCGCAGGCCTCTCGGCTGCCTGCAGCCGCGGTGGGTCCCTAGGGCCTACCCCAGGAGTACCCGTTCTTTTAGGAGCAAAACTCCATGTATTGGCAAGAGCTGAGGTTTGGAGGCAAAATAGCTGAATCCAGGTCTTCTTGCTGCTGCTTCCTTGCTGTGTGCAGGCAGATGTGTAAGATCTTGCAGCCTCTGTTCCTTTCTCCGTGGCGGCCACGGGACAGTCATGAGGCTAATACAAAACCGAGCACCTGGAAGCAAGCGCGGGTGGGCAAGGACGGGGAACACGGGATCTTCACACACGGCTGGTGGTAGAGGCACATGGACAGCACTCGGCGACGTTATTTAAACTCGAAATGTTCCTGCCCTTTCCACAGTGATTCCAACTGTGACACACCTGACAGACACACGTGCACACAGAGGGGTCACTGCCCGTGACAGACCAGTTCCTGGGGGAAGGCTGGGTTGGGGCCTGGGTTGGGCGCAGTCGTCGCTCTGCGGGCTCCACTGCGGCTGTGAAAGAGGACGAAGTATGTCGGCAGGTGACAAGTGGAGGGACTGATTGGCAAGTGAACAAAAGCCGTGTTTAGAAAGAGAACAATAATGTTGACGAAACAAAGAGCACATGTTTTCTTAAGCATAGCGTTTTACAGTGGTGAGTTATACTTACAGAAAGGCGCACAAAACGACGCCTGCTGCTCTGACCGGTTTGGCTCAGTGGATAGAGTGTCGGCCTGCGGACTGAAGGGTCCCAGGTTCCGTTCCGGTCAGGGGCATGTACCTTGTTTGCGGGCACATCCCCAGTAGGGGTGTGCAGGAGGCAGCTGATTGATGTTTCTCTCTCACTGATGTTTCAACTCTCTATCCTTCTCCCTTCCTCTCTGTAAAAAAAATCAATAAAATATATTATAAAAAAATGACGCCCACTAATGACAGCATAAATCAGACCTCATGCGACCACCTCTGAAGTGACATAGAAGCTTGTCACCACCTAGACACTCCCTCACGCTTCCGTGGTGACCACCCTCACCCCGAGCAGGACCCACTCTGCCACCTCAGCCTTCAACCCCCAACTCCATCGTAGAATTCGGCTGCGCTTGGTGTTTCTAGGAAAGGAATCACACAGCGTGTTTTCTCATGACTGGTGTTTTGTGAGACTTACTCCTGTCGTTGCTCTGCCAAGTCCTTTTTTTGGGAACATAAACTTGAACATAAACGACTAGGAAATAAGGTCTGGAAAGGCACCCTGACATCAGTTTCGGAGAGGGGCCTGGCGTAGCAGTGGGGTGTTCTAAGGATAGTTAGGGACCTTGTCTACTGTTTGAATTGTCCTAAGGGAGAAACATAGTGATGCGTTACTTGGTACGTCTGAGCTCCTGTGGCGGCCGAGTAGGGCTGGCCGGTGGTTCCTCCCCAGGCGCACGCCTCCACGGGGCTGCTTGAGTGTCCTCACAACATGGCAGCAGGCGGGTCAAGGACGAGCCAGGAGTTGCAGTGCCTTTCCTGACGTGGCCATGGAGGTCACACACAGTCACTTCTGCAGTGTTCTCTGGGTTGTACAGGTCACCCCGATTCAGCCGGAAGGGCCCTGCCCCAGGGCACGAGGAGCAGGAGGTGAGGCTCCCTGAAATAGGGGTCACAGCACCCTCCTCCCAGGGCCTTGTGGCGGTTACGTGAAGTTATCTGTGTGAAGGTGCTAGAACAAAGGCTTTTGCAGGTGGCTTCTGATGAGCACCAGTGATTATTATTTCAGAAATGCTGCACATGCATCGCCTTCATGGATTTCTCGGGGGTTCATGTCACTTCCCAAGTTTGTAATTGTAAGTCAGCGCTCGGGCGCCTGGAGGGACACACCAGGTAGCAATAGTCACGAACGGCTGCTCTTTGGAGTCATCGCCAGAGCAGCGATTCAGCCGCTGCTCAAAGATGGCACCCCATGCGGCCGTTCTGCACGCGGGCTCCACCGCCAACGCCCGGCAAGACGGCCGGGCTGGTTTTCATCTCTTTGGGAACAGCCGTCTGAGTCTCTGACTTCAATCACTCACAGCAGCAGTGCCCCACCGTGAATAGAGGCATTGATGTGCGAGTCGACTTGTGACTCTCAGCAGAGAACAGGAGACTGGGCCGTCTTCAGTGCTTCAGTTTAAGGGCCCCAAACTCAAGTGCCCACCAGGCCGGCCAGGCCCCGCAGGTCTGGGAAGTGGCCCAGGGGCTGCAGGACCTGTGAGCGTGATGATAAACAGCGGTCAGCCTCAGTTTGGAGAGACAGAACGGAGCGGCAGGGGCTGCGTTCACCTGACACAGAGATTTGATAACACAGAGGCCTGTCTCCAGGGCCATTGTCTTTTAAGTGCCAGACAGTCACTGTCTGGAAGGCTGCCCGGACTTCTGCTGCTCCTCTCGGCGCGGAGCGCGGCGGCCCCAGCCACTGCCACGGGGCACCGTGGGCCCTCAATGCTCGGGTTTTCCAGCTGATTTGTAATGAGTGTGAGCAGCTAGTGGCTCCCACGACCAGCTTCTCCCTTTTCTGGAGGCCTCTAGCCTGGGGGTCCCATCAGACGTCAGCGTTCAGACTGGCCAGGCCCCGGCAGAGGATGATTCGCTGACGTCCTTCATCTTATAGCGTCTGTGGGCTGGCAACCTGAGGCTCCTCACTGCCGGCTGTGAGCTGGGGGCTGGGGTCGGGGGATCCAGAGCACCCCTCAAGCACCTCCTGGAGGAAACAGATGCCTCCCCACAATTTACTCTGGGGCTGTGTGGCGTGGACTCCGGTTTCCATGTGAGGTGGGACCTGGGTTGTTGGACAGAGCTGAGGGCTTCTCTAGTGGGACAGGGGCACTTAACTTGCCTGGAGGTGGGAAGGGCTGGGATATGCGTTGCCCCGTGAGCATTCCCTCTCCTTCCTTGTCTTATCTCACAAGGAGGCTGAGAAGGGCATATTTGCCTAGCCGCCCTGGTGACTAGCAGCAGTTAAATGACCCAGTTCTGCCAGTTAGATGTAAGAGGGACGCTGCTGTGGACTTTTTGGGAAATATGTTGCCCTTGATGAAAAGATGTGGCCAAGTGAGTGAAGTCTTCTTGTTCTGGATGCTTCCCTACTTCCTGCATTTGGAAGTGGTTGGATGAAGATGTGATGTCTGGCGCTGTGGCAGCCATTTTGCGCCTCTGGGAGAATTTCAGAGAATTGCATCACTGAGTCACTTGATCAATGATTTTTAAGAGAGAGGGGATGGCGGGAGGCAGGGGCGGGGAGAGGGGGACAGAAACAGCCACGTGAGAGAAACATCCATCAGTTGCCTCCCGCACACGCCCCGCCCGAAACCTAGGTATGTGCCCTGACTGGGAATCAAACCTGTAAGCTTTTGGCGTACAGGACGACACGCCAATCAACCTGAGCCACCCCGCCAGGGCTTGATCAGCCTTTACCCACCTACTTCCAGCCTTCTTGTTATGAGAGAGAATCACAGGCCTTTATTACGTAAGCCACTGCTAGCTGAGGTCTTTGTTCCAGCCAATGGCTGCATTCCTGCATGTTCTCTGAGGTTAGGAGAGCTGGGTGCTCACCTAGTGTGCATAAGGGCTTGCACTTGCTCTATTCTACCCTCAGCCCATTTCCTTTTTTATCTCTAAATCTAAAAAATTAAATTGTGACATAGATCATCTATGCAAACATGTTTAAAGCACATGTGTATAGTCTAAAGAATAATAATACAATTCCCACTAGCCACCCCCTGCGTTACTAGTTAGGATCAACTCCAAAGGTGGAGGCAGATGCCAGGGTTCCCCATGCACACACTGCGAGGGGTGGGGACCGGGGGTCACAGGGCCAGGCGAGGGGACGTGAAAGGAGGTGAGAGGGCCCCTCTGGACTCTCATGACGGATTTGGACAGGTCCCCTAACCTCTCGGCGCTTCAAAGTCCCCTTCAATGAAAATGGGGGTGATAGTCCAGGGTTATTTTGGGGAGCAAGGTGTGTAAGTCACTCGGTGCAGTGCCAGCATGCAGCAAGGGCTCGGCAAGTGCGAGCGGCCATTGTTGGTAGAAGCTCTCTGCAGAGAGGTGGGGGGTCCCTGGTCGCTGCTGTCATGCCGCAGGAGCACCCCGGAGACCCCGTGGCCCGTACAGTCATGTACTAACAAGAACTGGGCCAGTGAGAAAAACAGAGTTGGGTCGATGGCTCAAAACCTAGGGACACTAGCAACCACAGCACCAACAAGTCGATAACAAACCCTGAGCACACGCAAACCTCCAGGGTGCTTACGCCCCGCCGCGCAGTGAACCCTGCAGGCCAGCCTTCAATGCAGAGGTCCGGTTCCCCCGGGTCCGGTAACCCCGAGGCTCTGGCTTCCAATGGGGACCCCTTTCATCAATGCTAAAATTAGGACTGACGGGGCAGCCTTTGTCACTGCGAGGGGCGGGGCAGGGGTGGGGGGCGGGGATGGAAAGGCAGGAGAGGCAGGAAACTTCACCTCAATCTGCCATGTCCCCAGATGCTTAATCCCGCGGCACACAGAGGCCTGGAAGCCAGGAATCCCGCCTCCGCTTGTAGGGAGGGAAGGCGTGGGCACAGACGTCCAGTTTTCCTTAAATCCTTCAAGTCCTGCTACGGTTCTTTCTTCAACTGCGCTTGCTCCTGATTACGGATGAACCCCGACTCACTGTGGTTCGATTTAGGGTTGTTCGACTTTATGATGACGTGGAAGTGAAACGCATGATACATAGCATGAGCTGTTCGACACTTGATTGTAAAATGGTCTTCGGGTTCGTTGTTTTTGTCCAACCACAGAGTACCGTGAGTGTTCCGAGCACGCGTAAGGTAGGAGAGGCTGAGCTACGATGTGCAGTAGGTTGGTGTATGAAACGCCTTTTTGACTTGTGATGGTGTCAACTTATGGTGGTTTCTCGGTCGCAAAAACCCTGTCAGCCAAGGAGCGTCTGTGTTTAAACATATCAGCGAGCCGGAAACCTGAGCCCTGTTCCCTCAACATCCTTCCCTGGTCTCCAGTCCCGGCGAGGTCACTGTGTCTAAGGAACAGAGCAGACGTGCCCTCCGAGGGACTTTCGAGCTCTGATGTCCTAGAACAGGGGTTGGCAAACTACCGCCTGGGGCCACAGCCCACTGCCCGTTTTTCAAAAAAGTGTAATTTTTAATTGTGGTAAAAACACAACATAAAATTCACCATCTCGACCACCCTTACGTGTGCAGTTCGGTGGGGCTGATGCAGCCGCATCGTCTCCCGCTGCCCGTGTTTGTGAAGTCGAATGAGCGCGCGGCCAGGCCCGTGCTGTCTGTGGCTGCTTTGGTGCTGCCGGGTCAGAGTTGGGTCACCGTGACAGGGACCGCATGGCCAACGAAGCTGAAAACATTTACTGGCTCTTGACAGAAGTTTTCGGAGCAAATGACCCACGTCCTCCGTCCGCTTCCTCTTCCTGCTCTGCGTCCCCAGAGCCCGTGTCAGCCAGGGCAAAGCGCTGCTGCTGCGACCAAGAGGCCCTGCCGTGCAGCAGGTGCCTCAGTTTCTCCTTTGTGTCTGAGGACAGACCAAATCCGAGGCGTCACTAATGGAAGCAGCTGTGCATACCCTGGGCCCCTTTCGGCAGGTGAGCTTCCCTCTCAGTCCCGGTCCATCCCTGGCGCCACGGAGGCAGGGGGCCCACCCTTGCGGGGCAGGACGGGGCCAGGCCTGCACTGTCAGCCCTGTCCTGGCCCTGGGCAGACAAGGCAAACTCCTGGCCTCTGAGACTTCCATCTCCGGGAAACCCGTGGGCTCAGACCTGACCACCTGGAAAGGGATTCCTCCTCCCGCTGCCCCTCTCCTAGCTGCCTCTGCCCTGCAGCTGATCCCCAACTAAGGACAGGAGTTCACTGAGGCCCCCTCCCAGAGCTCGCGGGGGCGGGCAGGGCAGGGCAGGGCCCGGCCAGTGCTGAGAGTGGACCTGTCTTTTTTTTATTTTTTATTTTATTGATTTTTTACAGAGAGGAAGAGAGAGGGATAGAGAGTCAGAAACATCGATGAGAGAGAAACATCGATCAGCTGCCTCCTACACACCCCCTACTGGGGATGTGCCCACAACCAAGGTACATGCCCTTGACCGGAATCAAACCCGGGACCCTTGAGTCCGCAGGCCGACGCTCTATCCACTGAGCCAAACCGGTTTCGGCTCTTTTTTTTTTTTTTTATATATATTTTATTGATTTTTTACAGAGAGGAAGAGAGAGGGATAGAGAGTCAGAAACATCGATGAGAGAGAAACATCGATCAGCTGCCTCCTGCACACCCCCTACTGGGGATGTGCCCGTGGACCTGTCTTAAGAGGGCAGGACAAGCACGTGTCTAATTTGCTTTAGAAATACAGGCAAGTTGTGTGTTGTTTTTTTAATCCTCACCCAAGGATATTTTTTTCCATTGATTTTTAGAGAGAGTGGAAGGGAGGGTGGGAAGGGGGAGAGAGAGAGACAGACTGGGGCCAAGGAAGGAACCTGCAACCCTGGTATGTGCTTTTGACCAGGAATTGAACCCCTGCAGCTCAGTGTGGTCTGTATTTCCCTGCTGTTTCTGTCTGCACACACTGCATTCTCACGCAAAGCAGAGGAAGTGGGACGGATGCTTCTGCACTCTGCCTTCCTCTCCTGACCCTGCAACGCAGGCATTTCCCCGTCTCTCTCTCACGTGGATCTGCCGCATTCTCTTTAATGGCTGGTTAGTAACCCCCCCCATGCATACACTCTGCTTATTCAGAGTATAGACTCCCTTGAAGCCCAGTGCAGGTGCTGTCTTCCTCCGGGAAGTCTTCCTTGATTCCTGCAGCACAACATGGCCACGCTCTGCTTCAAACTCCTAGATCCTGTCCCTTTCTCAGGTGCCATATTGGTCAGGGTAAAGTGACGCTGCTGTAACAAAGAGCCCCTGCCATACAGAGACGTAGAGAACAGAGACGCTGTTTCCCATTGGGAATAGTTCCGGTTGGGGCAGGTCTGCCCCTGCCCGTTACTTCAGGACCTTAGTTTCTTCCAAGTCATTGCTCTGCCGTCCCCTAGGGAGCCCTGTTGCCTCCATGGTTGGAACAGGGCCCCCCAGGAGGCTGGGAGAGAGCGTGGAGGAGGCCTGCCTGGTGTCTTCAGTCCTGACCTGGGGTCTCCACTCACAAGCCGTTGGCAAGAGCTTTGCATGGCTGTGCCTACTGCCCAGGAGGCCAGTCACGTGGCCAATTCACAGACGAGGAACTGGAGGCTCAGAGAGGTTGAGTAACTGGCCTAAGATCACACAGCGAGTAAGTTTGGGTGCTGAGATTTCAGTCTGTCTAGAGCCCTTGCTTTCACAGCTTGATGCAAGGAGAATATCACATGGTGTGTGATGTAACAGGGTATTAATAGGGTATGTTCAAGGGGTGGTGGGAGGGCAGAGGAGGGCGTGACTGACTCATCCTCGGGGAGGAGGCGGTGACCTTGAAGACTCAGAAACTGTGGGTAGTTGGGAGTAGCTATAGCGACTGCGAGCGAGTGTGAAAGATGGACCCAGACGACTGGCTCTGAAGGCCCCGCTTTGGGCGCCGGGGAGCTTGGGCTGGTGGGAACTCAGAGGTTCATCAGCAGGGGCGACATGGGGCACCAGGTTCCCCTTCGAGCGTCTCCTTGGGGGAGGGCTGCGCCCTGCGCTCGCTGGCCGCGCAGCTGGCCGGGCTCGCTCAGGATCCCACAGGGCAACTTGCAGCCAGCTGTGTGAGATAGGATTTTAAGGCCGACTGCTGGCCTCCCCCCCCGCCCCCCGCTTCCCCCAAAATAACACGGCTTAAATGTGATGGAAACTTTTCTTCTTCTCTCACATGAAAGTCTGAGCCAGGCAGACATCTTAGCCCCACATTGGGGAGCTAGGATTCTTCTAGATGGTTGGTCTGCCACCCTCAAGACACCGCCCGGATGCACTTGGTCCAAGGTAGACCACAGCCGTGGCCAACTCCCGCTGCCGAGGGAGGAGGGTGGGCGCTGGAGCCACGTGGGAGTCTGTATCTCTCCTAACTGGGAAGGTTGGGGGTTCACACAAGTCAGGGCTCAGGTTCTTGGGCAGCAGGAGAGTCTGGGGCGCTGCTCACACACGGCCACAGCAGGCCTGCGGGCAGTGGCAGCCACCCTTTGGGACACTAGTGCTTCCCCCTTCTCCACAGTCACAGCATCCCTGGTGAACCGACACCACTGGCTCCACCACCGCACACTCCCCTGAGCTCCCACCTGGCCTCGAGGCACCTGCATTCCCAGCACCTCCTCGGCAGGAGGCAGGCGCTGAGCCGGGCCCAGGGTGGGGCGTGGCTGGAGGAGACAGCGGGAACGTGGCAGATTTGCCTAAAATTTGTGCTGAGAAACACTCTTTCCTCCTCCATCCTGGTCAGTGCCGTTCTGAGCGGTCCCTCTGCCTTCAGACCCCTCAGACCCTCCAGGAAACCATTAGGAGTGTGAGGGCGGGGTGTCTGTTTTTTCCAAGTGGCCCTTTGGCCTGTGCAGGGCTGCCCTCCATGGTGCTGGGAGAGCCCCCCCAGCCCTGCCCGAGGCTCGGGCCTGCTCTGTGCTCCCAGAGAGGGGAGTGGGGGCCTCCTCTCAGCATGCTAACAAGCACGCAGGAGCTGGGGAGAGAAGCTGGCCTCCCAAAGGGGTGGGCTCCTGGAGGCTGAGGCCCCGTGGAAGAGGCTCTCCCGACACACATGGCTCTTCCCCAGCTCTGGCCGGCACCTGGAGCCCCTGGACAGCCAGGCCCACGGGCCGTGGTTCTGTGCAGAGAGCGTGGTCTCTGGGGGCCAGCCTCCCACCAATGCCAAGTCCCCACAGGCCCCTGTGCTTTGGGGTCAGGGTTTCTCACAGCTGACTCCGTCCTGAGATGTCCCTTCTTTGGTTTCCATGGTGACAGACCCCTCTCCGATTTAGTGCTGGGGATTAGGCTGGCTGTGCGGAGGACCGAGGGAGGCTCCACCGCACAGCGGGGCCCTCTGGCGTCTGGCTGGCCCTGCCTCCACCTGGGCCCCCAGACCTGCCCGCTGCCTCCCGCTGGCCATGCGGACCCCTGCCTGCTGCCCCGCAGCCTGTCTGTGGGAGCCAACAGGCCCTGTGTGCGCAGGTGACAGAGACTCAAGCACTTGCCAAAACATTTTTCTCAACAAAGTCATTTCTGTCCCTTGGGGAACGTTGGTGTAGCAGCGAGGGTACGGCCATTTCCCGGCCTGCTGCTCCCCCGGTGAGCGGGCTGAGCAAGTCATCGTCCCCACCTCAGCTGCGAAGCTGAGACTCAGGGAGGTGCCCTGACCGGCCCGGGTCCCAGCTGGGAGGAGGTGCCCTGGGACCCAGTCCAAGCCCAGCGGCCCATGGTGGGCTGCCTGGTATGACCAAGGTTGCCGTAACAGCAAAGCATTTGTTTACTCAACGAATATACAATGAGTGGCCAGATTATTATGATCTCTGAATGCATAATAATCTGGCCATTCAGTGTGTGTGTGTGTGTGTGTGTGTGTGTGTATGTGTGTGTGTGTGTGTGTGAATATATATATATATATATATTAGATGCCCGGTGCATGAATTCGTGCATGGGTGGGGTCCAGCCAGCCTGGCCAGGGGGAAGGGACATGGGCGGTTGGCTGGCCTGCCTGCAGGTCGAACTCCTGGTTGAGGGGACGATTTGCATATTAGCCTTTTATTATACAGGACAGTGGTCGGCAAACTCATTAGTCAACAGAGCCAAATATCAACAATACAACGATTGAAATTTCTTTTGAGAGCTGAAAACCGACTTCTGCGCATGGGCCACGAAGTTTCAATCGCACTGTACGTGCACGCCCACATGTGGTATTTTGTGGAAGAGCCACACTCAAGGGGCCAAAGAGCCACATGTGGCTCATGAGCCGCAGTTCGCTGACCACTGATATGGGATATACACTGAGTGGCCAGATTATTATGCATTCAGAGATCTTAATAATCTGGCCACTCAGTGTACAATGAACCCGAGCTCTGTGCGGGCCATGCACAGGGGAGCTGTGTGACCAAGATGGAGAGAGTCCAATGTGGACACATGACGAGCACACGTGCACACACGTCTGTTCCCTGTCGGGTGTGAGTTCTGTTGGGGCCAGGGCAGGAGGGTCGGGGCAGGGGTGCAGGCCAGGGAGCTATCTCGTAGTGGGGGCAGGATGGCCTCTCTGAGGGTGCAGGCCCCACGGATATCTGGGGGGAAAGGCAAACAGGTGCAAAGCTCTGAGCCCAGCCGGGGCTGGGGGCAGGGGAGTAGCGTGGAACCTGGAGGACAGTGAGCGAGGGCAGGGGTGGGGCCGGGCAGGGGTAGGAGTGCACATCCTAGAGGCCCCTGTGCCTGGGCCTGGCTGCGCACGGGAACCACCGGGGAAGTTAAAGTGCTGGTCCTGGGTCCCTGCTGGGCATCCAGGTGACTCAGATGTGCAGCGAAGGTGGAGACCACCGTCTAGGGCCCTGCAGGCCACCGTGAGGGTGTGGGTTTTAGTACAAGTGTGACACGAAGTCGTTGGAGGGCAGGCAGAGGTGACACATCTGTCTTACTCTTCTAGGTCTCCCTGGTGGCCGGGCTGGGTCTGGGACCGATGAAGGGACAGAGAGAAGGCAGGGAGCCACCAGGGCCGCCGCAGGGGGCGGGGAGGGACGGCGATGGCTGGTGATGAGGTCACCTTGGCCAGGGGCCTCAAATGACCCCAAACTTCAAGGCTTAAAAACACATAAATGTATTGTCTTACAGTCCTGGAGGTCAGACACCTGACTTCAGGTATCCGCAGGGCGGGGCTGCCTCAGGGAGAATCCCTGTCTTCGCCTTTTCCCGTTCCTAGAGGCTGCCCACCTCCTTGGCTCCTGGCGCTTCTTCATCCTCAGAGCACATCACTCCAGCCTCTGGCTCTGACCATTTTTTCCTGACTCTGACCTTCCTGTCTCCTTCAAGGACCCTTGCGACTACACTGGACCCACCGGGATAATCCAAGATGGTCTTCCCATCCGGGATCCTTAATTACGTCGGCCAAGTCCGCCTTGCCCTGTAGGGTAACGCGTTCTCAGAGTCTGGGGATTAGGGCATGGGCATCTTTGGGGTCCTTGTTCAGCTGACCATAGTCAGGGTGCTCTCTGGAGGCGTGGAGGACGTGGGATGGGGCCGGGGACCCTCTTACTCCTTGCGCCCTCAGGTGTCTCCCTGCCTGGGCACAGAAGCCCCTCAGCTTTTGTGCTCTTCCTTTAGGTGCTGTGCCAGCTCCAAAGGCCAGCGTGTTGGTCCCACCCCTGTCTCTGGAAGGGTCCTCCAGGTGGACAGAGGGACCCTCCAGGCCCACCTGGGTGGTTGCTGGAATTGCTCACTGCCCTAGTGACAGTGATGTCACCTTGCTCTCCAATGGGAAGGCTGGGTCGACCAGATCACCCACCCACTCCTATTTGACGGGTGTTTTCAGAATGTATTAGTTTCTTACTGCTGCTGTAACAAATCACCACAAATATGGTGATCAGCACCAATCGATGATCTTATGGTTCTGGAGGTCCAAAGTGCGTACAGCGTCAGCCACGTCAAAGCTGGATACGGGCAGGCTGCGTTCCTTTCTGGGCCCCAGGGGACAGTCTGCTTCTGCGTATTCTGATCGTGGCACGTGACTCCCTTGCTCACTTCAGAGCCAGCAGCAGCGCCCCTCGGACCTTCGGCTGTGCTTCGTCTCTGTGACCATGGCTGGGAGAGTTCCCTGCTTTGAAGGGCTCAGGACGACTTTGGAGTAATCCCAGATAATCTCCACGTCAAGATCTGCAACCTTCTCACACCTGCCCAGTCCCTCTTGCTGTGGAAAGTAACATGTACAGGTCGTGAGGATTAAGGAGTGGACATCTTTGGAGGCCACTTTCCTGCCTGCCATGCCCACTGATGGTAATAAAGATTGTGACGTCTCTCACACTTACTGAGCATTTACATTTAGATTTTATATTTAGTAACTCACTGAATTCTCAGAGTGACCCTCTGAGGAAGGTTCTGTTATTATGCCCGGTTTATAGATGAGGAAACTGAGGCACCGAGGAGCTAAGTAATGTTATGGGTTGAATTGTGTTCCCCAGAATGCATATGTTGCCGTCCTAACCCCCAGTACCTCAGGATGGGACTTGAATTGGGGGTAGGGTCTGACAGAGGAAATCCAATTAAAACAAGGTCATTAGGGGGATCCTGATCCAATATGATTTGGGTCCTTCTAAAACGGGGGGCCCCCTGGCTGTGCTGGTTGGCCACTAGGGCTGGACACCTGACCTGAGGTGGGCCAATCTCTCTCTCGGAATTTGGAGGCCTCTGCAAGACTGGGCAGGCTCTGTGGGGCCGGATAGGGCAGGGGCTGGAGGTGAGTTTCGGAGGGGCCAAGAGGGGCTATATCCTGACAGACATGCTTGTGTCTTTCCATGTTAACAAGCGTCCATGCGCAAGCTTGGGAATGGGTTCTGCCTTTTGCAGCCACACAGCCTCCAGGGACTTCCCAGGGACCCAACATAGGCCCTCACACCTCCCCAGTGGGCCCTGCCCACTCCTCCAGTGTCCCCTCCCCCGGACCTCCTCCCGCTGGCCCAGGACCCACTCAACCCCAGGCCTTCCAGCCTCCTCCTGCACCTCCAGCTCTCCCTGCACATTCCTGCCCCAGGACCTCTGCACCTGAGCCAGGCCACCACCTGTGGCTTACTCATTTGTTTACTGTCTGTCTCCTCTGCTGGAACGTCTTGTTCACCACTGACTCAGTGCTTTGAACAGCGTGTGACACATACCTGTTAACTGAATGCAAAACAACGGTGCAAATGTGGAGAGTTCGATCTCCTGGAGGCCCCCTCTCAGTCTCCCCTCACAGCACCCTCCTCTTGCCCGTCAGCGCCCCGACCCAGTAGGTGACAGTCCTAAAGGCCCCTGACTGTGGGTGCAGCCCGGGCTGCTGCAGACTGCATGGAGGTGGCGAGTGCTGCGGGGCAGCCCAGTTCCTCCCGGACCGACCTTGGCTCCCCTCTGAGCCAAAGCCCTCCCTCCCTGGGCCTGTGTCTGTTCTTTCACTTCCTGTTTCCCGGCAGCCCCTCAGGAGGGGACCAGGGTTAGAGGCCCAGGAGGGGGCCCTGACCTCGCGTTGGAAAACAGGCCCGTTCTTGGGTAAGCTGGGGAGGAGACGTTTCACGTGAGGATGAGCTGTTGTGCTTGGTTTTGAACAATTCATCATATTTATTAGCTGTGCCATTACACAGTGTCCCTCGACATATTTCACGCTGCAAAGAGACAGCCCGCCACCAAGCTGCGCGCTGCAGCTGACAGCATCGGCCTCGCACGCACACGCTCACTGTTGTCAAGCGCGCAGACGTCACGGGCTGGTGGGAGCAGCTCTGGGGATGGCGGTCCAGGCTGGTGCTGGCTGCAGCTACCCTCTCCTCTCTGGAAGATGATTGTAAACAGCACATTATCTCTGCGAAGGGGAAGCGGCAGCACAAGCGGAGGAGTCCAGGGTCCTAGTTGCCTCCGTGCCAAACTGCAGAGGCTGACCAGCAACTGGTGGTGGGGGAGTGGGGAGGAGGGCTGGGAGTTCAGCAAACTTTCTTTTTCTCTCTTGCCTGCTGATGGAGGTGCTGATGAGTGCCGACCCACAGGGAGGGGGAAGCAAGAAGCCCGAAGAACCCGCTCCCTGAACAACCAGCCCTGAACACTGGAGAATTAATTGACTTGTAATTGCAGTCGGCTCAGCCTAGCGATGCTGACGCTGGCAGTCAGAACAGCAGACAGAGCGATAGGTTCTGGAGAGGGAGAGGGCCCAGGTCTGGGACTGCTGCGGCCGAGCGGCGCAGGGGTTAGGGAAATTCTTCTACTAAAATGTTAAACTGCAAGAGCAGAGGGCCAGCACATGGGGAGGCGGCAAGGAGGAGTGGGGGAGACACACATCCGGGGGAGCAGCCTTTCTTTCCAGACAAACAGCCCCAGAAATGGCACCGCGAGAGCTGGGAAGGCCAGGGAGCTGCTTGCCCTGAGAGTCATTGGTTTTGTTCAAGCTCCGGGTGATGCTCGCTGAAAAAGTTGATTTTGTTTCCCCTTGGGCAACAGTCTGGAGGGGGGGATCGAGCACACACACCTGCCTGCACCATCAGTTAGACACGTGCGTACGCTGACTGGCTGGGTGAGCCGTGGATGGTGGCAGGTGACCTGCCGACTCCGACGATCTCTGTGCGGTTATCCGCTGTGGCACTGTCCCGAGGAGACGCCCCGTTCCAGGCTGGGGTCCTTCCTGCCACTCAGCAAGGCCCCAGGCCTCCGTCCTCTGCGGTGGCCTGACGTTGGAGCACATGGTTTGTGCAAACGTGAGCAAGCAAGGGTGTGGTCTGTGCCGGCTGACAGAGCCTTGGTGGAATTTGCCTCCTACATGCGCGCGCTGCCAGACCTCGGGCAGTGTCTCCGTTCTTCTGGACCTCTGGCTCTTCACGTAAGACGAGGAAGCTGGTCATGGTATTTCCGACTGCGATGCTTCCCATTCTCCACGCGCTCCCTGCATGTCCCAGCCTCATGGCCAATCCGACGGCAGAGGAAGCTGGGACATGCAGGGAGCTCAGGGGGTATGTGTGGGAGTGATGTCTGTCTCCTCCGGGCTGAGTACACAGCAGGTCCTGTCCATACTTCCTTTCCCTCATCTGTGGTGCACGGATGTGGTGCACCATGAAGGAGGCTGGGCCCCCGAGTCACCGTGTGGATGGGAGTCATGTAAGAGGAATAAGCCTTTACGGTTTTGAAGTGTTTGTAACAGGAGCTAGTGTTAACTACCCACAGAACTCAGGAGTCCTCCTTTGAGAGTTACTGTGAAAGTTAAATGAGGGAGGCAGAGCTGATGAGGAGCTAAGCAAAGTGCTTGGCATATGGAAAACATTGAATAAATATCAGGTGTGCATTTTAATTTATCCACTCAACCAATACTTATTGAGCTCCTATCATGTGCCAGACACGTGAATTAAAACAACAACAATAACAGATCCATAAAGTCATATTTGGAATTCAAAAATGGTATAATGCTCTCCACGGTAAAATAGAAAGGGCGCAGTGTTTGCTACTTGTGCGAGGAGACAGGCATCCTGCTGAAGGGTGGGGCTGTTGTGGCCGAATAAGTCAGTTTCACTGTTAAGTTCCTGCAGGCTGCTAGAGGGCACATGTAGGGAAATAGTTCAAATGCTGAATGACAAGTCTCATTTACCACCAATCCTGCTTGGGGAAACCAGGGGGCTCCCTGGAGGAGGGGGCTTTGCGGTCAGCTATGAAAGTTTGGGTAGGAGCTGGGCAGGGGAGAAAGAGCATTTCGGGCTGAGGGGCGGGTACATCAGCGTAAGGTCTTGTGCTTGATGAGACATGACGAGTGCGTTGGCGGCTGAAGCCCAGCGTTTCTGCGATAGGAGAGCAGTGCACCTCCCCCGTACGTCCGCACCACGGTCCCTGCAACCCGCGGATGTGCTGCCTGCACGGGGAAAGGGATTTTCAGAGGTGATTCCATTAGGATTTGGAGATGGGGAGATCATCGGATTCTCCTGGTGGGCCCACCCTAATCACAGAGTCCTTCGAAGTGGAGACCCTTCCCCAGGTCAGAAAGGGAGCCGTGCCAATGAAGAAAGAGATTCCACAAGGCGACTCAGCAGGTGCAGGAGTGTGGGCGGCCACAGGAAGCGGTGAAGGCAAGGGGATGGAGTCTTTCCGGGCGCCTCCACGAAGGAGCGCAGCCCTGCCAACACCTGATGTTCGCCCCCTGGCATATGTGGGGTTCTGACCTGTAGAATTGTAAGAAAAAGAACTGTATTGCGTAAGCCGTTAAGCTTGTGGTACTTTGTTATAGCAGCAACTGAACGCTAAAGCAGGGTCCGGTGGAGCATGCCAGGGGCCACGCTGGGCCGAAGAGGGTGGAGTTGTTGAGATTTATTCTCTGTGAGCAGTGGGTCGCAAGCTTCAGCGGGCACCCGCTTTTTCACGGAATATTGATATTCTGCATTCTGTAGTAACATTAATTAATGCTAATATTCCGTGTTCATACTCGGTGAGAGCTGCCTTGCTTGTGTCAATGGGTCTGAGCTTTCCATACATTGAATGTATATTTCTTATCTAATTAATGGAAATGTAGGCTCGTTCTGGTCCTTGGCTATTAAAACAACGCTGCCATGAATTATCTTGATCCCGTGTTACTTTGTATACCTATGAATATGTCTGTAAGATGAATTCCAAGAAGTGAAATTGCTGGGTCACAGAGACTATACATCTTGAGGAGTCTGCTCTTTAAATAATGTTTGAAGGCATGGTGATTCCGTGAGAACGGAAATTAAGTAGAAATTCCTGAGCGGAATTCAGAGCTGGCTCTACCAACATCCTGGAAACTGACAGTGCGGGAGGCCAGGAGGCCAAGGGAAGAGGCTGAGGCCATGGATGAGAGTGTGTGTGTGTGTGTGTGTGTGAGTGTGGTGGGGGAGGGGTAGAGAGATGTGTAGGACTGGCCTGGCAGGGTGAGTGTAAGTTGATTTTCTTTTTCTTTTTTAAAATCAGCTTGGTAAATTCCTGAGACAGGGGAGGCTCTTTCTGGCAGCCCTGGGCCAGAGGGCCATGCTGGGGCCTGGGTGCTCCCGGCAGGCGCAGGCCTGCGTTTAACCCCCTTGGTCTTCTGCCTGGTCGCTTGACCTTTGCCATTTGAGGGGGAAGGGCAGAGGAGTGTCACTGCGGACTTTAAACAGAGTAACCCCGTGTTAGCTGCCGCCTGAGCAGGATGGGACTGGGCCTCCGGATCGCTGACGCTCCTGTGGTCTTTGCAAAGTCAGGCGTCACAGCCACATATCCCAACATTCCGAATATGTAGATACTGCAGAGTGCTCGGTGCTCTCGGTGTGAATTCTCCATTCTTGAGTTTGTTTGGATTCTTCTCCGGGCGAGCTGGGTCTCAGTGGCGGCTAGCTTTTCCAAGAATGGCTCTCATGTTGGAGAACGTTGGCAGCTGCCTTTAGAGCTGAAGGCATATCTCACTCTCTCTCCCCCCACCCCCTGCGCTCCTCCCTACCACCCCCACCCCAGGAAGCAGCCGCGCCTGCATTTCTGCGTCCTTCCTCCTGAGGATGGGGTGGGTGCTGCTTGGGCAGCCTGGTGGCCCCTGAGGATGGGATACCGTGGAGGGTCAGAGGGCCGTCACTCAGTGAGAAACGCTGGCTGCCGATCTTGGGGCAGCCGGACACAGGACTATCCATCTCCCCTCCTCTGTGTGGGGTATCTGCTACTCTCCAAATGTCCGTGGCCGCTGTGCTGGGCCACACAGGCCTGCGCTGCGGGATGCCAGCGGACGTCATTCATACGAACAGGACGCGAGCGGCGCGGCCCGGCTGGCTCTCCGCCTGGAGCGGGCCTCGGAGCCGAGGGCTCCTTGTCCCAGCGTCCCTTCCCTCGGTCATTCTCCCGTCACCTTTCTGAATTTGTTCTTAGCACATGCCGTGTTCTACTAAGACTGTTTTTGCTGTTGCTCTATATTGGCTCAGTGTTACATAAATGAACGTAAAGGGAAGCTTTATATTACAACTGGACGTAGAAAACCAGCACAACTTGCCAGAAATAGAAGAAAGATGCATCGCACGTGTCCCTTTGTGTGTGTGTAAGACAGCCCTCGCGGGATACTTTTGCCGTTCCTCTTTTCTTCTTCTTTTTTTAAAGAAGATGAACAATGTTAACAGGCTATCACAAAACCAAAACTCTCTCCTGGAAGTAGATGAAAAGTCGGAAGGGAGCCGGAAGGGAGAATGGCTCCCCGTGGCGGATCCGGTGTCCTTTAGTGCCAAGCCCGCCGGGGACCGCCTGGGGGACGTGTGAGGAAGCCTGGCCAGTGTGATACCCCGGCTGCTGGAGTCTTTTGGCAGCACCGGCACGTGGTGGCGCGAGCCTTTCTTACGCTCTTCCCCAGGGAGGGGGAGTGCCGCCCTGAGGGGCCTTTGGTGCTGGCCTCTCCTCTGGCTGCAGACAGAGTCCTGCTCCTGGGACCACTGGTTCACTGTGTGCCTCAGAGTCAAGCAGAATGAAACGGATCCTTCCTGTAAGTCCCATCCCTCCAAACAGGGCTGATGGCGGGGGCTCTGGAGTTACAGCGCCGGGGGGATCCTGGTCCAGCACTTGCATCTCTGTGCTGTTGGGCCTCAGTTTCTCCACCTGATAAGTGGCAATGAAATAGTGCCTCTTTCATATGGTTGCTATGGGAATTAGGCAGGCGAGTGCATGTGGAGGTTTAGCACCATGCCTGGCACACAGTAGGTGCTCAGTAAGCGTTAGCTGTTAGTATTTCCTGTAGCCACGGAGTGTGGGGCCCTTGTGCTTCCAGACTTCCTCTGGGTTAGAAGGCAGGGGACTCAGGCTCCAGTTTTAGCTCAATATCTGACATGTGATGAGAACTTAAGCCACTCATGAGCCCTCCCCGGGGCTTGGTTTCACACCTGGAGACCGAGGATGGTGGGCTCCGTGGTCCCTAAGCCCCTCCTCCCACCTCTAGTTGACAATCCTGTGCCGAAGGGGAGGAGAGGGGCAGCCAGGGCCCAGCTCTCCCCAGTGTGCCGCCGAAAAACCACCACAGCTCCCCCCGCCCCCCAGCTTCTCCTTCAAAACATACTTGTGGGGCGTGAGCAAGGACAACGCAGGGAGGACTCGTGCTGGGATCCGAAAAGGGCGGCATGAGGCTGGGGTAGCGGGAGCACCAGGGTGGCCTTGCTTTAACGACCCGACAGATGGGATGACAGCGAGGCCTGCACACTGCCCTCTGTTTACCAGGTTCCCTTGGAAGCTGGAGATGACGACGGTTGTGAACACTTACCGAGGCCTTGTCAGGCACCAGCTGTCTCACATGGATGATTTCCTTTGGCCCCCAACTGTGTATAAGGTAACACCAGCTGCTGTAACGAACGAACCTGGCGGTACCAGTGGATCAAGACAGCCGCCATTTATTTCTTGCTCATGTATTGCTTCAGTTCAGGTGACCGGGGGTGACGGCTCTCCTCTATGCAGTGACTCAGGGACCAGGCAACTTCCATACCGCGCCTCCACATGTCTTAGCACCTCGGAGTCCTCTGCGTCTGGGCGGCACACCCGTGGCGCCAAAGCCCTCCCCAGGCAGTGACACGCATCAGCCACACTCACATTCTAGGGCCAAGAACCGGTCACATGACCCCACCAGGAAGCAGCGGATGCTGGGAAATATTGTGCCTGGCTGGGCAGCCACTTCCTAGCCGTAACTCCACACTACAGAAGGAGTGGTGCCTTTTTTGGAGGATAGCTAGCTGTTTCTGCCACGTCTTATGGAATAGAGATGACAGTTACACCCACTTTACAGATGAGGAGACTGAGACCTAGACAGTCTGGTCTGTCAGGGGTCAGAAAGTTTGTAAGTGGCAAAGCTAGGACTTGAACTCAAAACTTTGTGAGTTCAGAGCTCTTACATTTAACCACTCTGGTGTTAATTTTAAATAGGCATTTAGATTCTTCCAGCTGTAAAATTCTGCAGAACAAATTCTTCCCTTCGATTTGCCCACGGTGCCCCAAATGCCCACGCAAGGTGCGTCTTGGGGCCTCAGCGAACGTCACGATACCAGGTGGGATCTTAGTCTCCGCTATTTCCTCCGCTTGGACAAACGATTACCCCCAGAAAGACAACCCACATTTTGGACTCCTGCCAGAAATCAAGGCAGGGTACCATCTGTAAGAGATAAATAAATCAAAATATCATCAGCGGATAAGTGTGTGCCATCTGCTGCCCTGGCAGTTGAACTGGCAGAGGCCTCAGGAGAATTCCAAGGAGGCACTTGCCAGGCCCCACCGCCAGCCTGCGTGGTGTGGGGAGGAACTCACTCAGGGTCTGCTGGCATCTGGCATTTTCCTTGGCTCCTGGCTTCGGGGCTGAATTCCTTGAATCTGGCCAGCGAAGGTGGGTGAACTTTTGCCCTTTCCACGCAGTTAAACTAGTTTCTCATCGGCCGCATTTGTTGGGGGGCCAGGACCAGCGAGCCTCCGCCCCCCCAACCAGTTGGAAGCACCGACGACAGGGAACACTAGCCCCGCGCCGCGCCCACCAGGAGGTGGGGTTCTGTGGACTCTGGGTCTCAGAACCAGCCTTGTGGGCCCTGGCGGCTCGCATCGCGCAATGCGGCCACGTTCCGGTGGCCGACGTCTCCTGCCGCGTGGGGAGGCCTCTTCAGAAGGCACCTGAGACTTGCGTTAGTAAGCCTGGATTTTTCTAGAACCTGCTTACTCTGCCAGGAGGCGGGGCAGAGTAGTGGCCAAGTGCAAAGGTTCCGTGCTGGACTGTCTCGATGGGAGTCCTGTCTCTACCACGGGCATGTGACCTCAGACAAGTCCCTGGGTTCCCAGCCTCAGTTTCTCCATCTGGAGTGTGTGAAGCACTGGGGCTGGCGCCCGGCACGTGCAGACACAGCATGCTGGCAAAGGCTACTTGTGGGCCGGCCGGTGAGGCAGCGCCATCCCCCCTCTCCTCCCCAGTCCTCACTGCAGCTCTCCCGACGCCCTCTCCTCCCCCAGCTCCACACAAACCTCCTCAACACCATCTGCTGGGGGATGGGATGAAGTCACGATCCTCGGAGCGGCATCTGGGGACCCAGCCAAGGATGCCGGGCTCCCAGGCCCCTCCCTCTCGCTGCCCGTCTTCCTGCTTCCACACCTGGGCTCCGGCGTGTTTGTGCCAAGGGCAACCTGACCGGCCCTCAGCGCTCCACACCCCTTCTGCCAGCCTTGGGCATCTTCTCTGGCCTCCTCTCTGCTGGTTCCCGCCACCCGTGCAGCCCAGGCGCACACACCGCTCCTGCTTGGCCTGGGAGGAGGAGTGCGATGTGTCTCTACCCCAGGGCCCAGGGAAGGGGTCAAAATAGCTTATCCCTGGAGCCACGCATGGGGTGGGCCTTTTTCTCGTGCTTTTTTCTGCTTCATCCTCTCGCTAGCCTGGAAGGCAGGTACCCAATGACTGCCGTCTGGCAGGTGAGGGGAGGCTCGGGGGGTGGGCAGCGGCAGAGGAGGGACAGGAACGCAGGCCCGGGGCTTTGGAGCACCCCCCGCGGGAGGCGTGTGGGAGCTGTGCTAGTGACAGAGGGTGTGGGAGGCGGCACACCAGGCTGCTCCGCACAGATGTCGCCTGATTTAACCCTGACGGAAGGCGTCTTGCTTCATACCCATCACCTCATTCAGCCCTCAAGCAGCCCCACGAGGCGGATGATCATCCTTTACTGGCAAAACCCCAACCAAACACAAACTGTTGCTTACTCGCAGCCCACAGCAAGCAGTGCACAGGGGTGTGGCGGGCAGCAGGCTTTTCTGAGGAGCACCCCTGCCTGGCCTCCCCTGGCCCTGCTGCCTGCCTGCCCTGGCTGCCTCTGCACGCAGGTTCTCTCTCACATAGCCGGACCTGCAGGAGGCGCTGGGCTGAGCCCCGGCATCAGGCCTGAGCAGGGAGCCGGAGCAGAGGCCGCTGCCACCGCGGGTCCCGGGTGGATTCCTGTCTCCCCGGGGCCTGTGCCAGGTGCTCCTCTTGGTGGGACTCCGTGTGCCCGCTGACAGGCTCGGCTGCTGCGACGAGGGCAGCTTCTGAGCCGCCCACCCCACCTTGGCTCGGCCGGGCCCCCGAAGACAGTGGGTGGGTCAGAGGGCCGCAGCCAGGCCGGGGTCACGGCCTCTGGGGCTGTGTTTTATTCCCACGCTGCAGAAAGCCCGCCACAGCCCCACAGGTGACGGACGCCGCGGGTCTAGGGACAGATGACTTCGCACTTGTGTTTCCGGAGCAGCAGCAAACCCTTCTGAAAGACGTTTAGATACAATGTGGGGGATTTGTTTCAAAGCAACCCATGGTGGCGAGGACAGGAGTTTAGACGAGACAAGGCTGGCCGTGGGGTGACCGTTGGAGGCTGGGAGTGAGGCTATGGGGCTTGTCACACTAGTCTCTGCTTTTGCAAAAAATGGAAATTTCTGTCAGAAAACGTGTTAAAAAGATTTTGCAGAGACACTTTATGTGCCTGAGTCCAAGCGGGTCCGGCCGCGGAATGGCCTGGTCTCCGCCCCCTCGGACAGGCCAGGCCCTGAGGATGGAAAGAGCTTTGGGGAAACACAGACCCGGGTCCAGTCCCCAACCCACTGCTTCTGGGCTGTGGAACCTCGGGCGCATCGCTCTGCATGTGCGGGCCTCAGTTTCCCCATCTGTACAATGGGGATGGACACTGACCTCGCACACTGCTGTGTGCCATGCCCTCAGCACGGCGCTTGCTGGACTCTGTGGGTCCCCGGGTCCCCGCTCCTAGGCCATGTGACAGCTCTAGCTCCCACCTGCTGGGGGCCAAGCCAGTGGGCCACGCTGTGCCCGAGGTAGATGTGACAATATGATGGGAAATATTGCCAAAAATACACGGAAATTCAGAGCAAAGAGACATTTCTTTGGCACAGGGCAGGTGGTGGGTGCACAGAGCGGGCTTCGTGGCGGGGGTGGCGTGGGTGTTGAGCTGCGGCTTGAAGGCTGGGCTGGTTCAGACTGGGAGAGATGGAAGGAGAGATGTTGAGACTGGGAGGTGGGAAGGTGGGGGCCTATCTGAACCAGCGCATGAAGGAAGCAACAGGAAAGGAGGCGTGGGTAGGGCAGCATTCAGCTGTCATGTCCGGGGTGACCGCCAGGCCTCCCAGGGCAGGTGTGGGCTGGGGATGAGTGGGCTGCCCTGGGCTCGCCCCCCTCCCCTGGACAGTGAGGACGCCCCCTGTGCTAGTCTCTGCCGTAGCTGGACCCTGAGCTGCCCCAGGGCTGCCGTCCACACTCACCTTTGCCCACAGGCGCAGGGCCATGCTTTCAGGGATCTGCAGAGTATGCCCTTTGGTGTGATGTTGATGAAGGCAATTTATGAAATGCTCTTCGTGTTTCTCAGCCCACAGCCGTGTCCAGAGCACCTGCTCCTGTCCCTGGCTTGGAGGACACCAGCAGGGATGAGAGCTGGTCACGGAGCCTGTGTGTTGGCGCAAACATGTGGCCTCCCAGTCGCGGGAACGCTGTCGGTCAGGTGCCATTTAGAAGAACCAGGGACGCCCTCCTTTGGAGCTAAAGTTCCGAGCGGCTGATGCACTTAAATATTAGGACGGAGGCTCTACAAGGCCGGGGACTTGCCTGCTGGTTCCCTGCTGAACCCCAGAACCTAGAGCAGAGCCTGGCATGCAGCAGGTGCTCCATAAACGTGGTTGAGTGCAATTGCATTAATAACACATTCTATGAAGGAGCCAAGAAAGCAGAGTGGGGTGTGAGGCGATGGGTGAGGAGGGGCGAGGACAGCCTTGGGTGGGATGGGATGCTGGCTGTTCCCCATTCACCTCCACCCCTCTGTGCTGTGGGAGCCCGCCCTGCACAGAAGGAATGGCCTGGACTCCTGCACCCTCTGCCTTCTCCTTGGTTGTGACTGGTGGGAGGCACCAGCAGGAAATCAGGCTGAAGGAGAGAAAGGTTGGGGTGTTTCTCCCCTCCCCTGCCTCATTCTCTCCCTGTTGAGGTTTGATAGTAACTTGCATGGCTCTAAAAGTGTGGTCCCGGCCCGGCCGGTGTGGGTCAGTGGTTGAGCATCAACCCATGAACCAGGAGGTCACGGTTCGATTCCTGGTCAGAGCACATGCCCGGGTTGTGGGCTTGATCCCCAGTGTGAGTTGTGCAGGAGGCAGCTGATTAATAATTCTCTCCCATTATTGATGTTCCTATCTCTTTCTCCCTCTCTCTTCCTCTCTGAAATCAATAAAAATATGTATTTAAAAAATAAATAAAATAAAAGTGTGGTCCCAGCACAGCAGCATCAGCTGCCCGGGAACCTGTCAGACATTCAGAGTCTCGGACCCCATCCCAGAATTTCTGGTTCCGGTGCCGCTTCCCTGGGGCGAAGCTTCTCCTTTGCGGCCCCACATCTCTCGCAGGCCCTTTCCCTCCCTTGCCCCTTCGGGATGGGGAGGTGCGGGCCGCCGTGCTGCTGGCTCCTCACCCGCCTACACGCCCAGCCCAGCGGTCTGCTGGGAGGGCCTTCCAGGTGCCGCCTGTTTCCTGCCGGGACCCTGATGTGCAGATGGCTGGCTACACAGGGCACACCCTCGCCAGGCCTGCCGGTCCCGGAGGCTGGCCTCAGCCCCTGCTGGCCGTTGCGAGCTCTTGAGTTGGTCACCTTTGCGTTGGGCTGGATTCCAAGTCCCATCTGCTGGCCATCAGCCTCGGGGCCAGGGGCCAGGGGAGGACCCCGTGCAGACGTTTCCCTGGAGGCCGTGGTGGGTGCAAACATGCCCTTCACTCTTACAGGAAAGGGACGTCCTGGTACCTATTTCTCTGGTCACATGACCCAGGGCTGAGGCTCCCTGCTGATGGTCTCCTAGTCCCATGGGGGCTGTGGGACCCTCACTGAGTGCAGGATTTTTGCAGAACCTGTGACCTCTGACCCCAACATCCAGCTTCCCCAGGCCATTTTCCTGGAAGGCACTGACATCTAAAGGGGCTGTGGAGGCCCTGCTGCTCAGAGATCCCCAAACATTCACCACCCCCCGAGGTCTGCGGGCTCCACCCTCCTCCCCTGCACTTCTTCCTCTGTCCCCTCCCTGCAGTGGGGCAGCGTTGCCTCCTGTGGGCTCAGGAGCACAGTGGACCTGTGGGAACCTCCTTCCTGGGAGCAGATGCCGACTCTTGTACCTTCTTCATCTGAGTAGCTCACCGTGAGCCAAAGGGCATCAGATGCCCATGGGTTTGGAGCAGACAGTGGAGGCACAGGGCCCCCAGGCAGGGGCCCCCAGGGAGCTCAGGCACCCCTGGAGCTGCCGCTGGGAGCACGGGACTCCTGGTGCTGAGCTGTCCCAGCCGCACCACCTGGTGGTTGACGCAGCCCCTTCTGGCCCAGCTGTAGCCACACCATAGAAATTGGTGACTCACCGCTCACAGGCAGGAACACGGAAGGCTAATGTCACACGTCTAGGAAGTGATGGAGCCAGACCCCTGCTCTGAACCCCTCACACCACCCTCCCTTCCGGCCCCCGTGATAGTGGTCCGCGCAGCCTCGTCTCTCCTCCATCAGCCTGCGGAGGGCCATGTCCTGTGTCCCCCGACCCATGTGTGGAGATGACGACAACGAGGGCCACCATCTCCTGAGCACCCACTCCGCTCCAGGCGTCGTGTTCCAGCTCTTTGCCCATGTTGAGTCTTGACAACATCCCTACAGGTGCTGTGCCCATTTCACAGTCCAGGAAAGGAAGGCCCAGAGAGACTGGGGACGCGTGGCGGGAAGTGACAGAGCCAGGATCTGACCCTGACTCCAGAGCTCAGGCCCTTGCTCACTGCTATCCTGCCCCACAAACCACACTGTTGTGTGAAGGGGTGTCCAGGGCTACGGCATGCGCTGTCATAGAATGGCTTCCTGTTGTTTGTCTGACGTGGAAAGTAGATGCTTTTACAAGTCAGACTGGAGTGACTCTCACCCTGGCTGCAGGTTGGAATCGCCTGGGGAGCTTTAAAACCCCATTGGTGCTGGGCCCCACACTGGGGCCTGTGTGGGCGGGTCTGGGGCTTCCCGGGGCCGAGAACCGTTTCGCTCGGATGACCTTTATGGTTCTTCTCAGCTTTCAGGTTCGACGGCTCAGAGAAGGCAATGTGCTCCGCTCCACGGTCTGACCGGCCAGCCTCACTCTAAAGAGATAAAGGCATTTGTCTTCAGTTTTACGTCCAAACGAAACTCCCTAGTTAAACGCATAAATCTAATAGTAATTGACAAAGGTGTTACTGTCTAAAGGGCCACTTCTGAAAGCAATAAGCCAGTATGGTACAGTTTGATCTTTTCCACAAATGGGTAGCTGACCTTTATCATGGACAGTCAGGGTTCGAAGACAAAAATCCCTTCTGTGCTTGGATTTCAGTCATTGGACTTGTTGCCCATTGAAATAGCCCATCTTTCTTCTGTCCTCACTATGATTGGCCCTTAACCCTCAGCACTGCCCTGCATGGGCGGTGTGGGCCAAGTCTGACCATCTCTGCTCAAGCTTCTTCGGTTCAGTCTTGTCCGTGTAGCGGAAATAGAAGTGTGAGAGCCCTTTACGTTGATGTTGGTGGGTTTTCCCTGTCTGCGTGGAGCTGTATTCCCAGGGGATTCCTTTTGGGACCGAGCAGCTCTGCATCGTGGGAATGGCTGGCCGCAGCAGGAAATTCTGTCATCACAAGTGGGAACAGCCGGCTGGGAAAGCCTGAGAGCGTGGAGTTTGGAGAGTATGGACCTGGGTTGAGTTCTGCTTCAGCACTTTCTGGCTGTTTGGTCTTGGGCGAGTCACTGAAACTCAGAGCCTCAGTTTGCTTGTCTCTACAATGGGGGTTCTCAGAGCTACATTGCAGGTTATAGGTTTAAAGAGAAGGCACACACGTTTAAAAATAAACCACTCAACAAACTAGGAATAGAAATGAACGTCCCTAACCTGATAAAGAGTATCTGTGAAAAGCCTACAATTAACATCATATTTAATGGTACAAGAATAAATGCTTTTCCCCTAACAGCAGGAACAAGACAAAGGTGTCTGCGCTTGACACTTCTATTCAACATTTTACTGCAGGTTTTAGCCAGAACAATTAGGCAAGAAAAAGAAACAAGACAATGAGATTGGAAAGGAAGAAGTAAAGCTATCTTTCTTTGTAGATGACATGACCTTTTATACAGTAAATCCTAAGCATCCACTAAAAAACTATTAGAACTGCCCTGTATAGGTGGCTCAGTTGGTTGGAGCATCGTCCTATACACCAAAAGGTTGCGTGTTTGATTCCCGGTCAGGGCACATAACTAGGTTTCGGGTTTGATCTCTGGTTGGGGCGAGTATGGGAGGCAACCAATCAATGTTTCTCTCTCTCTTTCTTCCTTTCTTTCTCCCTCCCTTTAAAAATTAATAAACATGTCCTCAGGTGAGGATGAAAAAACCTATTAAAACTAGTAAACAGTTTCAGGAGGATTGTAGGGTACAAGGTCAATATGCAAAAATTAATCATATTTATATACACTACCAAGGAACAATCAGAAAGTTAAATTAAGAAAACAATTCCATTTATAATAGCATCAAAAAGGATAAAATATTAAAAAAAATCTAACAAAATGCAAAACTTATATTCTACAAACTACAAAGCATTGTTGAAAGAAATTGAAGATCTAAATAAATGAAAAGATATCTCATGTTCATGGATTAGAAGACTTACTATTGTTAACATGGCAATATTCCCAAGATTGATCTACAGATTCAATGCAATCCTTATCAAAATTACAACTGGCTTTTTTCATAAATTGATAACTTGATTCTAAAATTCATATGTGAATGCAAGGGGCCCAGAATAGCCAAAATCATTTTTTTTTTGAAATATATTTTTATTGATTTAAGAGAGGAAGGGAGAGGGAGAGAGAGATAGAAACAATGATAAGAGAGAATCATTGGCTGCCTCCTTCATGCCCCCTACTGGGGGTTGAGTCTGCAATCGGAGCATGTGTCCTGACCTGGAATCAAACTGTGACCTCCTGGTTCATAAGTAGATGCTCAACCACTGAGCAACACTGGCCAGGCTAGCCAAAATCAATTTAAAAATGAAAAGCAAAGTTGGAGGATTCACACTTCCCAATTTCAAAACTTACTATAAAATAACAGTAATCAAAACAGTGTGGTATTACATAAGGATAGATACATACATCAGTGGAATAGAATTGAGAGTACAAAATAAATCTTCACATTTACAGTCAATTAATTTTGACAAGGGCGCCAAGATAATTCAATGGGGAGAGACTAGCCTTTCAACAACTGGGACAATTAGATGTCAATATGCAAGAGAATGACACATAAATAAACTCTAAAGGTAAGAGTGAAAGTTATAAAACTCTAAGAAAGAATAAGACTAAATCTTTATGATCTTAGATATGACAGAAAAGCACAAGTAACAAAAGAAAAATTAGATGAGAAGTTTTTTAATTTAAAAATTAAAAAAATTTTAATTAAAACAAATTAAATTCATTAAGATTTAAAACTCTGACACCTCAAAGAATTCCACCAAGAAAGTAGAAAGACTATTCACAGAATGGGAGAAAATATGTGAAAAAAGATGTATATAAGGTACTTGTATGCAAAATATATAAAGAACACATACAACTCAATAATACAATGACAAATAATCCAATTAAAAATGGTAAAGGGACTGAATTTCTCAAAAAATGGCCCAGAAGTACATGAAAAGATGCTCAACATTATTAGACATTAAGGAAATGTGAGTCAAAATCACAATGAGATACCACTCCCCACCATCAAGTTTGCCTATGATCCAAAAAGAGAGACAATGACAAGTGTTGACAAAGATGTGGAGAGATTGGGACCTCGGACATGGCTGGTGGGATTGTGAAATGGGGTACCTCCTTTGGAAAGCAGTCTAGCAATTACCAAAGATTAATCATAGGGGACCCAGCATTTTCAACTTCTAGGTATCTACCCAAGAGAAATGAAAACTTGTCCTTATAAAAAACTGTACATGGATGTTCATAAACAGTCACAAAGTGGAAACAAACCCAAATGCCCACCAACTGATGAATGGATAAATAAAATATGGTGCATTTATGTAACGGAATACTATTCTGCAACAAAAGGCATGACGTACGGACACACACTGCCACATGGGCGACCTACAGCCGTGATGCCGAGTGAGGGAAGCCGGAGCGGGACGTCTAGAGAAGGGAAATTGGCTGGTGGCTGTCCAGTGCAGGGAGGGTGGGGGATGGGGACTGACTGATAGCATGGGGTTTGTTTTTTTTTGGGGGGGTGGGAGTGGTGGGTGATGAAAAGTTCTAAAATTGGTTGTGGTGATGGTCACACAATCTTGGGGATAGACTAAGAATACACTAAAAACCTTTGGATTATATATTTTAAAAGGATGAATCATATGACATGTGAACTGTATCTCAATAAAACTGTTAAAGAAAAAGAGAAGGCCGAATACCTCGTATAGAAATCTTCAATGGCATCGAGCTGCCCAGTGGTGGGGGGAAGGCACTGATGGTGGGGGGTGGAGTGGGGAGGAGGCGGGGACCAGGACACCTGAGCTGCTGGAGGCCTCTCCCTTGGGCCCTGGGCCAGAGCCCGGCCCCACCATGTTTGAATTTCTTTTATTTATTTTATTTTTTTAAATTTTTTTAAAAAATATATTTTATTGATTTTTTACAGAGAGGAAGGGAGAGAGATAGAGAGTTAGAAACATCGATCAGCTGCCTCCTGCACGCCCCCTACTGGGGATGTGCCCGCAACCAAAGTACGTGCCCTTGACTGGAATTGAACCTGGGACCTTTCAGTCCGCAGGCTGATGCTCTATCCACTGAGCCAAACCGGTTTCGGCTTGAATTTCTTTTAAAATCAGAAGAGAAAAGAGTAAACTTCTAGGTGAAGAAAAGATGTAATATATGTTAATATATTCAGTTATAAAATATAAATTTTAATTAATTTATTTTTATTTAATCCTCACCTGAGGATATTTTTTCCATTGATTTTTAATTAGAGGGAGGGGGGAGAGAGAGGGAGGGAGTGAGAGAGAGAAAAAGAAAGAGAGAGAGAGAGAGAGAGAGAGAGAGAGAGAGAGAGAGAGAGAGAAGAGATGAGAGAAACACATTGATCTGTTGCCTCCCACACGCACCCAGACTAGGGATTGAACCTGCATCCGAGGTACGTGCCCTTGACTGGGAACTGAACCTGTGACTCTTTGGTCTACGAGCTGTAATCACTGAGCACACTGGCCAGAGCCTGAATTTTTTATTATTATTATTTTTTATAAAGGAAGGGGTGCAAAGGGCAAAAGTGCCTGGGGCCACTGTGGTCTTCATGCAGCCCTGGGTGCTGGTCTGAATCCGGCCATTAAAATCTCCCCTCTCTGACTTTGAGAAAACAATATGAACCTTAAATAAATTTAAAACAGTTCCTTCACAATCCATCCATTCTAGCTCATCATCTACTTTCCTTTTCTAAATCCTCCCTCCCAGCTTCTGGCTGCCAGCAATCGGCTCTCAGGTGATGACCTCGCTACCAGGGGCTTGCTGTGCGGCTCAGGCTGGCACTCAGCGCCGAGCCCCACCTTCCGCATCTGCACAGGGAGGCGAGGTTCTCCTCTCAGTGTAGAGCATAGAGAGGAAGCGAGCACAGCAGGGGGCGCGTGCAGAAGGGAGGGTGGTGGTGGTGGAGGAGGGCACAGGAGTGGCGTCTGCCCACCTGTGGCCCGTGACCCGGAAGGGATCATATAAGAGAGGAGGCTTCTCCTTGGCTTACACTCAAGGCCCTTCGTGACCTGGCCTCGCCTCCCTTCTCGGCATCTCCTCCCTCCCCCATGTCTGCCTTTGCCTGTCTGTGGGGCTGGAAGGAAGTTCAGGAGCCTAGAGGGGCTTCAAGGGACCTTCTGAGGCAAGAACTTAGGGAGCTCTAAGCGGACACAGGAGGGGACAATGCTGGAAGCCCCCAGATCTTTTCACCCCTACCTCACAGCGGTTCCATTCTGACCCAACATCTATCTCCTCCTGGGTCAGCAGAAAAAGCCTAAACCAGGGCTTGGGAGCTCACTCTAGAGGTCATCGGGTCTAGGTCTCGGGCCAGCTGGGTGTGTAGGTGAGGCTAGGGGTAGAGCAGCAGGGAGTGGTGGTGACTGTGGCAAACTAGAGCCACGTGCCCAGCTGAAGGGCAGTGTCTGCCCCGCCCCATCTGACGGCTGCTGTGGGGTGTGGGCCCAGCGTGGCCTGCTCCTCTGGTTCTTCAAGAGAAAACCACAAGTCTGGATTTGTAGGTAACAGTTTCCCATGTTTAGGGCCCTGTGTGGGCCAAACAAAATGTGTTGGTGAGGTGGGGAGCGGGGTGGGGGGGGGAGGGGGCAGGGTGTGCTCCCTTTACAAGAAAGGGCCTGGAGGCTGGGCCATGTCTTACTCTCACGGCATCCTCGGTGGCCAGCACAGGGCTCAGAGGAAAGACTGAAGGACTCAAGTTTCTCACAGGCACAACGTTTGGGTGCCAGGCATTCATTCACTTACTTCCTGTTTGTTCGCCTGTTCACTTGTTCATTTATTCATATGCCCCTTCAGCAAGTATTGACTGAGCACTCACAGTGTAGCAGGCACTACTCTAGGGGGTAGGGGTCCAGTGGGAAGAGATGGGGAGTGTCAGGGGAGATTGGGGTGCTAAGCAGATGAGTTAGGAAAGGCAACATCTGGGGAAAGTGATGGAGGAGAGGAAGGACGAATCATTCGGCTCTCTGGGGGAAGAGTGCTCCAGCCG
The DNA here is from genome assembly GCA_025583905.1 of Ia io. Classification (NCBI taxonomy): domain Eukaryota; kingdom Metazoa; phylum Chordata; class Mammalia; order Chiroptera; family Vespertilionidae; genus Ia; species Ia io. The sequence continues at coordinate 107,306,910 of JAJQQW010000010.1, read as the reverse complement.
GTGCCAGGGCCCTGAGGCAGGGATGTGCCTGGCACATCTGAGGGTCAGCAAGGAGGCCATCGTGGCTGGAGTGGGAGACCCAGAGGGAAGATATTACTGGTGGATGAAGTCAGGGAGGTGATGGGGTCATATCACACAGGCCTTGTAGGCCACGGTGAGGACATAGGTTCTGACTCTGAGCGAATTAGGAATCCTAGGCGGGTTCTGAAAGGAGAAACATAATCTCAGGTTATAACAGGACCCCTCTGGCCTCTGTGTGTGTGGATCAGGGAAGACACAGGGAGACCCTGGCAGAGGCTGCTGCAACCATCAGGTGGGGACGGTGGTGCTGGGCCGTGCAGGTGATGTGAAGTGGTCAGGATCTAGGGAAGCTGGAGCCACAGGCCAGCTGTGGGGGTGTGAGGGAGAGAGAAATCGAGGCTCTGGCCTGAGCACCTGGGCGGTGGGGTTCCATCCACCGAGCTGCGGATGCCCTGGGACGTGGCGCCTGCCTGTGGGGCTTACAGCATGCGGGCCGTCCACCCACCAATCACACGCAAGGAAGATCATCGGTGACTGGGTGCCCTGTAGGAGAAGGCACGTGCGTGGGGCTCGTAATGGGGAGTGTGTTCCGGCAGGGGGCGCAGGTGCGTGAAGCCCTGGCGGTGGGAGGGAAGTCGAGGACACGGGAGCTGAGGGGAAGGAGGTAGGGTTTCTTACAGGCACAACGTTTGGGGTGGAGAGGCCATTGGAGGCCATCCTGGGTCCACGTGAGCAATCCAGGCTTTATCCTTCGGGAAGAGATCAAAGGGTTTTGAGCAGGTGTGTGCATACGTGTGTGTCTGTGTGTGCGTGCACGTGTGTGTTTGATGTGATCAGAGCTGTGTTTTGACGACATCCCTGAGGCTTCAGTGCGGAGAACGGATTGGACAGAGGCCCTGGCGCCCCGTGAGGGGCTGTGGCCTCTCCCTGCTGGGCCGGACGGTGGGAAGGGACAGGGCTCTGAGGGGATGGGAGAGACAGGACTGGATGGGCTGGGAGGTGAGAGCGGAGGCGGCATCCCAGCTGCTGCTCAGCCATGTTCCGCAGGGACAGTCTTCCCAGGAATAAGGGCCAGAGAAAGAAGCCGCTCGGGCTGGACGCTCGGCCCCGGTCCACAGGTGATGTGAAGTGGTTGGGTTCTAGGGAGGGGCGGCGACAGCCTGCAGCGCCTTCCTCTCACGTTCTGAAAAGCCTTCTCTTCTTTTCTAAGGTGAGACGTGCCGCAGCTTCATTGACCTGGCCCCGGCGTCGGAGAAAGGTAAGCGTGGGCCCGCTCCCTCTCCACGTGTGGGCCTCCCCCTCCAGGCACGGCCCTGCCGGGAGGCTGCCCGCCCCGTGAGAGCGCGCCTTCAGCACGCCTGGCCGGGGGCTCAGCCGGACCCCTGCAGGGCTCGCAGCTTCTCCCGAAATCTCTCCCCAAATCGCCATCGGTGAAGCCCAAGAGGAAGACCCTCCCGCCCTCCCTGCCCGTGGGCGGTGCTGGAGGCTCCACACTCCCGTCACGTCCAGGGTGTGCTGGGACTGTAGAAGCGGACGTGAGAGGGAGCTGGGGTCATATGGTTAGATGTGTGTGTCCACGTGTGAGCATGTGTGTGTGTGTGTGTGTGTGTGTGCACGTGTGAGTGTGTGTGGATGTGTGTACACCCGTGTCCGTGTACAGTGACAGGTGGCTTGCTGTGCCTCCTTCTGGAGACACCAGACCTTTATTCCTGCTTCTTTTATGAGGCCCGGCCTGGAGAGGTTGCATCTTCGTGTTTTACTGGCCTCATAATTTTACTTCCAGGGCTTGGCGGCCATGCCGAGGACCTTCTGGCTGTGTCTATAAAAATGCTCACCAGGAGGCTGAGTGGGCGGGCTCTGCAGCCAAGTTGCTGAAAGCCTTTCATGGACTCCTGCCTCTTAAGCACTTGAGCTCTCCCTGGGGGTCAGTGGGGTTTGCTGGTGGCAGTGCCGGTGGCCTCTCCCCGACCTCCCACTCTGCCCCCCCCCCCCAGGGGCTCCTGCGGGAGCAAGGCCCTCGCTGTGTCCTCACCACACTGTCCACTCCACAGAGCAGAGATGAGCGACTTGCTCAGGGCCCACAGGGAGTCTGGGCCAGTGCTTGAGCCCAGGCGTGCTCTCCCGCGAAGAACATTCTTCTCCCAGGATCTCACCCTGCACCGGCTGGCTCCGGGACTCCCTCCTGGTCTGCAAATGCGGGTATAATCATGACACAAACCCTGCCTGGCTCCATGCTCACCATGTGCCGGGTACCAATCTGAGAACTCCACACACATTGGCTCATTTAACCCCCGTTTTACAGATGAGGAAACTGAGGCACAGAGCCTCAACAGTGGCCACAGGCCTCAAGGATGGTTGGCAGCTGGTTGTGCTGGAACTGGCCCAGCGAGGTTTTCGGGTGCACGTGTGTTTGAGACTCGCTAAGGGCACATGCTGTTTCCTCTGCCTGCACTGCTAGTCAAGGTCTCCCCTGGCCATTATCACCCAAAAGTGACCTGTTCATCTCTCCAGAAGTGACCACAGCGTTTGGCTGAGGTAGCAAACCTCCATTCCCTCGCCAGGCCCCAGGGGAGCGCCTCTGTGTGCAGCCAGCTTTCACTCCTGAGCACCAACCACGGGGCCAGCTCTGGGCTGGGCGTCGGGGAGCAAGGGCGAACGAGGCGAAAGGCCGCCCTGCCGGAGCGGGGCTGGCTCAGCACAGGGTCCAGCACGGTGGAAGGGCTGCAGCCGCAAACAAAGATGACCCTTTGCTGACAGGGCCGCCCCTCAGATCCCTGCCCAGAGTCCATGAAGACGTTTGCGTTTCCTCCCGTCGTTAGAGTAACCAGATTCCCCAGCAACGATTTGTCAAGGTGTGAAGTTCCCGGTTCCTAAGCCCCAGGTGGAGCTTATCCTCACAGGTAGATGGACTCTCACTGGAAGTGAATGAAGAATGAATGAATGAGTGAATGAATGAATGGATGGATGGATGAATGAACTGAGCTCCCATGATTCAGATTTGCTGCCAGGCTGCACTGCAGCATTCTCATTGCAATTCCTCAGTGCCCGTCAACACGGTGGAGACCGTGTAGCACCGAGAATGAACTGTGTACCACCGCCCCCAGCAGCACGGATGTTGAGCAAAAGAAGCCAGGTTCAAAGGAGCACACACTATATGATCCCATTTCTGTAAAGCTGGGAGCAGGCAGAACGAATCTCTGCTGTTAGAAATCAGGACAGTGGCTGCCCTGAAGAGTGGGTGTGACTGAAGGCGGCGTGCGGAGGGCTCTGGCAGCGGGCAGCGCTCGGTTACCTAATCCGGTGCTGGTTACACGGCTGTGCTCAGTTCGTGCCAGCTCCTCAGGCTGCGCACCTGCCGTGAGTGCACTTTTCTGTACACGTGGGATACGTCCGTAAAAAGTAAAGAAAACCTTTCCCACACTGAGTTCTTGTTATCTTTCGGAAATGAAAATCCTTTCATGGCTCCCAGACTCACCCAGGACATTTTAATGCAGTGGGCATGGCCCTCCATGATCCAGGGCTTGTCACTCCACCTTTTACGATCCATGACGTGGACCTTGTGCCCCAGCTCTGCCTCCCCACTTGCATGCAGACCCCCCAAACTCTCCATCATCTCTCATGCCCCTGTGCCTTTGCACATGCTGTGTCCTCTGCCTGAACTGCAGTCACCACCTGTTTACCTTGCAAACTTCTATTGATCCTTCAAAACCCAGCTTCGACATGACCTCTTCTGAAATGCCACCCCGAACCCCAGAGGTACCCGCTGTGACTGGTCCTGTTAGCACCCATCACACTGCATTGAGGTCATCCCCTCCAGCAGACTGGACGCTCCCTGAGGACAGGCACTGGCTCTGGTCCTTCCTGTGCCCCAGGTGGGTTGGCACACAGCAAGAATTTAGTGAAGGTTTGTTGAAGGAAGGAAGGAAGGAAGGAAGGAAGGAAGGAAGGAACAGGGCCACGTTACAGACTCAAGGTAGCTCATTTGGGTTCAAAAACCTGGACCCTGATTCTGAAGCCACAGTCAGCTCCGACCCAACTGGGCTGAGCTGTGTGTTAAGCCATCCCTGCTCCCCGCCCGTTTCCCCGTGCGCTGGGATTTCTGGCAGCCACTAGCTGCCAATTCTTGTGGAACAATCTCCGAAGCTTGTAGGTTTCATTTGTTTGATGTTGCAGTGCTGTGTAACAATGTGGCGGCTCCTGGCCACAATCCTGAGTCTTGCCTGAGTCATTTCTCACTTCAGTTTCTATAACGGTCTCTTGTTGGTTCCCTCAACCTCTCTATTCTCCGTCTGAAATCTATTTACAGTTCTGCTGCTCACTTAATTTACTTAGTGCATTTTATTGATTTATGCCATGGAACTGAAACGTGCATAGATCCGAACGTGCTGAGCAGGGAAGGGGGATGGCCACCAGCTCCCACAGCTGCCCAGACTCTGATGTGGGAGCGACGAGTGGGCCAGCCCGCTGGCCGCAGCCCGCACACGCGGGGGCCGGGGCGCCCTGTGCCTGTGCGTCCATCCTGGGCGATCTTTCACCCCTGGCTGCCTGGGGAACTCTATCAGCTTGCACGAGCCAACCCACAGGCCCTCCTCGAAGTCCCCCGTCGCCTGCAGGCTGAGTCGGTGACTCCCGCTCTGTACTCCCAAGTCACCGAGTAGCTGCCTGTGGTCCAGGCCTGACAGCATGGGAGCTCTGCCTCTTTCATCCCAACGAGACAGACAGTGCAGGGCTCAGGCAGGAGCCTGGTCCCTGTTCCCGCTCACCTGCCCTTCCCAGCCCAGATGGAGGTAGCTCTTGCAGCCTCTGGCTGAGGGGACGGTCCATCACCTGAATGGCCCTGGCCCATCTGCGGAGGCGGCCGAGCTCGGGTCCTCCCGCAGAAGGAGATAATTTCCTGGTCATTATCCGTAAACTCACAACAGGCTGCACCAGCTGTGCCAATTAATCCTCAGAGGCAGGGCCGACAGCCGCCTTGCTATCAGGAACGGGCTGCAGTGACCTCCGGCCACCTCGCCTCAGGCCAGTGGCCAGCATCTCCTGCCAGGCGTGTGCCAGGAGCCAGCACCCAAGGAGAGTCACCTACAGCTTCTGCTCTTGAGGAACCTCCTTCTGGGGGGCAGACAGGAGGGAGAGCGCCACCTCTATGAGCTGGGCCCAGCGGGGGGCAGAGGGCTGTGTGGAGGGTGCCACGTGGGGAAGGTCCCAGAGGAGTGGCATTCCGTCTTGTGGGCGAGGGGCTCCAGGGGGGGCCATTCCTGGAGAATGGGTGGCACGTGCAAAAGAGTGAGCCCCGGTGTCCGCAGTGCCGGGCCCCCGGCAGATGTGCGTTTGCTGAATGACTGAAGAGTGGGAGGGAAGTCGAGCCCAGAGAGGTTAAGTGCCTTGCTCAAGGTCACACAGCTAGCGTAAGTTAGAGTCAGGCTCCAGGCTCCTGAAGTCTTTTAAGCAGCACCCACCCACGCTGCGAACTCCACCCATCCTTTCTCACCCCCCACTCCTTCCCACCTTCCCTCCGGCCTCCTTTTCTCAGCACCACACGCGGCCGGCCCTCCTCCCTCCTCCCTCCTTCTGAAGTGCTGGTTCCGCCACTCTCCGTGCTGACATTCTGGATCCCTCTAATTACGCGCTCTTATGAGAGGTGATTGAACCCCTCTGCCTGGCGGAGTGCTGCCCTGGAGATCACAACAGCTAATAATTGCTCTAGTTGCTCTAATTCCAATTATTCCAGATTGTCTTTCCAAGTAATTAGGTGTCGGCCGTCTCACCTCCACACTCTCAGAGGGTGTCCCATCAGCCCCTGATGGTGACCAGCCCGCATGCTTCCTCATTGGAGCAGTTTCTCCGTGGTGAGGAGCCTGCTCAGTGTAAACAGTGGTCATTTACATTTCCAGAGGACTCTGTCTTACCACACTTCGGTGAGAAATGACCGCGGGCATCGAGTCGGCCCGGTCCGCCTGCGCGGAGGCTGCAGCAGCGTGGGGGCAGGACGGGCCGAGGCGCCGGGGCTGAGGAACTTGAAGGATGCTCCTTCCACATCCCAGCAAAGCCCTTCCCTGGGCCGATTCCTCCCGGATTTCTCCCGAGATCGGGATTTACAACAAATCCTTTTGGCCAAGGCCCTGCATTCCCTAACAGCCTCCCCTTCAGACGCCGGGTGATGCTCTCAGGGCAGTTAGACACACGTGCAAACCAGGGCCGCCGCGTACAGAGCGAGGCCACCGGCCGAGCGACTCCGGCTCCCGGCTCCCGCTGTGGTCGGTGTGAATGGCGTAGGCGGGGCTGTGCACGCCCTGTAGGACTGCATGTGGGGGCCAGGGACACAGGTGAAAGATCACACGCAGACTCACCCCCACCCCACCCACACCCACACCCACACCCACCCCCACCCCACCCACACCCCACCCACCCACACCACACACACCCCCCCCCCACACCCACACCCACCCACCCCACCCCCACACCCACCACCCACCCCACCCACACCCCACCCACACCCCCCCACCCACCCCACCCATCCCCACACCCCACCCCACCCACACCCCACCCACACCCACACCCACCCCACCCACACCCACACCCACCCACACCCACACCCCCCACCAACACCCACACCCACCCCACCCACACCCCCACCCACACCCACACCCCACCCACACCCACACCCACCCACCCATACCCCACCCACACCCACACCCACACCCACACCCCCCCACCCATCCCCACACCCACACCCTCACCCCCACCCCCACCCACACCACCCACACCCACACCCCTACCTATCCCCACACCCACACCCACACCCCCACCTGTGGCTGTACAGTCACACTGGTCCCGGGCATGGAGGGCCCTGCGTTTGGTTTAATGCTCTCTGTCACTGTCCTGAAATTAAAAAAAAATTCTTACCTGAGGATATGTTTTTATTGATTTTTAGAGAGAGAAATAGGTGTGAGAAACATAGATCCGTTGCCTCCCGTCTGTGCCCCAACTGAGGATCGAACCAGCGACCTTCTAGTGCGGGAGACGATGCTCCAACCAACTGAGCCACCCAGCCAGGGCCTTGAAATTCTTCATAATTTCTTTTAACAAGGGGCCCTGCATTTTCATTGTGCACCGCCTTCTCAGTCTGGGCCGTGCATTGCATATGCCACCACCACACACACACACACACACACACACACACACACACACACACCACCCCCATATTATTATTCACTTACTATTTCTCCTTACATTGATTCACTTAGAAAGTCCAATTATTTTAGCCTCGTCCTGAGCCATGATATCTGTCAGCTCATGGTTTTAGCAGCCAGGTTATTATTTTCAAGATGCTTTAAAATAAATAGTAATGATAACACCCCAAACTTATACCCCAAACTTATTTCTGTTTTGCCAACATGTCAGACCGTGCTGGTCCCCCACGTTGATGAGGTTTGTGCTGTTGCTATGGTATGTTACAGGGGGGAGACTGAGGTCCAGAGAGGTTAAGCCATCTTGCCCCAGCCCACGTGGGCTGAGAGTGGCAGAGCGGGGCTGGAACCTGGGCAGGTGGCTGCAGAGTCCCCAAGCGCCACCCTCCCACGTACTGCCCCGAGTGAGCTGTTACAGAGGAGAGTCCCGAGGCTGGGAGGACAGACTATGAGGGAGGAAGAGGTGAGTGTGTGTGTGTGTGTGGGGGGGGGGGGGCCTGGGAAGGGGGAGGGGACCCGCACGGCGTGGAGGGCACTGGCCGGCCTCCAAGGCCTTGAGCCTCCTGCACCCTCTGCCTCCTTCTTGTCCTGCTTCCATTTCTGAGACCGGAGTCAGCTGGAAGCACTCAGAGAGCTGGTCTCCTCCGCTCCATTTTGTAGATAACGAAACCGAAGCCCTGACTAAAAGCTCTTTGTGGCTGCCGTGGACTGAGCATAGTGAGTCTGCCTACTGCATACCAGCCCCGGCACTCACTGAGCACCTGCTGCATACAGTGCCTTTCCGGCGCAGTGTCCCACGTACCCTCTCGCAGCCGCGAAGTCCATGTTCTCTTCATCCCCGTGTTCAGGGCGGGAAGCTGAGCCCCAAGCGGGTTCGGAAACGTCCCCCAGGTCCAGGGGGTGGCAGAGCTGGGGTGGGAATGGAGCCTCTGAGCGCTGTTCCCGCACAGCTCGGCTCCGCCCGACAGCTGTGGTCCCGGCGTGCTGCTCACCCGCGCCAAGGCTCCCTCTCGTCCCTGCAAAGGGGACAGCAGCACCCACTGTGGGGAGATGAAGTGACGCAGGTGAGGGTTGGCCGGGGGTTTGGCTCAGTCAGCCCGGCTTGCGTTGTGGTGTGTTTCCCAGCTCCTGGTTTCGGCCCAGCCAGCCAGAACGCTGTCTTGGAAAGAAACTCCATTGTGTTTATTTCTACTGCACTGATACTCAACTACCCGCTAGTGAGTAATGCACGGAATTCCACTCCCTGCCAGACACCCCGTAGCCCTGGTTCCACTTAGTTCTTTCGACGGCTCTTTGGAGCAGGTGCAGGGATCTCTGGTTTACAGCCAAGGAAACAGACTCAGAGAGGTTGAGCTACTTGCCTGCGGCCACACAGCCGAGTCCTATGCTACTTCTGCCGTACCTCTCACGGCTTTCCTCTGGGCCTGGTGCCTTCTGGCCCCTCTCCCGCTTCCCAGGCCCAGGAAACTCTCTGGTCGGCTTTGCTGCGTGTTCTGACCCAGCTGGGCGGCTCTGCTGGCTCACAGCTGTCAGGGGCTGCGGCAGCTGAGGTTCCCGCGGCTGCTCCTCTGCCTGCACCCTCTGCTCCCCATGCACCCCATCTGCCGGCTCCTGCCGCCTCCTCATTGGCGGCCATCTGCCAGGCTCCCCCGAGGCTCTGCCAAGTCTGGATGTGACACAGAACCCCCAAGCGCGCCGCCCGCAGCCTGCGTGAGGAGCTGAGGGGCTCGAGCCCCTGACAGCCTGAGACCCTCCCCCGCCTGGCAGCCTCCAGGAGCTACAAACGCGAGGCAGAGGCCGTCGCAAAAGCGTGTTCTGGCGGGCTGGAGCCCTCACCCCATGGGCTGCCCGGGAACCGGCCCCCGCAGGCCTGGCCCGGCTGTTGTCAGAACCTCTGGCCTCTGGGGCTCCTGGGCTTCTGGTTTTCGGCACGTGCTATCAGAAGGCCCGATGAGGAGGGGGTGGGGGTCTCGGGAGACAGGAGGGGAGCAGCGGTTTCTCCAGAGCTGGTGTCCGGCTGCCTGGCCTCGTCACGCATCCCCGTCCCCGGCGCGTCGCTGGTGGCCAGTCAGAGGCACCGGTTTTATTCATTAATTTTAATTTAAGAAATGTTGTTGGTGACAGCCCGATTAAGATGTAATTCACTTAGTTACAATTTGCCCACTTAGAGTGTACAGCTCAGTGGTTTGTAGAACATTTAGAGTTATGCAACCATAACCACTGTCAATCACAGATAACTTTCCTCGCCCCGAAGAGAAAGCCTGCTGCCTTTAGCGGGCCCCCCTCAGTGCCGCGCCCCACAGGCCCACCCAGCCACCAGCCTCTTTCTGTCTCGGTGGGTTTGCCGATTCTGGACCTGTAACAGTGGACACAAATTCTGGACCCACATAAGGACTTCGGTGACTGGCTTATCACGTGGCGTCGTGTTTTCCCGGCCCATCCACAGTATAGCATGCGTCGGTACCTCATTTCTCTCCGTGGCCTGGTGATACTTCATTGTGTGAGATGCCACCTTTTGTTTATCTGCTATTTATTTAACCTTTTAAAAATCGGGAAGTATAGCACCGCTCAGAAAGGTATATAAAATATAAACATATAAGCCTAACATTGTTGTAAACCCCAAGCCTGACCACCATCGTGGGGAAGAAGACCTTGCTGGCCCTGTGCACCCCTCCTGAGCTCCCAGAGGAGGGACCCTTTGCCCGGCTGACGGTAGGGCAGGGACCAGCAAAGCCTGCCTCTCTTTTTGTAAATAAAGTTTTATTGGCACTCAGCCCACCCTTCCCTGTGTGTCCGAGGCTGCTTTCCTGCTGCAATGGCAGAGCTGAGCGGTTGTGACGGAGACCGTAGGGCCCACAGAATGTAAGGTGTTTCCTCCTTGGCTCTTAAAAAAAAAAAATATATATATATATATATATATATATATATATATATATATATATATGTATGTATATATGTGTATATATATATATATATGTATATATAATTGATTTTTTACAGAGAGGAAGGGAGAGGGAGAGAGAGTTAGGAACATCGATGAGAGAGAAACATGGATCAGCCGCCTCCTGCACACCCTCTACTGGGGATGTACCCGCAACCAAGGTACATGCCCCTGACTGGAATCGAACCTGGGACCCTTCAGTCCGCAGGCCGATGCTCTCCGGGGGTCCTCAAACTTTTTAAACAGGGAGCCAGCTCACTGTCCCTCAGACCGTTGGAGGGCCGGACTATAGTTTAAAAAAACTAGGAACAAATTCCTATGCACACTGCACATATCTTATTTTGAAGTAAAAAAACAACACGGCAAACCACCTGCATGTGCCCGCGGGCCGCAGTCTGAGGGCGCCTGGGTTAGGGCCTCCTCGGCTCTACTGGAAAGCCTGGTGGACCTGCCGTGGCTTACGCACGCGTGCGAGCCCAAGCGCCACGCCGGTGCTGGCTTCCGAGCTTTCTGTGTAAGTGGTCACACGGGGCCAGACTTTCCGTGTCTGGCTTCTCTGAGTTCGGGGCTCTAACTGGGCACCACAGACGGCGCATAGACAGCAGCGATGTGTTCCTCACAGTCCTGGAGGCTGGAAAGCGCGGGCTGATGGCGTGTAATCGTGGACTGGCTCTGCCTCTCGCTGCCATGTCCCCGCGTGTCCCTTTCATAAGGTCCCTGGTCCCACTCATGACCTAACCAGGTCCCGGTGCCCCGCCTCCTAATGCCCCCGCAGGGGAGCTGGCGTTGGGGGAGGCACAGTCCAGGCTGTAACCATCGTGCAGCATTAGTGTGTCTGGGATCCCCTTGCACGCCCTGGCGTGCTCCTGCACGGTGCTGGGTGCAGGGTAACTCTGGAGTCCTGCTCTCTCCTTGGGAATTTGGGTGATTTCCTCTGTTTTAAGCTTTCCTGCTCTGTCCCTCTCTCCCTAGCAGGGCCGTGTGTGTGTTGGGAGAGGGCACAGGCCCACATCAGGGGTCCACTCTTGCATCTGTGCTTTCTTCGCTTCCCCTGTGTCACTAACTCCAGCTGCTGTGCCAAAGGCGTCCCACATGGCAGCAACTTTCCTGGTGAAGCTGGTGTTCCCCCTCACGGGTCCGTGCACAGCACCCTCCACGCGGTCTTCCAGAGCTGCAGCTCCTTCCCTGTTCCGCCTGCGACGGGAGAGGATGAGGTGGGAGGGCCCCTGGGCCAGGCTCGCTTCCTTCCCACCCACAGTGCTCCGGCCAGAGCTCAGCCAGGCTACCAGGGGAAATGCAGTGTGACTGTGTTGTGCCCACGAAGAATAGGAAGTGGCTTGGTCACACACAAAGTCTCTGTCACACGCTCTGACTCCCCCTCTTCCATCCCCCAGGCCAGGGGAGCGTTCCTCAGCGTGGACGTGGGGAGGAGGCAGGAGAGGACATGGCCCAGACTTTCCTCTCTTCTAATTACAGTATTTACAGTAAACATGGTGGCTTTTGAACTAAAAGTCCGGACTTCTGCGATTCCAAAGGCTTGCTTGTGTGGCCTGAGGGCTGCCTGCTTTCCACTGCACCCCGCTCTGCAGCAACACGTGTGTGTGTGTGTGTGGCGGGGGGAAGGGGTGTCAGAGATGGGGGGATGGTCAGGGGTGGGGAGGGTGGAATTCACTGCACTGGGATACCACAAAATCCGGCTGTCTGGCACCCTTTAACTCATGGATTCTACTTTCTTGCTCTTTAAAAAATATATATCCCTAACCGGTTTGGCTCAGTGGATAGAGCGTCGGCCTGCAGACTGAAGGGTCCCAGGTTCGATTCCGGTCAAGGGCATGTACCTTGGTTGCGGGCACATCCCCAGTGGGGGGTGTGCAGGAGGCAGCTGATCGATGTTTCTCTCTCATCGATGTTTCTAGCTCTCTATCCCTCTCTCTTCCTCTCTGTAAAAAAATCAATAAAATATATTTTTTAAAAAAATATATATATATACATTTTTGTTGATTTCAGAGAGGAAGGGAGAGGAAGAGAGAGAGAGAGGGAGAGAGAGAGAGAGAGAGAAACATCAATGATGAGAGAGAATCATTAATTGACTGCTTTCTGCAACCCCGTACTGGGGGTCAAGCCTGCAACCCGGGCATGTGCCCTGATGGGGAATCGAACCATGACCTGGTTCATAGGTCAACGCTCAACCACTGAGCCACACCGGCTGGCTCTTGCTCTTTTTGCAATTGGGACAGCAATACTGCTCTCAGGTGCTTGGTCCCTCACTGGTTCTCAGGACCCCCCACTGCACCCCAACAAAGGGAGGGCTACTGTGCAACAAATCACCCCAAACCCGATGGCTTCCAAAGCACGAGCATTCTTTTTCTGTTCATGGTCTGCTGCTGGCCGGGGCTGCCTGGGCGTGGCTCCTGCTGCGGGCTGGGCTCAGCCTGCCCTGTGCGTGCCCCGTCATTCTGGGGCCAGCACCGACCAGGGAATATTAAACGCAAGAGGGTGAGAGGAACGGATGCCTCTCCCCGTGGCGGGGGAATGGTACACGGTCACTCTGTCCGTATTTCAGTGGACAGCGTACGTCACACAGCCGGCCCAAGGTCAGGGGGGCGGGGAAGTAGACGCTGCCCGAGAGGAGGTGCGCATGTGTGCTGCCCCGTGACCCAGGCGCTCTCAGGGTGTGGTCGCTCTCGTCTGTTCCCAGGCTTCCGCTCTGCACCCCGCGGCTAACCTCCATCCAGGGCTGTGCACACCCACCAGCTCCCGCTGCTGCTCCCGCTGCTGCCTGTGTCCGCGGCGGGGCCATGGACACCAGGGTGTTTCCTGCTTCCTGTCACCTCAGATGCTGCTGCCACGGAACCCCAGGCCTGTCCTCGCAAGGACTGCGTGCGAAGGTCCGTGGGTGGCCCCCCGGAGCAGAGCTGCGGGGTCAGAGAGCAGGATATGCTTAACTTGCAAAGTGAGCATCAGCTCCCACACATCCGACCCGGGCTTTACCCCGCTTTCTAATGTTTGCCTGTCTAATCAGGGGAAGCATCGAGTGATGGCTCGCCGCCGTAATTTGCATTTCCGTGATTAGTAGTGCGTCGGAGAGTCTCTTCATATGCTTCTCAGGTTTGGGTTTCCGCTCCTGGAAGCTGCCTCTTCACTTCCTTCCCAGAGTGTGTTTTCCACCAGGAGCAAGGGGGACTGGGAGGGGAGCGGAGGCTGGCTGTCAGGACGTGTGTGGCTGAGACCTCGGCAGGCCCAGCCACAAAGCTGTCCAGGCTCATCTGCTTCGTCTTGGCGGTTATTACTTAACCTTCATTCACAGCTCTGAGGTGGCAAACTGGGCCCTTGATTGGTCCCACAAACAACCCAAATGAAGACGCAGATGCCGAATTATTTGCTGTATTGTGAGTGACCTGGGAGAGGCGGGTCTTCTTTCTCAGGTTGCTCTGGAATCAAGAAAAGAGCCTGGCTGGTGTGGCTCAGTGGTTGGGTGTCGACCTATGAACCAGGAGGCCATGGTTCGATTCTTCATGCCCAGGTTACGGGCTCGATCCCCAGAGGGGGGCATGCAGGAGTCAACCAATCAATGATTCTCTCTCATCATTGATGTTTCTATCTCTCCCGCCCCCTTCCTCTCTGAAGTCAATAAAAATATATTTTAAAAAAAGAGAAGAAAAGAACATTGCCAAACCATATTAGTTGAGGTCTTACTATGTACTGGGGCCTCCTACAAGCCAGATTTTCAAGGATAATGATATCACATCAGGGCTGATAATAGGACCTACCTCATGGAGTGCTTGTAAGGACAGAATTCCTTCATTCAGTCAATAAACATTGACTGAGCACTTACTCTGTGCTGGGCACATGCTAGGCCCTAGGATACAATAGTGAACGAAGGGAAAGCAATATTATCTTCTTGGAGCTTCCACTCCCATGGCAGGGGGTAGGGGTCCCAGACAAGTGACACAGAGTACTTAAGACGATGTGCGGTGCTAAGGAGAAACAGGAGCAGGGAGGTTGCAACGTGAGCAGCCGGTGGAGGAAGGCCTCCCCGGGAAGGCGTCTTTTGAGCAAAGACCCAACGGAGGGGAGGCACCAGTCACGGGGGTCAGCAGGGCATTGCAGAAAAACCGTCGGAGCGGCTCCGGACACCTGGTAGGCACTCTGTGAAATGACTCTCGTTTTTCCATGAGGAAGTGGATGCTCAGAGGGGTCGTGTGGACCTGCCCAAAGCCTCAGGAGCAGGTTGGGACCGAGATTTAAGGAGACCCTCACTCCCAGAGGCATGCGAGTCTTAGCCCTGGCTAAGGGGTGGAGCTGGGCTCAAAGCCAGGCCTCTGACACCCAGGGTGAGGCACCCCAGGGTGCTGCAGACACAGGTGCCAGCTATGCAGCGGCTGGGCTGCTGCTTCTTGTACAGGCTGTTTTCTGGGGTCTAATCTGGGCTGTAGGAAACAGGAAAGAAAGGGGGTGCGGTGGAGGAGGGCAGAGAGCTGGGAGCCCGCCCTCCCATTCTTCACCCTCTCACTCGGGGGCACGTGAAATGGAATCTGGCCCAAGCCTCACCTCACCCAGCTCCCCAGGAACAGACATACCAACCCCAGTGAAGGCTCCTAAAAGCCACACAACTCAGGCTGAAAGGAAAAGGGAACTTGGGGCCCAAGTAACTGAAAAGCAACCTTCAGGTGAGGCTGGATCCAGCCTCAGACTCCATCACTGGAATCTATCTTTTTTCAGCACCTGGTTTTGCAGTTCCTCTGTTATGGCTTCATTCTCAGGCCTGCTGTTCCCAAGAGGTGGCAGAATGACGGCTGGAGTACTGGCCAGTGTGCCCAGTGGTTAGAGCGTTGGCCTGAGCACCAAAGGTCGTGGGTTAGATTCACACACAGTCGGGCATGTACCTGGATTGCAGGTTTGATGCCTGGCAGCCAATCGATGTGTCTTTCTCCCATCAATGTTTCTTTCTTCCTCCCTCTCTCTCTCCCTCCTCCTTCCTTTCCAGTTGCTCTAAAAAGCAATTAAAAAAATATCTTCAGGTGAGGATTAAAAAAGACTGCCAGAGGGTCCACACAGCAATCCCAGTGAAAAGAGAGCGTTTTTTCCTCAGCAGCAGCCACGAGAGCCACCGGCTGATTCTCACTCGGTGAACTGAGCCCTTCCTAAATCAACCCTGTCCTTAGGAGATGCAGATCTCTGATTGGCCAGGCCTGCATCATGTGCCCATCCCTGGGGCTGGGAGTGAGACTCCCAAACCACAGGACTGAGGGGGAGAAGGGGCAGTTCCCTGAGAGGAAGCAGGCGGGTGTTATCAGAGGAAGGGAGGAGGGACTGGGTGATGGCACCCACACGCTGTGAGTTCACCGAGCGCCACCTCCAAGGGCCATGGACCCCCCAGCGCACTGGCCCACGGCACAGCCACCGGGGAAAGCTGCCGAAACAAGCGCCTGGGCGCCTCAGCAGATTCGGGTGCTCCAGGCCTGAGAGGGCCCGTGGCGCCACTAGATTCTAATAGCTCCTCTGACAGTCAGGGTTGAGAGCCACTGCTCTCCCGGGTCCCCGCCCCTAGTCCACTGCGTGGATCATCATTTTTCGACCAGGAAAGGTTTGTCAGGCTCCTAGTTCCTAAGGAGGAAAGCTAAGAGGGACAGAGACCCAGGGCCACCTCGACCCTCGGCCAGCCTCTGGCCGTAGACTGAGCTCCGGGCTGCAGTCCGCGTCTTCTGCGGGGGGCGGTGGGGGGGGAAAGGGGATTTAGGGGGGATGAGATCGGCCCGAGGCAGAGTGTGGCTTCGTCCAGCATCAAAGCTGCTGAAGTTAAATCCTGCGCCCGGACCGGTCCCGGACCCAGACGGCCGAGGACCCGCTGCTCAGGCCTTCACAGCGCCCTGTCGGCTGGAGGGGATCCAGGTAGAGGCCTCTCCCTGGTGTGAGGTGGACCCGAGGGACACGAGCCCTGGCCTCCGTTCTGTTTCCTCTCCACTCACAAGGCTTTTCTTCTCCTTAGAACTGGGCTCTGGGGCCAGGAGCCAGGGAAGGATCAAATCTCACACAGGGAGTCTCCCTCGGCGGCGGCATCTAGACCGATGGCATTTTCAGCACATGTTGAGGAGACGGCAGCGCTGGGGAGGGAGGAAGTTCTGGAGTCAGACGGACCAGGGCTGGAGCCCACACTCTGGGACTGTCAGGAACCACGGCAGGGTTTTTGTGAGGATGAAAGAAGACAGTGCATGGGACGCCGTGGGCCTGGCATGCGCTGTGCGCGGCCTCACCTGCTGAGCGAGTGTGTACTGAGCACCTGCTGGCGCAGGCCCGGAGAGGCCCGGGAGCTCACAGCCCACGGGGGAGACGGACATCCACAATAAAGCACAGATCCGCCGCTGCAGCTGCACCTGGGGGACTTTCAGAAACGTGGGTGCCCTTCCGCCCACCCCTCCAAGACATGGGCTGAGCATGAGTGCTCTTCAAACTCTCCCTGGTGATCCCACTGTGTGGCCAGAGTTGAGAGTCACAGGTCTAACGGGAGGATGAGTTCTGTGAACAACAGAGGAAATTCGCCTGGACTGGGCAGTCACGGAGGGCGTCCTGGAGGAGGTGACAGGTGGACTGAGAACTGAGGGTGGGTGTGAGCCAGCGAAGGTAGGAGCTGGGGGGAGAGCTATGGCAGAGTGTTTCAGGCAGGGAACAGCATGTGTGAAGGGCCGGTGGTATGAAGGAGGAAGGCCTGGCGAGGGGGTTCGGGGTGCGTGGAGACGTGGGAGGGCCAGACCGCACAGGACCTAGAAGTTCATAGTGAGGAGTCTCCCTGCATTGGAGCAGTTAGTGAAGTCATAGAAGGAGGTGACAGGTCAGATTCGCATTTTCAAAGGATCCCTCTGGCTGCTGTGTGGAGGGTAGGTTGAAGGGGGATCCTAGTGGGCCTGGGAGACACAGCAGACACCTGTGTGCGCAAAGACGGAGGGGGTGGTTCAATGCAGAGGCAAGGGCTTGGGCTTGGCATCAGGCTCTGAGCATGCTCCTGGACCCTCTGGGCCTCATTCCCCGTCTGAAAAGCGAGGGTGGTAGTAACAGCCCCACCGTGTTGTTGTGGTAATTTAATGGGAGGTAGTTAACTGCCGGCACCCCTGAGGCACCTCACTGATGTCAATCTTTGCTGGTGCCTCCTTCTTCCTCCCCAGTCCTCGCCCCACATGTCAGTCTCCCAGCTCGTTGCGTCTGCACTGGGACTCCTGGTCACAGCGTTTCATCGGCCGCGCTGTCCTTGCCTGCATCCCCCACTAGACTGACCGTGAGCTCCGTGAAGGCAGGCGCTGCAGCTACTTTGACCATGGCTCTGCTCCTAGCCCCGTGCCTGGATCAAAGCAAGTAGTTAATCGGTGTTTGTGGGTGACCGAATGAATGCATGAGAGAACCAATAAATGGGTAACTCCTCCCACGAGTCACAGCCAGGAGTGAGCCCAGCCCGGCTGGTGGACGGGTGGCATCCCGCACCGCAATCCTCCGTCCAGCCTTCCTTGGAGAAGAGGGGACAGGGATGGTGGATGAGGCTTTGTCCCTGCTTTTCTCTGTCTCGTACTCACCACGCCTGTGTTATTGAAATCCAATTAGAGGCGCTTCAATTAATGTACAAAAACATTCACGGAGCACGCCTCCTAAACCTTAACAACGCACACCATCCCGTTCAGCTAATGCTCCCCTCCTCCTCCTCCGACGGTGGCCTGAGTGCGTTTTTGTCTGGGCCTTCTGGCTGCTTTCGGCTGCCACCCTGTGAGGTGCCAGCAGCGTGCCTGCAGATCCAGGGCGTGCCCGCCGCAGACGGGGCCGTGCTCTTGTGGAGTCCTCGTCTCTGTGTCTTTGGGCGCTTGGTTAGTGATGCCCACTCATCTCGCCCCCCCACTGCCCTGGGCCCCGGGCCTCACATGAAAGCACCTGTGGGCCCCTCCCTGGACAAGCAGACTCTCTCACCCCCGTCCCTGGGCACTGACGTGGGTGAGCCTGTGGCACGAGCCTTGGCCTGCTCCCGACTGGTGTCTGCTCACCCTGCTGTACATCTGTAGCCACACCCAGGTCCTCCCATCCCCAAAGCTCAGCTCTTTTGTGTCTCTTCCCGTGTCCCCCAAAGTCTGAGTCCAGCCTCCTTCAATCAGCATTTAAACACTTCCCCAATTTGACCTCAGTCTGACCTCCTCACTTTCACCACTCAACACCCCAGTTTCTGAGGAACACTCGCTCTTCTTGGAAAATGCCCCACCGTTGACTCTACTCACGCTGGAGCTTCAGGCTGAAATGCTGGCCCCTCCCCCTGCGATGGACATTTACACATCTTTCAAAGTCTGGCTCAGATGGCCCCTCCTTTAAGAATTTTATTTTATTTTATTTATTTATTTTTAAATTATCTTTTTTTTAAAATATATATTTTATTGATTTTTCACAGAGAGGAAGGGAGAGGGATAGAGAGCTAGAAACATCGATGAGAGAGAGACATCGACCAGCTGCCTCCTGCACACCCCCCACAGGGGGATGTGCCCGCAACCAATGTACATGCCCTTGACTGGAATCGAACCTGGGACCTTCCAGTCTGCAGACCGACGCTCTATCCACTGAGCCAAACCGGTTTCGGCAAGAATTTTAATCCCTTTACTCAGACGGATGTGAAATGCCCAAACAAGGAACAAAACAGATACTGTCTCCCCAGCATCTGTCCACCTTCCCCTCCTCCTTCTGGAAGGAATTTGGTGTTGTTCAGTTATCCACAGTGCCCACTCTGGGGAATGTGACCCTCTAGCCCCCAGCCCAGGAGGGAATCCTGATTGGTCTAAATCAACAAGGCTACCCGGTCACCTTGGCAGCGATTGGATAAGAAGTAGGCGTGTGACCCAGTTCTGCTGGGAGGCTGTGGAAAGCTCGTCTTCCTCTTAAGAAGAGATATAAGAGCAGCCCGTCTTCCGCTTCACCTGGACTGCTGCAGTCATAGGACCCCAGGGTCACATTCTGGACCCCCCATCATCCATCACCCGCAGGGTGGCAGAGCACCGATATGGAGAGGACTTAGGGATGATATTGTTGAGCCGCTAAATTAATCAACCCCAGGGGTGCTTGGTTTCCAAAGTTTCTTTTATGGGAAGTAAGAAAATTCCCCTGGTGTTTAAGTGTTGAACCAGGGCTTCCTGTTTCTTGTAGACAGACACCCAGCAGACACATAGCTGAGTCCATTCAGGTCTGAGTTCTCACTGGCATGTGATACAGCCATTAAAAAGCAACTCTAAGTCTGTGTAGTCACACCAAGCAACGTTTATAACATGTATGCAAAAACTCAAGACACAAAATGGTAGGTCCAGCATGATGTAAAAATGTATACAAATGAAAAAAGATCAGAAGATAATAATTTAAAAAATGATAGCTTTGTTAGGGTAGTAAACTTAAAAAAAATTTAAATTGATTTTTAGAGAGAGGGGAAAGGGGAGAGAGAGAGAGAGAGAGAGAGAGAGAGAGAGAGAGAGAGAGAGGAAAGAGAGAGGTTGATTTGTTGTTCCACTTATTTATTCATTCATTGGCTGCTCCTTGTATGTGCCCTGACTGGGGATCCAACCCTCAACCTTGGCATATTGGGACGATGCTCAACCAACTGAGCTACCTGGCCAGGCTTAGGGTAGTAAACTTGTTAATTTCTCACCAAACTTCTTGCAACCTTTAGTCATGTGTGTATATACACACACACACATACATACATGTACATTATCTCCTAAGTATACTGCATACAGTACTAGAGGCCTGGCACATGAAATTAGTGCACTGGTAGGGTCCCTAGGCCTGGCCTGCAATCAGGGCCCATCTCTCCTGGCTGCCAGCAGCCGGCCCCACCCCCCTGCCACCCTCGTCCACTGCCACCCACCCCCAGTTCTCTGTTCGGGCGATGGGGGCCTGCTGGCTGGGGGAAACTCCTGCATTGAGTGTCTGCCCCCTGGTGGTCAGTGTGCATTATAGCGACCGGTCATTCTGCCGTCTGGTCAATTTGCGTATTACACATATATATAATATATAGTGAGCTGTAATTACATATAATATTGACTATGTAGTTCAATAAGTATATATAGTATACACTAAATAGAACATATATAGTGATATATTTGTATATATACATTATGTATATTTGTATGCATGTAATTTTACTGATTTAAGTACTTTATTAATATAAATATTACATTTGTAAGTTTTAAATATGTAAGTATACCTATTAAGCCGGGTTAATCCTCACAAACCCTCTCAGGAAGGTACTATTATTCCCATTTGCAGAGACTGAGGCCCAGAGAAGTTAGGTAACTTGCACAAGGTCACAGAGCTAGTACATGGGAGAACCAACATTTGGACACAGGCAACTGGGTCCAGAGCTTGTGCTCCTAATCACCATGTACACTCCCTCTCGGGGTCCCTAAGCATGGCTTCCACAGTACGCCTGCAGTTCGTCTTTTGGCACTTTCTGTGGCACGCTGTGTACCCTGGATTTCTGGTCCAATCTCCCCCTTTGCCATTGGACACAGCATTGGCAGAGGTGTCAGGGGTATGGGGGTGAGAGGGTCCTCATCCTGTGTCGGGGGGTGTCTGGAGCCTCATGGGGCACAGGGACAGAGGCATCAGCTCAGCAACAGTTGCTCAGATGGCTGTGGTGTGCAGAGTAGTACATAGAAGCTGGACCCTGGCCAGGGACAACAGAAGAAAAGCAGGTTATTTTGTTCAGTCCATCTCCCAACACCAGGTTTTACCCAGCCAGCCAATACGGGTTCAATTGGGCACATCTGTATACCTAGGCATTATGGTTAAGTGGTGATATATTGAAGCAGCTGTTGGGTTGAGGGGGAGAAGGGGTCCAGGAGTATCAACATGGGATGCCTCTGTCTGTGTGTGGGGAGAAGGCTGGTGTGCAGCACTGTGTGCCATCACCATCGGACTCAAACCCTGTGGCAAATGGTGCTGGGGAGCTGTCCAGCGGGCAGCGCTGAAAGCTGGGGTCAGAGAAAGCAAAATGCCGAGTGAACAAAGGGAAAGGAGGTGGGGAGGGAGTCAGCATCCGCGTCAGAGAATTCCATCTTCCTCTAGGGGCAATTGGTAATATCGATCAGGGCCAGTCTATTGTAACTGAGTGTGGAAACTTGTTAGGTTAAGTAATAAGTATGTAAGACGTATTCAGTTATAGGCATGTGACAGAACAAGTATCATGATAAGGCCATCCATGTTGGGAAATATTTTGCAGTTATGCTTTGTTGGGAGAAATACAATACATCGGATCAATGGAATTAGACAAATATCTCGCGCAGCAAGGCACTTGGACACGCAGGCATGACAAAGAGGTGGGAATTGCAGTTTTGACATTCCTGTGGCCACAAGAGAGATGGAGGAGCTAGGGTAGAGCAGAGGAGAGAAATAAGGCACTTCCAGGCTGGGAGGGCTGGGCGGCAAATAAAGGAGATGTGTGTGGGCATGGCTACCACCCGGGCAAATAAGTAGAATGTTGATGACTTTGTTTAGCATGTCTGTTTGTTGGTACAGTTGGTGAGGGGACACAGTGGACTGGGGGAAGGCCCGAGATGCTCTTTCCTGGTGGTCTTTGGGGGGTTGGCTTGACATTAGACATTGCGACAGCCTGCGGCCTCGGTCTCCCTCCCTGTCGCTTGCTGCTGCCAAAAATGGTGGGTAGTCAGAAAAGGTTGAGGCAGGGTGCTCATCAAAACAGGAACTTGGAAAAGAAACCAAGGCAGAGAGCGTGTTGTACTCAGGCTATTAAGCCACCTCCCTCAGTGGGCAGGGAGCCCAGCTGTGTAAACTGGGGCACAGCTGAGAAGGCTTGTGAAGGACGGGTAGGAGGTTTGGAGGAAAGATGGGGGAGTGGGAGAGGCAGGTAGGGAGAACTGCCTCGTACTCCAGCAGCTGGGGTTCACGGTGGTTACGCTGTGGGAGATGAGGGCTGGAAAAGTTAGTAGGAATGAGAGTCAAAAAGGATACGCCAGATGAAAAGCTGTGGACTTTAAAGAAGAATGATAGTCAAAATCTTTAACAACCCACAGGCACCACCCTTAAGGGCAGACGCTGGCCATGGTGCTGCAGCAGGTCTTGGAAGGTCCTGGAGAGAGGTGGGGGCAGTGTGTGGGTGGGAGGGGGGACCTGGGCGGGGGAGGGGGTGCTCGAGATAGCAGCATCTATGGGTATGAAGTGATACGAAAGCGTTTCAATACCAGGGGTGGGCAAAAATAGACTTACAGTTGTGAGTACGGGAAACAGACTTCATTCTTGTGTTCTTATTTACTGGTGATTGTGTTGTTTCCCATACGACAACTATAAACCTACTTCTGCCCAGCCTGCCTTTGGGCCACCAGAATGGCTGCACTGGTGCATATCAGCTGACCAGCAGGACTGGGCTGGGAGCAAGGGGATGATACAATTGGATTTATGCTCTGAAGAGAGGCTCTGGTCACAGCCAATGCTTTCCACCAGGTAGATTGATGGGAAACAGAATCCTAGAATGGGTAG
The DNA here is from genome assembly GCA_025583905.1 of Ia io. NCBI lineage: Eukaryota > Metazoa > Chordata > Mammalia > Chiroptera > Vespertilionidae > Ia > Ia io. Next base: position 107,284,257 of record JAJQQW010000010.1, on the reverse strand, counting down.
GGACCTGAGCTGAAATCTTTCCATTCGGCAGAACGTAAAAGTTTCCAGTCCTTCTTAGCCTGGGCACAGCCAGAAATCACCCACCTCCCTCTGGCCCCCATTCACTGCGACTAAACATATCCGGCTCCCCATGTGGTCTGCCCTGGGCCCCTGCAGCCCAGGCTGCCTCTGTCGCTGGCTGCTTGTCTCTGCTCAGCCCTGTCTGGACACTCGCGCTGTGCCTTGCTCTCTCCTCCCCTCGCGAGCAGAAGTGGCAATCTCCTGGGATTTAATTACAGGTTCCCCGCGGGCCTTTCAGCCCATCACAGGGCTCCTGCCGGCTGCCGCTGGGAGGGTGACAGAGCGTGTGGCGAGGAACAGCGGCCGCCCCGCATGGCGGCTGTTCCCTGTGGCCAGCCCACACTCCTGGGGCTGCTCTGCGTTTTCCTGAGCAAAACCCATTGCGTCTCCTTCCTATTTTGCGAGATCAGATAACAAACGGGGAAACACTTGCAGCAGGAGAGAGGATAAGAGAGGGCTGTGCAGCGGGGGGACAGCAGGCACGCAGCTCCCCTGGAAGCGCGTCATACCTATTAAATGACGGCCCTGTCCTGCCGCGCACCGTCATTACGTCAGCCTCCAGTGCTGACAGCTCGCGTCCAGGTGGGAGTCTCTTCGCCTTCAGGTGGCCATACTAGAGTCCAAGAAAGTCCGTAGACTTGGGTAGCACGTACACAGCAGACAGGCCCCGGTCCCCACTCCTCTGCCCATGGCAGACATTGCTAATTGATCTTGACACCACCGAGCCTGGCTGCTACAGGAGCCTGGCTGGAGTGCTGGCTATGCAGCACGTGGGGCAGCTTAAAATATGACAGAGCCTTTTTTTTTGTCCCCTTGAAGACAACGGTGATGCAGGGCCTCAAGTATGCCTCAAAGGAGGACATTTGACCACGTCATACAAGGCACCTTCTTCCCAGTCAAGATCCCTCCATCTTTCCCCATTTCAGCCCCCTCTGAGCATGCCCTTTGTCAAGGTTCGGATGACCCTTATCCGGAGATGTGGGATAAATCCACTCCCCTCTGCACCCTTTGTTCTTGGTCCTGGGAAGTAGATTAGCATCTATTTGTTATAAAATATGTTTTTATTATTTTAGAGAGAGAGGAAAGGAGAGGGAGAGGGAGAGAGAGAGAAACATTGATCAGTTGTCTCCCATACGCACTCTGATGGAACCGAACTCAAAACCTGAGCATGTGCCCTGACTGGGAATCAAATCCGTGACCTTTCGGTGTAGGGGACGACACTCCAACCAACTGTGCCGGCCAGAGGGTAAGCATTTAAACGTCCCGTCTCTCACGTTCCTCCTTCCAGGTGAAAACCAGGTGATGTGAGCTCACCTGGGAACGTGGTCATTCCCCTTCCTTCATCACTGTCGTCTCTCCAGGGGCAACCACCCCTCCTGCACTTCCGTCTGTGTGGTCAGGATGAGGCTGGCTCTACGCTCCAGGGGTGGGCACAGGATGCAGGCCGGCTAGTCAGAGTTTTCCTTCCTCTTGGCTGCGTGGTGGGTACTGGGTTCGAGTAGCCAGTGAGATGTGGGCTGGAGCTGCTGGTAAACGTCTTTGGTTCCCTTTGGGGAGATCCTGCGAAAAAAGTGATGGGGGTTGGCATGCTTTGAGGAACAGAAAGGCAGAATAGATGGTATACAGAGGAGGAGGGGAGTGGTAGGAGGTGAAGCCAGAGCGTACGGCAGGGGCCAGGTAGGGAACTTGGAGTTTATTCTCACAGCAGTGGGAGCTGCCACCACTTGGGGCATTCCACACCCTTGAACCTTTTTTGCTCCTGACTCGTCCCTCCATGAGTCATCTGGATGTGACCAGGTTTCATTAACAGTTGGAAGGTCTGGCCCTGCTGGTGTGGCTCAGCGGTTGAGCATTGACCTATGAACCAGGAGTTCACAATTATATTCTGGGTCAGGTCACATGCCTGGGTTGCAGGCTCGGTCCCCAGTAGGGGACGTGCAGGAGGCAGCCGATGGATGTTGATGTTTCTCTCTCATTGATGTTTCTATCTCTCTCCCCCTCTCTCTAAAATCAATAAAAATGTTTTTTGTTTTTTTAAAGTTGGAAGCTCTGCTAATAACTTGTTCAGTGAAGGGGGCTGGTTGTATCCTCCCTGGGCCTCTTTCTACCCCGGCTTATGATGGAATTGGACTGGTTCAGTCTTTTATCCCATCTCTGTTTGCCTGGATGTCCGCCCGGACAGCTTTGTGGAGAAGGATGGTGAGCGTCGCCCTGGCTCTGCGGGAGAGCGCCGTGATCAATTAGCAATGTCTGCCGCGGGTGAAGGAGAGGCAGTTGCGGAGCATTCATCTCATGCCCACGTGTTCCCGGAGGTGTCTCTGATTGCATTTTATGGGACTTTAAGTCAGATGTAGCAGCAGCTGGAGCACCAAACCAAGAATAAAAATGTCCCGCCGGTTAGGGAGCTGCTACAGGGCCTCCCGCTTTACAGAGAGTTTTCATGGACATTTTCTCGTTCGATTCTCACAATCTGTTGCTTTTACCTCCCACCCAGCATCCCTTCTTCTGGGAACCATAACCAGTGCTTTCCTTTAGGTGGGGGTGGGGGGTCCCCAATTCCTTCCTCTGGTCAGGCCATGTGCTGTGGGGCTGAGGGCAGAGCATGAGACCCAGTCTATGCCATCAGAGTCCCCTGAACAAGGCGACGGGGCAAGAGATGCATCTATGACCACGCCAAGGTTGAGATGCAATGAAATGTTTGCTGCAACCCCCACAGAGGGTCTGTGCCATGGACTGGCAGGTGGTGGGATATAGGCCTAGGCGTGCTGGCGCTGCTTCTACGGCCGCGAGAGCTGAGTCTGCACGTCTTCTCAGCCTGACATGGTGGGACGCCACACGGCTCAGAATCAGACACAGTTGAAGTACTTGCCACAAATCAGGGATTTCTCCCCCTGACAGCCAGCGCGCTGCCAGCAGCCCTCCGACCCCTGCATGGGGCCTGGGACTCAGGCCACGGTGTGGAAGGCGGAGCCCAAAGCTAGCCGACCAGGTCCTGAATCAGGCTGTTCCTGGAGCTGGACCTGCCTTTACACTCTTCAGCTGATAAAAATGACTCTTCTGTTTCAGCCTGTTTGGGTTGTATTTTCTGTCCCTGATAACTAAAAGGTGGCTGATATAAATTTTATATTCAATATGCAGCAAACAGATGGCTTAAAATGCATCTCTCCAAAACTTTGTGAATGGTTCTCCGCTGCCTTGGGAGAAATATTCAATTCTCCCCTGGCACCCACGGTTTCTTACAATCTGTCTCCACGTTCTCTCTCTGTCCTCTGACGAAGGCATCCTGTGCTCTCGGTTAATTGGACTTTTAAATTGCTCTCAACAACTCATCCTTCCCCACCTCTGTGCCTTTGCTCATTCTGTTCCCTCTACCTGGAATACCCTCTCTTTCTCCATATCTACACCTCTGCCGCTCTTGACGGGCCGGCAGCTCCCTCCCCCAGCTTTCACTTTCCCGTCTGCCTAGAAAGCACACGGTATTTTCCAGATTGTAGAGCACTGATGCCAGTCTCGCTGCCTCCCCAGGATGTGAGCCCCTTGAGGTCAGGTTCATCTTGGAATCCTTCAAACGCTCGACTTGCTACACCGCCGTGCTGGGCGTGTGTTTCTCTTCACCCAGCCCCTCCCTGGCTGACTCCTTCCCACCCTCGGAACTTAGCTCCGATGTGACTCCCTCATAGACACCTTCCCTGGACACTTTTCACTAATGTAGCCCCTGAGACACCTTTCCTCAATACAGCGGTGGGGGTGGGGCTCAGGATTTTAGAGATGCTTAGGTGGGGCGTGGCCAAGAAGAGGTTGGGAACCACAGGGCTGGAGGCAACTAGAGGCAAGCAACAGACCCTTCCAGGCTTGGTCTCCCGTTTGCCGAGGGCCATTCTCTGCCTCCTGCTGAATTGGTCAGTGGCCCACAGTCCCAGCGCCAGGAGGCGTGCTCCCCGCAGGGGTCTGGGCAGGCCGCAGCAGCATTCGCAGCAGAGGTGCAGTGACTTGCCCAAGGTCCCAGGTGGGAAGAGTCAGGGTGAGGATCGGACTCCAACCTGGCTCCACCCTGCGATGGTTTCACTGTCCGAAAGGAGCTCATTTACTTCTTAGCTTGTTTATTCTCCATCTCTGCGAGGGAGCAGGCTCCTGGGTTCATTCACGGCGCTGACCCCAAACCTCTCACCCTGTGGCGTGGCGCTCCGCAGTGCTGGCTCCTGCCACGGGGTGACGAGGGCTGCCTGGGCCCTCGCCCGGCAGGCAGGCTGCCTCTCCATCGTGGTTTGTTTGCTCACTCCCTGCCCTGTATGCCCCATCTTTGTCTGTGGCCCCACGGGCCTCTGTGTCTCATGGATTTCCTCGCTTTCAAATATTTCTTTTCTATCTGAAATAGAAGTCTGGCACACTCCCCAAATCACCAGGCTTCCTGGAAACATGCCTCCTGTTCAGACCCCTCTCTGCCCCTCTCTCTGCTTCCTGTTTCTCTCTCTCTCTCTCTCTCTCTCTCTCTCTCACACACACACACACCCTCTAGGGCAGCTGCTTCTCCGGCCCCACCAGCAGTGCCCCGCCGCCCAGCCGGGCTTGGCCTCAGCGCTGATCAATACCTGTGCGTAGCGCCTAATTGTGTCTGCAATCAGGAGCCATTTGCTCCCTTCTTGGTTGCAGGTAGGCTCTCATCAGAGCCCATTTGAGATCACAGCCCTTCAATTATCACACAAATGACACGGGAACAGTAATCACGGGGCCGCGAAGTTGCTCGGGAAGAGTGCCGCCTGCCACTCTGCTGGGGCCCCTTCCAGACGCTTGTTATTTTTTCTTAGGTGTGGGTGTACCCAAGGGCCATCGTCAAAATACTGAACAGCGGGCAGGATGCAGGGCCGGCCCACCAGCCTGGATGTGTCTTTGCCCCCAGGTATACATTATTACCTTAAGTAGTCATAGCTCTAACATAGCGGATGCAACCTACAGCCAGGCGTATCCTACAAGCAGCATCTCCTTGAGTCCTCCTAAAACACCTCCATGAGGCATCAGCCCCACTTGGAAGATAGGTAAGATGACCAGATCGTCCCGCTGTTGGCGGGACAGTCCCGATTTTTAACAATTTGTCCCGCGTCCCGCGGCGTTTTAAAAATCAAGAGCGCGATGCTTATGCAATTGTGTACCCCACTGCTTTCACTTACTATCATCTCAGGAGCATTTTTCTGTGAAGCTTAATTACAGTCAACTTTTGCTATTATAAGTAATGATGCAATCAGTATCCTGGTACGCACATTTTTGTTGACAATATGAAATATCATATAGTCGCCCAAACTGAACTCTTGGAGGGATTTTAATGACATGGAGACTGTCATGCTGCATTATGTATAGCAGCAAAAAGACTGGAAATAACACGATGGCCCAGCATAAGTGAATCGTTACAGAACGTTGGGTGCAATATTTGGTAGTGCTCAAGTGTGATGATCATATAAAAAATGGCTGCCTTTCCAGCCTTGGTTTCCCTATCTTTAAGGTGACCAGATCGTCCCGCTTTTGGCGGGACAGTCCCGATTTTTAACAATTTGTCCCGCGTCCCGCGGCATTTTAAAATGTTTCTGTATTTTCAAAATTCTTCACAATAACCATGTATTAATTTTAAATTTAAAAAAAGTTTTAAAAATTAAAATGATTAAGTTCAATCTGTGACTTTGGCTCATTGCTCTAGCCTAGAGTTTGGTAAATGTTTTATAAAAAGCTCCAGATAGCAAATATCTGGATAGTAAATATTCGCTTTGTGGGCCATATGGTCTCTTGCAATTACTCAGCTCTGCCATTGTAGTATGAAAACAGCCATTGACAATACACAAACATTGTGGCTATGTTCCAATAAAACTTTATTTATAAAAACCAAGAAGTGGGCCAGACTTGGCCCATGGGCCATCGTTTGCCAACCCCTGCTCTAGCCTGCCCAAATTATTGTTTTCCTTAAAAAAAAAAATCGACTGGAGGAGGTGCTGGGGCAGCCAGGCTGTGACCAGACAGGGCAGTAGCCTCAGGGCCTAGAAAGCTCCACAGCACCAGGAAGCCTGTTCAAATCCCGGCTCTGACAGTTATTGGCTGTGCAACCTGGAGTGGGACAAGGAACCTTTGTGCCTCAATTCCTTGACGGTGAAATGGGGATAATCATAGTACACACCTCACAGGTTTTTATGAGGATTAAGTCAGTTGAAATAGGTCCATTGATTAGAACAGCACCAGTAATATAGTAATTTTTATAATGTTTACTATTATTATTGTCATTAATATTTCTCGTGAAGAGAACCATTTGCTTCTTTTGGATACCACATTTTCCTTTGTCCCAAGTAAGGCCCAAACTGAATGGAAGAGTGTACATCATGTAGTTGCTCTGTGATCATGGGCAAACTCCATTGCTTCTCTGAACCTTGGTTTTCTTAGCAATAAAATGGGACTATTATCGCCCCTTGCAGAGGATGAGCACTGCCAGCTGACCGGAGCTGGTGGGTGCAGGTCAGGGCAGGGGCAGGTCAGTTCCTCTGCCTTCTCCGTCATTCCGTTAGAACTGCCCCTCTGGGCCGGCGCGGCAGGTGGTGGTGACTCGGGGGCCCGAGATCCTGAGGGAGGCAGACAGTTGCACGGGGATGAGATGAGTACCATAGCAGCAAGGATCCCCGCTGGGTGGAAGCGCACTGCGGCCCGACGCGGAGCTCAGCCCCTCCCGAGGGCCATCTGTGAGCAGGTGGTGTTGTCATCCTCACTTTCAGGTGAGGAGGCAGGGTTAGAAGGTGCAATGATGGGCCCAAAGCCGCCCGAGCTCGGGAGCGAGGCGCCAGGACGTGGCAAGCTGTCTGACTCCAGCCTGTGCCAACAGCGTGGTGAAGGCACAAAGAATGAGCCCCCAGCCCCGAGTGGAGCTGGAGGAGGTCGCGGACGGCCTCATGGATGGACACTCGAGCTGAGTATTGAAGGATGTGTAGGAGTTGGCCGCCAAGCAGACAGGAGAGCACTTGCAAAGGCTCGGGGGACTCGGGGGGATTGAAGATGTACCCGTCATCTGTTGCCACAGTAATGCTGTGTATGAGCCACGGCCCTCGGAGGTGTGCCGGAGCCGGCGTGGCCAGCTGGAGCTCCTGCGGAGGTTGGCCAGGTGTCCTGACCTTGGCCCGCTTGCTCGAGCATCGGGTGCTGTCTGAGTGTCGCTGCCGAGGCTGGATGATTAGGGCTCGGCCCTGCGCTGTGGGCCCCCCACCCTTCAGCAGGCTGGCCTGGGCATGACCTTGTGGCAATCACAGAGGTGCGGGCGAGAGGGCACCCGCATTGAGCAACGGGCTGTGTCCCATCCATGAACACCCCACTGGCCCTGGCCTGTCACGTGGCGGAGCCCGGGGTGTGAGCAGGGGCTGCCGCGAAGGGCAGATGTCTGCAGTGTGCCGCCCCGGGCGCCCAGGGGCTGAGGCGGGGTGTGGGCAAGCTGCAGATGAGGTGGCAGAGGTCACAGGGGACACGACGGGGAGAGTGAACTGGAGGGGCCATCGGGAGAGGAGGAGGTAGGAAGCTGCACGAAGGACATCGGCCCGGCCAAGCAGCAGCGGGGCCACATTCGTCCTGTAAACAGCACGGCCAGGCAGGCGCTCGCTCCGTCACAGATGTCCCAGCTGGCCCCCAGGATGTAATTGGCCTTGGCCTCTGCAGAAAGGTTAATTGCTCGGATCACACAGTCTGAAGCGTCTAGGACTGACAGATCAGCTCCCCAATTAAGGACGCGGAGCTGCTGTCTCCTCGGTCACTCAGCCAGAGCCTCGGGGAGCAGAGCCCGGCAGGGACACTAACCAATAAGCACACAGTCCCGGGGCTGTGGCGGTCAGCCTTACGGGGACAGCGGACGCTAACGGCTGTTTTGGCCGCAAGAGACAGAAAACTCATTTTGACAGGCTCGAGCCGCAGGAGGCACTTGCTGGCTCAAGGAACTCGGGGTAGTCGGTTATGCAAGCTGGGTCCGCCCGGCCCTCAGGAGGCAGCTCCTGTCTCCGCAGTGTTCCCGTGCTGGCTTCCTTCTCAGGCGGGCTGTAGGCTTACGTCCTCCCCAGTTAGCAACCCCCAGTGGTAAGGGCACACCTCTTTCCCCATGTCCCAGGCTGGCTCTGATTGGTCCTGCTTGAGTCATGTGTCCACTCCTGAACCAATTACTGAGGCCTGGGTCACAGTCTAGCTGGAACGGGGATGGGTGGTCTGCCCCACTACACCACACCCCAGCACGTGGGCTGAGGGGGCGGGGGGTGCGGTGGGCTGTGGTCCCTGGAAGGAAAAGCAGGTTCTATTCCCAAAAGGGATGCTGGGCTGGCCCAGGGCACAGGAGTGGCGGTGGTGGTGGTGGTGGTGGTGGGGGGGTCCCGTCATGTTGGAGAGGAAGGACCTTAGGAACTTTTGAGTCTGACTGCCCATTTCACAGATGAGGAGACTGAGCCAAGAATATGATCATTTCAAAATGGGAAAGCTGCTAGGAAGACAATTGAACAAGATATCAGAGTGGGGAGGGTCTGAGACAATTGAACAAGATATCAGAGTGGATGGATTGGGACATTTCTGGGTCCTCTCTGAGAAGCTGGCATTCCAGCTGAGACCTGAGTGGAGAAAAAGAGCAAGCCACGTGAGGATAAGAGGAAAGAACATTCTAGAAGGAACAGCTGGGCAAAGGGCCGGAGGCCGAAGCTAACTTGGTCTCTGAGGGACCCAGTGATGGACACCAACATCTCGACATGTAGCTGGCAGACTCCCCACGGCAGGGGTGAGAGCTGGAGATGCCGCACACCTCACTCATTCGCGCGAATGTGGTGCATCCTTCTGCTCAGATCCCGGTGGCCGGGACGTCCCATGGCCCTCCCCTCTGCGAGGCCCGGGGGAAGGTGGGGGCCTCGAGGCTGTTCAGGGAGAAGTGAAGTAAATGTTCCTGCAGGGGAACCCACTTCCCTTCACCATCTCTTACCAGAAGCTCTTATTTGAAAAAAACCTTTGCCCATATACTGGCTGAAGTGCTAGCCATGGACGTTTTAATTTAAATTTTAGTACTAGTGAGCTGGAATCTATTCTTCCCTATGATTTTAACTATGTCCATTTCTTGTTTTGTGAGTTATCTGGAAACCTAACCTTTGGGGTCTCCTTAAAAACATTTTTTTTTTAACCTCAAATGTGAGGCATTTGGAAGCTCTGACCTCACAGGCCCCATCCAGCTTGCATAGCTCATGGATCCTCTGATCTTTAAAAATACCAAAGGAAATGCCATTTATATTGGCCAAGGCTTTGTGGGTCCTCCCAGATGAGAGATAAACCCCCTGAAGTGGGTGAGTCCAGATATTTTTAGAATCTCCTGCCAGAGCGATAAAACCAGGATCCTTGTGGCCAAGAAGGTGGTGGGGCGGGGGTCCTAAGAGAAGGCTCTAGGGTAACTGAGTAGAGATTCGAGAGCAAGAGAGACTCAGGTGACACCCCCCTCTCTCCCCCCGCACCCCAGGATGAATGTCCTACTCAGAGGAAGTCCGTCCTTGTGCTGGAATAACCCTCGTATAACCTTGCAGAAAAGCCCAAAACGATTTCTGCCCACAAACATTTCCCCGCTTTCTGTATATGCCTGAAAGATGATCACACGAACTTGAACTTCCCCCCTTACGTGGGCTAGCCTGGTGCTGGTGGGGGTTAAAGAAAGCCGGTTGTTAAGAACTTGGAGCCCAAAGTGCTGCTAGAAGGTGTGTGACCTTGCTCAGTTCTTGTTCCTTCCCTGGGGTGAATTTTTTAAAATACATTTTTATTGAGCCACGCCGGCTGGGCCTTGGGGTGAGTTTTCACGATCTGAAAAATGACGTGGCGTGGACACAGTTATGAGTGGACGTGAGCTCTGCGAAGGATTGTGCACGGGTGTCCTGGGTCCCCCACCCTCAGCTGTGTTTAATGGACTCACGTGGCATTTGAAAACATTAGAATTCATTGCTGATGTTTCAACATGGGGAGGTTTCATGTACAGATCGGGATCCCCGGCTTCTGTGGAAACCCTTTGCCTGGGACGCGGGCCCGCCCGGTGCTGCAGTTGCCACCACGCCCTGCTGTCTCCCTGACATGGAAGCAGAGCGTCAGCTCCACCTGTGACTGTGCTGCTGCCTGGGCACAGCCCACCATTGCCTGCAGGGTCCCCATCGTGGTCCCGTGGGCCAGCACTGACCCCAGGCTCGCTCCTCCCTCCTCCCCCTGCGTGGAACCGCATGAGCTTTTGAACCCCCAGATCTGACCACTCCCCTGGCAGAAGGCTCCCTGGCTCCCCACTGCCCTCAAGATAGCGTGGCCTCCTCTGCCCAGCTCCGGCCCGTCACCACTTGGCCTCTGTGGCCACCACTCCTGTGGTCCTAACTCCTGCTCCGGGTTTGGTTTGCCTTTCTGCGACCCCTCCTGTCCTCCAAGACCCGCTGGAGGCAGCAGCTCCTCCAGAACTTCTTGTTGGTGCAGCCATCAGGGCTCACGGGTGGCTCCTGTTCCCTCTCCCCCCTCCCCCATGCACGTGCACGAGGGGCAGCCTTTCCTCGCAGCACCCGCTCCGGCGCAGAGCGGCACAATGTGGAGGTGACCGGCCACACCTGCGGGCCTGGCTGTGCAGCAGGTCGTGAATCCTCACTGCAGCCTGAGGTGGGCATCGCTGGATGTCCATTTTACAGATGCGGACACCGAGGCCCAGCAGGATTGAAACAACCCGCCCAAGTCACACTGCTGGTGCGGGGAGGAGGTGGGATTTGAACCCGCTCTTATCTCCCCTGCTCTTGTCTCCCCTGGTCCCACCACAGTGAAGTTTTGTTAGTGAGTGAGTCACCAGATGAGTCCAGGTCACCAAACTCCCAAACTGCTACCTCCCCTTCTCCCTCCCTCAGCACTGAAGCCTGAGCCGCCCTCCAAGACCTGGGGCCTGTGGTGCTCATCACCTGTCCCACCAGCTCCTCACCCAGCCCTCCCCGCCCCTGACGCCAGAGTCTCCCCAGCATCTGCCTCTCTGAAGAATCTGCCTCCCTCCTCCCGAACATCGCCCAAGGGGCCCGGGATCTAGAAAGCCATGGCCTGTTCTCCTCGGGTCCTCCTTCCCCCGGGCCTGGGGGGAGGGGAGGGCATCCAGCCGCTCCCTGTCCTCATCTCACAGCAGCTTCTTCCCAGGCTTCTTTGCTGCTGAGGGAATCTGGCCATCGCCCCCTTTGTCTCGTGGCTCGGGTCATTTCTTCAGTCGTTCTTTTAACACAGACGTAGCCCTGTGCCAGTGCCCCACTGTCCTAGGATACAGTGCTGATGACACCCCTGGCCGGCGAAGCTTTCACCACGGAGGGGGGCAGACCTCACAGAAGTAAACCAAGAGATAACACCATTTCAAACAATGAGAAAGAAAGAATGAGGGACAGAAGGCGACCGTGTGTGTTGGGGTGGTGGCGACTTTAGATGGAGACCTCTGAGCTGGGACATCTGAGCTGGGGAAGAGCGTTCTGGGCAGAGGGCACAGCCAGTGCAAAGGCCCTGAGGTGGCTGAGTGTGGTGGGTGTGGGGATGTTAAGGCTGACAGCCGGGGGCCTGAGAGCCAGCAGGGACTGGAGTTTACTGCAAGTGTGATGGGAAACCTCCAGAAGGGGGCAGCTTTCTGGTAGTTACATGTTTAAAGGCCTCTGTCTCAACACACAGCCCAGGCACCAGAACGCCCTGGGGCGCTTGTTCAAATGTGGCTGGCAGCCTCTTCCTCGCCAGCGGCGTCCGAACCCTGGGGCCAGCCCAGGAACATGCATTTAACATGCAAGTTTGAGAAACGCTGTTTCAGGCAGCGGCGCTTCATCTGGACATCCCCAAGAGGCCAATGGGAAAAGTTCAGGGGATTCCAGAACTCGGGCGGCAAAACGTTACATCTTCTCTCTCAAGAGCGTGGATTCTGCCCCCACCTGGGACTGTCGCCAATGGGAAGGATGCAGGTTCATGTCAGGTTACGGGGTTCGTGACGGTCTTGAACCAGCAGCACTTCCTTGCTCCCTCCTTCCAAGTTGTGGCCGTTGGTGGGCTTGCTAGATCTTGTGCCTTCCTGCATCGGGAAGGAAGCACGCGGTTACTGTATCACCTGATGGTTAACCGTCCGGATAACTCCAACTCAACGCATTTGGTTTCCTCCGCAGCCCTCTGTGTGTTTATTTTATCCGTGGGCTTCACCGGTGCCACCGGGGTCCCGGCCTGGCGAGGCGCAGAAGGGAGCTGGAGGGCCCGGGCAGAGCTGGTGCCACGCCGGCTCCTGCCAGCACAGGGCCCCGGCTGCTCACTTTCCTCCTTTGCGCCTCCAGGTGCTCACCTGCGCGGTGGAGTCGGTGCAGCCTGTGGTGCCTGGCACAAACGGGGAGGAGCCAGCTGGGCCGCCCAGGGGGCACCAGGGCCTGAGCCCATCCTGGCTCGTCATGCAGCTGTGCCACGCAGTAGCTGGGTCTTGGGCTGGTACCGAACCTCTTTGTACCTTATCATAACCTGGAGCTAAGAAGAGCGCGCCAGGCATGGGGTTGTTGTGGAGATGGAAGGAGTTTCTATTTGCAAGGGCCCAGCACGGTGCTTGGTTCTGCTTGGGGGACATGGTCGGCCTTACTGGGTGTGTCTCACCCCTCAAGTTGAACCTGGGGTTCCTGGAGGGCTGAGTCCCAGTCCTGTTCCCCCCTGCACCCCATAGCTGCTGACAGAGAGTCTGGGGTGGGGACACTGGTTTGGTGTGATGACTGCTGTTTTTCAGGTTTGAGGGAGGAGGGACAGTTTCATTAGAGGTCTGGATCGGGGCGGGAAAGTCGGAATGCCATCGGGGTCACAAGGGATCCTGGATTCAACAGTGGCAAGAGCACGCCTGGCCTTGGGGTCCTGGACAAATATTGAATCCGGGTCACCCAGTTGGACGGTGGCTTCCCACCACCCCCTCAGCGTGGCTCTGTCAGGCATGGGGCAGACACGCCTCATGCTCTCCCCTGTTAAATGGAGACAGCTAGCACGCACCGAGGCCTATCGTGAGCTGAGCCTGGGTTATGCCACATTACATATCTCATTTAATTCAATTCTCACAACCGCCGTCTGAGGCAGATGAGGAAACTGAGGCTCAGAGAGGTGAAGTAACTTGCCCAAGGCCACACAGCATTCAGCAGCAGAGCTGGGGTTTGCCTGTAGGTGGTCTGGCTCCCTAGGCCCGTGGTTGGCAAACTGCGGCTCAGGAGCCACATGCGGCTCTTTGGCCCCTTGAGTGTGGCTCTTCCACAAAATACCACGGCCTGGGCAAGTCTATTTTGAAGAAGTGGCGTTAGAAGAAGTTTAAGTTTAAAAAATTTGGCTTTCAAAAGAAATTTCAATTGTCGTACTGTTGATATTTGGCTCTGTTGACTAATGAGTTTGCCGACCACTGCCCTAGGCCATGCCCTTACCCCCAGGCACAATGCCACCTTACTGCAGGCAGGTGTGTCCTTCTTTTCTCCCCTGCAGTGACTGGCACCTTTGCGTGTTCACAGACATGTTTTGGAGGGGACCACTCTTCTGGCCTGGGGGCTGGAGCAGGAACCAGGGGGTGTCTGGGAGGCCCTTCCGATGCAATGCCTTTCCTGGCATCCATGCCAGCCACTCCCTGAGCCCTGTTCATCTCTGTCTCCTGACTGCACCCCACGTAGCTTTTTGTCCCCTCTCACTGCTTTCTGCCAGCAGTCACTGTGTAGGACCCTGCTGCACCTGCCCGCCCACAGGGAGCAGCCGGCACTCAGCTCCAGCACCTGCCCACCCACAGGGAGCACTCAGCTCCAGCACCTGCCCACCTGCAGGGAGCACTCAGCTCCAGCACCAGCCCGCCCACAGGGAGCAGCGGGCACTCAGCTCCAGCCTTTGCCTCCATGTGGGAATGTGGCCCGCCTGCCAGATTTGCAAAATAATCTAGACTTTCATGTGATTTCCCCTTTTTTAAGTGTTGGCATCTCATTCAAAATTTAAAAAGACTACCTCTACCAAGGGAGAAAGAGAAGATAGAGAGGCAGAGAAACACACAGAGAGAGGCAGAGACAGAGAAAGAAAGCAAACAAACATATAAAAGCCAGAAAACTGAACAAAAAAATCTCAAAAACTTGTTTTCAGCCCAGTTTGCAACTTCCGACCTCCCCGTCCTATTTCCCTTGCTGCGCAGCAACCTGTTTTAGAGATGGGGAAGGAGGCCCAGAGAGGCCTGAGGACTTTCCGCGGATAATGGGGGTTGAGGTGAGGCCAGAGCTCAACCTTGGGCGTCTATGTTCTTCTCCCCACACCTCCACCAGCCTCCCCACCAGGCCCCAGCCCATGTGGCCAGAGCTCATTTTCAAGGCCAGTTTCTGGATCCCAAAGAGAGAGAAAGATCATTGTAGTGGGATGCTGACGGCCAAGGTCCCCATGACACATCGCAAAGGCTCAGCGCCTGTCCCCAGATTCCAGGAAGCCATTTCTAAAGGGCATGCCTGCCGGAGACACTTGTAAATGGACAGGGACTGCAGCCGTGTGGAACTCGGGGGCAATAAGGTCTCCTCAGATCTGTTCCGATGGTGAACTGGCTCGTTCCTTCATGAGGACGAAGGAGAAGGACTTGATTTTCCGGGCCCAGCATGCCAGCTTGCTACACCAACATTCACAGAGGATCCATGTCCAGGGACTTTGCAGCCATGATCTCATTTAACATTCCCAGAAAACATGGGCGACTGGCCGTGTGGACTTCATTTTATAGCCAAAGAGTCTGACACTCAGAGAGAGTAGGGAAGGGTCCAAAGTCAAATCCAGGCCCCTTGACCCCACGCCCAGGCTCTTCCACCTCAGGGGGCGTCTGCCGGGAAGGGAGGAGAAGCTTCCCTCTTTGGTGAGGTCTGTCGTGGGCCACGGCAGGGGCTGGAGTGGTCAGGGGAGGCTTCATGGAGGAGGCGATCTTGAGTGAAGAAAAAAGGTGTGTTCGTTTTTTATTGCCGCTGAGACAAATTAGCACAAACTTGACTTACAACGACACGGATTTATCATCTTACA
Organism: Ia io; assembly: GCA_025583905.1. Classification (NCBI taxonomy): domain Eukaryota; kingdom Metazoa; phylum Chordata; class Mammalia; order Chiroptera; family Vespertilionidae; genus Ia; species Ia io. Next base: position 107,269,173 of record JAJQQW010000010.1, on the reverse strand, counting down.
GTTCTGGGGATCGGAGTTCCGAAAAGAGCCTGGTGGGGCTACCAGTGTTGGCAGGAGTGCCTTCCTTTCTGGAGGCTCCGGGGAGCCTGTGTCCTCGCCTCTGCAGCTTCTAGAGGCCGCCTGCGTCCCTGGGCCCGTGGCCCCAGCCCATTCTAACCTCTGCGTCTGTCCTCTCCTCTCCCATTCCTACGCTGACCCTCTGGCCTCCCTCGAGGAAGGCCCTTGTGATTACACCGAGTCCATCGAAGAATCCAGGATAATGTCTCTACCTCAAGATCACAGTCACACCTGCAGGCCCCCTTTGCCACGTAAAAGACGTTTGGATGCGGACATTCTGGGGACAGGGCATGGGTCTCTCTGCAGGCCATTATCCGGCTGCTCCAGGGGGACCACACGCCCAGGGCTGGGCCTGCTGGAGGCGCTGGAGGCACCGGAGGGTGTGGGATGTGCAACAAGCAGCAGGTGCTGGGGCGCAGGTGGACAGGGCTACTGGGAACCCCCTTGTCGAGGGCACTGAAAGCCACACAAAGGCCCTTGAACGTCATCCTCTAGGGCAGGCGTCCTCAAACTATGGCCCGCGGGCCACATGCGGGTGTTTTTGCCGTTTTGTTTTTTTACTTCAAAATAAGATATGTGCAGTGTGCATAGGAATTTGTTCATAGTTTTTTTAAACTATAGTCTGGCCCTCCAACGGTCTGAGGGACAGTGAACTGGCCCCCTGTATAAAAAGTTTTTTAAAGCACTGCTCTAGGGCGTGCTCCCCACATCTGACTGTGCACCGGGTCGACTGGGGAGCTGGTTAAAAGCAGAGCTTGAGTCCGTGGGTCTGGGTTTGGCTCCCAGGGGCTGCTGCTAGCCGGTGGCCCCGCTGGGGGTGGCGAGGCTCTGGCTCTAGGAAGTCCCCCGGAGCAGCACCGATGGGCATCGCAATGCGCCCATTCCCGCGAGTGTGGTGGGATGTGACCGCCAGTCAGAGCCTAGAAGGTTCTGTTGTTGGCGGGGGACCCAGTGGCCTGGGGCTCCTCACAGGCCCGCTCAGCCTTCGCGGGAAGGACGTGGGGCTGGGGCGGCCAGGACGACTCGGGAGCAGTTCTCACATCCCCGCGTTTGGCTCAGCCAAGTCCGTCGGGCGTATTTTTAGAGCTGAATGTCTTTCCTTCTTGTCTGACTCTTTGAAAGCGGGCCCCCTCCTGTGTGGGGTGGCGTGGGGTTCGAGGAGCTACACACCTGAGCGTTGGCTGGGCCGCTCCCTTACATGTAGATGGAGGGAGGGCCCGGCAGGGTCTTCATTGCTGCGCCACCGCCGTGCCAGGGAGCGAGATACCCTGGCGTCTAGTGTAGACGCATCCGTTGGGGACTGCAAGCTCGATGCACACGATAGCTAGGCAGGAACGGGGGTGGGAGGGTTGGGGTTGGGGGGGCAGCCGGTCTGTGTGGCTGAGCACGTGCCCTGAGTGAGGGGCAGCCCTGGTGCAGCCCCACAGCCACCGTGTGTGGATGCCGGTCCACTGTCGCCGCAAACAACCGTTTTGCAAACGAATCCAGAAATGTGTATTTTTAAGTGAAGTCTCCTATTTTTAAATGTTGATAATGAATTCAGATATTTTTAAAATACTGTGTGGGCCAAACAAGACATTTTGAGGGCTGGATTCAGTCTGTTGGCAGCTTGTTTGGGAATCGACTTGTCCTCCTGGGAGGGAAACTGAGGCACGGGAGCCTTCCAGAGGCCCCATGGTCACGGGCTGGGACTCAGGCTTTGGATGTGCAGTGCAGCTCCCCCACCCCCCCGTCCCCCGGGCAGCCCTCCCCTTGGCCTCTGTCCAGCGCCTCTGATGGTCACCACTCCTAGCCACGCCACATCAAACAGCCAGGAGCGGGGAGTCCTGCTCCCCACCCTACTTGCTCCCACCTGCTTTGTGATAGGCACCCCCTCACTCCTCTCCGGGCTAACGTCTCATCTGAAGGTGTGGACTGGGGCTCAGTGACCCCGTCCCTCCCTGCGGGCCTCCTCCTCCCGCCCCTGCAGCCCTGCCTCTGAGCTCCAGTGTTGACATTTCACAAGCAGCAGCTGCCCGGCCGCTCCTGGCCTCAGAGTGCGGCCGTGTCGTTTACATGGTTTCACATGCCGGGATTCGGGGAGCGTGTCCCGCGCCCACAGCCCGCGGCCATTGCCATGACTTATTGATTTGACATATTAAACTGATGGGCTTCGGGGGGGCGGGGGATGTTTTCTCTTGAAATGTCGTTGTGTCCTGAGATTTCATCCCATTTGGCAACAGCTCCCTGTGCTCCCGGGAGGGTGTTATGTGTCCAGTGGCCGAGACGCACTTGTCTGGGCTGCCTCCTCGGCGACGCTCCGTGGGAATAACAACGACGCAGTGATCGGGCCAGCTAAGGCTCCTGGAGCGTTTGTACGTGCCAGGCTCAGCCCTAAGTGCTTTACTCGTCAGCTGGCTCCACTGATCCTCGCTGCAGTCCGCGGAGTGGGCACCGTACCCCCAGTTTACAAGCGAGGAGACAGGCTCAGCAGGAGCATCACGCTCGCCCCGGCTCCCAGCGAGTGACGGACAGAGCGCGGCACCAGCGGCCCGGCCCACGGCAGTCCTCTTCACCTGCTGCCTCACGGCCTCTTACAATTATTATAATTGCTAATAATCATACTTATTAGAAAGTGGCAGTAACACTTAGCTTCCTTGAATATTTTCCAGTGTCAGGCTCGTTTGATTCATAGCTCTTGTCCACTGAATGCCCAAGACAAGTCTATTATGCCCAGTTTTCAAGTGAGAAGCCGAGAGACAGAGGGCGGGGCCCCAGCCAAGGTCACACATTCCCAGACACGCTTCTCGCCCGGGACCTCCCGGCAGCCAGGGCGCTGGCTCTGGGCTGTCTCAGCAAGGGCGGGACCGGCGAGGGAAACCGAAGGGAAACCGTTCTTGCCAACCCATCGGTTCCATCCACGGAGGGTCAGAGTCGGAGTCTCAAAGCTGTTCTGTAAAAAGGCAAAGAGGGCAGCTAACAGGATTAGCTGTCACCCCACGGGCCCGCACCTGATGAGAAATCATTTCACTTCCGCTCAGTTCTCAGCAGCAAATCCAGCCATTAGCGCAAGCTTCCCGAGGTGTGCAGCAGTCCTCGCCGAGATGGGTGAGCCTTTCCCAGTCTCCAGGGCAAGCCCCGTCCCGCCCCCCAAGGCTGTGAGGCTGCGAGGCTGCGCCCCTGTCCCGTGGCCTCCTTGGTGTTGCGTAGCACTAACAAGAGTGAGCCTTCATCGTAGCCAGGCCCACACCTCTGTGTCCCTTCCCGCCATCTGCTCTCTATTCGCCAGGCACCATACCCACGGTCTCCCATTTCCCCCAGGTCAGCTCCCTCTCTCATCCGTGCGTTAACTGGGACTTTGTTTGGATCAGTGGTGCTCACGTTGGGGTGCCATCGGCGTCACGGGGAGCCAGTTAAAGCGCAGAGGGCCCCTCTCAGAGTGTCTGACTCAGTGAGTCTGGGGTGAGGCCCAAGAATTTGCATCCGAAGTTCCCCAGCGCTGCTGCCACGGTCAGGCAGCCACGCGGAGACACTGGCTTAGGTCCCTGCTCTCCTTAGATCCTTCGCCGTGAAAATGATGTGTCAGGAGCGGTCTCTGAAGGGAGCCCATTTCCCCAAATGGTTCAAACGAAGGCACTGTAACGAAAAAACTCACAGAGGCATGGGCAGGGCTCAGAGACAAGGCCCCCAAGGCTGGCGACAGGGGAGCTGCCACAGCCGTGGGCAGGAGGGCGCACAGGGCCGGACAGTGTTCAGGGCCTGGAGCTGTGGTCCTCGGAGCTGAGGTCCTGGACAGGAGGAGGAGCCATGGGCAGAGAAGTGGCTCAAGACCCCCGGGAGCTGGGGGGTAAGGTGGGGGACCATCAGCACAGAAAGTAACTCTCCGATGTTCTCCAAGTCTGCAGTCTGCCTAGAAACTCACAGGCTTCTGAGCTTCTCCTTGTTTAAACAATTAACAGGTGTGGAAAAGGTGCTAAGGACATACTTGCATCAAATAGAGACTCTTGATTGAGGTGTTCATAATTTAAAATTCACTCTTTGATTCAGACAACTTAACGCTGTGGTTTAACACACTTACCCCATGTAGCTAGCACCTCCCTCCCAGCGTTGCCCACAGGGTAGAACTCACTCACTTGCCAGGCATTGGAGGAGCTGCTGCTGGGGGTGATGGGCAGGGGCGTCAATGCCTAGCCTGCTGCAAAGGTGGGTGGCGGTGGGGGTGGGCTCAGGAGGCCCGCGAGCCCTCAGGCATTGGCAGGTGGCAATGTGCTCGGGGAAGCACTGTGGCCGGGGTGGGGCCCCATGGTGTCACTGCCCCTCCCTGGATTATGGATGCTCCGTGGATCCCACTCCCTCGTTTTTTGCTGCACATGCTTTTCACGGGCATCTCATCCCTTCCCACACCTGCAACTCCCGCCTAGGGGACGGTTCCAGCAAGTACACGGCGAGTGCCTGTGTCCTGCCCGTGTCCCCTGTCCGTCTGAGCGCCAGCCGCCTCCTGGTCATCCAGCAGCCGACGCAGACCCCGCACGCCCAGCGGCTCCTCACCCTCCTGCCTCAGCATCATCTCCTTCTCAGCTGCCCCAGCTGGAAACACGGCCCCACCCTGGGCGCCTCCGCTCCTGGGCCCCACATTCATGGGTCAGCAGCCCACCTCTCGGGAGTTATCAAGTTCCCCACTTGTCCTCACTCCTGTCCTTGCCACGACCCACCATCTCTCACAGGGGCTGCAGCGAAAGCCTCCAGCTGGCCTCCCCTCCACACCCTCCCCCAGCCACGGCAGTCTCCCAGCGGACCTTCAGGGCACCTGTCTCTGCAGCATGGGCCAGCCCCCTCCCTCGCCTGGCTTCCAGGGTCCTCAAGACCCACCTGTTCCTCCCTGCGGCCTCCTTCCCCTCCACACCTGGCGGCCTGCTGGGCTCAGGAGTCCTGAGAATGGAAGGACCCACCCCCACTCGGTGGCCATCCTCTTGCAGGGATCCCAGGCTGGGTGTCGTCTGGGATGCTGAGAGAAGACAGATGAGAGCCGTGGCTGGGGAATGCTTCGCCCCCACCCCGATGGGCCCCTGTGGCCAGCCCAGGCTTGGAGAACAGTGATTACAAAGTGGCCACTCCATCCTGCCAGCTTAGCTCTCTGCCCGTGGTGGCTCCTGGACTCAGAGAGGCCTGGGTTTGAATCCAGTCTGTGCCACTATCCTGCTGTGTAGACCAGTGGTTTAATCCTTCTGAACCGAAGTGTGTTCATCTTAAAAGGGGTGCTACCTCACAGCCTTGCAAGGTTGTTGGGAGGATTGGGGAGATAACGCCTGTGAAAATTAGTGTCTCGGGTCTGATTCCCCGGAAATAGTCCCTATGATGAGGGTTCAGGCAGGCCTTTCATAAGGAAGATGACCCGGGAGAGTGTAAGGCAATTGGGAAGCAGGACCGGGATGGGGGGAGAGGCAAGTAAGGGGACGATGTCAGCAGGGCCAGGGAGGCAGCTTGAGCCTTGTCCCCTGGGGGGGGGGTGCGTGGGTCACATCCCAGGCAGCTCTAGCCTTGCCCCCTGGGGTGTGCGTGTGGGTCACATCCCAGGGTTGTCAGAGCCAGAGGCCAGGGCAGGGCCACGGTCGGCTTCTGGTGGACGGCAGCATGGAGGGAATGTGTTTGCAGAGACTTTCTGAATGAAGATGGACACAGACTCCAGTTGCCCAGGGACCATCCTCCAAGAGAGAAACACGAAAGAGGTGCGGGCGGGCGGAGCATATGGTCCAGGGTGACTTGGGGTACGATGACGCCTCTAACACCTCGCAATGGTGGCCCTTTCTGTGACTCTTGTTGCTATTAGCACAGTAACAACAGCAGCTCTTACTGCTCTGAGTGATCTTGGTCTGCGTGGACGGAAGCTCTCAGGCAGATGCTCTGAGCCAGCGGGCAGACAAGGAAATAAATCTGGCGGGAATAAGAAGCATAACCCCCGCCAGACACTTCCCAAGCTCCCCACCCCCCACCTTCCCATCTCCCATCCCGACGGAAAGAGCAGAGCAGCAGAGAGGGGCCCTGCTGTGGCGTGGAGGCCTGGCCCAGGGCCCACCTGCGCAGACAAGAGCACCTCCTGGGGCGTGGGGCAGGGCAGGGGAGGCGGCTGAGTCGGGGAGCTGCCATGGGGAGGGGCAGCCTCCGCCCACCGCGGGGCAGCAGCCGCTGGAGGTGAAGGCTGCTGGAAGGCAGACAGCCCAGCTTGCCCTACATCTGCCTCCCTCCCTGCTGCCTGGTGGGCCTTGGGCCAGCGATGGGCCTGGGAGGCTGCAAGTGCGCTGTGCCAGGGGGTGTTTTAACCACATCCAGGATGCCAAGTGCACATTATTCTCTTACAGAAATCCAGGGATGCCCAGGAGACGCGATATTTTTATAGCAACAAAAAAAGAGGGGAAGAAGAGAAAGTTCTTCAAAGCTCCATGAGCCCCGCTGTGCTGGGGGTGGTAGTTGGTGTTTGAGAGCCCGCCTTCTTCCTCGGGGAGCAGATAGGGACGCTGCAATTGCTGTTTGCTGGCTTCACATATGCTGGCTGTCCCTCGGATATTCCAGGTGCAGGAACAACTAGTGCAAAGGCACAGAGATAGGAAAGAACACATTTGAAAGTGTCAGAGAACAGAAACGCTGAAGCTCAGGACTCTTCGTTGTAAGTGATGGAATTCTACCTCCAAATGAAAGAACAAATGACTGGCAGCTTCAGGCATGGCTGGATCCAGGGGCTCAAACAATGTTATAGAACACGCTCTCCCTTCATCCCTTGGCTCTGCCTTCTTTGACATCTGCCCGTTGGTGGCCTGGTCAATTCTATCCTTACATCTTCCCAGCCTCAAAGCCAGTGGAAGAAAGGCCTTTTCTTCCCCAGTGGTTCCAGTGGAAGTTTGGTTGAACTGACCTGAGTCATGTGTCCATCTCTGGCTGGGCAAGCCTGGCCCAGGGCCCTTTCTCTGAAGTATGCGTCTTGCTCAAACCATGTGGCTCGTGTGGTTTGGCAGGCAAGTCACATGGATGTGTTCCATCTTCTACTTTCTACCCTTTTTCTCAGGATCTTATCTGCTCCCACAGTTTTATTTCTCCATCTTGACCTTGTCTGTAGCCTTGACCTCACTCAAGAGCCCCAGTCCCCACTGTGCTCCGCCCACACAACTGCAATAGCACGCACGCAGTCAGCTCTCACTGCATGCTACGCATGAGCTCGTTACACTGCTGTGCAACGGAACCCTCACAGCACAGCAATGCTATGAATAGGTGCTATTATTATCCTCAAGTTATAGGTGAAGAAACTGAGAGGATCATTCCTGAACCAATGACTAGGGGCCAGATATGATTCATGTACCCAAACATGGAGCCCAGATGTGGGTCAGCTGCAACTGAACTGCATAGGCAGAGAGAGGGAAGGGACTCTCCAATTAAAAAGCAGGGAGGAAGAAGGGGGAAGGTGGGGTGGGCGAAACAGAAGATGCCCCTAAACTAAGAGGCAGATGATGGGAGCTCAATTGGACCAATTTAGGGGAAGAGAGCTGTGCTATCTCAGGGACTGCAAAGTAGATCTGAACAGCCAAACCGCCCGAAGGACAGGAGTGCGTCTGCCTTCAGGACCAGCTGGAACCAGGCGCTCGCGCTGTCAGAACCTTTCCGCCTGTCTACTTCAGTGTTTCCAGGCTCAGATTCCTAGAGAAGGGCTTTGACTGGCCAACTCTTGGTCATGTGATCACATTGGACCAATCAGCTGGTCCCAGAAAGGCGGGACCACTGCAGACCGTGGCAGCTCCCAGGGAGAACAGTGAGGTTGATGCTGCGGGAGTAGAGAAAAACGCAGAGGAGGGCACAGGGCAGATGAAAATGTAGGTGTCCTTTGAGGCAGGCACGATGTGTGAGTGAGCTGGGATGTTCATGGCTGCAGGTAGGAGAACGTCACACTGACCGGCTGAACCACAGGGAAGCCCCCAGGGCTGGTGGCTGCTGGTCCAGGGAGGTCTCCTTTCTGTTGCTCTGCTCAGTAACTCAGTGTCAGCTTCATTCCACCCACCTGGCCAAGGACAGCTTGCACAGCAGTCATCCGACAGGTGGGCAGAGCACGAGAGGCTCTGGTATAGCCACAGGATAGAAGTTCCCCTCTCCCCTCAGAATGAGCCCCTGCTGGTGGTCTTAATCCAGCATCTAGAAGGGTTCAGAAATCTGTGTGTAAGTTAATCAAGAGTCCAGAGACAAAACATAATTTTGGAAGGCATTTTGGGGAGCCAGAGAAGACTTAGCTAAAGGAACTAAGTTCTCCCTGTCTCAGGACCCCTTGCTTTTTATTAACACAACTTGTCCTAAGGCAAGGTAGATATACACATCAAAGGCCAGGGTTTAGTATACAGAATCCATTGTCAGATTGGGGGAAACTGCCTATGGCTGTTCAGATGTTTGACCAGCAGGAGGCAATAACATGTAGATTGAAATGCCCTCAGCTGTCTGGCAGCAAGCAATCATTTATGCATCCTTTTCAGGTTTGGGGAAATGCCCTCAGCCATTTCCAGCAGGAACATATGTGATTCAGCCCTTGCTGAGTCCCCAAGTTCCATCAACCCTTTGATGAAACTCTTGCATTTATGACATGCTGGAATTAGCTTCTGGCAGGCCCCCTTATTGGTCACATGCCACCCTGCACAAGTACCATCACCCAGAGTGCCATGGGCCAACCGGCGTGGGCTCGGATTCCTGAGCCAGCCTGTGAGGAGGATGTGTGGCCATGGTGGTCTTACCCTAAGCAGGACACCCTCCAGCTGAGGTCTGTTCCCAAACGGCCTGATGCCCTGACCGAGGGCGTGGGTGGGTGCACACGGAGCAGCCGCCCTGCCGTCCTCCTCTCACGGCCTCTGCTCTGTCGCGCAGGCGTCCTGTGGCTGTCGGTGGTGTCCGAGGTGCTCTACATCCTCCTGCTGGTGGTCGGCTTCAGCCTCATGTGTCTCGAGCTCTTCCACTCCAGCAGCGTCATCGACGGGCTCAAGCTCAATGCCTTCGCGGCCGTGTTCACGGTGCTCTCAGGTAAGGGCACGGCCCGGGCGGGAGCAAGGGCACAGCCCTGTGCTCAGAGCGGGGCGAAGTGGGCACTGAGCCGCCCTCGGGCCCAGTCCTGGCTGTCCGACCGATGACCTTGGACCAATCACTCCTCTTCTCTGAGCGTCAGTGTTGCCACTTGTCAGTGGGACTGTTGGCTCACTTCTCCACTCACTCAGCACGTGTTCATCGAGGTCTGGCATGTGCCAGGCGCCGTGCCAGTAAGCACTGGGTTATAGCAGCGACCACAAACAGCCATCCTGGGGCTCCTGGAGGAGCTGGAGAGGGATTCAGGAGCTGAACGTCCCAAGCTTGGCCATCATGGGGGGTGGGGAGGGGGTGGTCTCTGGCATGAGGGAGAGGGAGGTGGTTGTGAGGATGGGCGGCGGTGGTGATGTTCGCGGGGTATAAAGGGGTCCTGCTTGGCATGGCGGGCCCTCATCTGCTTTGGTGTTTCCCCTTTGAGACAGCCACATGGAAATGCCCAGCAGGAAGCTGGGCCAGCGAACTCACCCAGAAGCTCAGGGGCAAGTGTGGGGTGGGCAGAGATCGTGCAAATGCCGCAGAGCCGAGGATTTCGAGGGTTTCAGGAAGAATGGGGTAGGGGGCAGTCAGTGTCATCCTATAACTCCGGGAGGTGGAGATGGAGGACTCCACGCAAAAGCCATGGATTAGGTGGCCGGGTGCCCAGAGTTATTTCAACAGCTCCAGGTCAGAAGGGGTTAAGTGAGAGGTGCGGGAGGGGATGAGGGAGGCTGTGAGCTATAACTTCAGGAGCCTGACAGACAGTGGTGGCCTGGCGGTGAGACAGCTGTGCCTGAAAAGCCCAGTGTAAATGGAATGCCTGTCTATCTAATCCTGTTCTTCACGCACAGGATAAATCCTCTAATGAGACCAGAACGCGGCGCCTTTGGTAGGGACAAAATCGCCCCCTATTTGAGGTGTGTGCATAACAGAGGGAGCCCTCAAAAAAAAGAGCTGAATTCAAGAAATTGTAGCACGTTCCATAGACCAAAACGTGTGGGACCTGCCCTTCCCAGGTGTGGGAAATGTAGCCATAGAGCAAAGTGGGAGGGGAGGGGGGAGTGCGAGACTAGGAGGGGGGGAGGGGGAGAAAAGAAGAGGAAAGAGAAGAAAGTAGAGTGGCCCTCATGGCAGTGTCGATTTGGTTCATGCTCACCTCACTCCAGCTATCCTGGACGGAGGGCCTATTTATTCTTTTCTTTTTTTCATCTTTTATTAATTTACTCAACTGACATTCATTGAAGGCCTGCTGGGCACCAGGCACTGTACTAGGCTTGGGGGGGCAGAGTCAAAGGAAAAACAAACTTCTCGATCCTTGGCCTCCTGGAGTTTGCATCTGGGCAAGAGACAGACTCCCCCGATGAGCGTAGCACAGGGGGCTGACCCCCGTGTACCAGCAGGGGAGCCCTGCAGGAGCAGCTCCCGCATCTGCCCGAGGTGGGAATGGGTAGGGCGGGAAGGCACCATCTGTGCTGAGACATGGAAAAAATGTGTTTACTTTATGGGCAACGTGGGGAGGGTATTCCAGGTGGAGGGACCAGCATGGGCAAAGGCCTCGGGAGGTGGCATATCCTGGACACGTCACTAGTTCAGAATGGTCGGAGGGCAGAGATGGGGGAGTAGGAGTGTTGTTGGAGACGAGACCGAAGAGCTGGGTGAGGGTCTTGATGCTCCTTTTCTTTGCCTCCACTAACCATCCACGAACCCCCTTTGTTATCCCAAGCATCCGGCCTCCCCGCAACCAGCTCACTCCCGTCACAGCACGAAAGCTGGCGTAGGCCCAAGGCAGCCCTCCAGTTCCTCACGCAGGCCTCTGGGGGTGGGGTAAGGGGGGGGTAAGGGTGGGGCCCTTCCCCTAAGGAAGGGCTTATCACAGTTTTCACCTGGTTACAACTGATGAGGTTGAAGCAGTACTCAAAACTCGCAACAAGCAGTCCTGGACCGGATGGCCTCACAGGTGCGTTTCACCAAACACTCAAGAACGAGCACCTGTCCTCTCAAACCATTCCAAAGCATCCAGGAGGAGGGAAGGCTCCAGGCTCATTTTACAAGCCCAGATCACCCTAATTTACAAACCAGATAAAGACACCACAAAGAAAGAAAATTATAGGCCAATCTCCCTGATGAACATGGGTGCTAAGCTCCTCACAAAATATTAGCAAACCAGATCCAGCAATACATCAAGAAGATCATACATCATGGCCAAGTGGGATTTATACCCGGGATGCAAGGTTGGTACAATAGCCATAAGCAATTAATGTGATACATCACATAAACAAAATGAAGGATAAAAACCTCATGATGATATCAATAGGTGCAGAAAAGCGTTTGATAACATCCAGCACCCATGTATACTAATAAAAGCCTAGGTGACCCTTGCGCGTGACGTCACAAGATGGCTGCCACAAGATGGCCACCCTCACATCACCACAAGATGGCCACCACAAGATGACCGGCAGGGGAGGGCAGTTGGGGGTGACCAGGCATGCAGGGGAGGGCAGTTGGGGGTGACCAGGCCAGCAGGGGAGGGCAGTTAGGGGAGACCAGGCCGGAAGGGGAGGGCAGTTGGGGGCCATCGGGCCATCAGGGGAGGGCAGTTGGGGGTGATCAGGCTGGCAGGGGAGTAGTTAGGCATCAATCAGTCTGGCAGGGGAGTGGTTAGGGGGCAATCAGGCTGGCAGGCAGAAGCAGTTAAGGGCAACCGGGCAGGCGAGTGGTTAGGAGTCAGCAGTCCTGGATTGTAAGAGGGATGTCTGACATCCCCCGAGGGGTCCCAGATTGAAGAGGGTGCAGGCTGGGCTGAGGGACAACCCCCGTGCATGAATTTTGTGCACTGGGCCACTAGTCTATATATATAAAAGCTTAAGTGACCATGTTGACTGACCGGAATGACCAGTTGACCAGTCGCTATGATGCGTACTGACCACCAGGGGGAAGACACTCAATGCAGGAGCTTCCCCCTGGTGGTCAGTGTGCTCCCACAGCCAACCTCCCGCCCCCCCTCCCCACCCACTCCCCTGTCCCGCCCAATTGCCCTGATGGACTGGGGGAGACGCCCTGATCGGCCTGATCGCCGGCCAGGCTGAGGGACCCCACCCATGCACAAATTTGTGCATTGGGCCTCTAGTTTATGATGAAAACTCAGCAAAGTGGGAATAGAGGGAACATACCTCAACATATTAAAGGCCATATATGACAAACCCATAGCTAACATCATACTCAGGGGCAAAAACTAAAAGCCTTTCCCTTAAGATCTGGAACAAGATTGGGATGTCTGCTTTCACACCCTTATTCAACATAGTACCGGAAGTCCTAGCCACAACAATCAGACAAGAAGAAGAAATAAAAAGCAACCAAATAGGAAAGGAAGAAGTAAAACTGTCACTATTCTAAGATAAAAAGATGCTGTATATAGAGAGAACTGTAAAGATTCCACCAAAAGACAACTAGAGCCGATACATGGATTAGGTAAAGTAGCAGGATAAAAAAATAAATATCCAGAAATCAGTTGCTTCCTAAATTTTGTTAATCCTAACCTAAGGCTATCTTTCCCATTGATTTTTAAAGAGTGAAAGGGAGGTAGAGAAAGGGACAGAGAGAGAGAGAGAGAGAGAGAGAGAGAGAGAGAGAGAGAGAGAGAGAGAGAGAGAGAGAGAGAGAAACATCAATGTAAGAGAGACAAATCGATTGGTTGCCTCCCACACTCGCTCCTGACTGGGGCAGGGGATGAACATGCAACCCAGGAATATGCCCTTGATCAGGAATTGAACCTGAAACCCTTCAGTGTGCAGGTCAATTCTCTAACCACTTAGCATACTGGCCAGGGCTCAGTTGCAATTTATACACCAATAATGAGCTATCAGAAAGAGAAACTAAGAAAATAATTGCATTTACAATTGACAAAAAAAAAAAAGGACCAATCTAGGAATAAATTTAACCAAGGGTGTAAAAGACCTGTACTCTGAAAATTATAAGACACTGAAGAAAAAAATTTGAAGAAAATACAAATAAGTGGAAGCATGTACCATGCTCATGGATAGGAAGAATTAACATCATTAAAATGTCCATACTACCCAAAGCAATCTATAGATTCAATGCAATTCCTATCAAAATACTAATGGTGTGCCCTGGCCAATTTGGCTTAGTGGATAGAGCAACGGCCTGTGGACTAAAGGGTCCCGGGTTTGATTCTGGTCAAGGGCACATGCCCAGGTTGCAAGCTTGACCCCCAGTAGGGGGCGGGCAGGAGGCAGCCGATTGATAGTTCCTTCTCATCATTGATGTTTCCGTCTCTCTCTCCCTCTCCCTTCCTCTCTGGAAAAAAAAAAAAAAAAAAGATACCAATGGCATATTTCACAGAACTAGAACAAAAGTTAATATGGAATCACAAAAGACCCCCAATAGCCACAGCAATCTTGAGAAAGAAGAACAAAATTGGAGAAATCACCCTACCTAATATCAAGTTGTACTATACATGTCCATAGTAATCAAAACAACATGGTACTGGCATAAAACTAAACATATAGCCGAAACCGGTTTGGCTCAGTGGATAGAGCGTCGGCCTGCAGACTCAAGGGTCCCAGGTTCGATTCCGGTCAAGGGCATGTACCTTGGTTGCGGGCACATCCCCAGTAGGGGGTGTGCAAGAGGCAGCTGATCGATGTTTCTCTCTCATCGATGTTTCTAACTCTCTATCCCTCTCTCTTCCTCTCTGTAAAAAACCAATAAAATATATTAAAAAAAAAAAAAAAAAACTAAACATATAAATCATTGAAACAAAATAGAGAGCCCGGAAATAAACCCACACCTTTATGGTCAATTAATATGTGACAAAGGAGGTAAAAATATAGATGGAGTAAAGATAGTCTATTCAATAAATGGTGTTGGGAAAACTGATAGATAGGTGGGAAAAAATGAAACTAGACCACCTTCTTACACCACATATAAGAATAACTCAAAATGGATTAAAAACTTAAGTATAAGACTCAAAACCATAAAAATCCTAGAAGAAAAACAAAAACAAAAATCCTAGAAGAAAACATAGGCAGTATGGACATTTCTCGTGGCAATATTTTTTTCTGATATATCACCTCAGGCAAGGGAAACAAAAGGAAAAATAAACAAATGGGACCACATCAAACTAAAAAGTTTTTGCACCACAAAGGAAACCATCTACAAAATGAAAAAATAACCCACTGACTGGGAGAACATTTTCACTAGATACATTTGGTAAGGGGTTAATATCCAATATTTATAAAGAACTCAACTCCAAAAAAACAAAGAATCCAATTTAAAAATGGGCATAGGACCTGAATAGACACTTCTCCAAAGTGGACATACAGATGGCCAATAGGTATATGAAAAAATGCTCAATGTCACTAATCATCAGAGAAATGCAAATTAAAACCAGCTCACATTGAGGGGGCCTAAGCCCAAGGTGATATCTCATTGTGGTTTTAATTTGCATTTCTCTGATGATTAGTGACATTGAGCATTTTTTTATCAATAAATCATTTATTATCAATAAATCAACAGACAACCAGTGTTGGAAAGGATGTGAAGAAAAGGGAAACCTAGTGTACTGCTGGTGGGAATGCAGACTGGTGCAGCCACTGTGGAAAGCAGTATGGAGGTTCCTCAAAAAATTAAAAATGGAACTGCCTTATGACCCAGCGATTCCACTTCTGAGAATATATCTGAAGAAACCCGAAACACTAATTTGAAGAATATATACACCTCTGTGTTCACTGCAGCATTATGTACAACAGCCAAGATTTGGAAGCAGCCCAAGTGCCCATCAGTAGGTGAGTGGATAAAAAAACTGTGCTACATTTACACAGTGCAATACTACGCAGCCGTAAAAAAAAGAAGGAAATCTTACATTTTTGCGACAGCATGGATGGACCTGGAGAGTATTATGCTAAACGAAATAACTCAGTCAGAGAAAGACAAGTACCATATGATTTCACTTATATGTGGAAGTTAATGAATAAAATAAATTAACAAACGAGATAGAAACAGACTCATAGCTATAGAGAATAGACTGACACTGTTAGAGGGGCGGGGCAGGGTAGAAAAGGGGAAAGGATTAAGTAAAGGAAAAATGAAAAAGGAAAGAAAAGTTTTCACCCCTCCCAAGAAACCCGGGTTCCCTCTAACGGGGAGTCCCACTGCTGAAGAAAATAAGACCGTCTCTGAAGTTTCAGGCAGACATAAAAGGCAGGGCAGGGGAGGTTAATTGACTTGCCCAAGGTCACGCAGCTGGTCACTTGTGGAGCTGGGATTAAACCTGACTGCTGCTGGCTTCAGAGCCCCGGTCCTTTCACAGGCTGGAGCTGCAGGAGGGACCGGGTGGGAGGGAGAAGACTTTTACGTCCTCAGGGCATGGGCACTGAGAAGTCTGTAGCAGCCAGATGATGTAATAGACTGAAGTGGCAGGTGGCGGAGAGAAAGAAGTGTGTATTCGTGCCTGGAGAAGATAAATCTGAGAGTAACAGGACGGGGAGAGGGAGCCACGCCTCCGACCCGCCTGGCACAGGGACTGGGGCGCTGGCCCTTCAGGAGCCCCTTGAGAACGGGGCAAGGGGTTGAGGGGCTTGGAGGAGGTGGCCGGGCTTTGGGTTTGCTCCCATGGGAGGGGAAGGAGTGGGTGAGCCCTTCGGTGGAGTCCCTGTGGGGACAAATTCACATTGAGGGGTCCACAGCCCAAGGTCAATGCCTTTTAGGGTAGAGGAGAAAGCAGACATGGGGCAGCCCCTACCTGATCCAATTATTAGAGCTAACTAATTCATGCACAGGTGTGGTCCGGCCGGCCCTGCCCCCGATCAGGGTGTGGGGGGGCGATCAGGGGCGGGGCCAGCCAAGGGGGAGGCCCGAGGGGGGTTGGCCAGCTGGCCCCACCCCCCGGTCGAACTCCCAGTCAAACTCCTGGTCAAGGGGACAATTTGCATATTAGCCTTTTATTATATAGGATTATTATATTAAACCCATTGATTATGTTTAATCATAATAGCCACCATCGAAGGAGGTGCCATTGTGCACAGACACTGGGCTACCTGCCTCGTCTGTGCACACCCCTGTGAGGGAAGGACTAACGGCCATTCTGCAGCTTTGTGTGCTTCAGTCACGTAGCCAGGGATTGTTCACGCCAGAGCCGCCACATAAAGGGCTTTGCACAGGCTGCGGGGACGGCTGCTGTACGTGTTGTTATTCTTCCCAGCTGTCCTGGAGCAGCTGAGGCCAGATCATGGCACAGGGGCCAGTCCTGTCCCGTAAGCCTGGGCCCAGGGGTCCGGACGCATCAGCTAGCAGGGCTCCCTCCCCGATGCCATGTTCCGCAGGTGGCTGTGCAGAGCAGGGTGGCCCGAGGGCCAGAGGCGAGGCTGAGATGGTTGGCCCGCGGGGCCAGACCCCAGAGGCCACGGGACTCAGGGCCTACCAGGTGCGTGCATTTTGACTGCTTTTAAAACCAGAAGGCCAGTATGACTAGAACAATAATGAAGACTGGAT
This sequence comes from Ia io, assembly GCA_025583905.1. Classification (NCBI taxonomy): domain Eukaryota; kingdom Metazoa; phylum Chordata; class Mammalia; order Chiroptera; family Vespertilionidae; genus Ia; species Ia io. The sequence continues at coordinate 107,252,550 of JAJQQW010000010.1, read as the reverse complement.
TGTATTTGTCTTTATACCAGTGCAGTCATCATATGTAACTGTTAATATTCCTGCATGGAGGGGCGGGCGCATGAACGCCGTCCTGTGGCTGCACGGAGCCCCGGCTTTCCCCTCAGGACCGAGTGCACCCCCAGCCCAGCATGCCCCCGTCTGTGCTGTGCCTTCCACAGAGAGGCGGTCCCTTCCCCTGGAGACCAGGGTCTCACACCGAGGGGGACTGTGAGGGCAGGCTGGAAGGTGTCTGTTCTTCCCCAGTTCCTCCAACAAAGGAGGCTGGTCTACTTACGGGAAAAAAAGAGGCAATTTGGAGAACTCCATGTGCATTTTCCAGAGAATGATTGGACCCTGTGGAGAAGTCAGCAAGTCTCCTTTGTTAGGCAACTAGAAAAGGGAATTTTGTGGTAAGACAAAACATGACCCAGGACAAGGGAGCTCTTTGGAATCCAGGAATCATGTAATCTCGGCTATTTGGTTTCATAATAAAACACATATTTAACTGCACAGCACATCACTATTAGTCTTGAAATTAATTTCTTAACCTTCAACCAAAATAATTCAACATTATTTTTCTATACGATATATGTCATGTGTGATTTGAAATTTTTTGGTTATAATTTCCCTTTTAAAAATGCAGAATACTCTAGTCCTGACCAGTATAGCTCATTCCCTTGCACCGAAAGGTTGCCAGTTTGATTCCCAGTCAGGGCATGTGCCTGGGTTGCAGGCTCAATCCCAGGTAGGGGGCATGCAGGAGCTGATTGATGTTCCCCTGTCACATCCATGCTTCTCTCTCTATCCCTCTCCCTTTGTCTTTAAAAGCCAATAAAGCCCTAGCTGGTTTGGCTCAGTGGATAGAGCATTGGCCTGGGGACTGATGGGTCCTGGGATCAAGGCCACATGCCTGGGTTGTGGGATCCCCAGGAGGGAGCATACAGGAGGCAGCCAATCAGTGATTCTTTCTAATCATTGATGTTTCTATCTCTCTCTCCTCCCTTCCTCTCTGAAATCAGTAAAAATATATTTTAAAAAATTATTAAAAGTCAGTAAAAATATATTTTTAAAATGCAGAATAGTCTAAACTTGAAAGGTAATTGAATGTAGTGTGACGGAAATGTGAATGTTTTGCTGCTTTCATAACAAAAATTACAGGGGGGGTAGTGGATATTTCAAATAGGAATTAAAGTTAGAATCATGTGTCTTTCTTTGAGAGAGGTCTAATCTTATGATTTTGGAGTGACCTCAGAGAATTTTCACTGAGAAACATTAGAAGCACTTATATAATGTGGGAACCATTTGTAGGGTGAGAGCAAGCCTGTGAGGGGGCCACCACAGTGTGTTTTGGACAGAGGTTTGGGGACCTGCAGGGCTGGTGTCCGAGCATGCAAATCCCACTGAACTGCACACATCAGTGGGGCCACCCAAGTCCCCAGGAACCAAGTTGCGAGGCGGGCGAAGTGCGGCTCCCCTGGGCCAGTCTCCAGCCCCAGGAACCACGGAGCGTGTGCGTTTGCGGGAGGCGCGCTTGCAGAGCCACCTGCCTCGCGCCTGGTCTGACTGCTGCTATGAGTGACTGTGAGCTGGGAACCACTCGGTACAGCTTCTCATTGGCTGTCATGGCAGCTTCCCCCAAGTCACAGCTTCCTGTGGCCTTACATTCCTCCCCCGTCCACCCTTCACGTCACTCCTTGGCTTTTTCTTGGCACTCACTCTTGGTGTGGTGATTTGTAACTTCATACTGTACACTGCCACATAATATTCCACTGGCCACACAGCGGCCTTGAGCCTGCCTCTGCTCAGTTCCCTTGCCCTGGCCAGACTGGTTCTCTGGCCCATATCTTAACAAGCAAGTACTTTTGTGTCTAAAAGTGCAGAGGATCTAAGCCAGAGGAATGAGCATTTCCATGCTAAAGATTCTTTTGATTGCAGGTGACAAGAACCCCGTCAAGTCAGCTGAAGGAAGAGGGGATGGCGGGTCATGTGATTGAAAAGCACAGGGTTCTTGGGCTTCGGGCACGGCTGCATCCAGGTGGTCACGTCATCAGTCATCTGTCCGTATCTCCGAACTTTGCCCGCTTCTGTGTTAGCATCCTTCTCAGTCAGGCCCAGCCCTGTGGAGAGAGGATGGTTGCAAGCAGCTCCAGGCTTCCATAGATTCCAGAGGTAGAGAGAGCTCTTGCAGAACTCCAAGGAGGTCTGTGATCCAACCAACCAGGTTCAGAGGCTCATTTCTGAACCAGTCTCCAGGCCAGAGGATAAAATCCCTGATTAGCCAGGCCTGGGTCTCTAGGCACACCGTGGTGTGGACTTAGCCATGGACCAAACAGGATCATTATGCAATCGTGGGCAAGGGGTTGCCCAAAGGAACTGGCTGGCTGCAAGTCCCAGTAGCTGGTCACCTTAGGAGGTTTGTAGGACGTCAGCCCCAGGAGTGGCAGAAGTCTTCACCTGGAATCCGCCACAGCAGACCCCAAGAGGAAGATGTGGGTGCAAATAGTTTACGTGGGAAGTGATCCAGGGAGTAGGGAGGGGGAGTGGGAAGTAAGACAGGATGGGGAGGGCCAATAGGGGGAGTGTTGGTGAGCAGGTGGCCCTGAGGGCAGTGGGGTTCTGTCCTGCGCAGACCCTCTGGGAGGCGGTAGAGCACCCTCAGAACTGTCCCCTGCAAGGGGCGTTTATTCACCTGCTCCTGCCTTCACAGTTAGGGTCACTCCTGAGACAGTGACCCCCCAGGATTTGAGCAAGTGTTTGAGAAAGGGAGCCACCACACATGGGGGAACTGCCTCGCCAAGGCCGCGGTGACCTCTGGCACGGGCTGGGCCGAGGGGATACAGTGGGGGGTTGGCAGCGGCTGCCACAGGAAGTGAAATCAGGCCAAGGGGGTGTCCTGACACCCATGGGTGCCCTGCAGTACGGCTCCGACACTGTCGGCTCAGAGCGCATCAGGGGACACAGGACTTTGATGGCAGGCCACGCGAGGTTGCACCTGTCACCACACTATTCACGCCACACCACAGCCCTCGGGGATGCCGGCGCCCTTCCTGGCACAGTGCCTCTGTCCCATCCTTCAGACAGGGCAAGGTCAAAGGTTCGTCCTGAGCCGTTATTTTCTTAAAAATAACCAAATTAAAATGACCAAGATCTTAAAAAGTCCTATTTCGGGGTGGCCAGCTCTGCTCTCCCTCAGCTGAAAGTCGGCGTGCATCCAGTGCACAGCTCCGTGTGTGACGTGCCAGCCCCTCGACGTATGACAATACAGAGAAGTCTTCTCTCACTTGGCCTAGCTTGGCCATTTTATGGATTTTTAATGGCCTGGTTTTGTTGTTTCTGGTTGGTATTTATCAAATGTCCCATTTGTAGAATAAAGTCCAAACCCTCTTCCATGACCACAAAGTGTGGCCTGTGCCTTGCTCTTACCTGCACCCCCTACAGCTCAGCCCTCCTCCCTGGTCCTCACACCTGCCCTGTTCCTGCCAGAGCCCGGGCTCTGTCTGCTACCGCCTTCCCCACACCCTTTGCTCATTCCCGATTCATTCCGGCCTCCGCTCAATGCCATCTCCTCCGAGGGCTTCCCTGCTCCCCAGCAGCCTCCCATCCCCTCCTGCTCTGTTTTCCTGACGCACTTACTGCTCTCTGAGCAGCACCTGGAAGTGTGGAGGGCGCATTTGTGAAGGCGATAGTAGACTCACACACTCACTTGCTGCATTGTCTGCCGCCCTCCTCTCCCTGCCAGACCAGGTTTTATCAGCCTTGGCGCCACATTCGGGCCAGATCCCTGTGTGGGGGGAAAGGGCCTGTCCTGGGCATGGAGAATGCTCAGCCGCATCCTCGGCCTCGGCCCACGTGCCAGCAGCTTCGGCCTCAGTCCTGACAACAGGAATGTCTCCAGGCACCACCAGCTGTGCCTCGGGAGGCAGAATCACGCCTGGTTCTGCCACTGCCTGGAGAGTGGGCTCCGGGAGGGCAGGGACCCGCAGCTCTTGGTGGCTGTGCCCCCGGCCCCGCCCAGGCCCGGCCTCAGCACCGCTCACCGACACCCGGACACCCGGACACCCGGACACCCGGACACCCGGACACCCGGAGCTGTGCGCTGCGGAGGGATGCACTCCAGGGAGCTGTGGGGCTTGAGCTGTTGGGTTTTCAGTGGATTTGGGAGCCAGCAGACAGGATCGAGCCCCAGCGGGGCCACATGGAAACTGGCCTGGCAAGTGCCTGTGCTCCGTGTCCCCACCTGCACAGCAGCACAGAGACAGGTTTGAGCCACGAAATGGCACCGCCCACGGGAAGAGCCAGTGCTCGCTCGGCAAGTGGGGTGGGGCTCTGGGGAGAACAGTGACGCTGCACGCGCGGGAATCCGTGCGGGGCTCCCCACTTAAGGCTAGGTGACCCCGAGTCCCGCTTTGCGGGGACAGTCCCAGCACCCATGTCCACAGTGCCCTCTTCACTCTCGGAGGCGCTGGGTCGGATGCTAAGCTCGTTCACCCCACTTACGGCACTTTGCACGCGTGTGGCTCCATGACCCATCCTTAGTGTTGTCTTAAGAGCCCATGCCTTCCCCTCCTCGTGCTGAGGGTGGAAATCGCCGCGTGCCCAGCGCAGCCCTTCCAGTCGCTCCTTCCCCCGTGCCCAGCACTCGCCCCGTTTCCCCTCAGCTTCTCTCCACCTGCTGGAACCGTGGGCTTTTATATTTTAACTAGAGGCCTGATGCACGAAATTCGTGCACGGAGGGGGGTTGTCCCTCAGCCCAGCCTGTACCCTCTCCAATCTGGGACCCCTCAAGGGATGTCCGACTGCCCGTTTAGGCCCGATCCCGGTGGGATGGGGCCTAAACGGGCAGTCGGATATCCCTCTCACAATCCAGGACTGCTGGCTCCCAATTGCTTGCCTGCCTGCCTTCCTGATTGCCCCTAACCGCTTCTGCCTGCCAGCCTGATCACCCCCTAACCTCTCTGCTGCCAGCCTGTTTGCCCCCAACTTCCCTCCTCTGTCGGCCTGGTCACCCCTAACTGCCCTCTCCTGCAGGGTTGATCACCTCCAACTGCCCTCCCTTGCAGGCCAAGTGCCTCCCAACTGCCCTCCTGCTGGCCATCTTGTGGTGGCCATCTTGTGTCCACATAGGGGCAGGATCTTTGACCACATGGGGGCAGACATATTGTGTGTTGCAGTGATGATCAATCTGCATATTACTCTTTTATTAGATAGGATAGAGGCCTGGTACAGGGGTGGGGACCAGCTGGTTTGCCCTGAAGGGTGTCCCGGGTCAGGTGGGGGTTCCCTTGGGGTGTGAGGCGGCCTGAGCAAGGGGCCTGTGGTGGTTTGCAGGCAGGCCATGCCCCCTGGCAATGCAAGCGGAGGCCCTGGTATCTGGAATTTATTTTCCTTCTACAATTGAAACTTTGTAGCCTGGAGCGGAGCCAAGCCTGGGGCTCCCTCCGAGGCCGGCAGCCATTTCTGTTGGGGTTATAATTGAAACTTTGTTGCCTTGAGCGGGTGGGCCCGGCCAGGGTGTGCGGAAAGCTTTACTTTCCCTGTTGCCGGCGGCAACCCTGGCCTGTTCTCTCAAGCTCCATTCTGCCGCCATTTGTTTGAATTTGTTTACCTTCTATAATTGAAACTTTGTAGCTTGAGTGGAGGCTTAGGCCTGCAACAGCTCTTGGAAAGCTTGGCTTCCTCTGTTACCTAGGAAACCTTGCTCTCTGTGGCTGTAGCCATCTTGGTTTGGGTTAATTTGCATACTCGCTCTGATTGGATGGTGGGCGTGGCTTGTGGGTGTGTCGGAGGTATGGTCAATTTGCATATTTGTCTATTATTAGATAGGATATTGTTTGATTTTGTCTTGATGACTTAACATCTGGGCTTGTCCTTGTGATTGTCCTGGGTGGGCAGCAGGCGGTGGAGGCCAGGCTGGGTTTGGACAGTTTTGGGGGTGAGGGGGGTGAGGGGTGTAAGTGTTCATGTCACCCTGGGGCTGATGGATTCAGTGTCGAATTTAGCCTGTAAGGCTGGGTGGAGAGTGGGAGAGTCCTTGCCGTGGACATGGACGGAGCAGGATGACAAGTGCAAGGAGGCTGGGGGCCATGCAGCATGCCTTCCTCATTCATTTCCCCTCCCACCTCCCTCCCTCTGCCCCCTTCTCTCTCTCCCTACCTCTCTCCCTTCTTCCCTCCCCCCTCCCTTACTCCTCCATCCCTCCCTCCCTCCCCCTTTCCTCCCTCTGCCCCCTTCCCTCTCTCCCTACCTCTTTCCCTTCTTTCCTCCTCCCTCCCTCCCCTCCATCCCTCCTTCCCTCTCCCCTTTCCTCTCTCCCTTCTTCCCCCTCCATCCCTCCCTCTGCCCCCTTCCCTCTCTCCCTACCTCTCTCCCTTCTTCCCTCCTCTCTCTCCCTCCCTCCCTCCCTCCTTCCCCGTTCCCTCTCTTTCTACCTCTCTCCCTTTCCCCCCCTCCCTCCCCCTCCCTCCTTCCCCATTCCCTCTCTTTCTACCTCTCTCCCTTTCCCCCCCTCCCTCCCTCACCCCTCCATCCCTCCCTCCCTCTCCCTATGTATGTGTCTCCCCCCATCCTACTGGGTCTGTTCATCACCTTCCTCTCTGGGAGCAAAACAGTAGTAAAGACACCAACACTTACTGCGCCCACGCTGTGTGCCTGACCCAGAATCTAAGTCCGTCCTAGGAGTAACCCCCTCTCCAATCCTAGACCCTTGGGGACCCTCTGCTGTAGATAACATCTGGAACACAGTTGTGTGTGTGTGTGTGTGTGTGTGTGTGTGTGTGTGTGTGTGTGTGTTCTTAATGAAGCACAGTGGTAGAACTCTGAGAATAGCAATACCCATCAAGGCTTCACTCATTCATCAACCGATTTATTGAGCTCTTATGTACACGACATTGTCCTGAGCAGGGTCAGCAAACTCCTTCTGTGGACTGGCCAGAGAGTAGATATTTCAGGCTTTGTAGGCCCTGAGTCTCCATGACAATTACTCAGCTCTTCTGTTGACAGCAACCACAGATAATATGAAAACAATGAGCATGGTCATGTTCCAATAAAACTTTTAAGTATGGTGGTTCCTCAAAAAATTAGAACTAGAACTACCATAGGATCCAGCAATTCCACCTCTGCATATTTATCTGAAGGAAATAAAATCGCTATCTTGAAGAGATATCTACACCCCCACATTCATGGCAGCATTAGTTACACCAGCAAAACATGGAAATAGCCTAAGGGTCCGGACAAATGAATGGATAAAGAAAACGTGGCAGATACAGTGTATATGCCATGGAATGCTATTCAGCCATAAAATGGAAGGAAATTTTGCCATTTGTGACAACATGGGTGGGCCTTGAGGGCATTATACTAAACTAGAGGCCCAGTGCTCAAAATTCATGCACGGGGGATGGGGGTGTCCCTCAGCCCAGCCTATACCCTCTCCAATCTGGGATCCCTCTCACAATCCAGGACTGCTAGCTCCCAACTGCTCGCCTGCCTGCCTGCCTGATTGCCCCTAACCACTTCTGCCTGCCAGCCGGATGACCCCCTAACCACTCCCCTGCCAGCCTGATCGACACCTAACTGCTCCCCTGCCAGCCCAATTGCCCCTAACTGTCCTCCCCTGCAGGCCTGGCCACCCCTAACTGCCCTCCCTTGCCAGCCTGGTCGCTCCCAACTGCCCTCTCCTGCTGGCTTGGTCACCCCTAACTGCCCTCCCCTGCAGGCCTGGTCACCCCTAACTGCCCTCCCCTGCAGGCCTGGTCGCCCCCAACTGCCCTCCCCTGCAAGCCTGGTCCCACCCAACTGCCCTCCCCTGCAGGCCTGGTTGCCCCTAACTGCCCTCCATCCAGGCCGGGTCACCCCCAACTGCCCTCCCCTGCAGGCCTGGTTCCCCCCAAACTGCCCTCCACTGCAGGCCTGGTCAACCCCAACTGCCTCCTCTGCTGGCCTGGTCACCCCTAACTTCCTATCCCTGCAGGCCTGATCACCCCCAACTGCCCTCCCTTGCAGGCCTGGTCCCTCCCAACTGCCCCCTCCGACTGCTGGCCTCATTACCCACAACCGTCCTCCCCTGCCAGCCATCTTGTGGTGGCCATCTTGTGTCCACCTTGTGTGTTGGAGTGACGGTCAATTTGCATATTACTCTTTTATTAGATAGGATAAGAAGTATTTTTAAAACATAATTCCAGTCAGAGTTAGAGGGTGCCTTGGAGATGATCTAGTTGGAAACATCTGTTTATGTCCCTGCACCTCGTGGTATGCATTCACCTGTCACCTTGTTCCTGCCTGACCATGGCGCTCGTCCAGGAGACCAGAAGCAGAGCTGGGACAGTCCTGAGTCAGGAGCCCCCCAGCAGGCAGTGTGACCGGAGCGCCGTGTACCTCCTCCTTGCCTTTTCCCCGGGGGGTTCCCGGTTCCGGGTTCCGGAGCCTGGGCTGCCTCTCTCCTCCCTCCCCGCCTCCCTCCCCTGCCTCCCTTAAGTGGACACTCACTGCTCTTCCCAGGCCCAGCTCAAGGCTCATGTCCCGTCCAAGGCTTTCCTCAAGCCCAGGTGAAACGGACCTCCTCTCTCCCTGGGTCCCTTTCCCAGTGGGACAGGTAGATGCCTCTGGGGGCCTGGGAGGGAATGGGGGTGAGTGTGTGAGTGGGGACACTGCAGAGGCCCAGGCCAGGACAGGGAGACGTGCGGTGGCCCGCGAGGCACAGCTCTGGCAAGCTCCCGCTGAGGGCTGCCGAGGGGAAATGTGGACCCCGTGTTGCCAGTTTCTGATTTTCACAAGAGAAGCCAAAACTCCCATATTTTAGTGGAAATCCTCCAAATTTTTAAACGCTGGCCCCAAAGAATCCATCATTTTATACAGCTCTAGCCAACATCTGCAGGTTGATTCGGCCCATGGGCTGCCAGTTCGGGGTCATGGCTGTCTGGATCTATTTCTATTTAAGTATTTGCAGGCATCGATTTTCCTTCACTGTTTATGTCGTCCTCCTCATTAGCCTTCGGGAATGGCCGTGTGTACAGCCTCAGCTGCACCACCCCGCCCCCCCGGGACCGTCCTGCACTCTGCATGGAGGACGCTTAATGAGTGTTCGCTGAATGGACGCGTCTGCGTGTGAGAAGTCAGGGCCTGGAGAGGGTCTGAAGAGTCCAGCGGGACCCGTCACGGGGGGCAGCCAGTGTATCTCTAGGAGGTGGGCTGGAGGGTAGGCTGTGTCCTGTCCTCGGCATCCCCGAGGCCGGCCTGGAATTCTGCCACATCCTTTGCATCTCTTGGAAGCTAGGAGTGGGGGAATACGCAGGGCTCTGGGCCCTTCATACAAATGAGCCTGGCCCCAGGCACAGAGCCAGGCAGAAATTGGGCTTTGGGGCATAAGAGGAGGCAAGAATTTTAATGTTTGCTAAAAATTGGAAGCAAAACCCATGGTCCTGGAGCTGCTTGGTTCTAGAGGATTAACTGACTTGGTGGAGTGGGTGTAGCAAGGGATGCTGGGGGCTCAGGGGCCTGGTCTCGGGGAAACAGGCACTTTCCCGGTGGAGGCTGACCTCGGAGGGGCATGGCCAGGAAGTGACAGGGCCTGGGGGCAGGGCCTGGGGCGGACACCACGCATTGGCTGGGCGACTGGAGGGACAGCCTCGGATGCTGTGCTCCCTGCTTCCTGGGGGCCCGACTCCAGCTAGCTGGGGGTGGACAGGCACAGGCCCCAGCCCAGGGCAGTGGCTTCGGCAGAGACATAGGCAGGGAAACAGGCCAAAGGCCTATTGCACTCTGGGGTCTCTTACACGTGGTGGGCAAGGGCGGAGTGGAGAGATGGCGCTCTCCACTAACCAGGAGAAGGAGACTCTGTGGCCTGGGCAGCTCCTGGCACGGGGCCGCGAGTGGGCACTGCCCGGGACTGACCTGGTGGGAGCAGGCCCACCCCTGCTCCCGGGGCTCCTGCCTTGTCACCGTGTGCAGGCACCCTCCTATTCAGGGCAGGGTTGGGTCTGTCTTATGGTTCCTGCGTCCCTAGTACCTGGCTCAGAGCTGGCCTCTGTGAATGCTGTTGACAAGAGGAATGTACCAGAAACCTGCCTACAGTAACTCAAGGGCGTGTCTGTGTGTGACCGGCGGTGCTTGGGGGAGACAGAAATTTCCCTGACCCTCAGTCAGCCGTCTCCTGGCCCTGGGGCCAGGGTGGATACTGATAGGGAACGGAAGGGGCTGGGCATGAGCTGCATTTATCTGCCTGAGCTCTTTCTGGGGCAGAGGCTGGGGTCTCCCTAACAAGGGGTTTGTCATAGGTCTAGAGGAGTGAAGGCAAGAACCACGTTGAGGGGAAGGGGTGCGCGGCACACTGCCGACGCGTGGGTCCTGGCCTGGCCAGCCGCTGTGTGCCGTGGGTCAAGTTCTCTGTCTTCCCTGAACCTAGTTGCCCCTGGCCCCAGATTGGATAGCAGTCATTCCCGCCACGCAGGGGTGCAAGCATCGAAGGAGTGAGCGTGTATAAAGTGCTCCCAGTGCCTGGTCTGCGGCTGGCTCACAGGATGATGACTACCAGAGTCGGCAATATCATGCAGCTTGGGGATTTTCATGGTAGTAGTGATTTGGTATCACAGTGACAATGCACATAGTTCAGGTGTGTGTGTGTGGGGGGGGGGGGGGGGCGGTGGTGGTGTACAGACCAGATACAGAGAGGAAAGGATGTGTATGTGTGTGAGACAGAGAATCAGAGATACATAGAGACAGAGATACCAAGAGACAGAGATAGAGAGGAAGAGAGAGGGGCAGAGAAAGACATATGGAGAAAAACAGAGGAGAGGAAAGGAGAGAAAGAGAGACTATGAAAGCGCGTTTTGCATTTACTGCCTGTGGTTAAAGCACAAACAGAGACAGAACTGGAGCTGGGGCTGGGGCAGGAGCTGGGGCTGGAGCTGGAGCTGGGGCTGGGGCTGAGGCTGGAGCTGGGGCTGGAGCTGGGGCTGGGGCTGGGGCTGGAGCTGGGGCTGGGGCTGGGGCTGGGGCTGGGGCTGGGGCTGGAACTAGAGCTGGGGCTGGAGCTGGGGCTGGGGCTGGGGCTGGGGCTGGGGCTGGGGCTGGGGCTGGGGCTGGGGCTGGGGCAGGAGCTGGGGCTGGGGCTGGGGCTGGGGCTGGGGCTGGGGCTGGGGCTGGGGCTGGGGCTGGGGCAGGAGCTGGGGCTGGGGCTGGGGCTGGGGCTGGGGCTGGGGCAGGAGCTGGGGCTGGGGCTGGGGCTTGGGCTTGAGCTCAGGCTGGGGCTGGGCATACCCAAGCCCTGCTGCTCATGTTTATCAGTGCCCCACTTTCACCTCCACTCCCACCATGTGGCAGTGTCTGAGTCCTCAGCGGCTGAGAAGGTGGGTAGAGCTCCCGTCCAGCAAACAGCACATCCAGGTGGTGCTGGGGCAGTGGGCACTTCCCACGGTGACCAGGAGTGACCTGTGGATGATTCTGTCTTGATGAATCCATTTCAAGAAAACATATTCCAAGGGCCAGGAGCAGGAAGACAGAGTCAGGTGCCGGGGGGACCTGGAGCAGAGCAGGACTGAGGAAGGAAGGAAGGAAGGAGGGAGGGAGGGAGGAAGGGAGGGAAGGAAGGAAGGAGGGAGGGGAGGGGGGAGGGAGGGAGGGAGGGGGGAGGGAGGGAGGGAGGGGGAGGGAGGGAGGGAGGAGGGAGGGAGGGAGGAAACAGAGTCTCAGCAGGGCGCTAGGTCGAGCTGAGTGTGGCCAGGAGTCCAGTGTGTGGGGATGGGCCGGGCTGGCTCACAAAAGAGTGCCTGGCTTGTGGCCTTTGTCTCCACAGGAGACCCATGCTGTTCCTTTGCCTAAAATGCTGTTCCTTTCCCCTGCCTCCCCCTCAAGCCTCCGGTCAGGCAGCATCTCCTTTGCGAAACCTTCCTCAGCCACTGCTGCCAGTGTCTGGTCTGTTCTTCCAGAATCATTGGGAATATTGTTAAAATACCTGCTAGCATGGCACATTCACATTGCTGTGCCTTGCTTTTTTCACTTAATATTTCTTGGAGGTCATTCTTGGTGAGCATGTTTTAATCTGCCTACTTCCTTCACTCACTGATGATTAACTTCGTCATTGTTTACTGAGCACCTACTGTATGCCAGGCACTGTTCAAGGCCCTGGAGACACCACAATAAACAGAACAGACACCATTTCTGCTCTCAGGGGGCTGGTGTGCCAGCAGGGGAGAGAGTTAATAGGTAAACATACCAATGACATATCAGGTGGTGGTGAGTGCTATAATCATGGGGGCTCTCCTGTGGTTATAAGGGAAGGCCACGTGGCAAAGGAGCACTTGAGCAGAACCCTGAGAGAAGCTGAATTAGTTAGTTATTGCTGTGTGACACGCTACCCCCGACCTGAGCAGCTTAAAGCAGCAACTGTGTATTAGCTCACAGTCCTGGGCTCAGGGGTGCGGGCACAGCCTACCTAGAAATCTGGCTCCAAGCCTCTCAGGAGGTCGCAGTCAAGCTTTCGGCCGGGGCTCGGTCCCCCCCTTGGGGCTGAAGGACCCATCACTTTCCTGGTTGTTGCCGCTTCACGGGCCTCTGGGCCGAGAGCCTCCGTTCCTCGCCACGCCAGGCGGCTTCTGCCCAGACCGCTCCCTGCGTGGCCTGCTTCTTCCAGTGCAGGGAGTCCAGGAAAGGGAAAGCGAGCCCACGGAAGCTGCAATCTCTTCAAACCTAGCGTCAGGCCCTGGCGGGAGTGGCTCAGTGGGTTGGAGCATCATCCCAGGCATCAAGGGGTGGCGGGTTCCATTCCCTGTCAGGGCACATGCCCAGGTGGGGGGTTCGATCCCTGGGCGGGGAGCGTGCAGGAGGCAACTGGTCAATATTTCTCTCTCCCTTTCCCTCTTCCTTCCTCTCTGTCTAAAAGTCAATTAAAAAAAATAAATAAATAAAATTAAAAAAAAAAAAAAATATATATATATATATATATATATATATATATATACACATACATACATACATATGGAAGGTACATTTTCAGTTTTCACAGCAATTGCAAATTCTCCTCGAAGGAGCTGACCCTCGCGCTGGCCCTTCTGAGGGTCCTCCCTGCCCTGACCTTCCTGGGCCTGCTTGGGCCTGCGTCCCCTCCCTGGCTGTCTCCCGGGCTCCGGTCTGTGCTCCCTCCGGCCCCTCCCTCCAGACGCTGTCCTGCTGCTGCAGGTGGCCCTGCGTCTCCGAGCTGTGCCTTGGAGGACTCCCCTTGGCCGCACTTCTCCACTTGGGAAACTCGTCTCACAACGGCAGCTTCTGCCGCTTTCCCAGGGCTTGGAAGCTCCCTGAGGGCTATTCTGAGCCGAGTGGAGTTTGCACTTGGCCACCATTTGTCTCTGGGAGGAGGGCTGACTGGCGGAACTGCCGAAGGACAGAGCACAGAGGACACATGGCCTGGGAGGAGAGGTGCTACCCCCTAGGACCCCCCCAAAGCCGAGCTACATGGGACATGATGAAGCCTGGGGCTCTGAGACCCACTACAGGGAGACCACATGAGTTGCCCAACATTTATCAGCACGTGCTGAGTGCTCCTTGTATAATCTGACTGTGTGTAATATGACTATAAGTGGGGGAAGTCATTTAAAACATCCAGTGGCTTCCTGCTGTGTTCTGAATAAAACCCCATGCCCTCCCCAAGCTGGTCCTCCCCCACCTCCACACGCCCCCGTCCCTCACTGCCCAGCTCCGGCCACACTGGCCCTTCTCCGCATCCCAGCGCCTGGCAATTGCTGTTCCCTCTGCCTAGGGCTCCTCCTGGCCTTTTTCATGACCCCTGACTCCTCCTTATTCTTTGGGGCCCAGCTTGAAGTCCAGCTTGAAGTTCAGAGAAGCCTTCCCTAGTGATCTCCTCTGAAGTAGCTTCCCCCAGACACTCTCTCTTGCTCTCTACTGTGCCGCCAAGACTAAGAAAAAACCTGGCACACAGTAGGTGCTCAGGAATATTGGCTGTATGAGTGAATGTGACTAGGTATTTATTCTCCTCACTTTTCAGATGAGGAAACAGGGGCTCAGAGATGGTAAGTGACTTGTTTGTGGACACACAGCTGGGAAGCAGAATCGATATTCAAACCTTGTGCCTGACTCCAGCCCAGTGGTCTCCCCCAGGCTAGATGGCCACACAGATGTTGCCAACTGTGCAGAGAAGATGGGCAGGTGTCAGGCCAGTGTTAGGAACTCGGATGGGCAGATTGGGACCTGGGAGGCTGGAGTGAGGGGCTGCTGGCTCCTCATTTTCCTCCCTCCGGATAGAGCCACGCCACACACGGCCCACAGGACATTACAAGTTCTGGTGGGGCCTGAGAGCTCCAGTGTGGGTGGAAACCATATGAGGGTCAACCAGACAAGGCAAGCAGGTCTGGGTCCCCACCCAGTGCCTGCCAGGAGCCCTGCGCTTGACATGATCCTCCTGATCTCAGCTCTCCTGGGCCACGTGGGGCTGCCTTGGTGACTCTCAGCCCTCCTCCTCCCCAAGCCAGAGTTCCCTTTTTCTTGTTGTCATGCTCAGTCATACCTCTTCCCCCGAGGCTCAGGCTCACAGGAGGGCGAACGGGATCATTTATCTGGAGACTCGGGTCCCGAGGGGCAGCAGAGAACTATTCCGAGTGCCCACTCTGGAGCTAGCCCACCTGCCCTCCACATGCGTACTTAGCCTTTCTGAGCCTCAGGCTCCCTATTGGTTAAGGGAGAGGATAGTAGCTCCTCCCTCACAGAGTTCCCGTGCAGCGTCCAGGAGATGCTGCGTGTAGAACTCCTGGCCGGTGTACACCGTCAGGGCTCCATGATGGCAGCCTCGCATGCGTCACCATGTAGCCCATGTGTCACCTGGCAAGGCCTTCCTCCAGCCCCCACGTGTGCCTGGGGCACCCCACTCTGCATTCTCTCAAACTCCCTCCCTGCTGGTTACTTGCTCTCCCCATGCTTCTCCATGAAGACACACACATGTCATTCTTGAATCCCCTTTGCAGGGATAGGTCATGGCTGAGCAGAAATAGCAGCGTAGTGAGGGAAGGAGGAAGCTGAGAGTGGTGGGTGGGGCTGGGGTGTTGGGGAACCAGCAGGAGTGGACAGCATGGTCCAGAGGAGCTGGAAGCAATCGGACTCTGTCCCGGACGTGTCAGCGTGGCGAATGTGGGTCCTGGAGGGCGGGGAGTCTTGGAGTTGGAGGGGGTGGGGCATGGACAGCGGAGCAGTGACTGTGCTCTTGGCTCATTTGCATAGCTAGAAGGGGAAACTGAGGCATACAGAGCATTTGACAGAACTGCCCAGGTCACAGGGCCAGGAAGGGTTAGAGCATTTGGACTCAGGCAGTCTGACCCCTGAGTCACACTGTCCTGCCTCTCACTGTCCTGCAGCATCTGAGAGGTTAGGGAAGAGGCCCAGCCAGCACAGGGGTGGGAGAGATGGTCTCGTCTGGGTGGAGAGGTGGGGTGATGGAGCCCAAAGCTGGGAAGGGAACCTGGCAGCTTGGATGGGGAAGGCTTCTGTCAGCGTGGGGCATGGGGTGGTGTGCAGGGCTGCTCCTGGAGTAGGCCTGAGGAAGGGAGACTCACACAGCCCTCACCTCGGACGCCTGGGGCAGGGGCACCGCAGCCAAGACTCAGCTGCATGGCTGAACCTTGGGGGGGAGGCGGGGCCGCCTTCGGGGCTGCAGTCTGCTCCCGGGGCCGGCAGAGCCACCCCTCACTCGCCTCTGCTCCCCAGCATCTGGCAAACAGGATTCCAGTCTCAGCTGAGATGTCATCTTCCCAGGAGGCCCGCCCCAACTTCCGTGGCCAAACTAACTACCCTCTCTTTCCTCGCCCCCTTTCCCTCCACAGCATCTGTTACATTAGAGTTTTTACTTTTATCTTCCTTCCTAAGAACGTCAGCTCCGTGCGGGCAGGGAGGCTGTTTGTCTTAGGTGCCCCTTTGTTTCCTGAGCACGGAGGCAGCCTGGCAGGTAATACCTGCTCAATGAACATTTGCTGAATGAGTGAGTGAATGGATGGATGGATGGAAGAGGCTGTGTGGAATGGTCAAACATGTGGGCTTGGAGTTGGGCAGACCTGACCTGGACTTAAATACCCTCCTTCCTCCGCGCCGTGTTACTCAGGTGGACATCTTTACCTCTCTGAACTGCACTTGCTCATGTAGCACAGAGTTTGTGACCAAACCTACCTTTCCTGGGAGAAGGCAAGGATCACATGGGATGTGGGGTAGCCAGTGCCTTATAAACTGTGAGGTGCCCGGGGTAGTCAGTCCTTATACACTGTGAGGTGCCAGGGGTAGCCAGTGCCTTATACACTGTGAGGTGCCCAGGGTAGTCAGTCCTTATACACTGTGAGGTGCCAGGTGTAGCCAGTCCTTATACACTGTGAGGTGCCAGGGGATGGTCAGTCCTTATACACTGTGAGGTGCCCGTGGATAGCCAGTCCTTATACACTGTGAGGTGCCAGGGGTAGCCAGTCCTTATACACTGTGAGGTGCCCGTGGATAGCCAGTCCTTATACACTGTGAGGTGCCAGGGGTAGTCAGTCCTTACACACTGTGAGGTACCAGGGGTAGTCAGTCCTTATACACTGTGAGGTGCCCGGGGTAGTCAGTCCTTATACACTGTGAGGTGCCAGGGATAGTCAGTCCTTATACACTGTGAGGTGCCCGGGGTAGCCAGTCCTTATACACTGTGAGGTGCCCATGGGTAGTCAGTCCTTATACACTGTGAGGTGCCCAGGGGTAGTCAGTCCTTATACACTGTGAGGTGCCAGGGGTAGCCAGTCCTTATACACTGTGAGGTGCCAGGGGTAGTCAGTCCTTATACACTGTGAGGTGCCCGGAGTAGTCAGTCCTTATACACTGTGAGGTGCCCGGGGTAGCCAGTCCTTATACACTGTGAGGTGCCCGGGGGCAGTCTGTCCTTATACACTGTGAGGTGCCCGGGGGTACTCAGTCCTTATACACTGTGAGGTGCCCATGGGTAGTCAGTCCTTATACACTGTGAGGTGCCAGGGGTAGTCAGTCCTTATACACTGTGAGTTGCCCGGGGGTAGCCAGTCCTTATACACTGTGAGGTGCCAGGGATAGTCAGTCCTTATACACTGTGAGGTGCCCGGGGTAGTCAGTCCTTATACACTGTGAGGTGCCCATGGGTAGTCAGTCCTTATACACTGTGAGGTGCCAGGGGTAGTCAGTCCTTATACACTGTGAGGTGCCCGGGGTAGTCAGTCCTTATACACTGTGAGGTGCCAGGGGTAGTCAGTCCTTATACACTGTGAGTTGCCCGGGGGTAGCCACTCCTTATACACTGTGAGGTGCCAGGGGTAGCCAGTCCTTATACACTATGAGGTGCCAGGGGTAGCCAGTCCTTATACACTGTGAGGTGCCCGGGGTAGTCAGTCCTTATACACTGTGAGGTGCCCAGGGGCAGTCTGTCCTTATACACTGTGAGGTGCCCGGGGGTACTCAGTCCTTATACACTGTGAGGTGCCTGGGGTAGTCAGTCCTTATACATTGTGAGGTGCCAGGGGTAGTCAGTCCTTATACACTGTGAGGTGCCAGGGGTAGTCAGTCCTTATACACTGTGAGGTGCCAGGGGTAGTCAGTCCTTATACACTGTGAGGTGCCCGGGGTAGTCAGTCCTTATACACTGTGAGGTGCCAGGGGTAGTCAGTCCTTATACACTGTGAGGTGCCCGGGGGTACTCAGTCCTTATACACTGTGAGGTGCCAGGGGTAGTCAGTCCTTATACACTGTGAGGTGCCCATGGGTAGTCAGTCCTTATACACTGTGAGGTGCCAGGGGTAGTCAGTCCTTATACACTGTGAGGTGCCCGGGGTAGTCAGTCCTTATACACTGTGAGGTGCCCAGGGGCAGTCTGTCCTTATACACTGTGAGGTGCCCGGGGGTACTCAGTCCTTATACACTGTGAGGTGCCAGGGGTAGTCAGTCCTTATACACTGTGAGGTGCCCGGGGGTAGTCAGTCCTTATACACTGTGAGGTGCCAGGGGTAGTCAGTCCTTATACACTGTGAGGTGCCCAGGGGTAGTCAGTCCTTATACACTGTGAGGTGCCCAGGGGCAGTCTGTCCTTATACACTGTGAGGTGCCCATGGGTAGTCAGTCCTTATACACTGTGAGGTGCCAGGGGTAGTCAGTCCTTATACACTGTGAGGTGCCCGGGGTAGTCAGTCCTTATACACTGTGAGGTGCCCAGGGGCAGTCTGTCCTTATACACTGTGAGGTGCCAGGGGTAGTCAGTCCTTATACACTGTGAGGTGCCCGGGGTAGTCAGTCCTTATACACTGTGAGGTGCCCAGGGGCAGTCAGTCCTTATACACTGTGAGGTGCCCGGGGGTACTCAGTCCTTATACACTGTGAGGTGCCCGGGGTAGTCAGTCCTTATACACTGTGAGGTGCCAGGGGTAGTCAGTCCTTATACACTGTGAGGTGCCAGGGGTAGTCAGTCCTTATACACTGTGAGGTGCCAGGGGTAGTCAGTCCTTATACACTGTGAGGTGCCCAGAGGAGGGAAGAGGTGATGCTCTCAGGAGGTTATACAGCGGGGCAGCTGCTGGTCTCATATTCTGAGTGCGCAGGCAGCTTTGGGCAGGGAATCTGAAGGGATGGTAGCACAGCGTTGCCTCAGGGAAGTGTGGAAGCTCAGCGCACTTAAAACCTAAATGGCCAGAAGAGCAGGATTTGCATTTCAGCTCATGCGAGGGGAGGGATGTTAGGGCAGCTCTGGGAGGCATGTTCTCCAGGCTACGCAGGGAGGCTCAGCTGAGGAGAAGGACCAGCTGGCAGGGTGAGGTGCGGGAAGCCTCAGTCCAGCCCATCTCGGGCTGCTCTGTGTTGGACCAAGTCCCTCCCTGGCCCAAGGGGAGGTGATGGGGAGGCCCCTGCCTTGAGACCTGAATACAGTGAGTATTCCTGCCTTTAACTTGGGCACATTTAACTCGGTATTTCTGGGAGAATGAGAGAGAGAGAGAGAGACTTGGGGGGTGGGAGGGAGAACCAGACAGGGAGTATAACAGTCAAAGGCAGAAGGAAACAGAGAAAGACACAGACGCAGAGGCAGAAAGAGAGAGAAAAAGCCACAGAGGGGCCTGCCCAGGGGCGTATGAGCACATGCTCAGGACAGAGTGATGGGGTGTCCAGCGAGCTGCCCCCACCCCGCTGCTTTCATAATGCGAGCACCGTGCGCAGAGCGGGCTGCTCCACCTGCAGGCACGCCGTGGAGATAGTGCGGGTTCGTCTCCAGACCGCGGCAACAGAGCGAAAATGGCAATAAAGCGAGGCGCACGGGGTTTCGGTTCCCCAGAGCACATACCAGTTATGTCCACACTGTCCTGGAGTCTGTTGTGTGCACTAGCATTATGCCCCAAACAATGTGCATAGCTTAATTTTAAAATACTTTATTTAAACATCTTCGTTGCTGAAAAATGCTAATTTCCAACATCTGAACCTGTTGGAAAAATGGTGCCAAAATGCTTGAAACCTACAATTTGTAAATAATAATAATAATAATAATAATAATAATAATAATAATAATAATGATTTTTTAAAAAGCAATACCTGAGAAGCACAGTAAGGAGACATACCCCTGTATGTTTAAATCCTCACTTCTCCTGCCACACGGGCCCCAAAGTCTAGCCGGTTCCTCACTCTGGCGCCCCACCCCAGAGAGGCAGCGCTGCCAGGCGGGGCGGCCGGCCTCACTCTGCAGAGGGAAGGGGTGCCTCTCCAGGACGCCCCCCGGGGTTCCCAGCCCGGCACAGCGTCGTGGGCACTTTTGGAGCCTGGGACGCTGACAGCCCTGGTCCCCTGCCTGGGCACCTCACACCCGCTCGCCCTGACTCAGCATTTCCCACACTTCGCTCACGTGCTTCTCCCTCCAGACTGCAGCCAAGTCCATGTGCTGCTATTTACTTAGCATTTTCCTCTAAATAACTCTTTTTTTTTTTTTGAAACTTAAATTTATTCTGAAAGGAAACTTCAGATCACTACCAGAAATGACAAGCCAGCATCCCTCGCAATGCCTAGAAGGGAGCTGTAAAAATAAACCCTTCGCCACAGTGAAAAAGTGGTCTCGGCAGGGGAGGTTCTGCCCGCTCTGTCCCCCCCGCCGCCCTCCAGGACCTTTGGTGCTGCCTGGAGACACTTTGGTTGTCTGACTTGGGGAGGGGAGGGCAGTGCCCTGCATCTAAAGGGGGGGCGGGCAGGGAGCTTTCTGCACACCCTGCAGTGCACAGGCGCCCGCAGCAGGGCTGTCCGGCCCAGATGTCAGCGCTGAGATTGACTCCTGGCCTCAAGGAAGCGTGAGCGCCCAGAGGGTGGTGCCCCGTGCCCGCAGCGCTGACCTGGTCAGCCACTCCGCACCCTTCAGGCTCCGTAGGAAGGTCCCACCCCAGGGACGCCTTCCCTGACCCCTGTCTCCTGACCTGAGGGCTCCCGCTGCGGGTCCCTGTGGCCCCTGCACGTCCCATCTCCTAACCCCCTGGCCCGTGCGGTCGTTTCCTGCTTGTTCCGTCTCCCCCACTGGAGGGTCAGGAGGCAAGGGCCACGTGGGTCTCTCCCTGCAGCCCTGAGCACGGTGCCTGGTCGTAGCAGATGCTCGTGGTGACACCGAATGCGTGAGAGGTGTGCAGAAAAGAGAGGGGTGCCGCTCCTGGACCCGCCAGGTCCGCCGGGCACTGACCTCTCCTCAGCACACTTGTCGCCTGTGAAACGCGCTGCAGGGTCGAAGTCCCTGGCGGGGTGCGGAGGGGACCCCGGGGGAGCGCCCAGGGGTCCCTGGGGAGATTTGGGCTCGTTCCCTCACTTGTTTTTTCTGCCATCGCTATTGGGGCCTGTGCTCCTGTTGCCCGGGGTAATCTTTCATTGTGCCCCTTTCACTCTCATACGTGCGCTGGTTTCCGGTAAATGACCTGGTCCCCTCACTCTCAGGCCATGGTGTCCAGTGGGGACTGTGGAGAGCTGAGTAGGCCCGGGGGGCTGGCGAGAGCCGCTCCCTCGGCGTCTCCTCTGCTCTGCAATCTGCTGCCGCTGGCATCTCCCGGACGCTGTCTCCAGGCTCCGGGCGCTCCGTGGAGCCACAGGACCTGAGGCTGGGGCAGGCTGGGAAGGTGCCATGGGGCAGACAGGGCCGCCCATGCCCAGGGTCAGGGCGTTCCCCGGGAGGCAGACCAAGCCCACGGCTCGGCTGGATGTCCAGGCTGTGTGCCCATGCTGGTGAACGCCGGGGGGAGACATGGGGAAAGGCGGGGAAAGGCCAGGGCTGAGCTTGGGGAGTGTGTGCATGTCCGGGCCCCGCCCCTCTGCCCTGGGCCTCTGAGGGAGTCCCCAGCCTGCTGTACCCACTCCCCATCATCCCCATAGGTGAGCGGCCCGCCCTCCATGTGGGCGCACAGCCTCCGAGGCCGTCACTGTGGGCGCTGGGCCTGTGAAGGGCCGCAGGGGAGTCAAGGCCGGGACCCAGGGACATGCTCTTCCTGAACAGAGCACGGGCTGACCAATCCCAGGATGTCCGATGTCCGCTCGGACTGGACAGGGAAGCTGCGGGGCGACTTCACTCCCTTGCTCCCGGGGAGGCTCTAGAAGGGGCTTGAGATGAGGCTGGGGCCCTTGGGGCTGCCCCGCTCAGGTCTCTGCAGCTGGGTTCGTTCTTCCTGGGACCCCCCCCCCTCCTCCTCCCCTCACGCCCGCCACCCGTGGGCAGCCACCTACTGGTGCCCAGGCTGAGGGCAGAGAAGGCAGTGTGCTTGGCCTCCCCGTGGAGCACCTGCAGGCGGCTCCTCAGATCCCCATGGACTGGCTCCTGTCAGCTCTGTCACAGCTGTGCCCCGAGGCCACGGACGTCAGACCTAGGTACCCAAGTGAAGGAGGGTCCCAGGGAACCTGAGGGTGGGGGCGGGGGACACATGCCTATTAATATAAACAATCATTCCACCAACTAGAGGCCCAGTGCACAAAATTCCTGCAGTCGGGGCGGGGGGCATCCCTCAGCCCGGCCTGCACCCTCTCGCAGTCTGGGAGCCCTTGGGAGATGTCTGACTGATGGCTTAGACCCACGTCCCACGGGGAGCGGGCCTAAGCCGGCAGTCGGACATCCTTAGCCCTTAGTGCTGCCGCCGAGGCACCTGCCAGCCATGAGCCCGGCTCAGGGCTTCTGGCTGAGTGGCACTCCCCCTGTGGGAGCGCACTGACCACCAGGGGGCAGCTCCTGCATTGAGCGTCTGCCTTCTGGTGGTCAGTGTGCATCAATGCAACCAGTAGTTCCACAGTTCGGTCTATTTGCATATTAGCCTTTTATTATATAGGATTGCCCCGGGCTACCCAGCGGTCACCGGGAACTGGGCGCTGGCCCCCTGACGTCTTCCAGGCACCCCCCCCCCCCCGCCCTGGTGCCCATTCAGTGACTCAGCGCTGGGTGGAGGTGCCGGGGAGACAGGCGGGGCTGTGAGGAGGTGTAGCTGATCTATTACTGGAAACGAGGAGGACTCCCATTAAATGCCACCTCTGACTCGGGCCACTTCACTGCAAAAGGCAAATAGAGAAACGGGCAGAATCCGAACAAGACTGAGGCTGGTGACCCAAGTGGCCTGACCGAGACCTCGGAGGACGGGGAGCGAGGGGACAGCGCTGCCAAGCTGACGAGTGGAGGGCGGCTCGGTAATTGCTCAGCTCCCGAAAGCCTCCTCTTGAGAAGATGCCAACCACTCACCCTTTCCTCAGAGGGCACGGCAAGAAATTAGCTTAAATTGGAGCTGGAAAGATTTAGGTTATGTGTAAGGAGGGACTTTTTAAACCCTGAAATATGCTACTCAGAGAGGCTGCGGGATCTCGAGAGAGTGTCTAAAAATAGCCTGTGCTTTAAAAATAGATCTGGGCGAGCTAACCGGCAGCTCGGCCTCCCGGGAGGGCGCTAAGCGGGCGGGGCTGCCACGTGGGCTCCCCGAGGCCAGGCATGAGGGGCGGGCAGCCTTGGTCTCTGCTGGCACCGGCGTCTGGGGATTTTAGGTGTTCGCAGATAAAGGGGTTTACTTTTCCGTCTGCCTCAGCCCATGGTGTCATGAACTCAGCCTTTGGAATTTCAGGGCCAATGGTAACTGGCCGGGCCCCCCTGTCCCCCCAGTTCCCCCTATTCCTGAGCCAGGGCTTCCCAGGGCCCACGGGTTTGCTGGGAATCCCCAGTCTCAGCGGTGCCAGGGGTCCCGTGCTCCCCACCCTCCACCTGCCCACCCACCTCCTCCTCTCGGCCTCGTGGTCTGGCTCCCAGGGCTGACTGCCCCTCCCACCTCCCTGCTCCCACCATGCTCACTCCCCACGGGCAGGCAGCCTTCCGCCCCCTCTTACAATTACGCAATCCTGCCCGGTGCCCTGGGGATAAAGTCCAAACTCCCCCAGAGGCGTCAGAACTTCCCTGCTGTGCCTTGTTTACGCCTCCAGCACAGCTCCTCACACACCCACGTCCTGCCCAAGGCCCAGCCCAGCCCTCAGCAGCCCCATGTGTCTGCTCCAGCCCCACATTCCATTCCAGGCCAGGCCACTGGCTGCTGTGCACCGCCCCCCCCCGCCCCCCTGCCCTCCCCCGCCCCCACCGCCCCCCACCGCGAGGAGGCCTGACACACAGCTGGTGCTCAGTGCGTGGGTGACCAGCTGGTGTCGGCCACGCTGCCACCGGCCCATCGCCTCTGCTCCCAGCTCCCTCCAGGTCCTGGCCGGCCCGTGTCATGTCCTGACACCACGTGCGTGGGATGTTGGCAAATCCAGACTCTGCCGCGCGCCCGAGAATATGTGTGTAGACGTGAGTGTACTCTGTGTTCTGAGTAATGGCTTAGGCAGCATTTTAAAATAACTCTGTTATAAGTTAATTAATCAGCCACCGCCCCACACCTCAATTAAATGGAGCGTGGCATTAGCATTATCCATCCAAACTGCACAAAAGAGAGGCAGGCCTGTGCCAGAGGGGCCTGAACTCAGTGGGGTGTCTTTGCTCCAACTCCTACCCAGGGGGCACCTTCCTCAGGGGGGTCACCGGGCCAGGACCAGCCAGCCCCTCCCCAGGGAGCGTCCTCCAGACTCAGAGGCCCTGCTCCACCAGGGCTGGCTGCTCTGTGGCCGCTCAGCCCCTCCCCTGCCAGCCTGTCATCCGCACAGCTCACAGGTGCGCACTCCCCGCCCCGCGCCTTCTGCGGGGTCTGTGCTTCTCCGCTCCCTGAAAAGGCAACTTCACACCTACCCCCATCCTCAGACCCTCCCCACTGCACCCACCTGCACCCTCCCCACCACCCACACCTGCACCCTCCCCACTACCCACACCCGCCACCTTCCCCACCACCCACACCTGCACCCTCCCCATCACCCACACCTGCATCCTCCCCACCACCCACACCTGCATCCTCCCCACCACCCACACCTGCACCCTCCCCACCACCCACACCCACCACTCTCCCCACCACCCACACCTGCATCCTCCCCACTACCCACACCCGCCACCTTCCCCACCACCCACACCTGCACCCTCCCCACCACCCACACCTGCATCCTCCCCACTACCCACACCTGCACCCTCCCCACTACCCACACCCGCCACCTTCCCCACCACCCACACCTGCACCCTCCCCACCACCCACACCTGCATCCCTCCCCACCACCCACACCTGCATCCTCCCCACCACCCACACCTGCACCCTCCCCACCACCCACACCCACCAACTCCCCCACCACCCCCACCACCCACACCTGCACCCTCCCCACTACCCACACCCACCACCTTCCCCACCACCCACACTTGCACCCTCCCCACCACCCACACCCACCACCTTCCCCACCACCCACACCTGCACCCTCCCCCACCACCCACACCCCCACCTTCCCCACCACCCACACCTGCACCCTCCCCACCACCCACACCCACCACCTTCCCCACCACCCACACCTCCCACCCCCCCCCACCACCCACACCTCCACCCTCCCCACCTTCTCCCACCCTCCCCACCACCCACACCTCCCACCCTCCCCATCACCCACACCTGCACCCTCCCCACCACCCACACCTGCACCCTCTTGCTTGCTTGTCTCTCTTCTTGGACATAAAAGGCATTTCACACAAATACAGCCCAAAGGGAGTTCTACCACTCAGACATTTTCTTCATCTTAGTGAATGACATCATCATCTGCCCACAGCTCACACACAGCCTTTGAAGGTCCTTAGACTCCATCTGGCCACGTCCGGCCCCTGGGCAGGTCCTGCGGACCCACCTTCACAGCCGGCCTCAGAGCCGCCAGCGAGTCCAGTCTCAGCAAGAGCAGCTGGGCCGGAGCACCCTCTCCAGGAGCCCCCTCCTGGCCCGCCCCTCCTCCCTCTTCACAGGTAACCAGCGTGATCTGAAATTAGACCCTGGCTTACACCCCGCCTGGTTCCACCGCGCTTAGAGTTACAGCCAGACTCCTCGCTGTGGTCCAGGCCGTCCTGGGCGCCCGGCCCTGCGTGTCCACCAGCCCCTTTCTCACTCTGCGGGGCCTTCTCTCCCTTCCCCCGACAGTAGGCTGTGTCCTGCCCCTCCCCATACTCCTGTGGCTGCCTCCAGCCACCCACCCAGCCTCTGCTTCTGTGTCCCCTCCCAGAAGGCCTCCCTGACCTCCCTTCCGCAGCAGCCCTGGAGCTGCCTGCTACTTTGCCCTGCCCACTGCCTGGAATGTTCCTGAGAGATTATGGCTCAGTCTGCCTCTCTCCCCTAGAACAGGAGGCCGTGACAGCGGGACACGGCTGTCCTCCCAGTGTCGCTCCCCCACCCCCCCGAATAGTATCTGGGATGGGAATGACAAGTAAATACAGGAATGATGACTGACATTTGCTCTCTAAAGCTTTCGAATTTGGCCCTGTCCTAACTCAGTCCCATATCCCAGCCTAGACCTTCAACACCGGCCTGCTGCAACCAGCAGCCATCCAGTCAGTCAACAAACACAGGTGAGCCGCAGGGCGAGCCGGGCCCTGGGCCAGGTGCCGGGGGTTCCGTGGCGAGCAAACCAGACCTAGTCCAGCACCGTGGTCGGCAAACCGTGGCTCGCGAGCCACATGCGGCCCTTTGGCCCCTTGAGTGTGGCTCTCCCACAAACTACCACGTGCGGGCGCGCACGTACAGTGCGATTGAAACTGCGTGGCCCATGCGCAGAAGTCGGATTTCGGCCTGGGCGAGTCTATTTTGAAGAAGTGGTTCTAACGCCGAGCCACACTCAAGGGGCCAAAGAGCCTCATGTGGCTCGCGAGCCGCGGTTTGCCGACCACTGGTCTAACAGGTCTACACAGTGAGCCTCGGGCATGCATGCATTCATGCATTCATTCATCCATCCATTCATTCAAGAAACACTTCTGTGGGGTTTATTATGTCAAGCACTGTTCTAAGTGCTTTTCAAGTATAAGCCGCATACCAGTCTAGGAGGTAGGTGCTATTATGAACCCCATATTAGAGCTGAGGAAATTGAGGCACAGAAAGGGGGGGTCATACAGCTGGTGAGTGACAGAGTGGGACACTAGACGCTCTCTCTCACTTCGCTTCCCCCCTGCTTTCCTCCAGTTTCACCCCTGACCCTCCTGATGTTCTCTTACTTCTAGCCCCACCCCAGCCTCTCTTCCTTGGGGTAGCCAGTGAGGGCAGGGCCGGGGGTGCCACAGCTCTTCCGGCTCTGGGTTCTGGGTGCCACTGGGTGCAGCCCAGGTCTGAGCCCTGGCCACCATCCCCCAGTCCCCGCGTTCCCGGTTCCCCTCCCTACAGGCTGGGAGGGGGGAGTCCGAAGCCCCGGGAGGAGGGTTTACAGCTGTGACTCCTGGTGGGGGACCCTGGGGAGCCTCTCAGCAGGAGAGCCCCACTCATCCAGTCGCCCCTAAGGGAGGAGGTCCTGTCACTCATCAAAATGCCGTTGCTTAATCCAGAGGAGCTGGGAAGGGTCCTCTCTGCTGAGGGTCGGTGACACATGGTGGTGGTCGGGGTGTGAGCTCCCAGAGAACACGGGCGGAGGCGGCCCTCCCAAGTGGAGTCTTCAAAATGCAATTCGAGAATCTACCAATTGCAATTTCATTGATTGAATTTTCTTAACGCATGGCCTTTCAGATTTGGGAATAAATGGATTCAATTGAGAAATCAATGCTTTTCTATACCAACAATTCAGAAAATTAATTACTCTGCCAGCAGGCTGGTCCAGCGCCGGGGTCCAGCTGAGAGTTCTTGCAGTAAAATGCTGTGCTGTCCCCCCTGTCCTGCTCTAAGGAGGGGATGTTCCCAGGACTGTTTTCATTCGTTAGCGGATGCTCATTGAAGTGGCCAGTGTCTGCTACTGTCCCCATTTTATAGATGAGAAAACAAAGGCACTGAGAGATCAAATAACTCAAAGAGCATCTGGGCTGGCTCAGTGAGGAAGAAACCGAAGAAGCTGCAACAACTGAGGTTTGAAGGACTGGTGGGGGCTCAGGAAGGGGTCAGGGTCCCACCTCAGGGCAAAGCCCGAGGGAGGGGCAGTTGAAGAGGGAGTGAGCCCTGGGCAGCGACGGACTGGGCCGTAAGTTACGTAATTAAAACAGTGTGGTGCTGACGCAGGAACAGGAGCGGGCCAGGGAACAGATGCTGAGATAGGAAAGACTGGTGTAGATGTGGGGCTTGGAATATGGTGTGAAAGTGTCGTTTAAAATCAGTGGAGAGCCCAGCTGACGTGGCTTAGTGGTTGAGTGCTGACCTGTGAACCTGGAGGTCACGGTTTGATTCCTGGTCAGGGCACATGTCCGGGTTGCGGGCTCGATCCTCAGCGTGGGGCTGCAGGAGGCAGCCAATTGATGATTCTCTCTCACCATTGATGTTTCTAGCTCTCTCCCTCACTTCATCCCTGAAATCAATAAAATGCATTTATAAAATAAAATCAGTGGGGAAAGGTCGGTATATTCTGTAAGGGCTCAAAGCAATTAGTTATTCATTTAAGAAAGTTAAGTTAGATCCTTACCGCACCAGTCACTAAGATAAATTCCAGAGGAATTAAGCCAACAGCTGTAAGTACGTTAGACAACGATAGGAGACTCTGTGTGTGGTGCTGGTTTTCTTAAGTCAGACACAGGAAGTGCAGCCCAAAAAGGGAAAGGGATGGGTCTGACTACATCAAATACCAAAATGTGTGACCAAAGCAGCTTTATTCACAATCACCCCAAACTGGAAGCAACGAGGATGCCCTTCGGCGGGTGATGGTAGATGAGCCGAGGTGCATCCAGACAGGGGAGCGTTATTCAGCACCCAACAGCCGTGAGCCAGCAAGCCACGGGAGACACGGAGGCACCGGGAGTGCACACTGCTACGTGGAAGAAGCCAGTCTGAGAGGGCGACCTCCTCTGTGACCACAACAACCTCACGTTCTGGAAGAGGCAACCCTATGGAGACAAAGAGAAGATCAGTGGCCGCCCGGGCTGGGAGGAGGGACGGAGGGAAGAGGGTGGAGCATGGGGATTGTAGGGCCGGGAGCCTATTGGGCACAGGACTGGGGGTCCCTGTCCCTATCCAAGTGTCAAAACTCACAGCATGTGCAGCACAAACAGTGAGCCAAATGTACACCGTAGATTTAGTAACAATGCCTCAAACCCTGGCTGGTGTGGCTCAGTGGATAGAGCATCGACCTGTGGACCAAAGGGTCCCAGATTCGGTTCCGGTCAAGGGCACATGCCTGGATTGTGGGCTCGGTCCAACGTGCAGGAGGCAGCCAATCAATGATTCCCTCTCTTCCTCTCTGAAATCAATAAAAACATATTTTTAAAAATAATGCCTCAATACTGGCTCATGAATGGTAACACATGAACCCCACTAACTGTGAGGCAGAAAGAGGGAGGATATGGGAACTCTCTACTATCTGCTCAATTTCTCTGCAAACCTAAAGCTGCTCTAAAAATAGAGTCTATTCATAACCAAAGAGGCCTCTGTGTGTGGGAAAAGACAAGCCGGAAACTACCTGTAGTCCAGGCAGCAGACGGGATTAGTATCCAAGATCTATAAAGAATTCCTACCAAGTGATAATGAAAAAGAATTTTCCAAAGAGAAGGCTGACCCGGGATACAGACAGGCGTATCCATAGAAGAAGAAACAGAAATGGTTAATAAGCAAGTGAGGATGCCCAAGCTCACTAATGATGAGGGAAATATGAAGCGTAAAGCAATGTCGGGGTTCCGTGTTTCACCACGCAGTGGGCAAAATTGCCAGCATTTTGTCATCTCAAGCATTGGCCCTCAAGGGTGTGCATGAGCCTTGTAGGAGGAGCTCATTGCCGCATTGCTTTCAGAGCAAAAACCTGGAGGCAGCTTCAATGCCCTCAGTTGATGGAACACATTAAATATAGCTCCTGATTATCAAGGCATCCCATGCAAATTCGCCAAAAACGGTGCCAAGTAAATAAACAAAGCTATCTGTAGGCTCTCCCCCCTCATCCCTCACTTCCCACAGAGCCAAGGCCGATGCGGGGCCGGCTCAGGATGGGGTCTCGGTGTCCTCAGGCCTGCACAGAGAGCCTGGGGGGCGCCGAGCCTCTGGGGCTCCTGATGGGATTCAGCACCTGTGTGTCACCTCCCCCTGGATGTCCTGCCTCAGTGCCCCCAGCAGCCCCGGAGGGCAGCCCTCACCTGAGGTCAGAGAGCAGGGGCCGTGTCCACGCGAGGCTGACACAACCCAGAGCACAGGCACCACCTGTGTCACCTCCTCGGAGTCCCCCTGCCCATCAGGCCTGGCCAGGTGGCTGGAAGGAGACACAGGTGTGCCGGAGCCTCTGCCGGAAGCTCCATGATCAGGGCCCTGCACTTCCAAGTGTTGTTGTGAAGATTAAAAGAGGAAAGAACGGAGGTGCAAGTCGGACCGGGTGCTTGGCCACAGTCAGTGCTCACGCATCCCTGCCTCCCTCCTCTCGCCACGACCCCTTCCCTCTCAGTGCCGCTCGCTCCCTCTGCAAGCCAGGTCCGTGCAGTCAGCTGGGCAGCGTGGCACCGCCTGGGCTCCCGTCGCCGCATCCACACGGGCGCCCCGGGCTTATCATAACCTGGCAGCCATATGAGCACATCCAGTGGGCACCAGGCACGGAGGTTCCTCGGTTTACCCCCCTCCGCTTGGCTGTCACAGTCCTCGTCCCGGAGCGGAAAGCGCTGAGGCTCAGAGGAGTGAGGTGCCCTCAAACCGAAGCTCTCCCAGCCCCCGGGCTCAAAGACTTGCCCAAGAGCTGCAGAAAAACATGTCATATTCCAACCACTACACACACACACCACGCACACACACAACACACATACAAGACAATACTTACTCCTGCTACATTTGGTGCGAGTGGATATTTCTGTTCCATTCTGTTCTGTTCTTGGCAGTGCTGGTCCCAGCCCATGAAGTTCATTTCCTGACCCACCAGTCTATTGAGTTAAGACCTGAGGTTTGAAAAAACACTCTAAGATCCTTCTCCCAAATGACCACCTCTCAGCAAAGTACAGCCGGAGCTGACGCGCCCATGCCTGCGTCCCACGCTGTCCACGCTCCTTTACGCTACAACGGTAGAGCCGCGTAGCTGCAACAGGACCAGGTGGCTCGCAGGGCCTAAAACATTTCCTCATCTGGTTCTTTAGAGAAAAAGCTGGCCCACCACACACAGATCTGACTGTCTCCCTGGCTTGCACTTCTCCAGGCTGCCCTTTGCCCTCTGGCTCAAACGCCAGCCCTTTGGCCTCCCGTGTTCAGGTAGAAGGTGTTCATTGCAGCATTGCTTACAGAGAAAAAACTGGAAGCAAAAATCTTGGACACTAATACTCTCTGTTGCATGGACTACAGATGGTTTACTGCGACCGTCCTTCCCCAGAAGGCGGGGTGGGGGGGTCCATGCTCTCCCCAGCACTGGCGGGCCCGTGGGGTGCACAGAGCCCCACCTTGCTTCCTGACTCCTGCTCTGCTCCCCCGCAGGCCTCCTGGGAATGGTCGCCCACATGATGTACACGCAGGTGTTCCAGGTCACCGTGAGCCTCGGCCCTGAAGACTGGAGGCCCCATTCCTGGGACTACGGGTGGTCCTTCTGGTAAGTGGCTTTGACCTCAGACACAAGAGGCCCGAGGCATGCTGGGACTTCAGCAGCTCAGCCCAGGTGGGGGACAGAGGGAAGGGGGGTGAGCCCGGAGTCCAAAGGGTGGGCGAACTCTGCCACGTGGACCGGATCGGGCCCTCTATCATTAATCAGCCTCAAGCTAAGAATGGTTTTTACACTTTTAAATTCTTGGAAATAAATCAAAAGAAGAAGAATATTTTGTGAAATGTGAAAATTACGTGAAATGCAAATGTATAGTGTCCATAAATAAAGTTTTATTGGGACACAGCCACGCCCATCATTTATTTGTAGCCTACGGCTGCTTTCCCGCTACGGGGACAGAGGTTGAACGGCCCACAGAGCCTGAAATATTTACTGTCTGGCCCTTCACAGAGGAAGTTTGCCAGCCCCTGTCTTAGAGGCTGTGGAGGTGGAGGTGGAAGCTGGCGAGACCTGAGGCGGGCGAGCCACGAGGGTGCTGGGGAGTCCGATGGGTGCGAGGACCCCAGTGAGGGGCTCCGAACCGCAGAGCATGGTGTGTGAGAGGCAGAACCAGCCAGGATGCCTTTGCTTGTCCCTAGTTAAGTAAACAAGGGTTTGTGTTAGTTCATGTAACTGAACGGTCCTTGAGGATCAGCGAGGGGCTTGGCTTGTAACTAGAGAAACCCCGCCCACACTCGTCTAGGCCATAAGGACGCACGGGTTCCTGAACATGGGGAGTGCAGCTGTGTGTGCACTTCAGGACACGTTTGACCAGCGTCGCTGACGCCAGGGCTGAGTCTCCCCTCTGTGGGCACCAAGCATTGCCCCCCAATGCCGACTCCACCCCTGGCCAGGCTTCTCTGCAGGGGTGGGGGAGAAAGCTCCTCCTTCACATACAGGGACAGTAGGGCCTCCCTTTCCCCAAAGTCTACTACAGTCCCTAGCCTCCCTCCCATGAGCCCAGCTCAGGCCACTTCCTCTCCTGATCCACCACCATGACAGGAGGTGTCACGAGCTTATGGCTCAGCTTACCAGGCCCGTCTCTGGAGCTGGGAAGGAGTCAGCCTCTCGAATGGCGAGCGGGTGGCATGGATGCTGGGTGAGCTACCAAAACGCCTGCTTCAGGCGTGGCTGGGTCCAGGTGATAGCTGATTCCTTAGGAACTGTCATCCTCCCTCTCTTTTCTGCCTCCATGCCCTTCGTGTTGGTTTCATTCCCAAGCTTTTCCCCGAGTGATGGCAAAAAGGGTCACCACGCTCAGTTCTAGGCGTTCATCCTACAAATGCAGCAATAGCAGCAGAGAGGGGCCGTCTTCACACCCTTTCCAGCCCAGACCCCGGTTATGCCTTTCGCTGGCTTGGCTTAAGTCATGTCACCATCCTTCAACCAATGACTTAGACCCTGAGGAGACTGGACGGCTCTCATTGGTCTGGCCTGAGTCACATGGTACTGGCCCCACCCAAACCCTTGGACAGAGAGAGGAGGAGGGGCGGTCCCCCAGAGGAAACCTGGGGTGGGGTGGGGTGGGGTTTAGGGGGGCTGTTATCAGAAGGAGTGTGTGCTGGAGAGACCTTGACTGCAGTTGCCCAGTGCACAGGGGTCAGGTCTGCCTCTGGTGGCTGAGGCCATTATCCACTCAGTCATTAAACAAGTACTCACTGAGCACTACAGGGCCAGCCACTCTCCTGGCAGGGTGTGTGTGTGAGGGGGGGCGGGGACAGCAGTGCCAGGACAGCATTGCAACCGCATTGAGACGAGTGAACTGTGCTCTGTGCAATGATGTGGACTCTCCTGCGGGGGGGGAGGATGGGGGGAGGTCATCACACACCATGAAGGGAACACAGAGAAGGGGTCACTTGGGAGGATTTGGTCAGGTGCTGGCAGAGGAGGGATGGACAGGGAGCCGGGATGGGGAACGGCAGACGGGCGGTGAGTGCGCACCTCGGGGAAAGGTGGCAGGCTGTCAGGAAGAGCGATGACTGAGCAGACCCCAGTGCAGACCCTGGGGACTCCCACTACACCTCCTCCCCCTGCATGGCTCTGCCCCCTTAAAGGGACCCTGGCCCTCGACACCATCCCTGATCCCCTTTAAGGAGACCCATGACAGCAGAACCAGCTAAAGCTCTGACTGCCTTTACCCATCCCTCCTTTCCCACCAGCAGCTCCTCCTTAGACCTTGACCTTGGGAGGCAGTCACCCCGCGCGAGAAGAGACAGGAGGGGAGAGGACATTTGTGGGTGTTGACTCCGTGCAGTGAGCTCAGGTGTCATCCCAGCCGTGCTGGGAGCGGGCACCTGGTGGAGTGACTGAGGCAGGAGAGCTGCAGTGAGGCGTCCAGGGGTCCCCCTGTGAGTGGCAGCGCGGGGCGGGCCCAGGCGGGGGTGGAGGGGCTCCAGAGCCCTGCTTTCAGCCCCGTGTGGGCTGGTGAGATGAGGGGGACAGACACCGCTCCTGTACGCCTAGCGCACTGTTGGACGGGCAAATGCCCCTCTGGTGTTACTGCTATTGATGTGAAACGTAACACGGACAAGAACCCCGTCTGCCTATGTGGGAGCTGAGGCTCAGAGGGTTAGGTCACCGGCCCAGGATTCGGAACCGCCTCCTCCCACCGGCCCCTTTCCCGAAGCCCCTGGCTCTCCACCCTGGCACTCGGCGCCCTGACCCGAGTCTGCTGGAGTCGGCCATAGGCACCTTCCCCACCCCCCCACCCCCAAAGCTGAGTCTCCTGCCCGGCTCCTCTGCTCCCCAAGGGCTGCCCCCATCCCCCACAAGGGGTGGTGAATTCCCATGACTTATTTAAGACGGGCCAGTGTGTAGCCCCTCTTACGGCTGACCCACTTCTCCTTGTCACCGAGGCCCACAAGATGGACCAGCCCCGCTTTCATGCCTCGCATCTGGGGCCTTGCAGGGCCTTGCGGTCATCTCTCTAGTTTAATGTGTGTGAGGCCATTTGTCACAATTCTGGCCCCAGAGCCCCAGGCGGCTGCGAGGAGACCAGCTCCAAGGTAAGACAGCACCGGCCTCTGTCCCAGGCCCAGCGGGAAGAGCAGACCGCGGGCGCCAGCCTCCGGGAGGGACGCTGCTCAGGAAGGTGGAGGTGCAGGTGAGGAGTCTGACCGAACCCAGTTAGCTAGGCTTCACTCACGCCGCTGTGCAGTGCTGGGCGAGGGGGCAGGGGGCAGGCTGGCTGAGGGGTGGCCTCTAAAGCAGATCCTGCCTCTGACCTTCGCCTGCTGTGGACCCTGGCCAAGCCACGCCCCTCCCGAGCCTCAGTGCCCGCAGCTGAGACGGGGCGGCCTGAGTGCACCGCGTGGAGCCCTGTGAGCAGTGTTGCGTTCTCTGCGGCTGCATAACCCGTCACACATGTGATTCATGATGATCTCTCACGGTTCCGTGGTTCACTGCGCTCAGCTGGGGGCCTGGCATGGGGCCTCCCGTGACGCCTCAGATGGATGTCGGCGGTCCGGGCATCCAGATGGCCCCTGGCAGCGCTGGCAGGCGGTGCGGCGGGCGCCGGGGGCTGTCCGTGGAAAGGCTGCCCCACACGGTGTCTGGGCCCCTGCGGGGAGCAAGTGTTCCCAGAGATCCAAGCGGAAGCTACAAGTTTACTTTATAGACTTGCTCCGGAAGTCACAGGGTCCTTTGTGTGCATTCTCTTGCTCACGAGCAAGTGACTGGGCCGGGTTCAAGGAGGAGGGGCTGCATAGAACCCCAGCCCCGGAGAGGTGGCTCATGGCCTTCGTTGGAGACAAGCTACCACCAGGACTCTGGGAAGTCATGCCCGTGGGCACACAGCACGGGGATCGTGCCGGGGAATGTGGCATTAAGACAAGCAACAGCCCCTCGAAGCCTCAGCTCCTCCTCTCTGGAGGAGGGGTCATGGCAGCGCAGGTTCCGGCGGGGACGGGGGGTTGGCGGGGGGCTGTTGTGAGGAATGTGGGGCCAAGCTCCTCCAGTGCTTGTGCGCAGTGTGTGCTCTACGAGGGGCAGCGATGATACACGTGGGAGTGACATTGGGCCGTAGGTAACGCCACTCTTGCTTGTGGAGTGGCCTGTGACCCACATGCCCAGGAGCATGTAATCCAATGGCAAGCAGCCCCCCTCCCTGGCTCCCCAGGTTCCACCCCCACCCCCACCGGACTCGCTGCTCGCCTAGCTCCCAGAACGTCAGTGTTTGGTTAGGACCCAGCCCTGGCTGTCACCCCTCACTCCCTCACCGCCTCCTTTGGTCCTGCCTGAGCTTGGGACCCCATCCCCGCCCTGAGCCCCCGGCCCTCCAGCCTCCTTCCCACCGGCTCCTGGCAGCTCCGAGTCTCCGCGCTCTCCAGGTCTCCCTGTGACCATGCCAAGGCAAGCCCCCTCCCCAACCCCTGGGAGCAGGATAAATCTAAGCTTGGTGCCACCGGCTCTGTGACAGGCCCAGTGGGAGACGCTTTCCAAGCCTGAGCTGGACAGTCCTGCCGTTGACGCCCACGGAGGAGGTACCAGGCCCACTGGCTGAACCAGGGCACAGCCTCCGAAAGGCAAAGGCCCAAGTCACACCATTGGCCTCAGAGGCTGCAAACTACAGACAGCCCAGGGCTGAACCCTGCCTGCCAATGTTCTGCTTGGCCTGCCACAGGGTTATTTAAATGTTCCCATTTGTTTCTAACATCTAAAAAGGTAAACATTTTACGTAGAAATTCAGGCCTCTGGCTTCCCTGGAGCAATAGAAGCTACGTCCATGCCTAAAATGCGTTGCCACCCGGCAGCAGGCAGCTGCAGCTGTGGCTGCCCCATTCAAATGGGGCATCGGCCCTCCGGTTCACCCCAGTCCCCACCACTCCCTAGTACCTGACACTGACACTTTCCTCACTTAGTCATCCACCTGACCCTGTGGGAATTTGCGTCCGTGACCCCTACTTGGAATGGCAGCATGTCAGTTTCCTGGTGATGGCGCGAGAGCAGACAACTAGTCACTTTGTGCTTCTGTTCTGCACTTGACCAACATGGAGATCGATGGGAAGGGGCCCTCTCACCCCAGCACACACAGTGAGACCCTGAGCATTCATGCTGCAGACTGAGGGTGGGACATGGTGGCATAGATGAGCTAGAAGCACAGAGAGGCGAAGCAATCTGGCCAGGTCACACAGCATTAGAGTAGCACGTTGGGCCAGGTCCCGGGAGGGTGGTGCCTCTCCGGGTGGAGTCCCATCTGTGTGGAGTGCAGTGGTTTCACTGCTACCTCTTTCTCTCCCCCCCCCCCCCGCCCCCCCCCCCACACACACACACACTTCCCAGTCTCCAGGAGCTCAGGAAAGCAGGACACTAGCCCTTACTCTCTGGGGGCCCAGGCCGCCCCGGTCTCTCTGCCGGGCTTAGCTGGCATTTCAGCATATTGATCCCCGGGGACGCTGGGGGAGCAGACTCAGAGACACATGGGTGCCATGAAGCCCATCCCAGGCCCTGCTCAGTGGGAAGACTGACTGACCACTGATTAGCCAGCCCTAGTTCACCTGCAGGCTGGACGGGCGCCGGCCACTGCGCAGAACACCAGCAGGTGTTCTGGCCCCGCAGGTTTTCACACTGCCCAAATTGATCCCCTGGAGGGGGTGGTGATGGGAGGTGTCTGCTGCTGTGACCTTAGAAGATCCTTGGCCCAAAGAGCCATTGGAGAGGGTGTTTGCTTGTGTCACCACTAAGTGGTTGTATGGTCAGCAGGAAGCTCTGGCTCTTCCTCATCTCCCCTGAGGCGGGTGACCCTGGCCTCCTTTCCTCTAATACCAGGGTGGGTTAGGAAAGATGTGGCTGCCCATGAGGGCCCTGCTGGCTGTGGGTGGACTAGCCAGGCTCCAGACCTGCGGTCATCAGCTCCTGATCCCATCAGCTGGACACTCAGGGTGGCTTGGACACCGGTGCTCTGCGCAGTGGCCGGCGCCCGTCCAGCCTGCAGGTGAACTAGGGCTGGCTAATCAGTGGTCAGTCAGTCTTCCCACTGAGCAGGGCCTGGGATGGGCTTCATGGCACCCATGTGTCTCTGAGTCTGCTCCCCCAGCGTCCCCGGCCCTGCCCTCAGCTCCCAGAGGATAGAGTGGCTGACAGCCACCCCCTCCTCCCCTCCCGTCTCTTCCCCACAGTGTGGTCTGCTCTTGGCTCAAAACACCAGGCCACCCACCCACGTGCCCGATGGCACCAGCTCAGAAGTGCAAGCTGCAAACACCAGCAGGTGTTCTGGCCCCGCAGGTTTTCACACTGCCCAGTGGTGACGAGGCCACCCCCTCCCGTGGTGCCAGTGGAGGCCACTGGAGAGAGCAATGAGGCTGGTGGGGTCTGCAGAGGCCTAAGGGGCCAGAGCTCCACCCTGCCCAGCAGTAATAAAAAAAAAAATCTTCCCACCTGGGTCAGTGAAAAGTGCCTCAAAGACCCCTGGGACTATCACAAAAGATCTAGCCTCGGAGTTCTAGAAGAAGAGAGGAGGACAAAAGCACTCAAAGGAATAACGGCTGAACACTTCCCAAAAATTTTAAAAGGTGCAGATTTAAGAAGTGGAGTGAATCTCCAAACAGGATAAACCCAAAAAAATCCATGCGTCATAGTCCAACTTAAAGACTAAAGCCAAAGAAAACAAAATATCGAAAGCAGCAAGAGAGAAACAGTACCTTAACCATAGAGAAGACTAATCTAAGTGAGGGTGGGCTTTGCATCAGAAACAATGGAGGCTAGAAGGAGGTGGCACCGCATGTTTCAAGTGCTGAATGAAAAGAGCGGTCAATTCAGCATTCTGTTTCTAGCAAAAATATCCTCCAGGAAAAGGAAGGGGAAATCAAGACATTCTCAGGTGGAGGAAAACTAAAAAAAAAAAAAAAAAAGAAAAGAAAAGAAAAGAAATGTGTTGCCAGCAAGGAAGTTCTCTAAACAGAAAAAAAAAAAAAAAAATTCTTTTTAAAGAAGCAATCTTGGAACTGCAGGAAAGAAGATTTTACTTTCCTCTTGAGTTTTCTAAATAGAGGGGAACTTTCACCTGGCTGATGTGGCTCAGTGGTTGAGGGATGACCTATGAACCAAGAGGTCACCAGTTCTATTCCCAGTCAGGACACATGCCTGGGTTGCAGGCTCGATCCTCAGGGAGAGTAGGGGGAGGGGGCATGCAGGGGGCAGCCTATCAATGATTCTCTCTCATCATTGATGTTTCTCTCGCTCTTTCGCCATTCCTCTCTGAAATCAATAAAAAACAAAAAAAATTATTTAAAAAATTTAATAAAGGGGAACTTTTAAAATTTGATAAAGACCTACAGTTAACACCTACAGCTAACATCATACTCAATGGTGAAGATCAATGCTTTTTATCTAAGATTGGGAACATCACTCAGACTCCATGTACTGCTGGAGGCTCTTGCTTGTGCAATAAGACATGAAAAGTAAATAAAAGGCATACAGATTGGAAAGGAAGAAGTAAACTATATCTGTTTGCAGTTAACATGGTTGTCTATGCAGACAAATCTAAGAAACCTACATGTAAAAAAAATGCCTAGCCCAGCCAGCAGGGCTCAGTGGTTGAGCATCGACCTATGAACCAGGAGATCATGGTTAGATTCCTGGTCAGGGCACATACCCGGGTTGCAGGCTCCATCCTCAGTGTGGGGTGTGCAGCAGGCAGCTGATCAATGATTCTCTCTTATCATTGATATTTCTATCTCTCTCCTTCTCCCTTCCTTTCTGAAATCAATGAAAAATATATTTTAAAAAAATGCCTAGACCTAATAAATGAATTCAGTACTGTCTCAGGATACAAGGTTAAACTATGAAAATCTATTATCCTATGTAATAATCCTATATAATAAAAGGGTAATATGCAAATAGACCGAATGGCAGAACAACCAGAATGCCTGTGGCCCCTCGCCCCAGCCAGCCCACCCCCGCCCCCCAAGGCTCCCACCAGTGCACAAATTCATGCACCAGGCCTCTAGTATTCTGTAAGGTAGCAATGAACAGCTGGACAAAGCTAAATATACAATACCATTTACACTGAAACAAGTGAAATACATAGTAGTAAATCTAACAAAACATCATCAGGATTTGGAGGCTGAAAACTACAAAATGCCAATGAAAGACAATCTAAATAAATGTAGAAATATACCATGTTTATGATAAAGATGTCAATTCCCCACAAGTTCGTATACAGGTTTAATGCAATTCCTATTAATATGTCAGTATAATTTCTTATAGATATAGACAAGATTATGATAAAATTTATTAACAATGGCAAAATTTCCTACCTGGTTTGGCTCACTGGATAGAGCCTTGGCCTGCAACTAAAGGGTCCCAGGTTCAATTCCAGTCAAGGACACGTACCTCGGTTGCAGGCTCGATCCCCAGCCCCAGTCAGGATGCATGCAGGAGGCAACCAATTGATTTGTCTCTCTCACATCGATGTTTCTCTCTCTGTGTCTTTCCCCCTCCCTTTCACTCCCTCTAAAAATCAATGGAAAAATATTCTCGGGGGAGGATTAACAGCAACAACAAACGAATGGCAAACTAAAATAGCTAAAACAATTTTGAAAAAGAAGAAAAAGTGGGAGGAATCAGTGTACCCAATTTCAAAATTTATTGTATAGCTACAGTAATCAGACTGTGTGGTGTTGGTGGGGAGATAGACACCCAGATCAATGGAACAGAATGAAGAATCCAGAAATAGACCCACACAAATATGCCCAACTGGTTTTTGACAAAGATGCAAATTCATTCGGTGGAGGTGGGAATAGCCTTTCAACAAATGGTACTGGAGTTATTAGACATTCATAGGCAAAAAAAATA
This sequence comes from Ia io, assembly GCA_025583905.1. Lineage (NCBI taxonomy): Eukaryota > Metazoa > Chordata > Mammalia > Chiroptera > Vespertilionidae > Ia > Ia io. Next base: position 107,212,737 of record JAJQQW010000010.1, on the reverse strand, counting down.
ATAATAATTCTTGATCTACACTTCATATCCTGTATAAAATTTAACTCAAGATGCATCACAGACTTAAATTAAAAATATAAACTTACAAAATTTTTAGAAAAAAATCGGAAAAAAATCTTTGGGATCTAGGCAAAGAGTTCTTAGACTTGACATCAAAAGCATTGAAAAAAAATTGATAATTGGATTTCATCATCATTAAACCCTTTTGCTCCGTGAAGGACCTTGGTAAGGGGTTGAAGACACAAACTACGAAGGGAAAGAAAATATTTGTAAACCACATATCTGACGAAGGACTGGTCTGCAGGCTGTATAAACACGCTCAGAACTCAACAGAAAACAACAACAATGACAAAGGGGTCAGAAAATAGGAGCAGACATTTTGCCAGAGACGATTCACAGGCGGCAAGTCAGCAAATGAAAAGATGCTCAACACCATTAGCCGGGAGGGCCCTGCGGTGAGAGCTACAGGGAGATGCCAATGCACGCCCCGCGGAGCAGCTCAGATGGAAAACACGACAGGCCTGGCTGGGGGGCTCCGTGGGCTGAGCATCATCCCGTGCACTGAAAGGTCGCCTCTCGCTCTCAAAAACAAAAAATTAAAAAAAAGAACATATTGGAAAATAAAAAAATACATACATACATAAATAAAAATTTAAAAAATAATGACACCACCAAATGCTGGTGCGGATGTGGAGAAACTCATGCATATAAAGGAACATGATGTTAAACACACAACTTGCATGACTCTCCAGGGGATTATTCTGTATTCCACACATACTGTGTGAGCCTATTCCATAATATTCTTGAAATGATACAATTATAGGAAGGAAGAACTGATCAGTGGTCGCCAGAGGTTGGGAGGAAAGTGGGTGTGGCTATGCAATGCACCTGGCGGGGCCCCTGTGGCGGGAAACGTTCGCCGCTGGCTGTCCCGGTGCCTGCGGGGACCCTGGCTCACACCGCACGGGATTTGCAAGATGTCGCCGCTGGGGAAACTGGGGAGAGGGTACATGGGTCCCTCCGCATCATTTCTCACAGCAGCGTGTGAGCCTGTAATTACCTTGACATTAAGTGTAATTTAAAAACCTGGAATAATGAGTCAGAGGGGAAAAGCCACAAGAGAAGGACAGGGTGGGGAGGGCTGTGAGGAAATGCAGGGCGTGGTCTCCTCCTCCCGCTGGGCGTCCGCGTGGGGAGCTGGACCCCGTGATAGGTAAGATTCCCTGGCCCTACGGCCCAGACATTCACCTTCAAACGAACGTATGCAAAAAGGGGGATTTATAGGAAGTAATTGTAGAAGAACTTTGGTTGCCACTGACAGAAACCCAATTCCTTAAGGAAAAAAAAATCCGAAAAAGGAACTTGGGTCCCCACACCTGGAAAGCCCGGGGTACTGCTTAGCTCGGGGATCTGGTCCTTTCTCCTTCCCTCAGAGTCAGCTTCATTCTCAGGGTCTGGGTGCTGGGACAGTCCCCAGGAGCTCCTGCTCAAACCCACTCGGGGTGAAAGCTGAGCCCTGTTTCCTGGTACCTCAGCAGCAGTCCTGGGGGGCCACGGACAGACAACAGTGCAGTGAATGTATGGGGTGGTGGTGGCGGGCTGGGTGGAGCGGGTCAATGGGGGATAAAGATCTTTATTTTTAAAGTCCTATGGGTGAGTCTCAGCCTGACTTTGGTGTCACATGCCCATCCTGAGCCAATTACTGTGGCCAAAGGGAAGCGGCACTCTCATTGGCCAGGCCTCGGTCATGTGCTCACTCCTAACGGCTGGGGGTGAGGCCAGCCACACAAACCACGTGGCCCGGGAGGAGGCGGGGAGTGGTTCCTTAACAGAGTGGGTGTGGGTCGGGCTAAACCAACATGAGTATACCTTTGGAATCCCAGGAAAAAGCCTGCTTCTTCTTTCTCCACCCTCAGGTTCTTTTTTTTAAATATTTTTATTGACTTCAGAGAGGAAAGAGAGATAGAAGCATCAATGATGAAAGAGAATCATTGATTGGCTGCCTCCTGCACGGCCTGCACTGGGGACCAAGCCCGTAACCTGGGCATGTGCCCTCCCAGAATCGAACCATGACCTCCTGGTTCATAGGTCAATGCTCAACTACTGAGCCACATGGGCCGGGCCATCCTCAGGTTCTGACTTTCCATCCCTCTAGTTCAGACATCCCAGATTGAACTAGAATCCTGAGGAAGGATTATCTGATTAAACAGCTTTGATCAGACATCCAGCCCTTACCCAATCATCTGTGACCAGGGGGTGGATCAGCTGCTGGACCCGTGGTGGGCTGGGCGGTGCTGAGAGGGGCCAGGCTGGCGCCCCACAGCTGTCTGTTACAGATCGTCGGAGCTCCTGGGAGATCTCCATTAGCTCCTTTTCATCAAAGGACAGGGGAGCCCTTCAGTGGGTTTGGCAGTAAGGGGCAGATGATGACTGTGGATCCTGGGAGAAAGGCCGAATCCTCACATGGCTCCTCTGGGCCCTCTGAAGCTGACAAGGGGGGAGCAGTGGGCGTGGGAGGCGGCCGCACTCACTCTGAGGAATGAGCGGATGGTGAGAGGCCCTGTCGGTTGGCAGCAGGAGAGGCTGGAGGCTCAGGGACAGAGCAGGGTTGGCAGCAACAAGACAGAGCCCGTGATTTGGAGGAAACAGGTCATCAAGGCAGAGACCGGGACAGTGACCGGAAACCAGACCCGGTGTGACGACGGCAAAGCTGGAACCCCCGGTTATAAGTGTCACTGCGGTCTGGTCAGAGGACTCAGGCGGGAGGCATTTCTAGAATGGGCGCTGGGTCGGAGAAGGCGGCGGCCCGCCCCCCAGCCCCCACCCTCCCTTCTTCCCAGACGTGGGGGTGGGGGGCGGATCCTCCAGCTCTGGCTGCTCAGCACACACACCAGGTGGGCGCAGCCAAGTCCCCAGTGTGCAGGGGGTGCGTGGAGCGCTAGGTCAGTATAATTTAATCTCGGAGGGAGAGCTGGGAGCCAGATAGAAGCGGGCAGGGAAAACGGTGCTAGGGCGATGGTAGTGCTGTTAGCCAGCCTTTCTGGAACACGGGCTGCATGCGGCTCTGTTCTAAGAGGCCCTCCCGGGCCATCTGCTTTCATCTTGAGGTGTGGCCACCGTGATGCCCATTAAAACGGATGCGAGGACCATGAGGCCGAGAGGAAGCATCTTGCCCAAGGTCACACAGGAACACAGGTCATTCGGCTCTCACAGGGGCCGGCTTTCAGGCTTTCTGCTCCCATCTATCCTCATCAACTTCAACTCATCGCCTCGCATTCCCTTGCTCCAGCGTCCCACCCCGCTCCACAAACCCTTCCTCGTCGGCGCCGGCTCAGACCCAGCACGAGCGTCGCCGTCTGAGTCCGTGGTACCCGCCCTGTGTGGGCCCCTGCATCTTGCCTCTGAGGAATGAGCTCGGCCAGGTCTGCGTCACCAGGTGCAGATAATGCTGCTCCCACCCCCGCCCTCGAGGGGGCAGGACCACGTCTTGTTCTCCGTCAGGCGGCACCTGCTTAGGCCTGGCCCCGGAGAGGCAGCGAGCAGGGGAGCGGCGCCTGGGGGTGGGGGTTCACGGGCACCTCTCTCCTGTCTCCCGCAGCCTGGCGTGGGGCTCCTTCACCTGCTGCATGGCCGCCTCCGTGACCACGCTCAACTCCTACACCAAGACGGTCATCGAGTTCCGCCACAAGCGCAAGGTGTTTGAGCAGGGCTACCGGGAGGAGCCGACCTTCACAGAGCCTGAGGCCATCAAGTACTTCCGGGAGAGGTCAGTGCACGCGGGCACCTCCGGCCCAGGGCCTGGCCTCGTGGCCGCAGGGCTCCCGGCAGAACTGGACTGAGCGGTCCGCCCGAAGTGCGGGGGGCGGTGGAAGGGCAGGTTGAGTGAGGCGCAGTTTGGACTCCAGATGTCAGAACATCTGGGGCGTCGTCATGTCTATGGCCGTGTGACTGCCTTGAGCTCAGGCGATCAGAGCCTGAGCAAGCGGGAAGGGGATCAAGTTGGGGCGCTTGCCTTTGGCTCCAGGCTTTGTAGAACCAAGGCGGGGGCACGCAGCGGCGGGACCAAGGTCTCCATCCTGGACTCGGTCGCAGCACTGCATGAGAAGAGGACCCAGCAGGGGGTTGGTGACGGCTGCTGGCGGAGGGCTCCTTGAGGCCAGAACCAAACCTGATCACCTGAGTCCTTGGTGTCCGCTGGGAATAGGGGAGGTGACAATAAATGGTGGGTGGATGGGTGGATGGGTGGTCAGATGGATGGATGCATGTATGCATGGATGGATGATGGATGGATGGATGATGGATGGATGGACACATGGATGATGGATGGATAGATGCATGGATGATGGATGATGGATGGGTGGATGCGTGTGTGGGTGGATGATGGATGGATGGATGGATGGATGCATGGATGGATGCATGGATGGATAGATGCATGGATAATGGATGATTGGATGGATGCATGCGTGGGTGGATGATGAATGGGTGGATGCATGTGTGGGTAGATGATGGAGGATGGATGGATGGATGGATGGATGGATGGATGGATGGATGGATGATGGATGGATGATGGATGGATGCATGGATGAATAGATGCATGGATAATGGATGATTGGATGGATGATGGATGGATGGATGGATGCATGCGTGGGTGGATGATGGATGGGTGGACAGTTAGCGTATTTCCTGGGACCACCTCCTAAATAAGCTATTTTACCCAAATTCTTATCGCGGAGTTGGTTTCTGGGGAGTAATTGGACAAGCACTAATGCCTTCAGTGGCAGGGAAGCGAAAGGCCCCCAGGACTGAGTCTGAGGAGGAAAAGGGGGACGGAGGCTATGGGGCTGGGCAGTGTTGAGGAGGTGGACTCTGCTGGGCCCATGGAAGGCTTTCAATCCAAGGAGTCACATGGTGGGGCCACACAGCGACCTCTCTCTGACTTACAGATGCCATTGTCTCCCTGCCACACGGCCTCCTTTCTGTTCCTTGAGCACTGCAAGCTCAACCCTACCCCAGGGCCTTTGCACCTGCTGTGTCCCTGCCTGGAATACTCACCTGGCTGGCTCACTCAGGCCTCTGCGCAGTGAGGCTTCCTTTATCAGTTGGTCTTAGTCACTCTTCAGCCCATTGCTATTTTTCGATAGCACCGATACAATCTAACGTTATTCTATTTGCTATCTGTTTGATAGTTTGCAGGCTGAGCTCCATGAGACAGGGCTTTGCTGTTCTGTCACTGTATTCTGAGCACCTAGAACTGGGCCAGGTACCTAGGAGGCGCTCATCAAATTTTGTGTGTGTGGGATCGACAGAATTCTTCTCTTTGGAGACCTCAGCCCTGACTGCCTCATTCCCTTTCAGCTCAAGCCCCTCCATCGTTGAGCCGATTTAGCACCCAGCACCCCCACACCAAGTCCCCGGTCAGGTGTTCAGATCCAGGCCAGTCAGCTGTGGCCTGGGAGGTCAGGCTGACCGGGCACATGGGCCTGCCTCGCCCACAGCTGTGGCCAAAGCATACCTACTAGGAAGGGGGCACTGGATGGTATAGATGGGACCCAGGGCAGGCACCCCGGAAATGTTTATAGAAGCCACATGAGCGGCCCGATGTCTAAACCCGCCCCATTAGCCCGGCAGCAGCTGTCCCCTCGGCTCTGGAGAGCCTGGGACGTCGTGGGCAGCCTTGTTTTGCTGATGCAGAAAGCAGGACACTTAGTACCCAGAAGCTCCGCTTGCTGGTGCCCCCGTTCGAATGGTCCCAGCGACGCGGGCGATGGCTGCTTCCAGTGCATGTGCAGAATATCACCCCACTCATCCATAGCGCGAACGTCGTGCAGAGGTTCATCAGACTTTACTTCCCTCCTCTCAGGGGAGCCTTTCAGCTTAGCTGGCTGTTCTAATTTTCTCTCTCTTTGTGTGTGTGTGTGTGTGTGTGTGTGTGTGTGTGTGTGTGTGTGTGCGCGCGCGCGCACACGCGCCTTCCCTGCCAAGAGCCTAGAGCACACGGACAGACCTCTGCAAGGTCTGCAGGTGGCCCAGAAGCGGGGCTGGAACTCTGCGTGGCCAGCATCCCCCAAACCGCAGCGGGGACACAGGGAAGAGTCACAGTCCCGCTTGCCCACATTTTCTCCCTGAGGGACAGGGGTGCTATGCGGGGTGCTGGGCGTTGGGCGGGGGGGGGGGGGGGGGGGGGGGCGGGGGGTGGAGGCCCCTGACCTTTGTTTCCCATTTCTGTTGCTTTGCTGCTGTGGGACTTGGGGCCGTTTCCTCTGACCCACAGTGGGAGAGCGCTTGGCATCCTGGGAAGGCTCGAATCTGACAAGCCAGGGACGTGCTGGGCACAGAGGCGGGCACACGGGGAGAGCTCTGTGCGTGTCAGTTCCTGTCCCTTCGGCTACTGATGCAAAGTAGGAAGCTTGGGAATGGTTACCTCGGGATGAGGTGGAGATGGCGCTTTAGATATCAGGACGTTAATAAATCACATTCATGAGCACAGCTGGCACTCCACTAAATGCTTTAGATGTTCATCCCGCGACACCTCTGGGAGGTAGTAGGTATCCCTGTATCCCCATTTTATAGTTGCAAAATCAAGGCACAGAGAGGTGTAGTGGCTTGCCCAAGGTCACACAGCTGGAAAGTGCCAGAGCTTGGATTTGAACCAGGTCACAGTGATGTGTGGTCGCTCCGGGCTGATCAGGATCTCTGCCCAGCACTGAGGGGAGTCACTGAGGCTCACAGCGTGAGGGCAGGCAAGGTGCGAGGCAGCCATGAGGGTGGAGGGCACGAGGATACAGGCCCGGGAGGGGGTGCGAGGTCTCCCAGCCACCCCCACTGGTCCTGTCAGATGAGAGGCAGGAGTGGCCCCACTTCACCCAGGCCTCTCCGGCGTCCTGCCCGAACGCTGCCGCCCCACCTGGGTCTGCTGGGGTTTCTGTGCAGGAGCGAGCCTGTCGGGGTCTGAGGAGCAGTTGGCAGATCCTGAGAGGTGTTCAGGGCTCTGGAGCGTGGTGGAGTGTGGAAGACGGTGCGTGTGTGTGTGTGCACGTGTGTGTGCCGAGGGCCAGTGTGCACACATGGGGTTGGGGTGCACTCTGTCCCCATAACAGAGCAGGCTCACTGGCTAGAAGAAACTTCTGGAACTAAACTCTCCCAGTGTCACCCTATGTGTTGTCCCCAAGGAGGGCATCCTAGGAAGATGCTGAATGGAAGGTGAATATTTGCAGATCGGCCTGCTTTAACGATGTGTGGGAGAACACGAGACGATGGGATTGACTCCGAGGGATTCAGCTATGACGCACCTCCCGCCTCCCATGGCAAAGCCGCAGGCGGGGGAGGGGGGGGGGAGCCGCCGGCCGAGAGGGCAGCTCTCTGCTCCGAGCACCTCGGTCTCTTGGCCTGCTCCGCAGCGTGCACTTCTGGGGGCTGGCTTGTTCATTCACCTACGGCCTTGTTTGTGGCTCCTCCTCCCGTGTGCAAACCGGAGAGCTTGTCCTCCTCGGTGCCCATTCTGTCCACCTAGGACCACAGGGGCTCAGTGAGTTACTCCCTGTCCATGACAATGACATCATTAATGACGCACAGCGTTTACAGTGCCCCTGCTGCCGGCACTTTACCGATGTGCGCTCAGTCCTGTGGGAGACGGAGGAAATAGACCAGGGCTGGAACTAACTGTGGTTTACTGGGCCTCAGTTTTCCTGGCTGGAAAATGGGCCAACATTTTTTTTCTCAAAGCTTTGTCCTAAGGATTACATGAGATGATGCAATTAAGTTTCTGGCACAAAGCTGGTGTCCCCTGCTCCCTACCCCCACCCTCTCCGGACACCCCGCTCTGTGCAGGGGAGACACGCCCTGCCTGGGAAGGGGTGCAGTGCACGCTGCATGCTGGAGGCGCTGGGGAATCCTGCCTGAAGATGGGTTTTGTTTGGACCCCATGGTAGTTCTAAAATTCTTAAATTTTGTCTGAGTTTTAAAAATCAGATTTCATGGTTTAAAATATGAAGGTTTTGGACTTGTGATGAGAAAGCAGAGGGTCTGGCCACGCTGGGCCCCAGTTCCTGCACAATGGGCTGCAGCGGGAGCACCGGCCCTCGGAGCACCATGGGGCTAGGCCAGTCAGCGGAGTGCCAGGTGCCCTCATGCGTCTGCGGGCAGGTGACTCGGGGGCGGGGTGGGGGGACTGAAGCCCGCGGGGAGGTAGAGTAGAAAAGCCTCCACAGAGGAGACCCTGAGCCTCACCAGCCAGGTGGGCAGTGGCTGCGAGAGGGCAGTGTGGGCACAGGCCTCAGCTGGGAGGGGAGCGCACGCAGTGCTGAGGAAAAGCAGCAGCTGGTGTCATGGGAAAGCCGAGGAGCGGGGAGTGGGACCTGCTCACGTCCTCCCGCAGGGGCTGGGGTGGGGCTGGCAGGCTGGGATGAGAAGGTGGAGTAGGAACCCGCCCAAACTCCTCCTCTTGGGTGCCAGCCCTCCCCGGGCTGAGGCCGGCGCAGAAGTGGGTGCAGGGGCCCCGCCCAGCAGCTCTGCTCTCCTGTCTGCTGTGGGGAACCTTCCAAAGGGCGTGTCTCCCTTTCCTCGCCTGCCACTCACAGCAGGGCCTGCCTCTGCCCTCCGCCCCACACCCCAGAAAGAGCTCCCATCAGCCCCTCCCTGCTCCCCTCCCGACTGCCCCTCCTCCGCCCTCATAGGGCGAGGCCCAGGCCAGTGCTGGGCCTCCTCTCTCCTCACTTGGCATCAGCCTCGGCGGCCACACCTGTGCCAGGGCTCCCACTCTTCCCTCCAGACCTGGCTCCATGTCCAGCTGCCTCCCTGGCGTTTCCACTTTGGATTCTCAAAGGCACCGGAAATCAGCGTGACCAGGACACCATGATGGTGCTGCATCCCAGTCCTATCCCAGCGTCTCTCACGGTGCCCGGCTTGTGCCAGCCAGACGTCTGCACGTGCTGGCGCAGTGTCCAGCTCACCCCACTCCAAGGCACTTCACTACAGCTGCCCATGCCCTGTCTCCCTCCCTCCCTCCTGCACTGAGCTCCCTGTAATTAATCCCACACCCACTGTACCCCCATCTGTCCTCCCCCCAAGCAGAATGACCATGTACCTGCACCCCCATCTTCCTGCTTAAAACAGTGAGGTGACCTCCCACAGCTCCGGACAGAGGTCCCGCTCCTCACTGACCCTCAGGCACTGCCCCTGCCCGGCCCCAACTGGCCCGGTCCCTGCTGCACACAGCACCCCCTGGACCTCACAGTCCCACACCAGTCACTCCCCTGCCTCCGCGTTGCTCCTGGACTGCCCCCCTCTCTGCCCTGGAGCACCCCATTGCCCCCCTCTCTGCCTGGAGCACCCGCATTGCCCCCCCTCTGCCTGGAGCACCTCCATTGCCCCCCTCTCTGCCTGGAGCACCCCATTGTCCCCCCTCTGCCCTGGAACACCCGCATTGCCTCCCTCTCTGCCTGGAGCACCCGCATTGCCCCCCCTCTGCCTGGAGCACCTCCATTGCCCCCCTCTCTGCCTGGAGCACCCCCAGTGCCCCTTCTCTGCCTGGAGAACCCCCATCCTGGCCTTGATGCTGGGCCTTCACGTCGAACCTCAAGTATCAATTCCAAACCCCACCAGACCCTGCCTGTCTTCTCGCAGCCCCTGGGGCCTCGTCCCCGTCTCCCCGTCTCCCCGTCTCCCCGCAGTTACTCCTGCAGGCTCCGTGAAGGAGGACACGTGCCCACTCCCTCTCTGTTCAGGAGCGCGGGGAGGGGGGCAGTGGCAGCAGAGAGGAGGCCTCTCGGAAGGAGCCTCTGGGCCCTGTCCCTGGCCAGTCTGTCAGGCCAAGGTGACCTTTGCCCTCTGGGAGCTGCCTCTCCCCAGCCCGCCGAGCACCGCCACGCTCGGTGCTCGCCGCTGTGGCCCTGCTCCCTGGCTCGCTGCCCTCGTGGCCAAGGCTCGGCTGTGGACGGGCGTCGGAAACAGACCGAGGCGGGTGCTTTCACGCTGCCCTGGGCCTGGGGCGCCCGTGCGGCTGGGAGGGTGGGGGTGGCTCCACTAATGCCAGCGATTGCTTTTCTCGTAATAATATCTGCCAGGCAGTTCCGGAAACCATCTCCAGGCGATCATATCGAGGCATTTCTTTTTAAAACGCAATATTGGAGAAACGGGGAGAAAACTGTCAGCGCCGCACGAGGACGAGGGGAGGCCTGACACGCGAGAGCTTATCTCCTCCGCGGCCCAGTGTTTTGTTTAGGAGGTGATTGCTCGTAAAATGGGAAAAGAAAAGAGAATCCTTAGGAAACCCATTTATCCTCCCCTCTCTCGGAATGGCACTGCGACGCACCGAGTCCGCGTTTCCTGCCTGTGGCCACTTATTCGCCGACGTTCCTGTTAATTCCGTCCCTTATTCTGCTGGAAACGGAGGGTGAAAAATCGCCATTCCCTGTCCCCGCGCCTGTGCCTGAGACCCCACCCCGAGCCCGTGCCAGCCCTCAGCCTCCGTTCCACTTGCCCTGCTTGAGGAGCGGCCCTCGCACCTCATCACTCTTATTGGGGCCATTGAAACCGCTGTTCCCCGCCCCCCCCCAGGAGTGCGGAGCCCGGGAAGTGGAGTGGCACGGAGCCCTCGCCGGCTCCCACAGTTAGATCAGTCGGTGGCTGACCGAGGCCGTGAAGGGAAGGCGAAGGGCAAGACCGGTCCTTGTGGTGCGGACTGACCAATGGGAAGTGGGAGGAACGTGTGAAGGACAGCTGCTCCCAGTTCCTCCTAAACATCAGTGGCCGAGGCGGGGGGCGGGGGGGGGGGGGGGGTGTTGGCTGGCAGGGCTCCGGGCGGCCTCATGCCCGGCCTCATGCCCGACCGTCAGCAGTGCTGCCCCCTGGTGATGCCCTTGCAGGCAGCACTTGGGGGGCACACTGGATGGAGGCCTGGGTCCCTGGAGCCGTGAGGGGATGACTGGGCCGAAGCCTGCAGAGGCCGCCGCTCGCCCAAAGCGGGGTCCAGCGCCTGGCTCCTCAAAGGTGGCCCCGGCCCGATGGCATGAGCCTCGCCCGGGAAGCTGTTAGAAATGCAGACGCTCAGGCCCCTGCCCTGCCCAATCAGACCTGCATTTAACCGGCTCCTCAGTGGGCACTCCAGTTCCGGAGTCCCTGGCTGGAGGATGGAGCAGAGGCCGCCGGCTCAGGCCCCGGAGGAGGGCGTGGCGGGCGGAGGCGCCCGCGAAAAGAGGGTGCCGCAGGCCAGCCCCCGACTCCAGGGTGGTCCTGGCCGGTGCCCACGTGCCACGTCCACGGTGATACAAGGACAGACGTCGGGACGAGTGTGGGGAAGCGTTCTCTGAGAGTGATATTGCTGCTGCGCCCACCCTTGCCTTTTGTGCGTATTTGTTTTCATTTCATTTTCCAGTTTATCATATTTTATTTAAAAAGAAGTCCCAGGTAGATTGAAAATTAAGGCGGAAACCCAGATCTTTGTCACATAATTGGAGAAGCAGGGCACGTAGGCTGTCAGTTCACACCAGGAAGTGCCTGGAGACGGGGACAGTCGCCAGGCTGGGCCATAAGGGGGGCCGGGCTGTGAGGGGGCCTGGGAGGAGCCGTGCGGGAGCCCTGTGCTGGGGAGGCAGGGATAACACCTTTTGGCCCTGCCAGTGCCCAGGCTGCAGTGGCCACACTTGGCCTTGGAATTAGGTGCGAAGGCACTGGGGAGGCTGCCAACGAGACATCGGCTCTAGTCCACCCTCGAACCCCCAGATCTGCGGGGCCCCCCTGCCTGCATCACTTGCCTGCCTCCTGTCTGCTCTTAAAAAGAGCAAACACCCAGCCCCAGTCAGATTCCAGCTGTTGTGGGTCACAGGGGCAATGCCGGTGGCAGGGCAGCCACCCCCTGCACGGCTGTGCGCACAGCAGCCGGCAGTTCCGGTAGCCGGGCCGGGTGGTCCCCAGCCCCGCTCCCCACCAGGCCCTCACCGTGCAGGCACCGAGGCTGGGTCAGAGAGAATCCCGCCAGCCGGGGTCTGCGGACACGGTGGACACACGCTCCAACCCCAGGGACCAGCACCCCCGGGTTCAGGTCCCAGCCCTGCCACAAGCCAGCGGCACGCCTGTCACTTCATGTCGGCCACGCTGGGAGCAGCCACCCACGGAAGCCCATGACCCCTGCACCGGGCCCTCCTGCCCACCGGAGAGCCCGTTGCCAGCACACGCTACACTCTGCAGGGTACAAGCTGGTCGCAGCCTCAATTGCACACACAGCCTGGGGGTGATGGGGGTCATGGGGGTGCTGCCGCTGGGATACAGTTGAGTGGGTGCAGGCAGACCCACAGTAACGAGGATGTAAACAGTTTGCCAGTTCATTTGTCTCCCACTGGGAAGTGTGAGCGGGCACCTCTGCTATAGTCACCACTCCCTGGGACTCACTCCCCGCCCCGGCCCCAGCGTCCTCTCATGGAGCTGCTGGCCCTCCTGGTCCCCGCGGGAGACCCTCCTCAGGCAGAAGCAGTGCTCTGGCCCCGGTGGTTCCCCGTGCCCTGAGTCTGCGGCTTTTCTGTTCCTCCCACAGCATCTTCTCAGGCCACAGCAGGTCAGGTCCACGTGATGGATGGAGGAGTGGTGTGTGTGGGGGGGAAGCATTGGTTAATACGGTAAAATCACATCCTTCCTCGTCAGGAACTAGGAGGTGGAGTCCGAGGGACAGACCACAGAGGCCCCAGAGAGAGGATGAGGACGGTCGGGACACAATGAGGTGGTGCCCAGTGCCGAGCAGGCGCTAAGAGCTCTCAGCAGAGGAGTGGCCCCTCTACCTAGTCCCACAACCCCCAGGACAGATGCATTATTGTGCCCATTTGTCAGATGAGAAAGTCAAGGCTCGAGATGATAGGGATGTGCCCAGACTCAAAGAGCTCACAGACCCGTAGAGGAAGCAACACAGTGCGTGCTTGGAGGCCTGGGGGCCCGGGGGCCACCTGCTGCCCCTTCTGAGCACTGTTTACCCCAAGCACCCCAAGCACCCCAGGCACTTGTTTAATTCCCCACGCCATCACGTGAAAAAGGAAAAAGGCCTGTCTTCAGAAAGCACGTAACCTTTTCTGCGGGAAATTACAGTTCAAATCAGAGGACATTGTCCCCTAGTGACATCTGTGGTTGTTCCTTTTCTTTCTACACAAAGCTCAGCACCTGGGGACCCCCAGCTGCCCCCCAGTGGGCTTCCCTTAGCCTCAGGGGCCTTCTCCTCATGTCCCCCCTCCCTCCTGCCTCCTTCCCTCCCTCCTTCCTTGGTAACATCCCTGGGGCCTCCTTGTGCCAAGCAGGGTGCTAGGCCCTGAAGCCACAGGTGGAGAACGAGAGAAACTGCACCCTTTTCCTGTCTGACTTTAAAATGCCTGGTGCCCACCAATGACAGACACACCTGTTCTGGGCCCTCATGCTGTGGGCGCAGCCACACAAGCGGCAGCGAGGTGGTTGTCCTCCCTGTCACTCCCACCACCACTCTGGGCCATTGCCGCACGGAACACTCCAAATCACGGAGATTCAGAGTAGGCAAGCCGCCCAGGTGAGCCGCCCAGGCGAGCCGCCCAGGCGAGCCGCCCAGGCGACCTGCCCAGGTGAGCTGCCCAGGTGAGCCGCCTCAGCTCTGATCCCTGCTCACCACAGGCCCATGGTCTCAGCTGTGCCCAAAGCATCCCTTGTCCTCAGGTTTCCTTCCTGTCAGCCCTTGTTAACTGCTGTCAAACATTAGCCTTCACTAGACGTCTGCCAAGATCCTGCACATGACTTATTTTCACAGGTGAACCTGGTGGTGGGGCCGTGTTTGTGCAGGGAAACCAGCTCTTTCCAGTCGGCAACACGGCACAGCAGACAGGCGGGCAGCCCCTTGGATCCCGCTCGGCTCTGAGGGGTGAGCTCGTACTGTGGGCTTTGGTCAGCTTCGGGGTCACCTCCTCCATGAAGCCTGCTGGTCGCCACACCTGGGGCAGGCTCCCGCCACCTGGTGATTAAAGCTCCCGGGACTCCAGCGGGTCTCCAGGTTGAGAACCACTGGCTGGACGGCTCCCGCAGGCCAGACCCAGCCACACCTGCTGTCAAAGAGCCACGACTAAATACACGCCCACTTGTTCGAATGGTGTCTGCAGCCGCCTGGAGCTGAGGGCAACTGAGAGCTGTGACAGAGACCATGTGGCCCCCGAGCCTCGCACACTTACCATCGAGGCCTTTGTAGAAAATGTTTGCCAACTCCTGGGTTAGGCAGTTAGTCCACCCGTATTCCTAACATCCGCTTGTTTAGCCTTCGCAGCTCAGTTGTCACTCTGTGTGTGTGTGCAACAGGCAGGAACTCCTCCAGGGCAAGGACCCTCTGAGTCGCGTTCCCTGTGGCCCCGCGGGCAGCACCAGGCCTGGTCCACAGCAGCTGCTCCCTCATTGGCAGGTGTCCTTCGATATGTTAGCTGTTGAACTCTGGGGTGTCTTAGCCACAAGGTCTGGGTGACCTGGGAGAGCAGGGGCCATGCCGGGCGGGGCTGGTTCTTGCCTTAAACATCAGCGCCCTTGCTCACTGGCCCACCCCCCAGGCGGAGGCTCTCAGCGGGCCCCAGGAGGGGCCCAGCATGAGGCGGGGAGGGAGGTGATTTCAGGGGAAGAAGCCCTGAGAACTGGGAGCCTAGAATGGGTCAAGGTTAAGGCTGTGAAACACAGACTGGGCTGGCAGGAGGCGCTGGGAGGAGGATGGGCTTGGGGACCTGTCCAGCTGCTGGAGCCCAGTGCAGCCCCCTGACGGGGGGCCTCCAGCCGGAGCACCTCTGAGGACGGGACGCAGCACCGTGCTGGGCGCACAGGCAGCATTGCTCAGAAGAGCGAAAACACAGGGAAGACACCTAAACGTTCATCGACAGGGTATTGAATGTTATTATCTTCACAAACAACTTTCAGGAAAAGAGATGAGTGAGATTTACATGTACTGATATAGAAAGAGGATGGAAAGTCATGGGTAAGTTAAAAAAATCAGGTTACAAAAAAAGGTGTGTTGAATTTCAGGCTATTAATATACTAGTAAGGATTAATTCTGAGAAACACTGCTCCTCGGAGGCGTAATTGCAGGACTCTGCTCTCCTGGTGCGGTTGGAGGTTTTTTTGAACAAACCTGTGCTATCAGGAAAGTAGCAAAGATGTTCCAGTAAAAGACAGAAAGGGAACGTCTTCCCTGACGGTGACCTTCGCAGCGTCCGCACTCGGCCTCTGTGCCGCCCTCGGCCTCCCAGCCACAGGGGCCTGTAAACCAGGGCTGTGCCCAGAGCTCGCTCCCTGCAGCCAGGCTGCCCTTTCGTGCGGACAGCGCGGGCAGGCCTCAGTGGCCCCTGGTCCACGCCTGTCATTTTCTAACTGGAGTGCCAGCTCGCCTCCCCACTGGACGGGGTTGTGCAGGAACAAGAGGTGAAAGGACAAAGCAGCAAATGGGGGAGGGGGGGAGGAGGCATTTGCTTGGAGAGGATGGAGACTCCTGGCATGGAGCAGAGGGGTGGCAGTGGGAAGGCGAGAGGTGGAGGAAAGGGGAGACACCGAGGGCACAGAGAGAGTATGGGGAGGCCCTGGGAGGGAGACGTGGGGAGGGAGGTTTGGGACAGCTGTAAGGGACTGAAAGGCAGGGCAGGGGGAGATATCAGGATGTGGGCCATCGGTGGAGCTGGGGTGCTCTCGGTGCTCTTAGGGGACACAGTGATTGCCATGGAGTCTTCGGGGACCAGGCTGCGTTTCGCTAAGGGGGATGCACATTTGGGCGGGGCCACGTGGAGCTCTGCGATTCGTGTGGGTGAGTGCAGTGTGGGCCTATGGCCCTGCCCACTCTCGGCTCGGTCATCGGTGGGGTGGGGTGAGGGTCTCGGCCTGGAGCCACCGCCGCCCCCACCCTGACCCTGTCAGCTGTGCGCAGGGCTTGCAACTCCTGCCACACGGGCTCAGGCGGCCCCTCTGGAACCGGCGTGATCTTGGCTGCCAGAGGAGGAGGCCATGATGGGCATCCCTCCCGGCGGCACTGTGGCGGGAGAAGCGGGCTCTGTTTGGATGTGGACATGGCTTTAGGAAGAGTTTTCATGTCGTCAGGCAAAGTGACACGGTAATAAGTCCATAGCCCCAAGCCAGAAAACAGAGGGAAGTTGAAAAAGGAAGCTCCAGATTTAACCCCATATAGTCTCATTATCCAGGGTTCATCGCCATCAGGCTTTTGGTATACATTCAGCTAAATAAATGTTTTTGTTGTTAATCCTCACCTAAGGATATTTTTTTCCAGTTGCTTTTTAGAGAGAGTGGAAGTGAGGAAGGGAGGGGGGGAGGGGGAGAGAGAAACATTGATGTGAGAGAGACACACTGATTGGTTGCCTCCCGCATGCACCCAACTGGGGCTGGGAATCGAACCTGCGACCCTTCGGTCCAAGGGCCAACACTCTAACCATTGAGTTAACCGGCCAAAGCCAGCCAAATTGCTTTTGCAGATCAGTGCATCATTTTTTAAACAAATCAAACCACGCGCATTCTTTTGTAGCTTGCCGTCTGCAGGTACCTGAGCCTCCTTTTGTGAGCGCACATGGGCTTGCACCTTGGTTCTGCCTCTAACCTATCAGCTGTCGCACCTTGTCAGTCACATCACCCTCCAGTGCCTCTGTTTCTCCATCAGGAAAGCGGAAATGACGCTCACAGGGCGGTGGGAGGGCCCGGGCGGGGTGCGAAGCTGCCCTGCAAAGTGCTCTCCAGAGGGCGGGCTGCGCCAGTGTCCGCCAGCTCAGCCGCTCCTCCTCACAGGCCTTTGCTTCTTTGTTTCCAGGTTCGAGAAGGGGGACCGGCGCGAGGAGGAGGACCTGCGCTTAGATTGCCGCCACGAGAGATACCCAGCCCGTAAGTGGCCTCGTCCTGGGAGCCTGTGCCGATTCTGGGCCGTCTCTGGAGAAAGGACCCGGGAGATGAGCCGGGCGGCCCTCTCCCTGACCCTGCGTTCTCCCCCAAGCACGCCCTACAGATGGGGAAATTGAGGCTGGTGTCTCAGCGGAGCAAGTCCTCTGCAGGCAGCGGCGGCCCACACGGCGGGGGTGGGAATGCTAAGCAAGCCAGAGGGAGACTGAGAGCTGATGACAGGCAGGCTCGCCGCAGCTGAAGTCCCAGCCTGGGCCAGCCATCGGCCCCGGGAGACGGCCCTGTGTGGAACTGGCCAGGTCAGGGAGGTGACGGTGGACAGGATTTGTCTGAGCTGCGATGCTCCTGGCAGCTTCGTGTGCCTCACTGTGGGGACACACAGACAGAATCTAGGGCAGCCGTTCGGAAAGACATGTCTGGGCCAGAAAGCAGAGGGGAGTAAAGAGAGCAGGACCCGCTCCAGACAGGAAAGGGAAGAGCCGACGTGAGACTGGGGTTAAAGGGGCAGAATCTCCGCTGAGCTCCTGAATGCCCTCCATGTGCTCCCTGCCCACCCTGCCCAGCTGAAGGCCTTCTCATGCCTGACCTCCTATTCTTGCCGGCCCCCAACCCCTACAGAAAGTACGCTCCACATTTTGCAGACAAGGAAATTGAGGCCCAGAGAGGTGGAGTAACTTGCCTAAGGTCACACAGCTCAGAGAGTCCGTGGCAGTCAGAGCAGGCGCTGCCAGTGCCTGGCCCACGTCGCAGCTTTCAGGAAGCTCAGTGTCTTCCAACTGCCAGAGTCCAGGTCTCGGAGGCTGGGGCTTCGCCTACCTGCACCCACAGAGGGCGGGCCGCTCCCTCGCCCCCAGGGTGGGTCGCCATGAGACCTGTGCTTTGCACCTCAAGGTCATCCCCCCTCTTGAATTCCTACCTCAGGTCTGCTTCTGGGGAGACCCAGACTAAGACGATTTAAACTCAGGCCTGTCTGACTCCAACTCCTGTGATCCTAGCAGCGGAGTGAGAATGGCTGTGCCTGGAGGGAGTGGATGGAGGTGGGGGTGGGGAAGCCTGCTGGAGAGGAGAGGAGAGGAGAGGAGAGGAGAGGAGGAGAGAGAGAGGAGAGGAGAGGAGAGGAGAGGAGGGAGAGGAGAGGAGAGGGGAAGGGAGGGGAGGACAGGGGAGGGGAAGGGAGGGGAGGACAGGGGAGGGGAAGGGAGGGGAGGACAGGAGAGGAGGGGAGGAGAGGAGAGGAGAGGAGAGGAGAGGAGAGGAGAGGAGAGGAGAGAGAGAGAAGAGAAGAGAAGAGAAGAGAAGAGAAGAGAAGAGAAGAGAAGAGAAGAGAAGAGAAGAGAAGAGAAGAGAAGAGAAGAGGAGAGGAGAGGGTCTGGCTTCTCTGGGAGGAAAGGGGCTCCTGCAGGAGCCACCAGCCAGGAGGACGACCTGCCTGTAGGAGGTGGCTCCTGGGTTGACCCTGGGCTCACACCCTGGTCAGTGGCAGGTGTCTGTGCCAGGGCAGAGGGCTTCCTGGAGGAAGGGGCGAGAACCAGGGTGTGGAGGCAGCTGGGAGCACATGCCTCAGAGATAAGCCAGCAGAGAGCCCAGGAAGCATATGGCAGGGACAAAGGGAGAGCCTGGCACACAGTAGAGTGCCCCTGGCTCCCCGCTGGGCTTAGCCGCCCCAGAGCCCCTGCAGGGTGGGCAGGACACCCTGTGGGAAAAAGCCAGGGGCTCTTTTGGGGGCAGCTGGGGAGCTGGGAAGAGGGAAGGCCAAAGGGATCCAGCCCGGCCCTAGCAGAGAGCCCTGGAATTAAGAATGAGGAGACCCAGGGCCGGGGGCACCACGGAAGCCCTGCAGCCCCAGCCCAGGTCCCACAGTCTCCCCCATCTGCTGCCCGGCTCGCCTCCTGATGGGGAGGGAGCATCGGATGCATTGGCTGGGTCAGCAGCCTGCGCAGAGTCCACCTGCGCTCCTTCCACAAGCGCTCACTGCGTCTGCTCTGAGCTGGTCCGTGCTGGTGCTGGATGGGCCGCGGGAGCAAGGCGGGCACAGACCGCGGGAGCCAGGCGGGCACAGACCGCGGGAGCCAGGCGGGCACAGACCGCGGAAGCAAGGTGGGCACAGACCGCGGGAGCCAGGCGGGCACAGACCGCGGGAGCCAGGCGGGCACAGGCTGCAGGAGCCAGGCGGGCACAGACATTGGGAGCCAGGCGGGCACAGACCGCGGGAGCAGGGCGGGCACAGACCACGGGAGCAATGGTGGGCACAGACCGCGGGAGCCAGGCGGGCACAGACATTGGGAGCCAGGCGGGCACAGACATTGGGAGCCAGGCGGGCACAGACCGTGGGAGCCAGGCGGGCACAGACTGCGGGAGCAGGGCGGGCACAGGCCGCGGGAGCCAGGCGGGCACAGGCTGCGGGAGCCAGGTGGGCACAGACCGCAGGAGCAGGGCGGGCACAGACATTGGGAGCCAGGTGGGCACAGGCTGCGGGAGCCAGGCGGGCACAGACCCCGGGAGCCAGGCGGGCACAGACCGCGGGAGCAGGGCGGGCACAGACCGCGGGAGCAGGGCGGGCACAGACCGCGGGAGCCAGGCGGGCACAGACCGCGGGAGCAGGGCGGGCACAGACCGCGGGAGCCAGGCGGGCACAGACCGCGGGAGCCAGGCGGGCACAGACCGCGGGAGCAGGGCGGGCACAGACCGCGGGAGCCAGGCGGGCACAGACCGCGGGAGCCAGGCGGGCACAGACCCCGGGAGCCAGGTGGGCACAGACCGCAGGAGCAGGGCGGGCACAGGCCGCGGGAGCCAGGCGGGCACAGACCCCGGGAGCCAGGTGGGCACAGACCGCAGGAGCAAGGCGGGCACAGACCGCGGGAGCCAGGTGGGCACAGACCGTGGGAGCCAGGCGGGCACAGACCGTGGGAGCCAGGCGGGCACAGACCGTGGGAGCCAGGCGGGCACAGACCGCGGGAGCCAGGCGGGCACAGACCGCAGGAGCCAGGTGGGCACAGGCCGCGGGAGCCAGGTGGGCACAGGCTGCGGGAGCCAGGCGGGCACAGACCCCGGGAGCTGGCGGTCTAGGGAGAGGAGCAAGCAGAAGGGACCCCAGAAACAAACAAGACACCTCAGGGGCTAAGGGCAGCGTGTGATGGTGGAGAGGAAGCAGACAGGCGGCTCCTTTAGAGCCACGCCTCCGAGGAGGGGGACGGAAAGGATGAGAAGGAGTCGGTCAAATAAAGGGCCAGGCAGAGGGGCGGTGGGGGGCACAGCCCGGGGGCAGGAGCAGCCAGGCCTGGGAGCCAGGTGGCCGTGGCAGGAGGTGGTGGGAGTGGGAGGCGGGGCTGGAGGTAGGGGGCAGCCGTGGGAAGAGGGGTGTCGTGGGGACCCCGGGCATTTTGAGCAGGGAAGAGACTACTCAGATTATACATCTACGTCTGTACTGCACACCTAGATCTATACAGGCGAGCAAAAGCAGGTTTACAGTTGTGAGTGCGCAGTGGCTATTCCTGTATTACCATGTATTAACTATTCTGTTATTTCCCAACAGTGGGCCTACTTTTGCCCACGCCTGCATATTCCTCAGTCTATTTATCTGTGTCCCTGTCCTTATCCGTCCCTCCCTCCACCTGCAGGCGGGAAAGGCGGGAGGGGAGCTGGACACGGGCTGGCACAGCTTAGCGGGTGTTGCTCTGATTCCCGGGAGAGACGGCGGCAGCAGCCGGAGATGGAACGGAGATCAAAGCGGGGGGAGGGGGGGTTCTTTGCTGGAAGAATTGTCGGTGTCGTCGTTTGGGTTCGGGAGGTTGGGTTGTCGTAGTTTGTTGTCGGTTAAGGATTCGACAGCAAGTAGCTTGCTTGGTGACCTCAGAACCCAAGTGGGAGCAGGCGCGGGGACGAGGCAGGGCAAGGCCGATGGCGGTGAACGCCCATTGTCCAGCCGCCAGCGCTGTCCCCACCACCAGGGCCTTGGGCAGCCAGTGCGGAGCACACGCGTCCGAGTCGTCCTCCAGACGGGACAGCACGTCTGGGTCGTTGTCCGAAGCTGCGGGTGGCCCAGGGTGAGAGTCGCTGGGGGCGGTAGGGAGCCTGTGCGGGAGGCCAGCAGTGTGCCCACCTCAGTGCCATGGGGAGGACCGGTGTGTGGGCACGATGGCTTCACCCACGTCCAGTCTGAGGGCGGGCAGGCTAGGGATGGAGATAGTGGAAAGCAAGGGGCTGCCGGGACCCTTCAGGGAAAAGGGTGGGGGGAGGCAGTGAGGCAACCAGGTCCTAACTCCCTGGGGCCCACGGAGAAGCTGGGGAAGCAGGGGGACGGGCTGTGAAAAACTGTCAGCTGCTGCTCCCCCAAGGTCCCCAATTCCCAGCCTCTCAGGGAAGCAAAGACCCTCAGACCCGCCGCACCTCTGCCAGGCGTGCCTTTCACCAGGGAGCCGAGCTGGCAGCGACGGCTGATTCTCCCGGGGGCCGGGGAGGCGCTGGGGACCCAGAGTTAAAAGAATGAGGAAGAGCTGGTTTGGCTCAGTGGACAGAGCATCAGCCAGGTTGGATTCCAGTCAAAGGCACATGCCCAGGTTGCGGGCTCGATCCCCATTGGGGGGCGTGCAGGAGGCAGCTGATCAGTGGTTCTCTCTCATCATTGCTGTTTCTCTCTCTTCCTCTCTGAAATCAATCAGTGTATACATAAAAGAACGAGGAAGAAAAGGGCCCATCTGCTGTCGGATGGAGGAGCCGGCCCGAAAGTGTCGGAATGCCCGTGTGTGGTCACTTTAATTATTCTAAAGGGGCTGCTTCCGTGGCCACAGGAAAGTTGTTTATTCATTCACCTACTAGTAGTGAACAAATCTTTACTACAGATGCTGCCCTGGGTGGGACCCGTGCTGAGCATGGGGAGAGATAAGGCCTGATCCTGGGCCGGCAGCTCCCAGGCCACCGCTGTGCCATGTGACCTGAGCTACACTGGGGTCAACCCAGGCGCCTGGTCTGGCCGGGGGTGAGGGTGGGTGCAGGAGAGGGAGGGCCGGGCCGGGGACTTAGTCGGGGGTGGTCCAACCTGCTGGGATCCCAGTAACCAGCGAGAAGAGTCAGGCCCCAGGTCTGCTGATGTACCTCAGCCTTGTGCACCTGCTGAGGGCATCACATCTACCCACTCATTTAATCCTAAATACAGCCCATTTCACAGACAGGGACAGCGAGGCCCAGGGAAGGGGAGCTGTGCCAGGAGATGGCTGGTCTGGGATTTGCATGGAGCCCATTTGGCTTCAGAGGCCATACCCTGAGCCACCAGGGTGAGCTTCCACATGTCAGTCAGCGGGTCGCCGTGCTGGGACACCCCGCCTGCCAGGCGGGGCAGTCTGTGAGGGTACAGGGCACAGCCACCGTGGACTGGTCCTCACAGAGCTCCTGGGCTGGGAAAGCAGCCCAATCTGACCGTCCGGGGAATGACGCCATCTCCAGAACGCATCCTCTTCGCCACTAGTGGGTTTTTGGCCAAGAAAGTATTTTGGAGATGCCTGGGCAGGTTTTGCAACATTTCTGCACCCAGCAGCTGCTCAGCTTTGGTGGTGGGCTGACTTTTGGGCACCGTGGACTGGGGAGGAGGAATGCCGGGAGCCCGAGTTATCACACACGTGCTGTGAGCGGGTCTCTGCTGAGCCCTTCGCAGGCGCGTGGCGGCAGCCTGGGAAGGGAGGACAGCTATGGTGCACGTGGAAACTAAGGCGCTGAAAGGCAAAGGGACTTGGTGGAGACCTTCAGTCCCCTGGGGGCACAGCGCAGCTTGCGGTAGAGCTTTCCCTCACCCTGGGGGCCAGCCTGTCCCGCTCTGGTGCCCTGAACCCCTCGACCGAGGTTCTCTCACCCTGGCCTTTCTTGAACAGACGAAACATTGCCTTCAGAGGGCCTCTGCGCCTGCTGTCCTCTCTGCCCGGAATGCTCTCCCTCTAACGCCCTGCATGGCTGGCTTCGTCTCATCTTTAGTCTCGGCCAGCAGGCCACTTGCTCAGAGAAGCTGCCCCTGCTGCCCGCCGTCGCCTGGTTTTCTGTCCATCCAAGTGTCTGTCCCACTTGGACCTTTCACATGGACATGCTTGCGTTTGGCTGTTTTCTCTCCCCGCTGGGTTCCATGGGAACAGGCACCCTGTCTTGTTTTGTTCGTGTCTGTATCCCGAGAGCCTAGAACAGTGCGTGGCACACAGTAGGTACTCAACGGCTGGCTCTGACCTCCAATTCCCTCCCACCCGAGCAGCCGCCGTGACATGAGCAGCGACATTTGCGTTGGTTATCTTAAATTGGTTCCTGTTTCTTAGGCTGCTGTGATATGGATTCTGCCACGATTTTTAATTCTTTTTTTCCGGAGGAAAGCGTTTGCTTCTGAAACCTGCCTTTGGGGCTTTGCAGGGCCACCAGCTCGCTCAGAAGCACATCAGATGTGACATTTGACGGAGCGGCTGCTGCCTTATTGTCCAGGTGTCTGCATCTTCCTTTCAGGGGCAACTGGGGTTTGCAACTGATTGCAGCTGTCAAGTTCAATGCCCAAGACACGCTTTTGATTTTGCCAGGTGTGTCTGGGAGGCTGAGCTGGGTGAGGCTGTCGCGCGCTGGCGACAGAGGTGGCTTCTGGGAGCTCCGTCTAGACGAGTCTCTGCCGCCGCTGCCCTCAGAACAGCGAAGGGAATTGCAAGAAAGACTTTGCTGGACCCGGAGCAACTTGGCATTTTTATTAGATCAAGATCAAATCCAATGGAGTCCCGCTGAAGTCTGCTCCTTTATTAAAATGGAAACAGACACTATTTCTGAAATTAGTATCAATGCCAACTTGTTGGGCACACAGACAGGCTTGCAGCTTGGCAATGCCTGGCATGGGGGTGGAGAGGTCCAAGCCAATGTCAGCATCAGAATCACCTGGGGCAGGGGGAGGGGAATGCTCCTTAAATGCAGATCGCCAGGCCCAGCCCTGGATTTGGGGCTCAGGGGGGCTGGGCGGGGCCTGGGGTTCACATTTCTAACGTGTCCCCAGAGATGCCGCTTTTGCCGGCCCACAGACCAAGCCCCAAGCAGCACTCGCCCCGGCCAACACCTGCCCCTCTGAGTTGCTTTGTCCCTTGCCTGGGCTATTCAGCGGTTCTGGGTGGAAATTGCTGCTCTAGGGCCAACGCCCTGGCAATCCTCCTCCTAAGGCACAAACCTGACCATGCCTTCCTCACCCCCAGCTCCACACCCTCCTGTGGTGGCACCGGGTGGCGGCTGGCGCTGGGCCGGGCCCTCTGGCACGTCCCCGCCGAGACCTCCCCTCACCCGCCCATCACGGCTTCATCTTTCTTCAGCCACTCACCACGCTGAGTCGTCTTTGGGAACTCTCTCTCTCCACTGGAACGGAGATGTCCCTGGACGGGGACCTCGCTGCCACGTTCATGGGCAGCCCCATTGTGAGCAGTAGTCTGTCGCCAGTGCCTTCCGGGACGGACGACGCCCTGGCCTCAGGCAGTGTGGCTCTGAGGAGCAGGTCCAGTTACAGGTGGGGACCCTTGGCGTCCCAGAAACAAAGCCATGTTCCTGGCCGACTCCACACGGAAGGTGCCACTGTTCCTCGTATGCCCGTTTTTGCGTGAGGCCGTGTTCCTGCAATCACTCCTGACTCCAAGAAACACTTGGGGCAGCTGTTAAAATACTGGCCTCCCTGGAGATGTCTGTGCTCTGCTTTGGGGCAGGCCCGGAATCCAACCTCAAATCTGAGGACCCGGCAGAATCCCCAGGAACGGGAGGGACCCTGTCCCCCAGGAAGCCTGCTGCGTCCTTCTCACCTGCACCCTGCACTCCTCACCCCAGCCACCAGCTTCCCGGGCCTCCTTGCTTTCCCTAGCCACCAACAGTGCTGGTTTTCACACCTCCTCAAAACCTCATTTACCTGCCAAGGACTTATTTCACACCCTGTTCCTTCTGCCCAAGGACACCTGCTCCCTTCCTCCATTTGGCAAACACACGCGCGCACACACACACACACACACACACACACACACACACAAAACACAAAACAACAGTGGAATCACGAGCTCCACAGGTGCTTTCAAAGACCGGCTCAAACGTGTGGGAACGGCCGCCTGCACCTCCCCAGCCCGGGCAGTGGTGGGCACCTTCACCTCTGCACGTTCCTGGCAGGGCGCTCACAGATATGAGGCAGAACTTCGTGGCCCAGGCTTTGGAGTGAGATTGCCTGGGTTCAAACCCCAGCAGTGAGACCCTTGACAAATGACAACCTATTTGGGCCTCAGTTTTCTCATCCATAAAATGGGCACAGTAATGACACCTAATTCATTTCTGAGGAGTAACTGAGCTAGTGACGCACAGGCAGTGGCGCCGGGATGTGACACAGTGAGAGCTGAAGGCGTGTTTGCCCTTATCGTCTCCTCGTGTGCATCCGGCATCCTCACCAGGCCGTAGACACGGTGAGGGGAGGGAGGAGAGGGGGTAGGTCTGTGCCTCACTCATGTCTGTAGACCCAGCACCCAGTATGGAGCTGACACACAGTAGGTGCTCAGCAAATGTTTAACAAGGAAATGAAAGAATCAGTGGCTCTGAGGACAGGGGGTGGGTTAGGTGGACTCAGTCTGATTTCAAGTGTGAAAAAGAGACAAAGAGAATGTTTTAGCACAGACACAGGGGTCTGGGAAGATGGACTCCAGTGAAGGAAGGATGGGGTCCCCATTCAATCCCCTGGACAATACGCCCCTAAGGTGGACCAGTCAACCCAACTTTGCCCTCCGTGTGGGTCCCACACAAGCCTACTCTTCTTCCCAAGTCCTCCAGACGTCATTCATTCAGCAGACGCGTACCATCAGCACTGGCCTGGGGTCGCCCTTGTGCTGGGACGCGGTGACAGGTAAAAGCAGAGCTGTCTGTGTCCTCATGCTGCGTCCGGCCTAGGATGGAAACTGGGAGGGAAGATAACATCTCACCAGATGTGAGAGAGCCCCTGAGCCCCTCAGGGTGTGGCTTTCCAGAGCAGGGTCCCCTGGGAGAGGCCGTTGGTGCCTTGCCAGGGTTGTGACATTTTCGGCAATGCAAGAGGGATGATGGTGTCACTAGCAGAAGGGTCTTCAAAGCCAGGCATCTTGGTGCTCCCCTTGATTCATTTCTCCCCACGTGGCATCTCTTTTTAGAGGCCGGGGTTCAAGGTTGGTCAGCCAAACTGCAGGCTCTGGCTGGGCCTTCAGCACCTCGGACAGCGGGAGTCTCCGGCAGGCACGCCCTTTTAAAGGGATCCCGCTCTTGGTGCCTGGCTGGGCTGCAGTGGGGTCGGAGCTCCAGTACCAGCCACCTGCCCACCCCGAAGCCTGCCCACCCTCCCAACTCCTCCACCACCTTCAGAGCCCCTCGGACAAGTGCCCTCCCCTCCAAGAGCCCGTTTCCCCATCTACCATGCACCCCGTGGTGGCCCGGGCACTGGCATTCTTGGTTTCCAAGGGCCTCCCAACGGAAGGAACCCTATTAGATGTGATTTCACTCAGTTCCGCAGAGCTAAGAGCTGACCCCTGGATCTTGGTGCCTTGGAGAGAGTCAGGACAGTGATTTTCCAGTTCAGACGGGAAGAGACGGATGCAAGTATGTTCATGTTTTGATATTTGGATTGAAAACGGAAGAGAAATCACATGGAGAGCCTCCGATGTGCCACGGACTCCACGAAGCCGCGGAGGTGTCCAGGGGATTTATTTATTTATTTATT
The DNA here is from genome assembly GCA_025583905.1 of Ia io. Lineage (NCBI taxonomy): Eukaryota > Metazoa > Chordata > Mammalia > Chiroptera > Vespertilionidae > Ia > Ia io. Next base: position 107,186,174 of record JAJQQW010000010.1, on the reverse strand, counting down.
TATTTTATTTTTAAAAAAAATATATTTTATTGATTTTTTACAGAGAGGAAGGGAGAGGGATAGAGAGTTAGAAACATCGATGAGAGAGAAACATCGATCAGCTGCTTCCTGCACACTCCCCACTGGGGATGTGCCCGCAACCAAGGCACGTGCCCTTGACCGGAATCGAACCTGGGACCCTTCAGTCCGCAGGCCGACGCTCTATCCACTGAGCAAAACCAGTTAGGGTGTGTCCGGGGGATTTAAAACACAGTATTGCCACAGCCCTCGGAGTGGGGCCGTGGACCAGTCTCTTCCCACCCAGGGCCTGGGCTTCCCCATCCGTAAAGAGAGGCCGCTGCACCCAGCACTTGCAAATGGTCCTGGCATTTTGTTTTCACGTCTCTCTGAGATTGGGTCATGGCGGGCTTCTCGGCAGGGGGCCTCCTGCCTGCTTTCTGGTTCGCATCCATTTGCTGTCTCAGAGAGGTGACCTTACTTGTCAAGAGTCACGCAGCGTGTAAGTGGGAGAGCCTGGATTTGAACCATTGACTGTCAGACTCCAAGTACAGTTGTTCCCCGCCCCCCAAGGAGGAGAGGCTGAGCAGAGAGCCTCTCATGGTGAACAGACTCAGGCTGGGAAGGACAGGCGAAGCCCCCTCCATCCCTGCCCCCCGCTGCCCCGCTCAGGGCCACTCCACCCCCCTCCTGCACAGTTTCTTTGTTGTAAAGCCGGCTCAGGACTCTCTCTGTGCCCGGCCAGGTGTGTGTGTGTGGGGGCGGGGGGGGTGAGGGCCCCAGGAGGGAGCTGCCTGATCTCTGCCTGCATCGAATCCCCGGTTAGTTGGGGAAACACCACAACACAGTGACAAGCACATGGGGAGAAGGATGTGTGGTGTGGGGGGGACACAGAGAGGGAGCATTTCAAAGAAAAGTGGGGACTGGACAGCAGAGGCCAGCAGGGAGGTCACCCTGGCAGAGGGGCCAGGGTGTGCGAAGCCACAGACGGACGCGTGGAGCGGGACGCAGGCGGGGAAACGGGCAGACACGGCCTCCTGGGTGAGTCTGGCCTCAGAATTCTGCTTGGCTCACAGATGACTTAAATTTTTTAAATCTTAGTTGTGATCATTTTCATTGGAGATTTTATTTTGAAACTCCGATTCAGTTTGTCGGAACGCTTTGGAAGACGAGAGCTCACAGTCCCCGCAGCAAGCTCTGCCCGGCGCTGAAGGCTGGCCGCTCTGGCCTCGCTGCCCACTCCCGGCATCGTCTGGGCCGGGGCGTTTGGACGTAGGATTCCCCACTCTGCAGTGTTAGGGCTGTTTTGCTTTGCTTTGCTTTGCTTTGTTTTTTGGCTGGTGACTGGCCCCAAAGTGAAGGGACTGTAAGGAGGGAGTGAGCGGGGAGTCCTGGTGGGCAGTGGGGGCTCTCAGGCCTGCGGAGGACAGAACAGCCAGCCCCCCAGCAAGTGGCTCTGAGCCCCAAGCCCTGCTGGGAGGCTGGAGAGGGGAGGAGGGCCCAGTCTTTAGTAACTCGGCCTCTGGACCCAGGGGACAAGGAGCCTGATTTTAACTCAAGAAAGGACAGGGATCATGGCCTTTCTTTACTTTCTAAAATTTAATTTTTAGAGAAAGTGGGAGGGAGGGGGGGAGAGAGAGTGAGCAACATCGATGTGAGAGAGACACATCGATTGGTTGCTTCCCGCACATGCTCAGACTGGAGCCAAAGATGAACCTGCAACCCAGGTACGTGCCCTTGACCGGGAATCGAACCTGTGACCCTTCAGTGGTGGTGGTGGGCAGGGTCGGGGGGTTGGGGGGGGGACGCTCTAACCACTGATCACACTGACCAGGGTTGATTATTTTATTTCATTTATTGTTGACCTTTTCTCTGTTCCAATGAATTCTCCGGGGTTATGCCTGTTAGCAACGTAAGAACAACTACAATTGCTTTTAAACACTCATTTAGGGAAATAATCAAACCTCCCTTTGCACCAAATGTTTGCTTTTAGATTTTTTTTAAAAATCTCAAACTCTTATACCTTGGCAGCAAGCACTTCCAAAGAGCGCAACTGTCTCCGTGGCTGGGGCCAAAACAAATGTTTTTCCTGAGGCCACACGATCCCAGAATGTTTGCCAACTGTTTCCCACCCCTTCTAAAAGATAGAGAAATGAGCAAAGCACCAGACAGCACTGATGGATATTAAACAGGAGCAAGCCGGAGGGGAAACGCCGCGTGTGGGCATCGCCAGCTTCCCTCTCACCTGTTCCTTCCGCCTCTGTTACCAGGAAAAACCTTCCCTGCTCAGAGCTGCTCTGGGTGGAGGAGGGGAGTAAGCAGCCTGTCCCCGGGGGTGTGTGAGCAGGGGCTCGGCTTCATTCAGCAGGGATTTCCATGTCCAGGGATTTGCTGTAAAGGCTCTGACTGACCTGAAGGGTGACAAGAAGGTCTGGGTACCCCTTCACGCAGGAAAAATCACATGGAACAAGTGTCTTTTAACATGACAGTTTGCAATCAGGGAGAAATTTATTCAATCCTGTTCCACTCCGGTGGGACTCCTAAGGTGGCCACTGTCGTTGTTGAGTCTCGGTTTCCTCATCTGTGACGTGGCGGCCGCTGCCTCCAGGCGTGGTGTCCCGACAGTGTGCTCGGTCACTGTCCGTTTCTCCCGTGCCCTCCAGGGCACCCCCCTTCTTCACCCCCACCGACCCCGTGGAGCGGCCTCCCTGGGTTGAGCCATAGCTCTCCTGGGACCCCGGCTGAGTAGAGCCGCGGGGGCGGGGGGGGGTGTTTGAGATGAAGGGGAGCCCTGTGGGCTGGGCGAGGACGCTGCGGGCTTCCTGCAGGAGGCAGATGTGAGCTGGGCCTTGAGGGTTTGGGTCACGGCAGGTACAAGGATACTGTGTCCTTTAGGCCACCGTGTGGAGAGGACATGGTCCGGCATGTTAGAGAGACGCCAGGGAGGCTCTCGCACGGAGCAAGCTCCTGAGGCTCAGGGAAAACCGGGGTGTGCCTGGGCATCAGGACAGCTCCCAGCCCTCCTCCTGAGGGGTGGCTTCTGCCCGGGGGTAGCTTGGCCCAGAGAGCTGCTGGGAGTCAGCCAGGCCCTCGCTGTCCCTGGGCCAGGTAAGGACCAGGCCTGGGTGCCTCTCCACGCGTCCTCACCCTCCCACAGCTCCCAGCACACGCAGGACACAGTGCAGCTCAGGCCCGTGGGCTGATAGGTGGGGAGGGGTGGTTGCAGGGCAGCTGGGATGGGTGGTGGGTAAATGGTGGGCAGGGGAGCGATTGGTGGGACTGAGGGAGTGGGTGGGTAAAAGGAAGCAGAGATGGAGAGTGGGTGGGGGTGGCCTGGTGTGGGGTGGTGAGTGTGGTAGGAGGGTGTGGGCTGGTGGTGGGGGCAGTGGTGGGTGTTGGTGGGATGTTGGTGAGTGTGGCAGGAGGATGGGGTTGGGGACTTGGTGCGTTGGCGGGTGTGTCAGCAGGCTGGGAGTAGGCGAAAAGGTGGCGAGTAGGAGGGTGGATGGGCGGGTGAACGAGTGGTTGCTTGGGCTGTGGGTAGAGGTGTATGTGGGAAGCAGGGCTGGTGGATATGTTAAGGGGGTGGTGGGAGGATGGATGGTGCGCGGTGGCGTGTGGTGTATTGGTGGGCGGAGGTGTGTGAGTGGGTTTTAGGGCTGCGGGCGAGTGTGTGGGAGGAGTGTGTGAGTGGAGTGGTGGATACATTGCTGGCTGTGGATATTGGCAGGTGTATGTCTAGGTGTTGGTGGACTGGTGGGTGGATGGTGGGTAGGGGGCGTGGGGTGGCGTGGAGAGCTGGGTATGCGGGTGGGTGGAGGGTGAGCTGGTGAGTGGGACAGTGGGTGGGAGCTGCATGTGGGCAGACAGCTGGGTCGGGGAGTGTTGGAGGGCAGGTGGGAGGCCAGTGGGTGGGTGGGTAGTGAGCTGGTGGGGCAGTGGGCAGGAGGGGTGCAGGGGCGCAGTAGGAGGGAGCACTGTTAGCCTGACGCCCCATCTCTCGGCAGGACACCAGCCACACATGGGCGATTCCTGGCCGCGGAGCTCTGCACACGAGGCCGCGGAGCTGAGCCGCCAGTGCTGGGTCCTGGGGCATTGGGTGTGACGGAGACCAGCCGGCCCAGACCCAGCCACCGTCAACACTAGCCCCCCGACAAGGCCGCGCGTCTGGCGCCACCGAAACCTGGCCTGTGCGCTCCGAACCCAGCCAGCCTGCACGGGAGACACCGGCTGGCCCTGCCCATCGCTGCCCAGGTCTCAGGCCGAGCAGTGGGGCCTGCAGGCCTGCGGAGTACACAGGGCTGCACAGAGCAACTTCGGGACAGCAACCTCTCACTCTTGCTACAGGCAGAGCCCTGCTGGGTACAGCTGGGGTGCCAGGAAAAACACAAACATCGGCCATTGGAAGCCTGGGGTCCCCTGAGCCAGCTAGGAAGTTCAGGAGGTGCCCAGTGGCACATATCCTTTTGGGGGGCAGGGCATGGCACTGCAGGGGTCGCACAGCAGGCACACAGCAGGGGCTGAATAAATGCTTGTTGAACCTGTTTCCTTGCTGAGTGTGGAGGCCAGTTGCTCTCTGGGCTTGGCTGCCCCTTCATGGCTCCATCCTAGCAGGTCCCCAAGGAGCCTGAGGTGGACAGCTGAGTGTGCTGCAGCTGGGGTCCGACACGGTGTGGGGGGAGTAAGCCTAGAGCCTCGCTGGGTCTGAGTGTCGGGTCAGAGTGCAGGCGGCCTTGGATTCCAGAGGGTGGGTAGGGTGAGGGCATCAGGCAGATGGGAAATGTGGGATGGGCAAGAGAAAGGGCCTCACACCCAGATCCTCAGCCACCCTGACTCCCATGGGGACTCTTTACCCTACGTTTAGAGCCACCTTTACATCAAATACCAGGGCTCAGATGCTGGGGAAACAGATTTTTACTCTAAAGACAGGAGACCTTAGGGTCACAGAGATGAAGAAACCTGACCCAAGATCACAAAGCTAGCAAATGGTAGAGTTGGGGCTTGAACCAGGACTCCTGACTCCAAGAGACCTCGTCTCTTCCCCAAAGATTTCTAGAGCTTTCTCTCAAGCAGACAATGTTCCCCTTTACTATTCCATAAACTTATCACCCATTTAATCATTCATCCATCCATTTACCCATCATCCATCCATCACCCATCCACCATCTATCCATCTATCCATCACTTATCCATCCATCATCCATCATCCATCCATTCATTATCCATCATCCATCCATCCATCCATCATTTATCTGTCCATCATCCATCCATCTATTATCCATCATCCATCCATTATCCATCATCCATCCATCCATCCATCCATCCATCCATCCATCCATCATCCATCCATCCATCATCTATCATCTATTCATCATTCATCATCCATCCATCATCTATCATCCATTCATCATCCATCATTCATCATCCATCCATTTACCCATCATCCATTCACCATCCATCCATCATCCATCCATCATTTATCCATCCATCATCCATCATCCATTATCCATCATCCATCCATTTACCCATCATTCATTCACCATCCATCCATCATTTATCCACCCATCATCTATCATCCATCATCCATCCATCCATCAGTTGTCATAATTCCCTGCATCAGACATCCATACATCATTCTTTCATGCATCACCCATCCTCATTATTCAACCATCCATCCATATATTCATCTTTCCAGTGATATAATCCATTGTTCCCTATTCTGGGCCAAGTACTGCGGGAGGCACTGGAGGTAGGGTATGGAACCATCCAGAGAGGGTATCTGTCTTCGCAGAGCTCACAGATGGGCAGGACAGATAACTAACGGACAATGGTAGTTCAGCGTGTGAAGAGAGGCGGTGCCAGCTCTGGGCCAGGCAGCGCCGGTTCAGTTCCAGCCCCTTCACTTGAGACCTTGGGCAACTTGCCTGATTTCTCCTGTGCCTCATCCCCGCGGGCACAGAGATGGTCATTACCACTACCTCGTAAAGCTGCTCCGAGGGCTCACTGAGCTGATGGCCGTGAAGCCTTTCGGACGGAGCCTGGCACAGTGCACGCACTCTGCCGGTGTTTGCTCTTCCCGCCGTGGGGGGAGGAAGGGTGCTGTGGGCGCCCGAGGCAGCACCTGCTGGGCGGGGGCAGTGGCGAGAGGAGGCTCCGCTGGGAAAATGGCACTTAAGCTAAAACATAAAGTTGTCTAGATGTCACGCAGACACGCGTGTAGAGGGGAACACAGTTGGGAGCATCGTAGGAACTTGAGAGCAGTCTAACGGCAGGTGTGGCGAGAAAGGAGGGTAACGCAGGTTGTGGAGGTGGGTGGGGCCAGGCCAGCGGGGCCGAAGCCCCTTAGGAAACTTAGAGGAGTCCTGGCCAGCGACAGCGGCTGCTTTCAGCACGGTGGGAAGCACCCAACTGCACTTCTGGGGAGGCCATCAAAGCCGTGCACGGAGAATAGAGGGGGGAGCCCCGGAGTCCTCCTCACCCTAGACCACACTTGAGGGGAGAGAAGAGGGTGTGGCCCTGGGGACAGGACAGAGGGCAGATGCAGGAGCTAGTGAGGAGGGACAGATCAACGGTCTTGGGGTGGACTGAGGAAGGGAACGTCCCGGGTGCCTGGGGCTCCCGGTGGAGGTGTCTGTTCATTCATTCATGCATTGATTAATAGACAGTGCTTCATTAACCCATCTTTCATTTGCTCAGCATTTTGGACCTACTATGTGGGGTAAGAGATGGGTCTGGAGAGAGAGGAGGCCCAATCACAAAGGCCTTGCCTGTCAGGACAGGAGTCCGGGCTTTGGCCTCTGGACGAGAGGAACCCAGAGGCTGCGAATGTGGGCTGGGCGGCCTCCCACAGGCACTGGCCCGCACCTGGCTGCCGGAGCTCTGTGCTCACTGAGCTCCTTCTGAGGTTGGCAAGTGGACCTCAGAGGCCCAGGACATGCTTTTAGGTGGCATGTGGGTAAAATTTTAATCTATTTTAATAGTTGTGTTTATGTAACTGTGTCTTAGGAAAAAATGTATAATGCGCACATCAGTGCCTGAGTTCACAGATATTACTGCTTAGGATAAAACCAAAATAGGCATTTGAGTAAAAAGGAAGAGTCGGCTTAAAGAAAAATCTCATTAAATAAATAATTGTGCAAGTGTACGTGACTATGCTACGCGGACGGCTCCCCCAAGGGCCACTGCACCACCCCAGGCTTCAAGTCCTTTTGCCGTTGCTGGGCACCTGCGGGCAGGGTGTGAGAACAGTCTTACAGAGCCTGCAGCAAGAAGGCTGCTGGTTAGATGGAAGGAAGCACTTCCAGGCAGGCTGACGAGTGACCCAGTGGGTCCCCACGGAGGGTGACTTGGGAGACTTGCTTCATGCAGGGAGCACGTGCCACTCCCGGATCTGGGAGGAGGGAGAGCCAGCTGGTTTGAAGGCAGGGACGTCTGGGTGAGCACGGAGAACCTGGCTGGGGAAGTGAAGGCCCCTCCTCCGGCCCCTGCAGCTACCCCCGCTCAGTCCCATGCCCGTGGACATGCTCTGGCCACTACGTGGCTGAATGGTGCTGGCTTCGTGTGTGCGCGCCTTTCATCTTGACCCCCATACGTTGGCCTGATCCACGGCCCAGAGCGGTTCTCATGTTCTGTTCTGGGGACTTGCACCCAGTGTCCCTGTGGTCACGTGCCCTGGGCTTGAGCGCACACGCCAGCCTGGACACATCTGAGCGCAGGATGCCGCTCTGCATGTACACGTGTGCTAACGTGTGTCCTCGGCACTCGTCATGCTGTGTGCCCCCGTTGGACCCATACATTTGGGTGCACGTGTGTCTGCACTGACCCGGTGCCCTGAAATGGGGCTCTGCCCTCTCATTTGCTCACATCACCCCTGTGTCCCCAGATCGGTCCTTCCCCAGGCGGAGGGCTGATGGGCAGGCCCAGTGTCAGGCGGCACCCAGCTGATGTCCCTCCACAGCCGGTGGCTGTGATGAGCAGTCATCCCGCCACCCCCACCGAAGCCAGCCGCCCGGCCTTCCGTAATGGAAACGTCAACTTGATTCATGGGCATTCATCAGCGGCGGCCAGGCCTGAAGACAGGCATGCTGGGAGGCCCATCCCCTGGGAAGAGCCACTGCTGCGAGTGCTGACCCCTTGCTTAGGAGGAAGTGAGGGTGGAGGAAAGGATCTGGGGCTGCCCAGTTAATTCTGACAACAAAAATGTCACTTCAGACTGTGAGAAGCACTGTGGAGGTGAACCGAGGAGGGGCCTGATTGGGACCGGAGGAGGAGGGCAGGCCTTGCAGCGGAAGGCCATGGCAGCAGGGACGGAGGATGAGGAAGGAGGCAGCAAGGGGTGTGGGCAGAGTCACAGCATGTGCAAAGGCCCTGGGGTTGAGGGCAACGCTGAGAGGCTCTCTGACAGGACAGGCTGCTTGGAGCTTGGGGCACGAGGTCTGCTGCTGAGGGGTCACTGCAGTCAGGGTGTGGGGACCTCGTGGATCATAACAAGGAGTGTGGCCTCACCTGGGGGGCCATTGACAGGAGGGCTTTTTGTTTGTTTGTTTGGGTCCAGTCACAATATTGTATTGTATTTTGAACCAAAAATATTAAAAAAAAATTTGAACTGTATTAACTGAATATCAAAGAAAAGTGAACGGCAACACAGTAGAAGCTCAGCATGGGTGATAGTAACAGGGGTGCCAGGGGTGTTAGGAGGTGGGCGTGATCAGCTCTGCGGCCTGGGGGTGGGAGTGGGGCAGAGGCTGGGTGACCAGGAAGGGCACGGAGCAGGTCCCGGTGGACAGCTGGGGCCTGGAGGTGCTGGCACTGGGGATGGGAGGAGCACAGTGTGGCTTGGAGATGAGAGGAGAGTGAGGGGCCTGGGGCGCTAGGCCGGCTGGGCGTTGTCAGAGGCGCCTGCCTGGGCTCTGACGCTGTGCAGTGGGGACATGGTGGGCCGCACGGGCCTGTGGGAATCAGGAAGAGGAGCCCTTGCATGGGTGAATCAAAGAAGCTCCTGCCCCCAAACCACAGGAGATGCGGCCCGGAGCACACAGCTCGAGGGCTGGGCTTCCACTCTGTCGCCCTTGGCCCTGGCTGTGGCGAGAGCAAACCGCACGGCTGCTCCCGTGGACGGCCGGCGTGGGACTGAGGACAAACAGCCAGCGGGGAGCATCAGTCCTGAGAAAAACCAATCCTCGCATGGGATTTACTGTGTGGAGTGGACAGACAGGAAAGCACAAGCCGACCTCTGCCCTCCCCGCACGCCCAGCCCCTGCTACCCCGGCAGCTGCCTCCTGGGCCACACTTCATCCTGGACTGACGCTGTCTGAGCCTTGCCTTGCGGGAGGCTGGTGGCCAGAGGCCTGGCCAGGACTGGGGGAGGCGGGGCCAGCACCGCAGAGTGGTGGGGGCTGGACTTGCTCCTGGCCAGCCAGCCCCGCCACAGCTCCCATCACCAGTCACCAGCATGCTGGGGAGGGCACCTCCGAATGAGGCCTCCGCCCAGCAGGATGTGCACCTTCAGTGATGCAGCCGCAGAGCACCGCCCGGGAAGGGCTCCGTGTTTGGTGGCTGTCATTAGCTTTGTTGTTGGGATTACAAATGTGGCTGCCACAGGCTGTCCCTTCAGCAGGGCTGGGGCCTGGAAGTGGTGTCATCCATGCCACACGTGTCTAGCCATGCAGACAGCCCCACGGCTCACGGGGACACGTGGCCCATTGGGCACAGGCCCCACCTGCCTCCTCCAGACCCACCTGGGCCTGTGGCCTGACTCGATGCTGGGCTTGGGTCCTAGGGCCCGGGAGAGCCCTCTGCATGCCCGGGTGGCTGGGGCCTGATTCCCAGGGGCAGAGTCCTACCTACTCTGGGCCCCACAGTGTCACTCATCCCCTCCTGCTCCCCCATTCATGCCCTGCCTCGGTCTCAGGGGCGAGGCTCAGGTGCATGTGGGCTGTGAAGGCAGTGACAGCGAGGGAAGCAGTGGGAATGCGGTGGTCTGGGCCCAGGGCCCTCCAGTTTCTCCAGAGACCTGGGGAACCACACAGACCAGCACAGCCAGCCCCGCCTGCGAAGGCGGAGCCACCAGACAGTGGCCTGCCCTTCACTCAGGGCTGGATGGGGCGAAGCCTCAGAAAGGGACCCTCCTGGCCCCAGGAGGGATGGAGGTGAGGCCTGGCCTGGGAGGGATGTGGGCAGCTGCCACCTGTCAGGCTGCAGAAACAGCATGGCAGGTTCGGGCTCCTCTGAGCTTGGGGAGCCAGTGCGGGAACCGTCTGGAGACAGACAGACAGACGGACAGACAGAAGCAGGCCCTTCACACTGCTGGACAGAGAAAACAGGCCCCCAAGGGGACAGAGCCTGGGGAGAGGTTCCTCTGGGAACCCCAGCCTGCTCTTCCTTGACCTCTTGTCCGCTGTGGCTGATTCATTCCCAGGAATCCACGCCTGGGCTCGCTGGCACCCAGGGCCTGGCGGCTGCAGCTTGGGGCTGACTTACATGGTGCTTATGGCTGAGGTGGGATGGAGGTGCGGAGGGGGAGCGCGGCCTCCCACCAGGGTGAGGGTGAGGGTGGGGCCTGCCACCTCGAGCATGTGTAGGTCACCCCACTGACCTGGCCTCTCTGGGGCTGGGAGGCAGGGTGAGGGTCCAGGACTGATCTTCCTCCTCTTACCCCCTGGAGAGCCGAGGAGGATGGAGCCACAGGTAGGGGCTGCGCCCTCTGGGGCCAGGGACGAGGGCAGGTGGGAGCTGGGTGGCTACACAGCACTTGTCACCGTTTTGTGGGGCACCCCCCGGGGGAGAGTTTGCTGGGTTAAGTTGAGCCAACATTTAAAAGTTAGATTTCACATTAAAAGGAAATAAAGCACCTGAGTGTCTGGCTTCTCTCAACCGCAAAGGCCCGGCGTCGCTGGGCCATTGGTGTGTGCTGCCCTGTGGACCAGCCTCCCAACCAGCTCTGCTCCGAGTGACAGGGACCCGGGCCAAGGCACTGGCTGCTGGCTGCGAGACTTACTGTGGCTGAGAAGTGGGGCGCCTCACTCGGTCTCCCTCCCCACAGGGAGGGTCTCCCACATACAGCCCCAGAGGGAGGAGGGTGGCTCTCCCACGCCAGGTCTGGGCAGAGCAGGCCCCACTGTCGCCCCAGGAGCTCAGAGGGGCAGGGGCAGGAGCGGCTGCAGAGGCCCTGCCATCCTCCGTCCATGGGGTGGGACGGACAGAGGGACTCCCTCACTTGGCACAGGGAGCGAGGTGGGCTTCCTTGGGGCCTCTTGCCCACTGCCAGGCAATTGCTGGCACCAACGCCGCAGTGCCGACGCCCACCCCTCACCTGAGCCTCTTTTCCACTCAAGCGCTACTCTGTCCAATGCCAAGCGCTGCCACAGGCAGGGGCGTGGGGCCCGAAGTGGGAGGTCAGGAATCAGCTCTGGTGTGCGCTCCAGCATCCGTGCCGAAGGCGACTCCACGCCCGAGGCCGGGGCTTCGCCGCGCCTCGCTCTCCCCTGGTTGTCCCGGGGTTTGGGCCGGGACTGGTTGTCTCAGAGCTGTGCCTCTGCGCGTCAGGTTCCTCGTCTACAAGAGGAGGGCCCTGCAGTGCCCACCCGGATGCTGCTCCTCTGAGCTCGGGGAGCCAGTGCGGGAACTGGGTGGTAGATGGGTGAGAGCCAGGCACGGGATACCGCTAGACGTGTGGGCTCCTAGCACCACATACACATGGGCTTCTTCTCACACAGCGCCAGGACCAGGCACGGGATACCGCCAGGACCAGGAACGGGATACCGCTAGACGCATGGGCTTCTCACACAGCGCCTGGACCAGGCACGGGATACCGCGAGGCGTGTGGGCTCCTAGCACCACATACACATGGGCTTCTTCTCACACAGCGCCTGGACCAGGCATGGGATACCGTGAGGCATGTGGGCTTCTCACACAGCATCTGGGCCAGGCACGGGATACCGCGAGGAGTGTGGGCTCCTAGCACCACATACACATGGGCTTCTTCTCACACAGCGCCTGGACCAGGCATGGGATACCGTGAGGCATGTGGGCTTCTCACACAGCATCTGGGCCAGGCACGGGATACCGCGAGGAGTGTGGGCTCCCAGCACCACATACACATGGGCTTCTCACCCAGCGCCTGGGCCAGGACCCCCACTCGCAGGTGGGGAAACGGAGCTCAGAGAGGGACATGCCCGCGCCCCTGGGCCAGCCTTCAGTGGACTCTGGCTCAGTTCCGGGAGGCAGCATGGACTACCTCTGACCCCAAACCCAGTGTGGCAACGTGTTCTTAATAACATCTCTTATTGATTTTGCAAGAGAAAAAAATAGAAATTTATTTTAGAGCTAACGCCTGTCAGCCTTTCTTTCCTCCGAAATTGCATGGTGCACACAATTACTATAAACATCAGCTGAGACCCAGGGGCGAGTGTGCGGGGCCTGGGCAATGTTCCCAGAATCTGACCCGTGCCTGTGCCTCGGGCGTGGACGGACAGCGGCTCCCTGGCAAGGCCTGGCACTGTCTCGGGCACCGAGAGTTGGACTGATCAGCCCCAGCGGCGTCGGCTCTCCTGGGAGCCCGGTCCCAGAGGCGCCCCACGTCTAGGAGGTGAGCAGAGAGGTGGGGGCTTGGAAGCTACAGAAATGATGGATTTTCTTGGGGAGAAACAAGTCCTTATCTTCACATGGACCCCGCACTGCGAATGAAAAGCGCATTTGCACAGCTGCCCGGGGAGGCCGCGAAGCTCGGAGTGTCTGCAGGCTCTCGGTTGCATAGGAACGCCTCGCAGTACAGTAATGCGGCCGGGCTGGGCGCCAGGAAAACAACGGATTAATATTGGGAACGAGAAATTACCCACCACTGGGAAAGCAATTAGGTCCCTGATCCGAGCTCGTTACATAGATGGAAATATATGTGCTCCGGGCTCCGCTCGGCAGGGTGCAAGGCACGTCTCCAACTTGCTGGGAAGCCGCTGGAAGAGGGAGGAGCGTGCGGGCCTGGGCAACGAGAACCCCACTCCTGGCTCCGAGCGAGGGGGGCCAGGCACCGAAGAACCAGCGAGAGAAGCCTGCAGACTCTAGCCGGGCAGGGAGCGGAGAGGCCTCCTCCGGAGCTCACGGGGAAGGTGAGCCTCTGGGGCTGAGGGCGGGGCCGGCCTGGTCCTGCGCTCCCTGCCTTTCAGCCAGAGGCGTCTGGAGGGTCCCGCTGGCCCCTGGGTCTGCAGCTGCCTGCCTGCCGGTCCTATCTGGGCAGGACGAGTGCTCAGCATGCCAGGTGGGCCCGGCCCTGCACGGTGGGTCCACTCCCTTCCTTTTCTCAGCGGGACACGTGCCCTTGGCCAGCCCCTTCTCAGCTCGGCGAGGGGACAGAGCCTGCAGAAGCGGTTCCTCTGAGGGATCTGTCCTTTCCGCGGGCGCCGGCGGGACGAGTGAGGTGGCAGCAGTCCTGGCTGGACATGAGGGTCCAGGGAAGAGTCCGCCCTCCCAGGCAGCTCTGCCAGCCCCCAAAGGAGGCAGGGATGTGCCTGGGGAGGGGCTGCTGGTGGAGCCCCCAGGCTCACCCCTGGAGCGCTGGTGTCTGAGGCCTGGGCTCCGGGCTGGCTCAGCCTGGCTCCAGGCTGGATGGAGGCTCCCCAGACCACCTCCCTGTCCCTGCCCAGCCAGACCTGGCTCAGGGAACCGGGACGGGGCTGAGTGGATGCTGCCCGCTGTGCTGGATCTTACGGGAGAGCGGAAGGCCCTGCCCCTGCAGCAGCCCTGCCTCCTCCGCCTGTCGCCTGTCTTCCCCAGGCCCTCCACCCTCGAGTCCCTTCTCCCCAGGGGCTCCCCTCCCCTCCACGCCGCAGCTCTCTTCCAGCGCTGGGGTCTGGGCTGCTCTTGAGGCCTGAGGGGGCATGGTGCTGAGCGGGGCCAGTGAGGGAGCCCACGCGGGCTGAGGACCAGTGCCCCCTCCTTCCGGTCAGCACCGCCACCGTCTTGCTGTCTCCTCGCTCAGGCAGGTTTTGGGGCGTAAGGCTGTGGAGGGAGAGCACAGGGGGGTCAGGGTACCCAGCTCCCCCCGAGGGCTGCCCCATGTGCTCAGGCTGAAATCTGGACTGCCTGCATTTCCACCCAAGGCCCGTGGAGACGTGGGCCCTCCTGCAGCTCCCAGTGCCTCAAGCCGGCACTCCTGCACGCTGACCCCAGACCTGGACAGGCTGGCCACCCCTCCAGCCGCCGCCCTGCTGGCCACCCCTTCCTGGCCAGCCCTGCATCTTTCAGGGTGCGGCTCAAACACCACCTCCTCTGAGAAGCCCTCGCCCTGTGTATCCTCCATGGCATGCCACGGCCCAGGGCAATCCCTTCGATAATGCGCTTCTGCCCTTCACGGCCTTGCCCTCTGCACGCGAGGCCTGAGTCCGGGAAGCAGTGCCAGCCACGAGGGGCCCACAGGAAGAAGGCGCATGGGGCTCCAGCCCTGCCTCCTCAGCCCCTCCAGCCCCAGCCAGGCTCCTGGGTGGGGAGGGGGTCTGAGGGCGGGCAGGCACCAGAGGGATGTGATGCGGCAACTCGTCCCTATTCAGCCCAGACTCCTGAGGGGTTCAGGCAGAGAACCGAGCAGACCTGGGTCGACGATGCTCTGCTTCCTCTTGGCGTTGGTAACGATCTGGTTCTCGTTCATCATCTGGACGTCCTGGTCCTCCACGTGGCCGCTGCGGAGGGGAGATGGGAGACGTCAGGCCCCGTTGTCTGCCCTGTTCTCGGCAGGGCTGCCGGGGGTGCGGGCGGCTCGCCCACCTGATGGTGGTGTGTTTCTCCTGGTGGTAGATGTCCATGTCCTGGGTGAAGAGGATGGTGTGGTAGGGCAACGTGGGCTCGCATGTGGGCAGGATGCCCCTCACCAGGTGGCCCACCATGGCCAGGATCCCATTGTACACAAGCAAGTCGTCCACCAGGAGCTGAACAGAACAGAGGAGGGGCTGGCGGCACGGCTGGCGGGGCCCCTCCCCACATGTGACTGGGCAAAGTGCATCGCTGCACAGAGCCTGCCTGCTGTGTGCCCTGGGGAAGGCCCAGGCCACCAGCCGCTCGCTGCCGAGGAGCTGACGCGCCTTAGCATGAGGCAGCCCTGGGCAGCCCCAGGCTCACTTTCCCCAACCCAGGCCCCGGCACAAAGAGCTCCCTAGATCAGTCCGACTGGAGGAGAGAAGAGGAGAGGAGAGAAAAGCCACTTTCTGTTTTTAGGGTGAGGATTCCAGTCCCTGGGAGGAGGTTTCCGTTCACGGTTGGCTGGGAAGCCTCCCTGCACGGAGGACCTGGCATTGTGTCTAAGGCTGCAACAGAGAGGAGCCAACTGAACCGCATCACACGGTAACTGCCGGTGGCTAATTACCAACGAGCACCATTCTCTCAAAAAACCCGCTAATAAGCACTCACGCCAAACTCCTTCACCCCTCGATGGGGTGTTTTCGCGTAATTCCACAGTTTGATCATCGACACGGTGGTAGGCAGATCGAAAATCACATACACCCGGTTCACCTGTCGGGGAGAAGAGCTAATTAACAGGCTTGTTTGCAAACAGAGGCTCTGGGCTGGGTGGGGGCGCCTGGGCTGCTGGGCCACGGCGCAGGGGTTCCCACGGCCTTTCATCTCCTCGAAGCCCATCGACAGTCAGGTCACGTGTGACTGCGTTTGCAACAAAACGCTGAGCTGGCTCGTGGAGGCCTGCTTTCCTGGGCTGGCGTGGCCCCCATTTAAATACCGCAGAGAATTGGGCACCCTTCCCTTGCCTGCAGGTCAGGACAGAAACACAGTCTGGGGCAACGAGGCCAAGGCACAGGCCTCGACCCGAGTGCAGGAGCACTGCCCGGCAATCAGCACAGCCTCGACCCGTTTGTCCTTTCCCGATTGTAAGCGAAAAGCACAGTGGACAGGCCCTGAGGCACCACTGGGTGATTTTCAGTACCAGCGTCTTTGAATCTCTGTGGGGAGCAGGGAGGGGGTGGCTCAGATCAGCGGCAGAATCAGCTGGTAAAGTGGCACCCAATCGCCTCCCCTTCTCCCTTCCCAACAGACTCTCAAGTACCAGGGGCTCCTTGGAAGAGAATGAAGCAATGCGCACCCAGCGGGCCCCGGCTGCTTTGCCCAGTGCGGCCCTGTGCTCACCTGTGGCCATCCTCAGAGTGGGAGTGAAAGACGAGGGCGCGTGCACTGGCCACACTCAAGCTGGCAGCAGGCTGGGCTGCCTGGGGCCACGACCTTGTGGCCGGGTCTAAGGCTGATGCATCTCTGCACTCCCCTTAGTAATGGGGGGCTGGGGCTAGGGCGCTGGCCTCCACTCAAGGGAAGCTGATGGACCCTTGATGGTGGGGAGGGGGGCAATTTGGGGGAAGGACCTTTGGAAAACCTCCCTCCCAGAACTGAGAGAAAAATGTACCCCCTTACCCTCCTGCCCAACCCCATGGAGTGGAAAGGGGGACGTGTCAGTAGTCACACCGTCACGCAGACACTGCCACACATGACTGCCCCGGCATCAGGCCCTGCGGCTGAGGCTGGCGGGTGCTAAACCCACCTGTCCCAGCTCCTGGCTGTCTCCTCCCGCCCTCCCACACCATCCAGGCCCCATGGGCAAAGCCCACCCCAGGCTCTCCATCAGGCATTGGAGCAAAAAGGTCAGGAGGACCAACTGCAGGGTCTGTGGTTGGGGAAACTGAGTCAATTGGCTGGAGGAGATGACCAGGCAGCCTTGGTGCCAGAGAGAGGGCATGATTGGGGTCAAGTGCCCGGTGACATAAGGAAGGAGCAGAAAGAGTGAGTGTGGAGAGGAAGGAGCTGGGAGGAGGAGGCCAGAAAGAAGCAGAGGCAGAAGAGGAGTGGAGAATGATGCCCACTGGAAGTTGCACTGGGGCCCCCAGCTTCAGAGTCCCATGTGGTCCTTCTTCTCCCCCGTGTCTCTTAAATGACCACCCTTCCTCCCCCTCCCCCCCCAGCAAAGAGAAAGAACCGCTGGCCCAGAAGAGCCGACTCCTGCATGGTTCCCTGTATCCTGACTTGCTGCAGATGAACTTGGCCTGGAAGGAAGATGTGTCCCCGAGCCCGGGGACAGGAAGTCTCCATCCACCCAGGGCCGAGAGCCTCCGGAACCCACCAGGCCAGGCAGGATGGGGGCCAGCCACATGTGCCGGCCATCACTGGTGTCGTTCACTTGGTCGATGAGCTTGTCAGGGGTCCGCACATCCCCACACACACCCTCCAGGGAGTTCACGCTGTCGGGGAAGGCAGCGATGTCTGAGGAGGCCTCTAAGCTGCCATAACGTGAAGAAATGTGCTTGGACCTGCGCCACCCGCCAGCCTCCATCACACTGTGGGCTCGGGGACCGGCCTGGCAGGCAGAGCAGCCCGAGAGGTGACAGCCAATTGGACAGCTTCTGGGGGAATGCGAGCGTGAGGCTGAGGGAAGCGGGGCTGAGTGAGGATGGGAGCCCCAGTTTCACCAACTGCTAGAGGAAGGAACAAGATACGTGGCTGCCGCTCTGGAGAGTAGAGGGCAAGCTCTGTGAAGGGTTCCTCTTGCAGGGCGACGGGTCACGGCTGGGTTCTGCCTTGGGTTGTGAGGACCGTGCAAGGCTGGAAGGGCTGGAGGGGGGCTGGCTCAGCGGCAGCTGCTCCCTGACGGGCATTAACTTGGGGCCAGAGAACCTGATTCCAGCTCTGGCTCTGCCCTTCTGACCCAAGGTCTTGGGCAAGTCACGGACGTCTCTGGGCTGGTTCCTCACCTATAAAATGGGTATAACCTTCTCCAAGTCCCAGAACTGATGCGAGGATCTCAAGGACCCCGGATGTGAGCTCTCCCAGTAAAACCATGGAACCTAATGATCAAAACCAGCAAGAATCATTTATCCCAGGTGAGGAGGATGGTGACACCAGGGAAGGCAAAAAAGGATGCCACTGGAACCCAGGGACCCCAGAGATGCAGGGCAGCTTCTGGGGTTTGACCTGCCCTGGCAGGCCCCTAACTGTGGGGTGTCGGGTTCCCAGAGGGGTCAGGCGGGTTCCATCAGAGAGACATGGCAGCTCAGTATCAAGAGCATGGACTCTGGAATCAGACTCCCTGCTCCACCATGCACTGGCTGTGTGACCCTGGGCAAGTTACTCAACCTCTCTGTGTCTCAGTTCTTCATCTGTAAAATGGGAATAACAACACTCACATCACAAGATTGTTGTGAGGGCAAATGAGGTACCATGCGGCAAGCCCTGGCACAGAGGAGCCCTCAGTAAATATTAACATTGGGTTTGGGGTCCTGGTAGATAACAATAAGGACTGAGGGCTGAGATCAACTAGAAAGACGTGCTTGGCGGGGATGTTCCTGTCCAGCCCTCTTTACTGTTCATGATTGTGGCCTGGCACTGCCAATTTCTCAAGGAAAGCTAAAGATTGGGATTTTCATATGAAAACTAATTTTTCAAAAATATTAATTTAAAACAGTTAAAAACTCATTGGGTAAATCCTTGTGTGGCATTCCATGATCACAGGGTTCCAGGGTCAATACATTCAGGACACACTGAGGCGAGCACAGTGTGACAGTTCGCTCCCTACAGGCCTTGTCAGAGCCTTTAGAACTGGAAGGGGCCTGCAGCTGGTGGGCCTCCCAATCCCGCCAGCGACTCTGCGCTGTGCAACTCCTGCCGCGGGTCCTGGTTAGGCATGGCTGGAGCTGCTCGCTGCTTTGCCACCCCCACGGGTCAGCATCTGACTGTAGGCCGAGCCCACTGGCACATTTATTCCCAGGTATGGTCCCTACAGCGCCATTTCCCTCCAGTCAAGGCTCCTTCCACCCTCCGTGCTCCCTGCAGTTGGGCGGAGCCCCTCCTGCCCAGAAAGGATACTGTTTTCCGACAGAGGGATCTTCTCTCCCCGCTCATCGTACAGTTCGAGGCCGGTGAGACCAATGTAATAGGGGTCACCCCAACTGGTCAGGAGCTGAAACTGAAAAATGACTGGGGCACGCTATTAAGGAAAAACAGGCTTGATTTCCTCAGATCAAAGGGAAACAATGACAAAGATAACATAGGGGTATAATATTTTGGTTTGTACAGATGAACAAGAGCAAAAAATGAATTTTTCTCTCAATGAAACTGAATCCTGGCAAACTGTATGTGGCATCAGATTCTCTTTCATTTGAACTGTGTGTGTGTGTGTGTGTGTGTGTGTGTGTGTGTGTGTGTGTGTGTGTGTGTGTGAGAGAGAGAGAATTGAAACCTTTCTCCAGGCCCAGGAGACAAGGAGCAGGAGGGAATAGTGCCCTCCAGGGAGCTAAAGGTTGGGGACACATTTGTGTCACAAACTCATTATATGGTGCTGAACAAACTGACCAGCCTCACACTGTCTCATGCCTCAGTTTCCCTGACTGCAAAGTGCCAAGAACAGAGAACCTGTTCCCTCCCCGTCCGTTCAAGTATGTGGGCTGTCCTGAGGAGGAGGGCACGTGAGCTTTACAGAGGATGGGCTGCGGCAGGGCTGCAGGCCAAGGGTGTGCGGAGGGTGGGAGAAGGATACAGCCACAGGGCATCAGCGGGGCCTCGTAGTCCATGCTCGCCCGCTCCAGGCTTTTTGTGTCGAGCCTAAGGAAACACAAGACAGAAAACAAGGGCTTGGATGGCGGGTCAGCTATTCCCAGTCACAGACTCTAAAGACAGACGGTGGTAGCATTCCGGGGGAGGGAGGGGGGCCGCGGCGAAGCTCCTGCTCGCATGGAGCTCCCGTTCTACTGGGGAGGATTGGGCACAGCCAACTCGGACACCGGCTTGACTGACGTGGACTCTTCTATGCCTTAAACTACCCCAGTGGTAGTACTCACATCCCAGGGTGAATGAGGAAAGTAGAGCTCAGAGCAGTGAAACCTCCTTCCTGCTCAAGGCCACACAGCTGGCAGGAGGCAGAACTGGGGTGTGACCCGAGGCTGTCCAGCTCCAGAGTTTTCTTAACCACCCCACCTCCTGCCCCTTGTGCCGAGAGCTCAGCGAGGCAACTGACGGGCCCCAGGGTGGAGACGGGGCCCCAGGCAGGAAGGCGATAACTGAGCTAAGGAGGAAGCCATGGGAAGAGTGAGAGCCATGGCTTCCCAGCACAGGGGCAACAAGAACGAAGGCCCTTAGGTGGGAAGGGGCTGGGGGTGCTGTTTGCCACAGGAAGCAGCTGGGGGGGGGAGGAGGAGGAGCTGCAGTGGAGAGTGGGGACAAGGCAGGGAGAGGAGGCCGGAAGGTGGGCCGCACCCTGAAGGCTTGGGCTTCTTGATCCTGAGCAAGTGGCTTCGCCAGCTGGGCCTCAGTTCCCACATCTGTAAAAGGGGCAGAATCGTCCCTACCTGAATGAATGTGAAGCATGTGGCACAGAGCAGGTGCTCTGGAGGGAGAGCCCTCTCCTCCTCCATGCTCCTCCCCACCGGGCTTCTCTCCCTGGTCTCAGCCAGTGCACTCCCGTCCCGGCCTGGTCTCCCTCCATTTCAAGGGCAATGTTACCATTATGACTGTTCCCAGTGACTGGCCCAAGAGGTGGTCCCAGCCACCCTGGAGGGAAACTCATTTTGTTTCGAGAACTTGGCCCCTGGCATTGGGACATCAGGGGGTTTAAGTGAGTGGCCTTAATGTGGCATTTACAAATGGCTATGAACTGAATGCAGCTGAGAATGGGGCCAAGAAATCCCAGTGAATCCATGAAATGTGAGGCATTGTTTTCTCTGAATCTTTCTAAGTCAGGAGCTGAGAGGCCAGAGAGGGAGGTCTTCCCTGAACCAGCCAGCGGCATTTCTGGAGCCAGGCAGCTGGGATGCTCTTTTCCCAGCAGGAAGCCTAACGCAGCATTTAAAAGCTCCAGCACTCCAGCCGGTGAGAAACCCAAACACCAGACCAGGTGGGTACATCCCACAGGCTTCCGGGAGAGGCTTGGCTGAGCTTTAGAAACAGCCAAGTTGAAAAGCAATGCGTTTGATCACCATTTCAAACCGCTTTAGGCGGACACTTCAGAGTACAGGCAGAGCCCACGCGGCGGAGGGAGGGTGTGCGGCGCGCTCCTCACCTCTGGGCCGGCTGGGGCAGGAGCCGAGCCTGTAGGTAGTCCACAAAGAGGATTTCTTGAGCAAAATCAAAGTGGCAGTTGCCGGGCCCCTTCCGGATGAGAAAGCCCTCTGGAGGGGAGACGCACAGGCCGTCCAGGGAGACGTGGGCGATTTTGGCCTAGAACACAAAGGAAGGCCATGCCTGCAGGGGCCAGTGTGGGGGCAGCAGCGTGTGCTCTGTCCCCCAACTCAACTGCTGCTGGAGCTGCTGTTTGTGACTCAGAGCCCCGCCTGAGAAAGAGCTGCCTCCCAGACCAGTCCACTCTCCAGTGGCATCCCTTCTGTGCCTGGCTGTGCTGGGTGCTGGGCAGGCAGGAGACAAGGCAGGTGAGGCCCTGCCCTGGTGGACATGTCACCGTGGCCTGAGATGGTACGACATGGTGGTCAAGGGCATGGACTCAGGTGCTCTGACATCCTTCCCATGCCTCAATGCCCTTATCTGTTAAATGGGCTCAATAATGAGTTCACTTATGTAAAGTATCCAGGACAGGACATGCCTGGCACAAATACATGCCGCACTGCTCCTTCCGTCAGCCCTGGCACACACCTCACCACGGGCCCCTAGCTGTCCTTCTAGGGCAGTGTCCTTGGTGGTTTGTGGGTCCGCTTTGGTGGCAGAGCCCCCAGCTGGACCATCTCTCCCTCTGCCCCAGGGCCTGGCACACAACAGATGCTTACTAAGAGCATGCGGAATCAGTTGGATTTGGGCCAACAGGTCCCCCTGTTCTAGGCCAGATTTTGCCAGCCAGGTGGCTGGGACCTAGCAGTAAATCTCAAAGCCCCAACGGCAGGATGTGAGGTGGCTCAGCTCTGAGGGAGCAGAGGGGATGATAAGCCAGCACCGCCCTCCAACCACACATTTTGGCATCCAGGCTCCGTGGCACCTCACTCCACCTTCATGACTAGCTATACGGGACCAGCTGCTGACCAAACTGGTGGAACTTCACCGGGAGCTCCGGGGGACGCCTGTGCTCCTGGAGCCCTTCGTCCATCAGCATTCAGGGAGCCCCATATGTAGTCGGTTAGTCACAGGCACATAAACCTGAGCAGGGCAGGGTGACTGCTTTCGCTGGATATGAGGGCCCAAAAGCTGTCCCCCTGTCCCCCTCTGCTTTCTTCAAACCCAATTCCCACCTGCCCCAGGCGGGACCTGTGGCCGTGGCCTGCGAACTGAGCACTCGCACCCCTGCCCTGGGCTGGTTCAGCCTGAGGGAACGGGAGCAACCAGCGCCAGTCCTGGGTTAGCTGGCGCCTCGAGAAAGGAGGCCTCTCTTCTGCTGGGCTTGGCGCTTGCAAAAGCCTGGCACTGCCAGGTGTGCCCGTGGAGAAGGCCCCCGAAAGCGAAGCTGGCAAGAGAGCCAAGCAGG
The DNA here is from genome assembly GCA_025583905.1 of Ia io. Classification (NCBI taxonomy): domain Eukaryota; kingdom Metazoa; phylum Chordata; class Mammalia; order Chiroptera; family Vespertilionidae; genus Ia; species Ia io. Next base: position 107,163,739 of record JAJQQW010000010.1, on the reverse strand, counting down.
GGCCCAGCATGTCCCTGTCCTCTTCCGGGGCCACCATCTCCTCCAGGATGCGTCCCTGACTGCCCCAGGCCACTGTTGTTCCCTGGTGGGGGGCGGGGGGGGGGGGGCTTTTATCACCTCATCTTAGCTAAGGACACTGGAGCTCAGAGAGGCTAAGCATCTGCCCAAGGACTGGAGTGATCGAAGCCCCGGCACCAGGAGACCAGGTCTGGCTCTAACCCCCGCCAATGGCCCAGAGCCAAGGTGCCCTGGGGGTAACCATCCAATTGGTTTGGGGAGCGGGGAGCACAGTTTCTTTTTTCTTTTTTTAAATATATCTTTATTGATTTCAAAGAGGAAGAGAGAGATAGAAACATCAATGATGAGAGAGAATCATTGATTGGCTGGCTCCTGCACTCCCCCTACTGGGGACTGAGCCCGCAACCCAGGCATGTGCCCTGATCGGAATTGAACCCGGGATCCTTCAGTCCGCAGGCCGATGCTCTATCCACTGAGACAAACCAGCTAGGGCTGGGGGGCAGTTTCCACCACACTTGCTCCAGGATCCACCCTCTCTGACAGGGCCCATCTCCCGCCTCCCATGGTGGCCCCGAGCATGGTCGGGGGGCCAGAGTGGGAAGCAGGGCTCTCTGCCCAATGTTCCCAGGACTTGAAGGTCAATGGCAAAGCCGGATTCACTCAAGAGAATGTAGAGACCCAGAGGCACGAGTTGAAGCACAAGAATGTGTTTTTTACCTGACTTTTAAACCCGGGGGAGGGTTTGCGGCTGCTCCAGAGACAGCGCCAGGGGCTGGGCTGCCACCACTGTGGTACCCCAGTCCTCCAGACCCCCGGGGCCTGCAGAGAACTCTGTGGCGTGCAGGACGTGGTGGGGAGCCCAGACCCGGGCTCACAGGCCTCAAGGCCAAGTCCTGGCATTGTCAACCTTCGCGTGGCCAAGGGTGATGACCACCCTCCTGAGGAGGTATTGTCCTCCTCGACACTTTACAGTCGCGGACACTGAGGGCAGGGAAAGCGGCCACTTTCGGAGGTCACGGGGGGTCAGGGTCAGAGCAGAAATTCAGGCGCAGGGCCCTTGATTTGGCACCCGAGCTGCACGCTGTATTATCTGAGGTGTGCTATCACCATGGCGTCCACGTGTGGTGTTTCCTGGTTCACACAGGTCAGCAGCCTGTGGGGGGCACGGCTGCTCTCCCCACACTGCGGCAGGGGCCCTGCAGCCACGGGCGTTTGCTGTGCTCAGAACCCTGGATGAGCGACTGGACTTTCTGAACCTCACTTTCCTGAAGGACGAGGGTAACAGACATGCCTCCAGCACCGGGGGTGAGCGCCCAATGGAATGACGAGTTCCTGAGAAGGCCTTAGCCAGGGCCTGCCCACAGCGCCCGGGGACAGGGCACCACTGACCACCCCCGAGGGCTGGGCCCGAGCACCCCAGAGCCCCCAGAACAGACAAGGCGCCAATTTCCCAAGTCCGCCCAGGCTCTTCAGGCTGCGTTTGCAGTTTGCAGGAGGAAACCATAGCCTGCTCTCCCGGCCGAAACCCCCATGGCCTTTTGGAAAGTTCTGGAGGATTTATGCTCCTCTCTGGCAGCCACGCCAGCCATTCATCAAGGCGCCGTTTCCTTGACAGTGGGCTGAGCGCAGCCACCTGCCCCCCTTACCCCTCGATAGGTGTCCTCGGGAGATTTATTGTAGTTCCAAAAGCGCAGGCCCGCGATGCTCTCTGCTCTGTCGAAGCGGATCGTGACCACGTGGTCCAGCCCCGGCGAGAAGGGGATCAGCCACATATGCTCATCCTCCATCGTGATGTTGGCTCCATCAATTAACCTGCACGCAGCAGAGGGAGCGGTGAGGGGGGTGGTGGCCAGTGCAGGGTCGACACCCTCTCACCGCTCACTGCACCCCTGCCTGCCGGAGCCTGACTGGCTGGAGTGAATTCAGGGACGTGAGCCTAATTAATCAACAGTGAAGGGCCACCTCTCCACTGTGAAATGAGACAAAAGAAAACAGGAAGAAGAATAACAGTTCGTGCCGTTTAAGGTGCTGTGAAGCCATCATCCGAGTTTCTTAAAGGGGGCAGATGTGCCATTTTCCAGGGCCCTCAAAGAAGCAATCCCATTTCTAGGTTTCTTCCCAGGGAACATCTAGTCCACCTACTGGAACGGCTGTCTGCACAAGACATTCCTGATAGTCTCATTATTTACATTAGAAAAGAGAGAACTGCGGCCTCAGAGCAGGGGGAGGTTAAGGAAACCTGTTCGGTTGTTCAGTGCCCACCACAGGGCGGGCGCAGCCACCGGGGAGAGGCGGGCTGCGGGCGGCAGGGCCCTGCTCTTACTGCTGGGAAATGAGGACCAGGACCAGGAGAGACTGCGCGAAGGTGCAGTGCGGTGGCGCCGGAGGCGACCATTTCCTCCGTGAAGGCTGTATGGACTCTGGTGCGTTTGAAAGAATCTATCCCTTCTTTGTTGTGCTGGGAGGGACACGGGAGCCAGCGTGAACCTGGCAGCTCGGGGGTGGGACAAGCACGGGGGCAGGTGTCTCGGGGGAGCTGTAACCTCGCCGCATGGGCATCACGGGGAGCTTCCCGGCAGGAGGAGCCCCAGCCCTCCGTGCTCCCCACCGCTGCTCTGAGCTTGTCATCTTGCTCTGCTCCATCCGGGCCAGTTTCCGCTTCTCCTGCTCCAACATCCTGCCCCATCCTCCTCAGCTCTGCCCGGGTTTGTCCCCAAGACTGTCCTGCCCGACTTCCCTGGACACCCAGGCCCCGCCCTCCTCCTGTGGCTCTGGCCACGGCTGGCGCTGCCACTGAGAGGCCTGGGGACAGGGGTCTTCCTCACTCTCCTGGTGACTCTGAAGCTCTGCCCTGTCTCCTGGGTTGTACTGTACTGTATTTTTCCTCACCTGAGGACATGCTTCTTGATTTTTCAGAGGAAGGGGAAGGAGAGAGAAACATCAATCAGCTACCTTCCCATATGCGGCCCAACCAAGAACCAAACCCACAACCTAGGGATGTGCCCTGACGGGGAACTGAACCCACAACCTTTCGGTGTATGAGACGATGCTCCAATCAACTGAGCCACCCAGCCAGGGCTGTTTCCTATACTTTAAAATAAACTTTTATTTTTTTCCTTTTCTACATTTAAAAATTTTAGATTTGGAATAAGTCTTATAGTCAAAGCGTTCATCCAAGGAGGTAATGTTCCTTGCTTTTTCTCTAAAAGGTGGTTATTAAATTGATGGATGGTGTGTCTTACAATGGCTGGCATCTTAAACCGAGGAAATTCAGCGAGTTAACAGTGGAGAGTGTGGAGTCAAGCTGACTGAGGACTACACCAGAGAACCTTCTATTTCCTTCCAAAAGCAATTCCCTCTCTGTCCTAGGCCTGTGGCTGCCTCCAGAGCAAGACTGCTGTCCAGTTCTGAGAGGAGAGAGAACTGCTGATGCGTTCACAACTGATGGGTGTGGGATGGCCATAGACACCCTCAAGGGTACCCCAATGATCCTTCCCAGCTCTGCCCACCAAACAAGCCTTGAATCAATGACCAACCCAGTAGCCATGAGCATCCCTAGAGGCCAGATTATGGTCTCTAAACACCGTTTTCCATTAAAGGAACCGGGGCTTTGTGGACAAGTGGCTGAGTCCATATCTGGGACAAGAAATATACAAGATGAGTACACCTGAAACTTATATAATAAAATAATTTTTTAAAAGAAATATATAAGCCCTAACTGGTTTGGCTCAGTGGATAGAACATCAGCCTGTGGACTGAAAGGTCCCAGGTTCAATTCTGGTCAAGGGCATGAACCTTGGTTGCGGGCACATACCCAGTTGGGAGTGTGCAGGAGGCAGCTGATCGATGTTTCTCTCTCATCGATGTTTCTAACTATCCCTCTCCCTTTCTCTCTGTAAAGAAATTAATAAAATATATATATTTTAAAAAAGAAATACAAAAAATGAGCCTGGAATGACCGGTTATCAGAAAGCAGGGAAGTTTCCAGAGACCACTGTCTTAAAAAGGATCCAGGAGCCCAGCCGGCATGGCTCAGTGCTTGAGCATCCACCTATGAACCAGGAGATCACGGATCAATTCCCGGTCAGGGCACATGCCCGGGTTGCAGGCTCAATCCCTAGTGTGGGGTGTGCAGCAGGCAGCCGATCAATGAATCTTTCTCATCACTGATGTTTCTCTCTCTCTCTCTCTCTCTCTCTCTCTCTCTCTCTCTCTCTCTCTCTCTCTCTCTCTCTCTCTCTCTCGCTCTCGCTCTTCCCCCTTCATTTCTGAAATCAATAACATATATTTAAAAAAAGAAATAAAATAAAAAGGATCCAGGAGCTCCCAATGTCTAAGACAGGGGTGGTCTGGCCCTGTCATGGCATCAGGATGAGTTAGTTAAATGTTTGCCCGCATATAGCAGGCTAATTTTTACGTTGATAATTTTGTATGGCCCGCAGATGACATTATAAATATCCAAATGGCCCCAGGTCTAAGAGCATCCAGTCGAGCATCAGTAGGATAAAAACTACAACAGATTGAAACCCTTCCAAAACAGGGCATTTAAATCGATGATTATAACCAAAATAACCAAATGTGCCCTGGACAGTGATGTTCAGTGGTTAGAGGGTTGGACTGAGCACCAAAGGGTCAGGTTCGATTCCAGGTCAAGGACATGTACCTGGGTTGCAGGTTCGATCCCAGGCCCCAGGCAAAGAGCATGGGGGAGGCAACCAATCAATGTGTCTCTCTCACATCAATGTCTCTCTCTCTCTTCCTCCCTCCCTCCCTCCGTTCCTCCCTTCTACTCCTTCTAAAAATCAGTGGAAAAATACCTTTGAGTGAGGATTAACAAAAAATAAATAAGAACAAATAACCAAATGTATTAAAGGATGCTAGAGAAACAACTTGTTTTTTTGGAAAACTAAGAAATAAAAGGAAGGAATCAAACATTTAGACTGCCTTTCCTGTTTGACTTATACCTCAGAGTAAACAAATAATTGAGGGAAAATTTCTCTTTACTGATGAAAAAAAGAAGATAGCATCAGTGTATAAGCAGTTTGCAACCCCTAATAAATTAATGGACCTAGCCACTGGAGCTTTGGCTGCCAGTCACAAAAAGCCTGACAACCCCTGAAGGGAATAAACAACGACATCCACACCCCAACAATCCAACCTCAGTCTGATCAGGCCTCTGGATCTAAAGGACGTTTTACAGGAAACACAGGGCCAGGCTGGGATGCAGCTGTGCCCCTCCCGCCATGTCCCTGTTCTATGATAAGGAAACCAGGCAGGGTAAGACAGGATCAGTCAGTGCTTAAGTGCATGGGCATTGCTCTCCCATACCTGCACCTGATCATGACTCGGCTACCCGGCTGGTCTGAGTGACCTTCGGCCAGTTTTTAACCCCTCTCTCCCTCAGTTCCCAGGGGTACCTATCATATTAGTAAATGGATGGATATCTGTAACCTGCTTAGCACCTGGCGTTTAACAATGGCTAAAAAACATGGCAACTATAATTTCAGTTATTATTTCTATTGTTATTGAAGAGGTTAAGAAACTTACTAGCTGGCAAGGGGCAGAGCCAGGATTTGAACTCTCATCCCTCTGACTCCTAGACTCCTCTGTTCGCAGGGCCAGGCAGGGCCGCTGCCCAGAGGGGACAGTGCTCCTGGGCAGGTTATGGGCCCATGGATCAAGGCTATATTTCAGGCTGTCCTCTGACCGACTTGACCCAACCTGGGCTTCTAAGACCTGACAATGCAGAGGAGAGTGCGGGGAATTCCTCAGCAGCCACTTCAGTCTCAGGAGGGGACAGCTTTCTCCCTGAGAGGCGAGGTTGCTCACGAGGAAAGACAGGGTCATCCCTGCAAAAGCTCCCTGAGCAGCCACTGTGCTCATGGCCGGAGCTAAGCCTGGTGGAGAGAACAAAGCACAGCTCTGTCTGGAAGCAGGAGAGCCTGGCTTCGAACGCAGCCTGCACTCCAGCTGTGCGGTTCTGGGGGTGCCCTCCCTTTCTGAGCCTTGGGTTCCTTAACTCTAAGATGAGGTGACCACAGACCTTGGGGTGGCTGGGGGTTGCTGTCTGACATTTGAATCTCAAGTCTAAGATGCAGGACAGGCCCTGCTCCTGCTGCCATGAGTTAAGCTTCTTGCAGACACCTACTTGTCCAGGGTCCGGGAGTCATCCGTGTACTCCGGGAGGTCATTTAAGTCCCTGGGGGAGGCGGAGATCTGGTGCAGGCTGATGGGCAGGGCCTGGCCATCCTTGCCCACCACTTCCAAGCCTGTGAGTCCCAGGTAGTGCAGGTCCCCCCAGGAGGCAGTGAAATTCAGCTGAAGGCCTGCAACAGGAAGGAAAGTGGTGTGAAGGAGGAGCCTAACATGAGAGGAGAGGAGGAATGGTCTTTAGCGCCTGCATTGGGCCAACTGGGAAACCCAGACACAAAACCCCGTCCCTTTCCTCCGGGTGCCTGGGGCTGGGACGCTGCTGACAGTTCACAAAATGTTTGCCAGGTGAATGGGCCAGTGCTGTTTAAACCTGTGCAGTCTGGGTCCTTTCTCTACCCCTCAATCATGTCACTCCACTTGACGTTTAACAGCCTGGAGTGGCTTCCCATGATGCTTGGCCAACAGGTTTGCCCATCTGGCTTCTATTTCTCTAACCTCACCTTGCACCAGGGGTTCCTGGCCCCACTAAGATGGCATCCCATCACTTTACTCTTCTATCCCGTCAGGGCCACTGCTCATGCTGCTCTCTCTGGAGCGCACATGCCTGGCCCCCTGGTGCTCGTCCTTCAGATCCCAGCTCACCTCCTCAGGGAAGCCCCTTTGACTACACTGACCCTCCATTCACAGCTGCTGAGTCACTATGAACTCGCCCTTCCACGCCCTGGTCGCACTGCCATCTTGCGACCCCTTGGTTCAATATGCCAGACAGTTAACCCGAGGACAGAAACCCCATCTGTTTTGCTTTGTCCCCAAAGCCCGCCACAGTGCCATTCAGTACAGGGAGAGTGATTAGACAAGTATAAGTGGAGGCAGCTACAGCACTAAGCCACAGCACTAGGAATGGATGTTTTATGCCAGAGATGGGCAACCTTTTGAGCTTGGTGTGTCAAACTTCGCCAAAAAACTGAGCATAACTCGGGTAGTGTGTCACTTTGAGGAAAAAACTAACTCCAAGACTCTAGTCGCAAATGTTTCATCCTCAGGAGCAGCAAATGTTTCATCCTCCGCATGCGGCCGCGTGTCATCAGAAATGGCTACGCGTGTCAGTGCTGACACGCGTGTCATAGGTTCGCCATCACTGTTTTATGCAAATCAGCTGCTACCATGAGGATTCAGGGTAAAGGAAGTGACCACTTCCACCCTTGTGCCCCGCCCACCTGCTCCATTAGAGACCACATCGATTTTACAAGGGCCTCCTGTGCACCTGCGGCACAATGGCTGCGAGTCGTCCACTGGCCCAGAAAGCTCCAACCAAATGCGCCTCTTGGTCGGGCCTGTCGGGCTTCTGGCTGGAACTTACTTACTTACTGGTCTCCCATGAGGGTGGGACCACGTCCAGTGAGCTCCTCCACCTTGAGGGCCTTGGAGCCCACAGCACCCTTTCGGATGGCTGTGCTCAAAAGACTCATGCTCTCTGCAACGTGTGCAGCATGCCCGCCCTGCAGCGCTGGAGAAAACAGCCTGGATGCCACGGGTCCCACCACCGGCTCCGAGGAGGAGGTGGAGCCCAGGGAGGTCTCTGGACATCCCTGTGAGGCCAAGCCAGGCCACCTCCCTGGAGCTCAGCTCCCTCTCCTATGCCCGTCATTTCCAACGTGCGTTGTTTAACTTGGCCTCAGACCCTTCTGCTCGCCTGGGGCCAGGGTAACCGAGCATCTTGGGGTCAGTGAAGAAGACCCGTGACCAGCATGGTATGGGCAAAGGCAGCTCTCACAGCATTGGCAGACTGCAAAATGGCCACAAACCACCCCCTCCCACCAGCCCCTGCCTCCGCAATGTGATTCAGTGCTTCCCCCAGCCAGAGGTGGAGTCTCTTCCGCTCCTTGAGCCTGAGCCCGGTGATCCGCTTTGGCCCGTGAGACAGAAGTAGAGGTACTGCAGGCAGAGCCTGCAAAGCACATGCGCACTGGGGTTGTCCTCTCTCTCCACACTTGGGGTCTGGCCACAGGCATGAGACAGGTGAGCCCTGTCGCCCCTCACTGGCCAACAGCCTCCCAGCTTCAGGACATGAAGGCATCCGAGATCATTCAGCTGCCAGCCCACTGCCAGCTGAGCAGGCTCATGAGCAGGCCCGGGAGATGCCAGCCAAGCCAGCTCAGAGGAGAACTCCCAGCCACGCCACTGACACTCTCCCCTCTGAGTCTGTGCTCAGATGCCCTCTCCTCCAAGAGGCTCTCCCCGACCTGAGCTCAGAGAGCACCACGCCCTGAACCCTGCCCTGACCTTGTCACAGCACCTGTCCCTATCTGACAACCCGTTCCAGGTTCACTTGCTGATTTGTTTTTCTCAGTCTTCCCCGCTAGGATGGAAGGCAGCTTCCTGCAGGCGGGAACTCCATGGACTCTGTGCACTGTTGTATCCCTAGAGCCTAGAACAGTGTCTGAAAAACAGATGGTCAGTGGAGGCCTTTTTCTTTTGAAATGAGTGCCTGACTGAAGAGTAGGTTTCGGTGGATACCTGCAGGTAAGTGAATCCACGTGAAATCATGGAGTTTCACCAAATTCAGCATTAACGATAAACAGATATTTACCGATCACTTACTACGTAACAAGTCCTGCCCCTGGACCCGGAATACAGGGTAAACACAGCAAAATCTCCGTAGGAGCTTCTACTGCAGTGAAGACACACAACAAACACCTAACGAACCAATAAATACGATCGTTCCTCAGCGCGCCGAACGCCATGGGGAAGATCAGAGAGCTGGGCTAACGCCATGGGGAAGATCAGAGAGCTGGGCTAACGCCATGGGGAAGATCAGAGAGCTGGGCTAGGGCGTGGCTAAGAAGGAGCGGGGCGGTCAGGGAGGGCTTCTCTGAGGGCCGACATTCGAGCTGAGACCTGGGGGATGAAGCAGGCTGCCATTCTTCAGCATGTCTGGAAGGACATTCCCAGTTGAGAGGACAGAAGGGCCATGACCCTGGGATGGGAGCCACATGGCTGGTGGCTGGAGCCAGGTGACCGAAGGAGAGGGAGGTAGAGGGAACGACTCAGAAGCACTGGCAACACGTGCTTCAGAAGGTTGGGCAGGGGCTGGCCACGCCATGGAGTCTGGGGTTCTCCTCTGCACTGGGGAGTGGGGGGGGGGGGTGGTGTCAGGTTTGAAACAGGGGCGCCCCACGTGATGTGATCTGCATCTCAGAAAGTGACTCGGTTGGACCTCTAGGAGACCAGGGAGGAGGCTTTTGGATATGGATGGCCTGGACCAGGCGGTAAGTGTGACTGCAGGGAACAGGGGACGGGTTCGGGCCAGCTTTGGAGACAGCACTGCCAGACTCTCAGTGGCATGTAGGGAGTGAGGGGAAGAGAAGATGCTTTTGACCCAAGTTCCAGAGTGGCTGTGGGTATCGCTCCTGAGACGGAGGCGGCCTGAGGGGGAGGAGGGAGCAGGTTTGGGTGAGGGGATCAGTGTAGGGACCAGTGCCAGCCCCCCTTTGTGAAAACAAGACTTGGCATCCCAACTTGCCCTTCCTTTGCCTGGAAGAGGCTCTGCGAGGCCATTGGATTCGGGGCTGCTCGCCTGTCGGAGCTCACATCCATGCTCCACATTCATTTTCCTTTGGTGTGCCCATCAGTATTTAGATACAAGGAAATTAATTTTATTTCTCATCCATGTTTCAACTCTCTCTCAGCTCCTTTCCTCTTCATCACTGCTGATATTTGCAAAATGTCCAAAACGCCTGTCATCTGCAGATTTGCAAATCATACATCCCTTTTCAAAAACATTAACAGGAGCCTGGCCAGTGGCTCAATGGTTAGAGCATTGGCCCAACCACTGAAGGGTCTAGGGTTCGATTCCCGGTCAAGGGCACATATCTGGGTTGCAGATTCACTCCCTGACCCTGGTCTGGGTGAGTGTGGGAGGCAACCAGTTGATGTGTTTCTCTCACATCAGTGTTTCTCTCTTTCTCCCCCTCTTCTTCCCTTCCACACTCTCTGAAAAGCAATGGAAAAAAATACCCTCATGTGAGGATTAACAACAACAAAAACATGAACAGGACTGGCTGTAGGTACCAAGCCAGTATGCACTGGCTGGTCCAGGGGGTCAGGATTTTGGCCAGCGTGCGGGAAAGCCAAAGGCTCAGAGGTGGGAGACAGACATCAGGGCCCGAGCATGCAGAGGGGGCTGGCTAAGGGGGCTGGCCAAGAGGTTCTCCTGCCCCCGAGGTTGCACTTTCCTGCAGCAAAAAGGCCTCGGAGCCCACTCCAGGCTCCCAAAGGCACCAAGATCACGTTTCTGAGAAAGGTCAGGCGCTGGCTCAGTGGGAAGGACATTTACAGATGCATCTTTGGGGAAATCACCAGATGAGGGGGACAGAGGCTGCCCCTTCCGTCTTCTCGTCACTGTACTCTGACCGCCCCTGGAGCAGTGCGGGTGGCTGAGCCTCAGCATGGGCTCCAGGGACGCCCTTGAACCAGGCCTGGCCATGCGTGGTTTCCATCTCACACCTCCCTCCCCGCCCGGGGACCAGTGATTGGTTTAAAGATGTTTGGGCATATGATCCAAGCCGGGCCGAGGAGATTAATTCTGGGGGTGCTGACCTCTGACAGCCACAGCTGAGTCCTCCCACTTATGGCTACCCTTGGCTTTATCCCTCCCCAGGCAGCCCATGTCCAGTGACATGTTGATTTAGGCATGTAAAGGCCTTGTCCCCTCACTCAGCTCAGGACAATGCAGGGCTGCCACAGCTCAAGCTCCCTGTGGAGCTGGCAGAGGCCTCCATGTGAGTTTGAGGCTCAGCTTCTCCCTCTGCCCCGTCCTGCTTCCTGTCCTCCCCGGAACATGCCCCAGTCAACGCCACCCCAGAGTCTGCTTCCTGGAAACCCAGTTGTAGTTGGCCCTCCACAGACAGGGATGGAGAGGGAGGAATGGAGAGGGAGGGCATGCTGGGCAGAGGGCACAGCTTGGGCGGAGGACAGGTCGGGGCTCAGAGACAGGTATGGGGAGGAGGACCGGCTGAACCTAGATGTCTAGCTTTGTTCTAGAGATGATGGGGGAGGCGGCAGAGGGAGCGGGACAGAAGTTAACTGGAAGGCATGAGTGCTCAAGGGGCAAGAAAGAGCAGGTGAGAAGCAAGGAGCAGGTGAGCCACGAGTCTCGTTAACAGGGACCAGGGGGGAGGCACGCATAATCAGCGGCCACCTCTGGCCTGAAGATCCAGGATGCAGGCAGAGGGCTGGCCTGCGCGTGCGTGGAGGAGGGGTGGCTGCAGGGTCACATGGGAAAAGACGAGAGAAAGACAGTGAAGCCCAGATGGGATTTGCTCAGAGGCCACCAACCGGCAGCCAGCTGGCCCATACACATGTGTTTTGTTTGGCTCATTAGTTGTTTGAAAATATAAAATTAGTCACTAACATTTAAAAAGCTGAAGATTTCACATAAAAATCCAAATTTCTGACTTCTCAGAAGAACTGGCTGCTGCCCACCGGGCGCAGGGAGCAAGCAGGTGTCTTTGCTCCTGCTGGTTTCAGCCCGCCGGCCGCACAGCCCACATCTGTGCAGACCCTGTCCCAGGGACCAGGGCGCATGACTCCCAAAAGCCCCCCTTCCCCTGACACTGCCCAGGACAGGGTACTCACAGATCCCGTGGTAGACGCCTGGTTCCGGGGTGGTGACTTCGGGCACAGGAGCACTGGGTGGCAGCTCCACTTCCGGGACCTGCACGCCGGTTTAGGGGAGAAGCAGAGGCAAGGGGTGACCCACAGAGCTGGCTGGCAATGTGTCCAGCTGCTGCTGCCCACCTCATGCCCCAGGGAAGTCCCCATGGCCCTTCTTGTGTTTTCTGTTTCTGTGGAGGCTCGTGACTGGTAATATGAACAGACCCAGGAACCCGTGTGTCTGAGTCCTTGCCAGAAGCTCTTGCTGGTAGGGGAGGAGTTTGATGCTACCAGAGAAGGAGCCATCGATGTCTGTCTGGTCAGCTAGAGGGAGGGAGGAAGGGAGGAAGGGAAGGAAGGGAAGGAAAAGAACTTAAGCTATAGAGCGTGGTTCTGGGCCTGGGCACGTGCACTTTCAGAGCTCCCAGGTTAGCCCCTGGGCAGCCAGGAGAAGGAGCCCTTGGTCTGCAGACAGCCCAGGTGGGCTGCCAACCCACTTCTTGGGTCTCATGTGTGAACTTCACTCATTAGACCTCTGCATCGTAAGCTTGGGTAAAAGCGCCTTCACTACTTCACAGACAGCGAAGCTGCGATGCGAAAAGAAGTGAAGTCCAGATCTCAGAGTCTGGGTGAGCGTGGTGTTCCAGCCCCAAGGGCCACCTGACGGGCGCCAGGCCCCGCCCCTAGCAACAGCCTCTCAGGCCCCGTCCGGCCACTGGGCAGAGGGTGGGGAAGGCCTGTGAGGAGCGCCCCTGACACAGCCAGCCTCGGGCCACCAGGGAATGTCACCGCCCTGGTGCCCATGCGCCTTCTCTTGCCCTCCCTGGCACCCTGCCCCCCCCCCCTCCTAGGACGACCCCTCTGGATACACTGACCTTAACACTCTCTAGGGGTGTGACCCTGATGTTGACCCCCGCCACCCCATGAGCTCACGTTTTCCTCTAAGACAAGAGTGTCCCTCCCTGCCCCTCATGGGCTGGGTTTCCGTGCTGGGAAACCACTGGGCACATGAAAGGCCTCAAGGTCAACTCCCAGCTGGACCTACGGATCACATCCAGACAGCAGACATGCTTCCTGGCCCACGAAGGTTTGAAGACATTTTGAATCACTTGCTAACATCTTTAAATTGGGATATTTTTACATAAAAATCCAGATATCTGGCTTCATTTGAAAAAATCAGAACAATTGTCACCACGAGCTGGCAGTCTTGTCGGGGCGCAGCAGCAGCAGCCTCCCTTAGAGGTGGAGGCTCACGCCCTGAACACCGCGGCGCCAACAGACCGTGCGCCGCCACACTGCGTGGTCATGACCTGCGGTGGCCGGAGCCGTCCTCTGCTCCTGGACGTTCCCCTCCCCTGACCCCCTGATTGCGGGGCCTCGAGGACACCCTGGAGACCTGGGTGACTTCCCTCCAGTGCTGCTCTTCACTTGGCCCTTGCCCTGAAGGTCATCTTTCATTAAAAAAATGTTCACAGTTAAAAGCAGACTTTGGAGTCCTGTGTTGAAACTCTAACCTTGACACTCCTGCTACGCGCCCTGGCATGACCCTGAGCCGGGCTGAACCAGGCCAGTGGTGTCAGGAGGGACGCACAGGCCAGCTCACAATTTGCAAGCAAGAAACAATCGCCGGATTGTCATTATTTTAATTCTAAGTCTGCCTATTAAAGGCATTTTCAGTCCTCCCATCAAACAACCGAGAGATCAAAACTCAACCTCAAGCAGGAAGTTCCCGAAGACCTTGAATGACAGAGGGGACACAGCATGATTTCTCCCAGCTTTGATTAAAATCTGAATACTTCCTTTACTTTGGTGAAAAAATAAATAAATAAAATAAAAATCATTAGAGAATGAAATATGACACCCAGGACCGAAGACGAAGTGGAGAAATGGGAAATGTCAAAACAGCAGCACCAGCAGCGTAGAGAGATCCATCTTCATTCTCCTGCTGGGAAACCTCTCCGGGCGCCCGCCCGCCCGCCCGCCCGCCCGCCGTCCTACCTGGGCCCACAGGCCGGCCTGGGTGTAGGGCCGCTCCTCCGTGCCACCGTCCGCGGTGCTGGGCCTCCTCAGGGGCTCCTCGCATGGCAGACTGCATGGGCCCCCCGTGTCCATGTCAAACGTCTCATCCGAGCGGAATATGGCCTCAAGAATGTCGTCGTCGGTTGTGAATAAGATTGTGTCTCCAAAGTGCTCTGGGGCTGAAGGGGTTAGCAGGAAGACAAGGGTCAACGCTCCCAAATCCCACTGAGCTGTAGGCCAGGGCCCAGACCCATCAGCTCTGTGCTATAAACCCCGAGCCACGGACAGTTCTCCATCTGTGCAGGGATGTGTCTTCTTCACATCGTCAAATGGATCCATGTACCGTGAGAACCACACAGGTCACAGAGCTAACAAAGGGACCTATTTGAGGAGAATCACTGAAATTCCATGCATGGTGGGCACTGGAGCAGATGCTGTGGGTGCTCACAGATCCCCGCTGACCCCCGGCGGGGAGGGCTCGGGCCCTGTTGGAAGGACACGGGCGTTAGGCCCCTCGCGGGGAGCCTGCAGGGCTCCAACCCCCACCGCCTGCCTCAGGCAGGACAGACCCTGCAGTTCATGCTCCAGGCTGCCCTCGGTCAGGCTGCAGTGGGCTTCCCCTGACACCAAGTACTCAGCTCCCCCTCCATGTCGTGCACCCCTCCCTGCACCGGGTTCTCTGAGAGCGCTCCCTCAGTCAGCACCTCGCAGGAGGGTCCCCCTTTCGGGCTCAGGCCCGTCCCCAGCCGAGGAGTTTAATGAGGTCAGCGTTTGCACACCCACGCTGCAAAGGCGGCGGGTGGGCCAGGCCTACGAGGGGAGAGACCCATCGCACTGACGGCCAGTGGGTTTGGTTTTCCCTCAGAGCCCCAGCGAGCAGCAGGTAGGGCTTCGGGAACACCCTCACAGACATACTGTACCTCCCGTCAGGGTTCCGGAGGCCTTGGCGATTTCTCCGTTAAAGATGCACTGTGCGTCTAACAGGATCTCGACGTCCCTCACCCCACGGAAGGAATGTATCCGCGATTTGTTGTAATTCCAAATCCTGACCAGGGCGACGTGGCAAGGGTGCAAGAAGTCGACGGAGATGGAGTGGGACTTGCCCGGCGTGAAGGGGGCCAGCCAGACGTGCATGTCGTCCTGTGTCCTGTTCACCCCATCGACGAGGTTGCCGACCACGCGGGGGTCCTTCCCATAGGCTGGTAAAATGTTGATGTCAGGGGGGTCCGCTTGGATGCTCGCGATTTGCACGGGCTCCCCCTTGGAACTGAATATTTCTATTCCGTTCAGGCCCACGTAGTGCCTGTCCCCCCACGTGGACTTGATGTCAATGACCAAGTGCCGCCCGTAAGGCAAGACGGGGATTCTAAAGTCGCTGGGGTCGCCTGCGTCTCTGCAGTCGTCCGGCCCCGCCCGGGCCTCCGGCTGCTCCCTGCAGGGGGCTGGCTGGGCGCCCTGCCGGCCGCTCCTCTGCTGCTGCAGGAACTCGTCCAGGATGTCCCCCTGCACCTCCATGTTGGAGATGCGCCCCCGGTGGGAGCGGTCAAAGGCGCTGAGGGAGCTCCAGGACTCGTGCAGCGTGTGCTCCTGCTCACTGCGCCACTGGGGCCGCGGCGGCGGCCTGGTGCACCAGGCGTCTCCTGAAGAAAGGGCACAGGAGAGTGAAGCCCATTAGACACAGGTGTGGAAGTGGGACCCTTACTGTCTCATCCAGTGGCTCTCGGCTGGGTGGAGTCGCCCTCAGGGGAACATTCTAGAAAGCGGTGAGGCTGCTGTTGGCTGCCTCAATGCCCACTGACCCCCCTGGCCGGTGGGCAGGGCTGTTAACACCCGCACTGCACGGGGCCGTCCGGGCACAGAGCACGGTCTCCTGTCACACACATTCAGCTGGTAGAAAATTGTTTCTGGTTACTCAAGTCTGGGGCCTAGCTGTTTTACAAAAAGCAAAGTACTTTTCAATCTGCACTGAATTTTCTAAGCATGCAACTTCATGCACATCAAGGGAGGCCTACATGGTTGTGTCGGAGCCTTTGCTGGAAGTTTTCCCACTTCAGAACCTCACACAACCAGAGCGAAGCCGCTGCCTGTGGCCTCAGAGTCAGCCACCCAGGGGCCTGCGCCTCGGGCTACCAGTCACGTGACTTGCACGGAGTTTTCAAACCGCTAGTGACAGGCAAAAGGCTCGGGAAAGAAGGTAAAATGAAAAGAGCCCGCTGTGCCATTTTAGAGGCGCCCATCCTCGTGTGGGCAGCTTGCACCGACGTGCTAGTGTGATCTTTCGGGGTGGGAGTAGAAAGGGCTTTTATTTTCTTGTCCCCTTATCTTCTGAGTTCCCTACGTGTATTACTTTCATAATCAGAAAAAAGCTGAACGACCCAGGTGCATTGCACGGCAAGGACTTCACTTCCACACACGGCCTGACTGGCTCCAGGAGCCGCAGCCGTGCCCAGGGCTGGCGTCTGGAGGCCCCACTCCCCTCGCAGAACCTAAGAGCCCCGAGTGCACGTGGAGCAGGGGCCACCCTCGGGGCCATGCCATGGCTAAGTGACATCGGAGGGTGTCATTCTGGAAAAACAGCAGTGGCACTGACATTCTGCTTTTTCTCCTTTCATATGGTGCCGTGCCCTGCACTCCATTTTCTGCCTGTCTCCTAGGGGGCCTGGCTCCATCAATTATCGCTTCTCTCCAGAATCTTCAATCACTCCTTCCCCACCACTGCCCTCTCAGCCTGCAGGCAAGCGTAAATCTCCGCCCTGAAGGCAGAGGGAGGCCTTGGATCTACACTCCCTCCGCCCACTGCAGTGGCTGCGCCCATCGCCACCTCCCGTCCCCTGCGACCTGCTTCCTCTGTCCAGTTACTGTTTTGCTGCCTCAAACTCCTCTTCCCCTTCTCTAAGAACAACACCCTGATTTTCCCCTGGGGACCCCCCACCTGCAGGCCATTCGGATTAAGCAAATGTGGACAGCATCCTTGCAAGCTGGGCTCATGAAAGGAACCAGGGGAGAGAGGGGCTCTCCGTGAACTGGAGCTGCTGAGCGTGGACGGAGCGGCGCTGCCTGTGGCCACCTTGCTGCCTGTGGGGGGCTGGCCTGAGAAGGAAGCAGGGCAGGAGCAGGGCGATGAGAGGCTCCTGGTGGCATCACTGGGCCCCGGGATCCAGCTGTGTCAGAGGTTGGTGCCTGGTGGCTTTCCATCCCTCCATGAATCCCACAGCCCTCCACTGCAGCGGCGCCCTCCAGGTTCACAGGGACTCCACGCACGCAGTCTTCTCTCAGTGCTCGCTCCAGGCTGCTGTCCGAGGCCACGCTCCCCTCGGGCTCAGGGGACACTGCGCTGCCAGGTTCTCCACATCCCGCCCGCAGCTCCTCCCTCCTCCCCACTCCCTACGCTTGGCCCTGGCTCCCACGCAGGCACTGCCACCCCAGGCACCACCGCCCAATGCCCCTCAGGGGGTCCAGACATGTCCACACTGTCACTTCAGACTCCATGTGCCTAAATGGCATTTGTCACATCCCCTCTGAATGCCATTATCTCTGCCACGCTGGGAACAAGGAAAACCAAAGAAAATCCAACTCCTCACTATGCGCCAGAGCCCCGAGTTGGCCCCATTAACTTCCCCAACCGCACTCCCACCCTTCTCCCACACCCTCCTGCTCCAGCCACGTGGCCCTTCCTCTCTGTGGACACGCCAGGTCGCATCTTGCCTCAGAGCCTTTGTCCTTGCTGTGCCCTCTGCCAGGAATGCTCTCTTCTCAGATCCCCAGGTAGCTGGCTCCTCTCGTCACCTTCCTCGTGGAAAGGCCTGCTCTGCCCTGCTGCCTGCTGTGTCCCAGTGCCTGGCACAGAACCTGGCACGAGGAAGTGCTCAGTAATGTGTGCCAGCAAAGGGATGGACAGCTGGCATCACCATTACACCCGTGTTCAGACCTGGAGGCTGAGGGACTCCCTCTCCACCTGTCAGTTCTCCTGCACCTGTCCTCAACCCGCCTTCCCATCTGCCATTAAAAAAGACCCAGGAGTTTCCTCCATCCTTTCCTCCAGGTGTGAGGCTTAACATCTGCAGGAAGGACTTCCCATATGGATCATCAGTGCTCTGCTTACTGTGATTTGATCTCCACGGACTGAAATGAATGGCCTGGGTCAGTCTGCAAGGGCCCTGAGGAGACAGCACCCGTGTCCTGTGTCAGGGACTCCCCTGTGTGTCTGCCTGGGTGTAAAAAAAGGCAGGGCTCTGCTTTCACCTCACATCTGCTTTCTGACCTCTGCTCCCCAAGATGTACTCTGGGTTTTAAAAGCAGAGGTGTAGATGCTCTGCTAGGCCTCGCAGATGGGACCACCGCTGAGGGCCGGTTTCCCTCTCTGCTGGAGAGCACTCTACTCGCGAGTCCCTGGGGTCAGGGAGGTGCTGGGGTCAGTATGTGGTCCTTGGCCAACCCCCACCTGCAAGTCTGAAAGGCAACAGAAAGCTGCTGCTTCGTGAGTCTGTAGTCAACACAGTCTGGGAGGGACCATCGATATGAGAAGACGGGACTGAAGATGCAAAACTATTCCTTGGTTGAGACTAACATGAACTACAGTTCTGCACTTGAGTTTATAAAAATCAATGGCACCACCATGAGGTGTATGCTAATTGCTACTAAAACAGGAAATGAGAAAGTACATAGGGAGATATAACAGAACCATGTTTATTCTCAGTGAACTGCCCTCCAGTTGTAGCTGATGGAACAAGGAGTGGACACCTGACCTGAGTCGGCCAATCAACTTCTCCCCTGAGACTATGGAGCTGGCTGCTGGTGACAGAGCCAGACATTGAGTCACCCTAGGGCTGCCAGGCCATTTCCTGCTGTGTGCACAAAGGCAGAGAAAGCCGACCCCCTGCGGGAGGGTGAGGGACAGGGGCCAGCGGGAAGCAGAGGTAGGGCCTGGACAGACAGGGAGAAGCTTCCTTGGTGCCGGCCAGCGTCCTGGTTCCTCCTCCCAAACCCATGCGGTGAGCAAGCTACACTTCCTGCCTCTGGGGGTCCAGAAGCGCCTCAAGCATTCCCCAAATAACACCTCCTTTACTGCTCAAACTGGGCTGACAGGATTTCATTCACCTGTAGCCAACTGACCCCTGATAAGGACACTTCTGAAATGCAGATATCATTACAATGAGTTTCTCTGTTGCACAGAAAATCTCCAGACTGTCTTATGGTGCCAATTCCAGGCCCAGGGAGGAGTCTGGCAGTCATGCATTCTAGCAGCACCTATGGAGCTGGGCCTGCACCTTTCCTGAGGGCATGGCATGGGCTTTGGCTCTATGGAATGGGCAATTTAAAATTTCGAAGCGCCTTTCCCTTTTAGCACGACTGGTTTAACAAGCATTAAATCTTAAGGGCTCAGATCTTAATGTGTCACTGAGCCAACCAGTGAAATGCCTGGAAATAAATTAAAGGGTGGACATGTTAGAATAAAGCCATCACCCCTAACTCCCAGAGGCTCTGTGGGTCTGTTTACCAGGGAAGCTCAGAACTGCCTGGCTCCCCCGGGCGGGGGCTGACGATGGCTGTGCAAACAGGACACGTGGGGTAGTGCTTTAAGCACGGACGCTGGAGCAGGACACAGGTTCAAAGTCTGCTCTGCCCTGACTGGCTGTGACCTGAAGAAAGTTGCTTAAAGCTCGTATCTCCTTTGGCTGTAAAAGGGGCTGGCAGGAGGATGAATGAGCTGGTCTGAGTGGCACCTGGATCAGAGCCTGGCGCCCGGCAGCCTGCCCCATAGCCACGCAGCCATCCCATACTTGGAGGACCCACCACGAGCAGACACCTGGGCCTGAGATCCCATCACAGGTAAGACAGTGTCTGCCCTCAAGGAGCTCCTTGGCTCTCCTCTCCTCTCCCACTCCGCTGTCCCCGATACCCACACAGGGTAAGTCCTGGCTGGGGAGTCCCACAGGAAGACACGCAAGTCTTACAGACTTGCTCCGTGTCCTAAGCGACATGTCAGGGTCTGAAGGAGGCCCAAACTCGTCACATTTCTAAGTGTAGACCTTCGGACTCTGTCTACTAGACAATGATGGAGTAGATGCTGATGTGACTCACTAAAAAACATATATAGTTGATCCTCGAACACCAGTTTGAACTGCACGGGTCCACTTCTATGTGATTTTTTTCAGTAAATACGTACAGTACTGTAAATGTACGTTCTCTTCTTTATAATTTTCTTAATAACATTTTCTTTTCTCTGGCTTACTTTATTGTAAAAATACCTACATAATACATATAACATAAAAAGATGAGTTCATCACCTGCTTGTTATTGATAAGGCTTCAACAGTAGTCTCACAGTAGTTAAGTTTTGAGTGAGTCAAAATTTATATGTGGATTTTTGACTGCACGAGGGGTCAGCACCCTGAACCCCCAAGTGGTTCAAGGGTCAACTGTACCTGGGTTTCACCTACAGATACACCATGAGGTAGAGCCACAGAGTGCGGGCAGTGCCAACGACTTGATGAGGGTGGCGATAAAGAGCAGCAGCTAGCATCTCCTGGTGCGCTTGTGTGCCAGGCACTGCACATGGGTGATCTCATCTGATCCTCAGCACCCATGAAATGGGTATTACTGGTAGCATTTTACAGATGAGGAAACTGCGACTCAGAGGGGCTCCAGGCTTGCCTACGATGTGGGTTGGTGTGCTCCTTTGCAATGTGGAGTGGGGTTAAATTCAGAGGACTAGGGGTGAGACCTGCCTTGGTAGGTCCGAGTGGTTTGTGGACAATAAAGGACCGACAAGCTAATGTTGAAAAAATGGCCGCCACTCGTGGAGCACTTGCCACAGGCTAGGCTGTTACTATTGCGAAGCCATCATCTTACTCACTCCTCACGGCACTGGGAAGGGGTGCTCATCCCCATTTTATAGACAAAGATGCTGAGGCTCAGTGTGTGCAAATGCCTGCTCTGTAAGTGCCAAACCTATATGTAGCAGAGTTTGAATTCAAATGTTTTGACACCTTCTTGCTCTGCTACACTCCCAACAGCCAAATCTGAGTGGAAATATCCAGAAGTCCAGCCTCTGGTACCCTCCTTTCACAGACTTAGAGATGATCTACTGCAAAGTTCACAGAGAAGAAGATAAGTCACCAATGGTGAAAATTAGAATAGTCTACATTTCTGATTTCTCTTAATAAAAGGAAAAGAGATCTGGCACATTGGCCTTGCAGTCCTGAAAGCCAAAAAGAGCTCAAGTGAAGCAGCAGCTGCCCCCTTTAGTTGGGCGTGTGCTCCAGTTAGCCACAGTCCTCACCACTCCCTAATGTCCTTCCAAAATCCAGGCAAGAGTCAATTGCTATTTATCATCATACTTGCGTTATTTTTCTAACAGTGCAGTTAAGAATAAAGTGAAGTAGTTAGAGACCAATGTCTATCAGAGGTAGAATAACCAGGTCTAGGTTGGAAAAGTCATGTAATGAAAGAAAAATGAGCAAAGGGATGTATCTTGGTGGCAATGACAAATATATCTGAGTTTAACATGCAAAGTATGTCTTGCTCATTTCACTCATTGCTGCCTCCCATGTGGCTCCTGAGACAGCAAATTTGTGACCCCAGGTTAAGAACCCCTTGCTTTGCAGATGAGGAAACTGAGGCTCGGGGAGTTGAGTGGCTGGTGCCAGTCAGCAGCCTCCTACAGGGATGATGAGCCCCAGTCAGACTGCTCCCCCAAGCTTACCTCTGCCGGCTGGTTGCCCATCACCGTGACTGCTGCCGAGGGCGTCCTTCCGGCCCCTCCTCCCACTAGAGGGGCGCTCCCTGTTGGAGGGCTTCTCAAAGATGTCAAAATCATCCCTGCAGACGTTGGGGGTCACCCTCGGGGCTCTGTCCTCTGAGATGGCATTCCAGCTGCTGGCCCGTCCTGGCTCACGCCTGGGGCCTTCATCCCCGGCCTCTGCAGGACCCTCCCTGAAGATGTCCTCGTCCTCCAGCACAAGCCCGTCCGTCCCTTCGGGTGGCTTCTCAGGACGCAGCCAGAGGGGTTTGGGCTTCTTGCCTCCCTGCCTCCTGCCTTTCCCTTCGGGAGAGGGTTGTAGCCAGATGGGGGTTTTCCCTGGCGGCTCAGTGACCTTTCTGCCTGGGAGGTTTTCCAGCTGCAGAGTCAGTGAGAGCTCCCGGTCCAGTGGAGGGCTCTCCACTGGGGGTCCGGGGGCAGGGGCACGCTCGCCCCCCATAGAGACTGTGGCTGCTGACGAGCTGAAGTCGTCCTCTAACTTGGACAAACTGTCTTTTATGCAACCAGGAGAATTCATCCTTTCACCAAATAAAGTTCCTGGTGAAGAAACCGCCACATCCCCTGCCTCTCCATCTGGCTGCGAGCAAGTGGCGCTGAGCTCCTTGTCCCTAGCAGTGCCCGCCATCCTCTGGGCACCTCTGCCTTCTTCTGAGGGGGCATTAGTGCTGTTCTCCACCCCCTCAATCTGCTCACTTTTCAGGCTGACTGGGATGCTCTGGTCGGCTGGGGCCTCCCCACCTCCTTTGTCTAACTGGCCATCAAAGATGAGGCTTTTGTTGACGTAAAGCTTTACATTCTTCGCACCAACGCCAAGATCCTGGAGACAAAATTCAACAAAACAGAGATGCGTGATGTCAGACTGACGTATCAAATTTTAAAGCAGAAGATGAAGAGAATTTGAATGCTAGAAACACGGGCTTGTGAAACCACCGCACTGGGATGTTAAAGAAGGCTCAGTCACCTTCCCGTGTGAAGCTTACACTATAAATCAAAGGACCTTCACAAAGAGGTGCCTGATGGGCTCTGTCATTGTACCTCCTGCTGGGACATCTGTAACCACCGTTAATTGGTCTCCCTGCTTCCTGTTCTGCTGCTCCAACCTCCACCTCCTGTCGCCAGGGAGGTAGTTTCCTGCCAGAGCAGATCTGGCCACCCTCGGTCTTCACTGCTGAAGCAGCTTCACGCCAGTGTGTCCTGGGCCTCACCAGGAAAGCCAACGCAGATCTGGCTCAGCGGGGTCCTGAGAGCAGAGCCGAGGCAAGGACTAGAGTGCAGGCTGCTTACTTGGTAAGGTGCTCCCAAGAGTCAGGGCCCGAGAAAACCCCAAAAGGCATTTGAGCTGGTCACTGCCGTGGGCGATTGGGACTCTATTCCACTGGGGACCTCCGAGGAACCCACAGAAGGCACTCAGTGTCCCTCCAAGGCGGAGGCTGGGTGGTTGTCTACTGACTCCCTTCCCTGCTATTGAAGATTTCCTTGGGCACTGTGGCTTGGGAAGTCCCTCCCCACCTCCCCCCAGCAGAAAGGCAGAGAGCCTGGGAGCACTGAGGCTGTGCCTGTCAGCCTGCCTGGCTGTCCCACCTGGGTTGTCCCACCTGGGCTGCCCCACCTGGGCTACTCCATCTGGCCTGTCCCACCTGGCCTGTCCCACCTGGGCTACCCAACCTGGGCTGTCCCACCTGGCCTGTCCCACCTGGGCTGTCCCACCTGACCTGTCCCACCTGGGCTGTCCCACCTGGCCTGTCCCACCTGGCCTGTCCCACCTGGGTTACCCCACCTGGCCTGTCCCACCTGGCCTGTCCCACCCGGCCTGTCCCACCTGGGCCGTCCCACCTGGGCTACCCGCCCTGGGCTGTCCCACCTGGGCTACCCCACCTGGGCTGTCCCGACTGGCCTGTCCCACCTGGCCTGCCCCACCTGGGCTACCCCACCTGGCCTGTCCCACCTGGGCTACCCCACCTGAGCTGTCCCACCTGGGCTATCCCACCTGGCCTGTTCCACCTGGGCTACCCCACCTGGGCTGTCCCACCTGGGCTGTCCCACCTGGCCTGTCCTACCTGGCCTGTCCCACCTGGCCTGACCCACCTGGGCTGCCCCACCTGGCCTGTCCCACCTGGGCTACCCCACCTGGGCTGTCCCACCTGGCCTGTCCCACCTGGGCTGCCCCACCTGGGCTGCCCCACCTGGCCTGTCCCACCTGGGCTACCCCACCTGAGCTGTCCCACCTGGGCTATCCCACCTGGCCTGTTCCACCTGGGCTACCCCACCTGGGCTGTCCCACCTGGGCTGTCCCACCTGGGTTACCCCACCTGGCCTGTCCCACCTGGCCTGTCCCATCTGGGCCGTCCCACCTGGGCCGTCCCACCTGGGCTACCCCACCTGGGCTGTCCCACCTGGGCTGTCCCACCTGGCCTGTCCCACCTGGCCTGCCCCACCTGGGCTACCCCACCTGGGCTACCCGACCTGGGCTGTCCCACCTGGGCTGTCCCACCAGGGCTGCCCCACCTGAACTGTCCCACCTGGGCTGCCCCACCTGAACTGTCCTACCTGGGCTGCCCCACCTGAGCTGCGCTGGAGGAGAGCCCAGGAGATGTGGTATGGGCATATGACAGTGGGGTCCCTGGCTAGGCTTCCTGTCTCCTTCTTCTCCCCAACACTTCTCTGTTCATGCTGAGAGTGAAACCACACCTCCGCCTGCTACTGCCCTGCCATCTGTCCATTCCCCTTCACATAAAAACATTTCTGAAAAACTGCTTGACTAAGGAATATAACACATACCTCATACAGAAAACAGTACATTTTTAAAGTGTACAACTTGATAAGTTTTAACATCAAATCAACTTTCCAATCAAAATAATGAGCACATTACCCCCAAAGTTTCCTTGTACCCTGGGTAACCCCCAACCCCTCCCCAGTCCACCACTGTCCGCTTTCTGTCATGATAGATCAGTTTGCCTTCCTTTTTTAAGTAAAAGGAATCACACACTATGGACTCTTCTTGGCATAGCTTCTTTCTTTCAGCATAATGACTTGAAGATCCATCCACATTGTGTGAATTAATAGCTTTATTCCTTTTTCTTGCTGAGGTACTTCATTGTCGGGGTGCCCCACCATTTTTTTTGCCTTTACAGCAGACCCTTCAAGTCACTATCCCGGCTGCTCCCCTCCCCCCACCACTACTGTGGCCCTGGCCCCACTGTAGTCGGGCCTTTGCCTCCATCTCTGCACGAACCCACCTTTCCAAGGGCACCAGTACCTGGGTGGAAACTTCCTGTTTGTCTGGGATGGTTCAGATTTACTCCGCTGTCCTGGCCCAATCACCCTCTTGTCACTCTCAGTGTGTCCTGGTTTGGATGGTCAGTTTTAAGGCCAGCAGGGGCCAGATCCATTGGGAGCTCTCAGGCTCAGGCCGACTGCTGTCAGCGGCACCTGTGCCATCGCCGCTCCTCCTCCCGAGTGTTCTTCCCCAGCTTGCAGGCCGCACCTGGCTGGGGTTCCTCCTGCCTCAGCTGCCCTGCCTAGGCTCCCCTGCTCCCCAGCCCCCCTGCTCAGCCTCCCTGCCTGGGCTCCCCTGCTCTCCCACACCCCCTGCTCAGCCTCCCTGCCTGGGCTCCCCTGCTCCCCACGCCCCCTGCTCAGCCTCCCTGCCCGGGCTCCCCTGCTCCCCCCCTCAGCTGTCCTGCCTGGGCTCCCCTTAGCTGGGTCTCGAGTGGCTGGTGGGTCCTGGGCCTCAGATTCCCACTCTCTCACTAGGGGGGTCTCGTCCAGGCCCAAGGCCTTCAATACCATCTTTGTGTTGATGACTCGTGATCATTTTAATCTCCAACCCTGGCCTCTCCACCAAGCCCCTAGTGGCCACGTGACCTATCTTCTAGGATATCTAACAGGTGTCTCAACCTTAACACGCCCCACACAGAATCCTTACTTCACTTTCCCAAGCCTGGTCTCCTCTCATCTTAAAAATGGTGGCCCCATTCAGTCAGTTGCCCACAGCCCAGGAGTCCTCCCTGACCCCTCCTGCTCGCTCACTCACACAGCCAGGGTCCAGGATCCCATGGCTCTAACCTGCACACCCCTCCAAACCTGCCCTCTGCTCCCCAAGTGTGCTGCCTCCTCGCCAGGCCACCATCTCTCGAAGAGGTTCTACTGTAACCTGACAGTGGGACCCCTGCTTCCACTCCACTCCATCACTGCGAACCCACCCCAGGCACACGCTTCCTTCTCTACACAGCCGTCGGTCTTCCTTTTTAAAACAACTTACCAGGTCACGGCGCCCCTGCTTAAAACCCCTAATGATTTCGTACTACACATAAGCTCCACCCCCTTCAGTGGCCAATAAAGACTTCCGATCTGCCCCCTGCTGATCCCTCTGACCAACCTCTGTCACTCTCCCTGTCACTCTCCCTCCACTCCCAACACACTGATCTGGTTGTTGTTCCCTGATCCAGCCAACTCATCCCACCCCGGACGGAGCACTTGCCCGGAATGCTCTTCCCAGAGCCCCGCAAAGCTGGCTCCCTGTCCTCTCAGAGACCTTCCCTCCCCTCCGGCCCTCCCTATCTCAGCATCCTGCTCGATTTCGTTATGGTCTCTGCTATGGTCTTATCGCCTTTTTACATTATTTATTGTCTCCTCCGCTCAAAGTTAACCTCCAAGGCACCAGGGGCCCTTGTCCCATCTTGTCGAAGACCCAGCAGGCACCTGGCACACAGTAGGTTCTCAACAAGGACTGAGGAATCTTAAGTGAACAAACACAGAGAGGCAGCATGCTCTCTAACAATGTCCTGAAAACAGCCTGCAGAGACGTGGTCACCGCTGGCGTCACTCCCGGCCATTCTCCATCTGCTCTTGGGAGATGGGAGCTGACAGCCAACAGGTGCCTATCTACATCGCCCCCGCCGCCCTGAGGGGAGGTGGGCAAGCTCTCACACCGGCACCACCGCGGAGGCTTCGGGGCAATGTGGAGGGAGACCCATCCACCCTGTGCCGCACAGGCCTGGCTTCGACCCCCTGCTGCAGGATGGCAGTTGCTATTTGCCGACTGTCAAAAGTCGCGATTCTCAAAGCACCGCTTCCGCCTTGATGTGGATGTGCTCTCTGCCTAGCAGAGGCACAGAGCAGGCGCGTGATGGGAATTAATCAGGGAACAGCTATCTGAGAAGGACAGCACGGGCAGCTCTCAATGACTAGTTCCGCAAAATTGCCGCATGGAAACATCTGGCGAGACAGAAACACTCGTTTAAGAGAAGCTGGGTGGAGAGAGGCCTTCCATCCAGCACAGGCATGAGGTGGGCAGCCTGGCTTTCATAACGGAGTCTGGCTTCCAAAATGGGCTTGTGTCCGTTCATGAACCATCTGGAGCACCATCTGACCTCCAGTGCCTGCTGCTTGGCTCCCGCCAGGAAGTGTGGCTGAGAAGGAACTGGGAGGGAAGCAGGCCAGGGCAGGGGTGCAACCTCCTATGCCCACAGGGCCAGGCAGGTAGGAGGGAGGTGAGCTAGGGAGGAACCAGAGGAAGTGGTATGTTGTGGGGAGCTGGGAGGCTCGTGTCCAGCCTGATGCTGCTCATCTCCACAGGTCCCAATGTCCTGCAGGCCAAGCGAGCCACAGCAGAGGGTGGGTTTGGCCTGAGTGGGATCCTAGGAGGGGAACAAGTAGTGGTCACTTCCCTGGTGACGCCAAGTGGAAAAACGAAAAGGCTGTCCTGTCCCACAGTCCTCAGAACCACTGCACACAGGGCATAGGGCCAGTCTTACAGATGGAGACTCTGAGGCTCGCCCTCCTTGAGGTCACGCAGCCCTCCCTGAGGCCACTCTGGATGGCACACCCTAGGCCTCGCTGCTGCCTCCTGAGGTCATGCAGGGCCTGGAGAGGCCTCAGGCTGGCCACTGGCAGAATCCCCTGATCCAGGGGAACTCAGTTCCACTTATCCTTTTTTAATCATTCCCTGGGGACCAGGTCTCCGACCCACACCCTGGCTCCCTCCTCAGGCCACGAGGCCATCGCTGTGGGCACGGGGTGGGAGTGTACATGCCGTGTCTTTCCAGGGCTTTCCTCCATCTTCATGTATGGGCTGACGGAACTGCCATCTCACCTCTCAGGCGGGGCTAGAAGCCATGGACAGGTGCGTGCAGGTACCATGGAGAACCAGGGCGGAGGATGTGGCAGGTCCGCACCCGTGACCCCTCAGTAAGGCTCTGTATTGGGGATGTCTTTGGAAATGGAGGGAGGGGGAATTCTCTTGCTCCTAAAGAACCAGCCTGCTTCCTGCTTTCCAGTAACCAGGACTCAGTCCCGACGTGCATGCGTGTGCGTGTATGCACGTGTGCGCGCGCACGGATATGTGTGTGTGTGTCCTTGTTGTTTTCTTGGCATTGAGAGTTCCTTCTTGCCTAATAAGAGCTATTGTTAAGCCTGCATTGGCGCTGCCTCAGGTCCTTTTGCAGCCGATTTTCTCAAGGACATCATGGCGCGGGGAAACGGGAGCATCTTTCTGGCCCATCCTACCATATCCTTCCTTACAGTTGACCAGAACAACCATGTGGGACAGTAAGACAGTTTTAATACAACAACTGAATATTATTTTGATCTAGGACATTTACTGATGGTCAGGCCACTTTCCTCCCTGGCCCAGTGTCAGGGAGCACACGAGCTGCTCAGCAAAGACCGATGGGCGCAGTTCTATTGCCACAACCCAAGCAAGGTGTGGACTTTGCACTCACAGGTCCTTCCCTGGTCCGAGGACGAACACCTGCCTGACACATAACTGACAGATCCCAAAGAAAACCACTTGCAGCAAAGCACTGGCCGGGCCTGACCACTAAAGCAAGCCCGTCAGTGCAGCTCCACCTCAGGGGAGGTGGGGGTCACACACAGCCTCGGGGCCATCCAGACGCCCCGAACTCCGGCTCTATGACTGGCTGGACCCCACTGGCCGCTCACAGGGTGGACATGAGCTGCTGGCCTTCACTGCTCTGTGCCCAGAAGTGCTGGCTCTGGAACAGGAGGCCTGGCGTGGGGGGCAGACTGGGAGGGCCTTACCCTGCCCCTGCCCATGGATTTATCAGGGCCTGGGGGACTCTGGGAAGTGAGCTGCTGCCCAGAGAGCCACCCTCAGGCCTCGGGACCCGGCTCCTCCCGGTCTCCCCCTCCTTCCTCATGCTGAGCCAAGGGTCCCCCCCTCTGGGCTCTGAGTTGGGCTTGCAACCTGGGTCTCTGCACCTGTCACCTGGCGAGTGTGTACACGTCCAAGCCTGTCTCCACTTGGATGTCAGGGCACTGGCTCGTGATGCCAGGTGGCCAGAATTCTCAAGAGAGGCCAGAAAGGCACATTGTTGGGGGTGGGTTTGGCCTGAGTGGGATCCTAGGAGGGGCAGGCCTATTCCTATGCCCACTGAGGCCTCGCTCTGGGACTAAACTTATTCCATCCCAGAGCATCTGAACTGGAATGTTGTTTATGGGGAAAGACCTCAATGACCTTTTACATGTCCCCTGGGAGAAAGACCAATGAAAACCATTCTTTGTGACACAAAAACCTGAAGAAGATGGTGAGACACTGGGACACCTGACAAGCTACCTTTAACCTATTCCTGGTGCTCTGGGCCAACCACTGGGATTCCCAGCCCCACATCACAGACTCAGGGCAGTGCCTGGGGATGGGGCCTAACAGCCTGGGTCACCAACTGAAGGCCCAACGGTTGAGTCTACGCTGGTTTGGCCCACAGAGCAGTTAACAATGTCAGAACTAGTTGATAATATCCAAAAATTGAGTGCTTTCACAGAACAATGTGCCTTTCTGGCCTCTCTTGAGAATTCTGGCCACCTGGCATCACGAACCAGTGCCCAAGTGCCGAGTGATGCTGCCCCAGGCAGGGCATAGCTCTCCAGCGACCACATCTCTCTCCATGGAAAGGCAGGGCTGTGTGGCGGTGCCCGACTGCCGGGGGTGACGTGAGCAGCAGTGAACCCCTCATCTCTAGAATGGAGCTGATCGCAATGCCCATCTCAGAGGACGCCGTGTGGGATGAATGAGCTGAGATATGTGAAGGCCTTTGAGCACTGCCTGGCACATAAGTGTGCTCAAGAAATGGGAGCTACCATCACTGTCTTGTACCCAATCCACTGCCGGGGTGCATGTACCTGCCAAGCCTGGCTGCTCAGGGCTAGTGTGGCCAGAAACCCTGCTCCCCCAAGGCCTGGGGCAGCAATCTCCCCAGTTCCTGGTGAAGGCTGGCAGCAGGCACAGGAAGAACCCCATCCACTCTGGGGTGGGGCCTTGAATTACTCTTGCTGCCTTAGGTCAAGACTCTTCTAAATCTGGTCTAAGACCTCAGCATGCAATTCCTGCAATTTCACTCAATCCAACAAATACCACAGGGCCTCTCAGGGTCCCCGCCTGTGTGGGATGCAAAAGAAAGCAAGTCCGCACTATGGGACCTGGCCTTGGGGTGCAGGGGTCCTGGCCATGCTAGCCCTGAGCAGCCAGGCTTGGCAGGTACACACATCCAGGCAGTGGATTGGGTACAAGTCAGTGATGGTAGCTCACACTTCTTGAGCAATTTTACGTGTCAAGCAGTGCTCCAAGGCCTTCACGTATCTCAGCTCATTTATTAAGGAGTCTACGCTCGTCTGTATAACAGGGAGTCACAAACTGAAACGCTTGTGGCACCACAGCCGTGGGGGGCGCGGGGCCTATGGTGAGCTTGAGAACCACCACACTGCGAGTCCAGAGTGGACGCCACACTTGGAGTGTGGCCAGCTCACCACCAGCCAGTTTTCCAATGTTGTCTGATGTTCCACAAGCTGGACAACACGATAAGGGCCAAACAAGTACATCTCAGGCTGGACTGAGCCGGGCACCCGTTTGGGTCACCGGAGGCTCAGGAACAGGCACCCCGTGCCCCGAAGGGTGTGGCTGGAGATCCCGGAAGGGCCTGGGCAGACAGGGTGTGTGGGAGCTTGTGTGTGAAGCGAGTGTTAGCAGAACCTTGGTGCTTCTGAAGGCAGGTGTAACAAGACGGGCTGGCACTCCAGGTGCTGGGGGTGGCAGGAGCAAAGCACAGCGGAGAGAGGAGTGTGGGGGCCGGAGGGAGATACAGTTGCCTGAGTCCACAGGTTGGAAGAGCCAGAGAGCCAGTGCTGGGCCGTGCGTGCAGGGCCCAGGTGAGCATCACAGGGAGAGCTGACGGGGTGTGAGGACAACTGTGCGCTGGACCGAGGGGTGACAGGAGTGGTGGGGACGGTGGCTGTGACTCAGCTCCACTTAAGCTCCCAGGTGTGCACGTGGCCTGGCATCACCAGACCTTCCAGTTTCTCAATAAAAGTAAAAACTCCATGTTATCACATAAAGCCTCCCGATATTTAAATGTTGGCAATTAATGAAAAGGATTTTGGAGACGCCACGTGAGCTGGTTGGAGTCTGAGAGCTGCCGCTGGAGGGCCGGGCTCAGCCTCGGCATCATGGTTTTCCCAGGATGCCCGGAAGCACGTGCTGGCAGGGGACTGCGGCCACCCCGAGGCACCCTGCAGCCGTCACCACACTGACCCCACTGAACTGTACTTTGCTGTCGATCCCCTGTCCCTTCTGCCTGGGAGTGAGCCTGAGGGAGCAGACTGGTGTCGGATCTGGTCCCAAGCATGGGGACTGATAACTCTGCTGGTGGGAGGGAGGCCCTGAGCAATGAGTGCGGGGAGCGGGGAGACACAAGGCCGCTGCCTACAGTGATGAGTCCCCGCCGGGCGGCAGGCAGAGGGTGAACGAGGAGCTGGGTTTGGGAGGAGACAGGTTTGGACAATGGAAATGACAGGACTTAGGACTGGCAGTGAGGGGCGAGAGGGGAGGAGGATTCAACGGTGGGAGTCAGGCGCTGCTGCAGACGGCAAAGGAAGTGGAGGCCAGGAGTGAGGGGGGGCGGGAAGGGGAGCAAGTCCCTCCGGGTATTTATCCAAATGAAATGAATCACTGTTTTGAAAAGATACCTGCACTCCCATGCTCACTGCAGCACTATTTTCAACAGCCAAGACATGGAAACAGCCTACGTGACGGAGGAATGGATAAAGAAGATGTGATATACAATAAGCATGTCTATGTTTATCTAAATATAGATGTATACATACATATGTACACATGCACATGTACACAACATGGAATTATTCAGCCACAAAAAGGAGGAAACCCTGCCATCTGCAACAACATGGGTAGGCCTTAATGGCTTCATGATTAAGTGGAGTAAGTTAGAGAAGACAGATACCGCATGATCCCACTATATGTGGATCCAAAAGACAAACACAACAAAAAACCAAACTTACTGATACAGAGAACAGGTGGGTGGTTGCCAGAGGCAGGGTGTGTGTGTGTGTGGCGGGGGGCAATGGGTGAAGGTGCTCAAAAGGTACCAACTTCTAGTTACTATAAGATACGTGAGTCCTGGGGAGGCATGACTGCACGGTCACTACAGTTAATAATACTGCAGCATATATTTGAAAGTTGCTGAGAGAGTAGATTTTAAAAGTTCTCATCACAAGAAAAAACATTTTTGTAACTATATGGTGGTGGATGTTAACTAAACTTTTTATGGTAATCATTTTACAATATATACATATATCAAATCACTACACTGTACACCTCAAACCAATATAATGTTATGTGTTAACTGTATCTCAATTAAAATAAACAATAAAAGGAAATGCAGTTTCTCAGCAGCCACATTTCTAGTCCTCAGTAGCCGCCCTGGCTAGTGGCTCCTGTTCTGGACGGGGCGGATTTGGCGCTTCCTCATATCACTGCAGAAAAGTCTACTGGGCAGCGCAAGCCAGACCACCACGCCATGTCACAGAAACATACCACCAGGGGAATTAACATGCATTCATTCAATCATGCATGCATGGTAAGCTGCTTACGGAGCACATTCCTGTGCATAAAATACACCGAGTGTCCGTCCTGCCTCACTCGCCGTTGTGGCCAGGCAGAGGGGCATCCGAGGGTGATGCCAGGGTGAAGATGGTGACGTGCCTGTTTTATTGAAGGCTGGTAGCAGGTCACGAGCAGGTTGTTACAAAGGAAAGTGATGGGTGGTGGGAGCTGCGGGAGCCCCCTTTGGATGGTTATTACATACTATAAAGGGAGACAGATGTCACTCTGCAGGGACGCGGTGCTGATAAAACCAGCGAAAACCCAACAGACCTCAGCTCCCTTCCAAGCGCTGTCGCTTGCCACTCACTAGCTGGGCAGTCACTTAACCTGGGGAATATAAAAATCTGTGACAAGCCTATCATCACGTCCTCCTCCTGAGCCAAGGCGGACATCATGCATCACTCATGCACCTTCTCCTTGATGAACCAGAAGGAAGGTTCCAGATCATTCTTACAACGGGCAGCCGTTTCCAAGCAGAGTGGGTGAAAGAGACCCATCTCTGCCTGGTGGGATCTCATTGAGCAAGCCCCAGATCTCCATCTACATGGTGGGGCCTGACAACACGGACCTTGCAGAATTGCTGGGATTCACTGGGGTGCTCAGGCATCAGATGTTCTCTGCGTGCCTCACCCCTCGTCCCTCGCGCCCGTCTGCACACGCAGCCCTGGGAGAGGCAGCTGTGGCCAGCGCCATCAGCGGCGTGCTGCCTTCCTGCATGGATCCGAGCCTCCCGCCCTCCTCTCCCCTCAGGCCCGTCCTCTGGGCCAGCTCTGTCACCGAAGCACCTTCCGAGGGGAAAGGTGCCCATAAAAGTTAGCCTGAGGGCGTAAGGCAGTGTATTCTCTAGCACCTTCTTTTTTTATATTCTAATTAAGCTGACTGGATTAGCTCTCAGTTCTCACTTTTCTTCCTTGGATTCCATACACAAAACACTGTATTAACAAGCCGTGTCTCCCAGGCTGAGCTGTATTTCCATGAACTCTCATTCTGTCTCTCCTGAAACACACAGCAGCAGCATGCTCCAGAGAATATGAAATCAAGCCAACCTCAGTTGCGTTCCTGTGTGCGTTCTGCCCCCGTTCATTCTGGCAGCAGGTGGTGGGTGTGCCTGAGGCAGCAGGTGGTGGGTGTGCCCCCGTTCATTCTGGCAGTGGGTGGGTGTGCCTGAGGTAGCGGTGCCCCTGCCTGGGACTGCGGCCCGCCACACTCCACTGTGTGTGGGAATGCCTGCGCCACTCATCCCTCCAGCCCTCAGCTCTGCAAAGCACCCGAATGCCACTCCGATGCCTCCTCCTCTCCTTTATGCTCAGCACACAGGGAGGGCTGAGTGCAGGTTAAAGAGGCAGGCCCCGGCCCAAAGGGACCAAGTTTACCTGCTCTGTCATCCAGCACAGAAAATCCGTTTTGCTCGGCCTGAGATACATATTAACGTCAGGGCTGAGCTAAACGACCTGGGGATACATATTAACGTCAGGGCGCGGATCTGGGCAGCCAGTAATTTCATCACCCATTCCAGAAGATGCTGGGGACCACCGGCCAGGAAGCACCCCGCGGGCTTGGGCGTGAGAGGACACAGCCCTAGACGCCAGGTGTGCGCTGGGGCCATGCCGTGCTGGGACTGCATTCAGGGTCTGGGGAGAGCCCCTCAGCACACGGTTTTGGGGACGGGGGGGGGGGGCGGGGAGGCAGGTAGGCCAGCCTGCGGGGCAGGGGAGGCTGACACTCTCCCTGCAACTTCCTCAGTTATTCCAGTGGTTTGGACTTTTCTTAAATTTTAACTTTAGGTATTTATTTTTAAAAACTCCAAGACAGGGATCAGAGAAAGCTGTTACTTCTCTGAGCAGCGTCGTGGGTGAACAGAGCCTTTAGCCTCCAGATCCCCAGAGCCTTGCACGTATTTGTTTTCGAGGTGGCTGGCCGCTGGATGGGAGTCTCATCAGGAAGCAGTAGGGAGGGCAGACAGGAAGGAGGCAGAGGCACAGACCTCTAAGCAACGCTCTCAGTCTCTCATCAGGATGTCAAAAAGGGCAAGACAACTGCTGATCATTCCTGGGGATGAACGCATTCATTCATCTGACAACCAAGCATGTCTACTTTGACAGGGCAGTGGGGAGACAATGCAGGCCCTGCTCCCAGGAGGCCCCCAGTACTGTGGGGGAGGCAGGCATTGATCCTAGAACAGGGTGAGGGGGGATATTCGTGAGGTCCAGAGTAGTGCAAGGGTTAGGCTGGCTGCCTGGAGACAGTGACCATCTGGGTTTTTCAGGAATACGAGCCGGAGGCAGGCATTTGGAGCTGAGCAGGATGGGAGAGGCCTGGGTGTATCTAGCATGGAGGTTAGTGAAGAGCTCAGGTATGTGCTCCTTCAGGTACCTTCCCTGACCTCTCCCAGCCTGAGGCAGCCCCACCCCGTCCAACGTGCCCCAGGGGTGACAGTGTGGGGCAGGCCAGCTCCAGCCCAAAGATGAGTTCGATTTGAATTATATTATGGTTTCAACAGAATTTAAATTAGCTACTGACATTCACAAATCATAAAGGCTCACAGCAAAATCCGATTCCCAGCTTCCTGGAAATGCTCAGAGGACCCAGCAGCGCTGGCTGGCCCTCCTACATGGCAACCATTAGTTGAAGGTCAAAAGTGGCCTGTATGTCTGGCTGGCATGGCTTAGTAGTTGAGCATCGACCTATGAACCAGGAGGTCACAGTTCGATTTCCGGTCAGGGCACATGCCCAGGTTGTGGGCTCAATCCCCAGTGTGGGGTGTACGGGAGGCAACCGATCAATGGTTCTCTCTCAACATTGATGTTTCTATCTCTCTCTCCCTCTCTCCCTCTCCCTTCCTCTCTGAAACCAATATATATATATATTAAAGTGGCCTGTGCTTGCCAGTCTACCACACTCCCCACCATGCCCAAGCATCCTTCTAACAATATTGAGGCTGAGTTCAGAGTGGGGTCCCATTTAGCATCTCACTTGTCCTATAAATCGCCTTATAGTGGAAAGGGAAGTAGGACAATTTTCATCCCCATGTCTATCATAAGAGGGGGAAGAAAACAGGCTGAGGGTTCCCATCCTTCCTCAGTCACTGAGCTCCCACTGAGTCCCAGTAGCTTCTGTCTGAAACCCTCGGCTCCTTGGGCTCACCATTACCAAGGTCTTTGTCACACTACACTATTCCTCATTTACGTGTCTGCCAGCTGTCAGATGCAGAGTATCTCCAGGGCATGACTGTGTCTGACATCAGAGTCCTCACAATTGATCATAAAGCTTGATGGCCCCTAGTTATGTGTCAGTAGTAAATGTCAAATGAAGGGATGGATGCAAATGGATGCATGAAACACAGTCCAGTGAAGAAAGGTGAGGGCCTGGGTGTAGGGGTGGTGGGAGGGCAAAGGAGAGGAGGGGTTATGAAACCAGAGGAGCAGCCAAACACAGAGCAGGGTACACGCACGAGGAGTGCTGGCACCTGGGAGCTGGTTGGACATGCTGCAGCGGGGGCACTGCCCTCGGCCTGTGGGGAAGACCCTGCTTTCTAGCAGGTCCCACAGCAGTCATCATGGATTACAGTGTGAGAAGAGCTGGCTAAGCAAATGGGCCTGGAGTCCGACCTCAGGGGTTCAAATTCTTACTGTGACGCTTACTGGCTGTGTGACTTGGGGCATGTTACATAGCCTCTCCGTGTGTGTTTCATTATCAGTTAAAATTGAGCCTCAGTTGGTATTTTTCCAGTTCCCCCAAAGGGTGGCCTAAGTATCCCTTCCAAGACCTCCAAGCGCAGACTCTGCCCCAGTGGCTGTGACACCCCCACAGGCACTTGCCACCCCAGCAGGGCCTCCCGGCACCCATTTTGTAATTTCAGGAATCAGGCTATTAGGTAGCACTAGGTGCTCCCATCAGCCTAATGCCCAGGGAAGCATCAGAGCCTGGTACTTACGCCATCAGCCGTCCAGTAGTTCCAAACCTTGATCCTGGCCAGACCAAAGGCACGCAGCCTTCTCGTGCTGCGGATAATGAAGAAGAGCTGCAGCGGCGAGTGGAAGGGGCAGGTCCACAAGGAGGAGTCTTTCTTGCTCTGAAACACCAGCAAGAGAGGGGAGCAGTCAGTACATGTCTGCTTCCCCAGGCGCACCAGCAGCGACTCCACCCTAATAAAACCCCGGAGAGGGCTGAGGGCAGGCAGCCAGGCCCCTTCTCCTTTACCAGGTTAGGGAAGTTTTCTGCCATTCTTTCTTCAACCACATTCTCTATCCCTGTCTCCCTTTCTGCCTCTCTGGCACACCTACTATTCAAATATTATTACATTACATATTGTCCCACAGCTCCCTGAAGCTGTCCTCCTGTTTTCTGTTTTTCCTCTTTGGTTCTCTGATTTTTTTTTTCAACTCTGTCTTCTAATTCATTGATTCAATCCTCAGCTTCCCCTAACCTGCTGTGTATTCCTTCCAATGTGTTATTTGTGCTATGTCATTCTTTATTTCTATTTTCATAGTTAGTATGTCTTTTCTCATGCTGTTGAGCATATTTACAATCATTTTTCTGAACTGTATATCAGACAAATTTCTTATCTCCATTTCGTTTAGCTCTTCTTTTGGAGAATTCTCTTGTTCTCTCACTTGGGGGTTGTTTCTTGGTCTCCTCATTTTGGCTGTCTGTTTGGGTTTGTGACTGTGTATTAACCCTTTGCACTCGCTTGCTTTTTTCTCGATTCCTGCTACCGATGCTGTGTCGAGTCACACTCGACATCCGAGTGCAAAAGGTTAAGTAGATCTGCTATGCCTCTCAACCTCTAGTGCAGGACAGTGTCAAACACTGTTTCTGACTAATTAGATCAGGCAAAGACTCAAAGCCCCCAGAGACTGCTTCTGCCTAGACTGGTAGGATTCTGACTTGAATGGCCCAGGCAATCATCTTCAGGTGTGGTGAGTTTTTTCAACAGGGTGGGGCAATTGCTTCTGCCTGGAGGCTAATTGTTATTCTCTTAATAGTCCTTGGAAACTCTGCACCATGGCACAAGGTGTTTTCTAGTAGGGTGAGTCAACTGTCCTCCCCACCAGGCAAAGCTGCCTGTATAGCAAATGTTTGCATGAGAAAGATGATACAGCATGAGGGAATGACTCAGCACAAAAAACTGGGGTGTCTGCCTTTTGAGCTCTTACCCCAGAGCCCCTGATCCTGGCTTCTGCTCACACAGCTCCAGTCCACTCTGCTCTCCCTCTGCCAGAGCACAAGGTGAGGGGCTCCACAGGAAATTTTGTGCAATGGTCCTTTAAGAGGGTGCCTGAATTTCCAGCCATCTCTCTCTGGAAGACAGCAGCCCCACTACTTTTCATAGCCAGATGTTATGAGGGTACCCTTCTCAGTTCTGGTGCTCTCTGCTAGGGGCCCAGCTTGGGGATTAGACCCCAGAGTGCCAGGCCCCTTCTCTACAGAATCGGGGGTGGGGGTAGGTCTCCTATCTCTCCCCACCTGGACTGACCCTCACCCTGGCTTAAAGCTGCCACTCAGGCCTTCAGCCCCACCATCAGACTGAATTTAAAATGCAGGGCTTTGTTGTGCTTGGCCTTGAGGAAGCATTGAGGGTGGGGGCTCCAGAGGGAAGGGTAGGACAAGAGCCACCACTTGCCTTATCTGATAAACATGGCAGAGTTTTGTTTTCTTTTGTAAAACCTTGTCAAATTAAAAACATTTTTAAATAGAAATCAACTGGCTCAGGCATTTGTTGGGAGGGGGCCGTGGCACTGAACGCAGGAGTCCTTCTGCCCCTCTCAGGACCCCAGAGTGCTGCTTCCACCAGCCAATGGCCAGCAGGCCTAGGCCACACTCAAGGCCAAGGGGCGGAGAGCAGGAGAGCCTCGCTGTCATTCTCCTTCACACCAACAAAATTCTGTCGTGAGTGCTTTTGGTGCAGGTGGAAAAGCCAAATCAGGGGACTTCTCTCAGCTCTAGTGGCCGCTCCTGTCTCTTCTAATGCCCCGTGTCCTCTGTTCAGACCAAGCTCTCAGCTTCTCCCAGACATCTCCACACCGGCTCAGCCTCTTCCTGTCCTCCTCACCCTGGGAATTTCAGCTCAAATGTGCTTTCGCCCCCCTGCCCCCTGCCCTCAAGGCATCGCTCTCCCTCCAGGGGTGCCTGCAGCTCCCTGAAATGCCTGAGACTAGCCTTCCCCTAGGTGCCCCCCAATGACCTGCCTTCAGGTCCATGGCCCTACCCCCCACTCAGCTGGGAGCTCTTTAAGGGAAGTGGCCACATCAAATTCATTACAGAACCCTTAACATTCAGCACAATTCCTTGGCACATCATAAATGCCAAAAAAACTTTGTTGAATGAATCAATAAATGGATAAGTGACATTTACCTCCTAATATCAGTCCTCTCATTGAAACTTTAAAAAGACTGTAAACTGAATTTGGCCTACACAGCTATTTTATTTGGCTCACGAGTGTTCTAAAAAAAAAGAGGCACATTCGCTGCCAACACTTGACGATGGGGAGGGTTCCGCTCCTCAGGCTGCATTCCTGCTTCTCTGCAGACCTGAAAGCCGGGGTGGCAGCACGAAGGGTCCCTGACACCCATCGGCGGGTGCTCTCTGCGGCCCCAGTCCCCACCACTCCCTACCGTTTCACTGCCACTTCACTTCCCTCATTATGCCTCTGCCAGGACCTGCAGGCATTTGAATTTAGGGTCTCTGCTTAGGGGCTGAACAGTTGCCAGTCCCATGCGCCTATAAGCCACCACCACATCCCTGACACTGGCTGAAGTTGTCCCTTTTATTAATAGGAGCATCGCCACAGACTCCTGTCACCAGGACCGAGCCTGAGAAGTGACAGAGCCAGGGAAGGAGATTGGCTGACTGGGTTTTGCCGGCCCCGGGAGATGGAGGCCCCGCTCCAGCTGCAGTGACGAACAAAGGCGGCTTGTTCCAGTGACAACAGTGCCTTTCAGGAGGGTGGAGGCTGCTTTTGTTGAGGGGGAGAGATGAGTTCAAGGGGTTCTGACTTGTTCTGGCAAGTTTCTGAAGCTTTGCAAGGACTTCCAGTGCCCTGGCGGCTGCGAGGGCTCAAGATAGCAAGTCTA
Organism: Ia io; assembly: GCA_025583905.1. Taxonomy (NCBI): domain Eukaryota; kingdom Metazoa; phylum Chordata; class Mammalia; order Chiroptera; family Vespertilionidae; genus Ia; species Ia io. Next base: position 107,124,148 of record JAJQQW010000010.1, on the reverse strand, counting down.
AAATCCAGGGGGTAGTCTCATCCCTTCGCTGAGCTGGTCCTAAACTGGGTCACTGCGGCTGCTTGAAAAAGGCAGAGACTGAGGCTGACCCTGGGGCACAGCGCGAGGGCTGCCGTTGATTTCCCTCACTTTCTGTCAGCAGGAGGAATAGCAGGAGGGCTAAGCGGGAATCACAGTCAGAGAACGCGAATCCAGAGGGAACTCCGAGCCTCGTTAGCAACCCAGCTTCTGATGTTTCCTTTCACAGAGCTGGAGAGGAGGGCTGGCAGGAAGCTGCTGGAGACTGACCCACAGCGTGCTGGGCAAACCCCAAGTGCCCGCCAGCAGGCAGAGCGTCTGCGCCCGCCCATCACAGGTGGTGAGGCTGGCATCAGGAGAAGCAGGGCACCTTCGCTTCGTGCTGCCACTGCTCTCTCATGCCTGAGAGGCGAGTCTCTGGCACACCCGGTGCCACGGTACACTCTGCCAAGTGGTAGAGTGCGGACTCACACCCAGGCTCTTCTTCATTAATTCATTTGTCTTAGTCTGGACTCCCCAGGAGCAGACCCCGAGGCAAGGATTGCAGCGGAAGGCGTTTATTCAGACAGGGAAGGAGACTGAATGGAGCACGGGAAGAGAGGGGAGAGGCAGCCCAAAGTGTGTTACCAAGCCACTCCTGTGGGCCTCGGAGCTCAGCCCACCTGGAGTCCGGAGCTGTGTGGAGAAGCTCAGAGGGACTCCCCCACAGGACAAGGAGCGGGGTGCTCTCTCAAGCCTGCTCTTCCCCACCAGCTGGCACCTACTGCATGCGAGGCAACGTGGGCCCTGGAGGCCAGAAAAAATCCTCCTTCAGAGAAGCATCGGTGCGGGTGGTCGAGCAGCAGACTGGGTGCCCCGAAGTGGGAAGGGCAGGGGAGGCACCAGCACTGAGCTCAGCAGGCGCTGAGGGGGACCCAGGGTGGGCAGAGTCTGGCCCACCAGGTCCCAGCTCTGTGCTGGTAGGGGAGGTAAACAAGTGAAAAGACGAGAAAAAACAAAGCATGGATGCATCTGAAGATGAAAATAAGAGAGAATTATTAATGGCCAATGGAAGGGCTGTTTTAGAATGCATGGTCAGGGAGGGCCTCCCTGAGGAGGTCACTTTCTAACTCCAAGACAAAGGTGCTTTCTCTTCCAGCTTAACCCAACGCAGATGCACCCGCCCGCAGGGAGATGCCGACGGCCTTCGGAAGTCAGCCCAATTAATAAAGCATTGCAATAAAAAAGGAACGAACTACTGATAATACGCAACGATGTGGATGGATGTCAAGGGCATTATGCTGAGTGAAAAAGTCAGTCTCAAAAGGTTACATGCAGTAAGCTTCCATTTATTTAGCATTCTTGAAATGACAAAACGTATAGGGAACAGATCGGTGGTCACCGGTGTTAGGGACAGGTGTGGGGAGATGTGACTAAGGGTTGCACGGGAGTTCCTCTGTGGTGATAGAACCGTTCTCTACCTCAGTGTGGTGGCAGCTATGCAAATCTACATATGATCAAACTGCAAAGACACACACACACACACACACACGAGTGCATGGTGGTCTGCACATTATGCCAGTGTCAACCTCCTGGTCTGACCAGGGTCTGTGATTACAGAGGATGTTATCAGCGGGGAAGCTGGGCAAGGGCGCCTGGGATGTTTCTGTTCTTTAAAAAAAATGGAGATATAATTGACATATATAAAATCACCACTTAAAAAAAAAAGAAAAAGAAGATCACCACTTAAAGGGTACAATTCAGTAGTTTTTTAGCACATTCATAAGGTTGTGCAACTATCACCACTATCTTTTTCCACCGAACTTTATCACCCCAAAGACACCCTACCCTGTACCTTTTAGCAGCTGCTCCCCATTCCGCCTCCCCTGAGCCCATGGCAGCCACTCTCTGTCTCTGTGGATTTCCCTGTCCTGGACATTCCTGTAAGTGGAGTCATACACTATGTGCCTCTTTGTCTGGCTTCTTTCACTCAGCATAATGTTTTCAAGGCTGCAGTATGTGGCAGAACTTCATGCCTCCTTATGGCTGAATAATATTCCATTGTGTGCAGACACCATGTACTCTTTACCCACTCATCAGTTGGTGGACATTTGGTCTATTGTGAACAATGCTGCTGTGAATATATGTGTACAAGTTTTTGTGTGAACATGTTTTCAAATCTCTTGGGTATATACATCTAGGTGTGGAATTACTAGGTCACATGGTAACTCTACATTAACTTTTTGAGAAAATGTCAAACTATTTTTCCCAGTGACTACACCTTACTTTTTATTTTAAATCCTCATTGGAGGATATTTTTCCCCCATTGATTTTCAGAGAGAATGGAAGGGAGGGAGGAGAGGAGGACAGAGAAAAAAACTGATGTGAGAGAGACACATTCTTCGGCTGCCTCCTGCAAGAGCCCCAACGGGGTCCAGGGATTGAACCCATAAATCAAGGTACGTGCCCTTGACCGGGAATTGAACCCAAGACCCTTCAGTCCAAGGGCCAACACTCTAACCTCTGAGCCAAAACTGCCAAAGCTATACCTTACTTTGACATTCTCACCAGCAAGATATGAGGGTTCCAATTGTTGCACATACTCACCAATACTTGTTTCCCTTTTTCTTTTCTTTTTTTTAAATTATAGCCACCCTAGTGAGTGTGAAGTGATGTATCTTTGTGGTTTGGATTTGCATTTCCCTAATGACTAGTGATGTCGAGCATCTTTTTATGTGCTTGTTGGCCATTTGTATATCTTCTTTGGAGAAATGTACTTTGGCCATATTGGAATTGGGTTGTCTTTTCATTGCTGAGTTTAAGAGTTCTTTACATATTCTGGATACTAGACTCTTATCAGATATTTGATTTGAAAATACTTTCTCCCATGGTTGTCTTTTCACTTTCTTGCTAGTATCCTTTGAAACAAAAATATTTGCAATTTGGATAAAGTCTGATTTATCTATTTTTTCTTTTGTTACTTGTTCTTTGGGTGTCATATCTAAGACTCCGTTGACAAATTCAAGGCTATGAAGATTTACACCTGTGTTTTCTTCTAAGAGTTCTATAGTTTTAGCTCTTAATATTTAAGGTCTTTGGTTCACTGAGTTAGTTTTTATACATGGTGTGAGGTAGGAGTCGAACCTTATTCTTTTGCATGTGGAAATCCAGTTGTCTCAATAGCATTTGTTGAGAAAATTATTCCTAACTGATTGAATGGTCTTGGCATCCTATTGAAAATCAATTGACTACAGATGTATGCGTTTATTTCTGGACTCTCAATTTGATTCCATTGACTTATACCCATCCTTACGCCAGTATCACACAATTTTGATCACTGTAACATGGTAGTTAGTTTTGAAATTGGAAAGTGCGAATCCTCCAAATTTTTTCTTCTTTTCCAATGTTGTTTTGGTTCCCTCAAATTTGGGTCCCTCAAATTTCCATATGTATTTTAGGATCAGCTTGCCAATTTCCACAAAAAAGACAACTGGAATTTTGATACGACTGCATTGAATCTGTAGAAAATTTGGAAACCATTGCCATTTTAACACCATTAGTTCTTCCAATCCATGAACACTGGTGTCTTTTCATTTATTTAGGTCTTTAATTTCTGTTGTTACTATTTTGTACTTTTCAGTGTAGAAGTCTTGCATTTATTTCTTTGGTGAAATTTATTCTTAAATATTTTATGCTTTTTTATACTCTAAAAATACAATTGTTTTCTTAATTTCCTTTTCAGATTGTTCATTACTCGTGTACAGAAATACAACTGATTTTTCTATATTGATCTTTTATCCTGTAAACTTGCTGAACTTAATTTTAGCTTTACCAGTGATTTTTGTGGATTCTTTACGATTTTCTATATATAAGACCACATCACCTGCAAATATGGTTTTGCTTCTTCCTTTCCAACTTTTTTATTTTCTTACTTAACTTCCCTAGGTGGGTTCTCCAGTACAATGTTGAATAGAGGTGATGAAAAAGCAACCTTGTCTTGTTCCTGATCTGGAGCAACGCTTTCAGTCTTTCACATTAAGTGTCACCTTAAGTGTGATGTTCACTGTGGGTGTTCATAGATGCCCTCTACCAGGCTAAAGTTGTTTCCTTCTGTTCTTGGTTTGCTGATTGTTTTTTTTTGTTTGTTTGTTTGTTTAATGTATTTTATTGATTTTTTACAGAGAGGAAGGGAGAGAGATAGAGAGTTAGAAACATCGATGAGAGAGAAACATCGATCAGCTGCCTCCTGCACAGGAGGATGTGCCCGCAACCAAGGTACATGCCCTTGACCGGAATTGAACCCGGGACCCTTCAGTCCGCAGGCCGATGCTCTATCCACTGAGCCAAACCAGTTTTGGCAATTTGCTGATTGTTTTTATCATGAAAGGGTGTTCAGTTTTGTCAAATGCTTTTTCTGTGTCTATTAAGATGTAATGTGGTTATTTTCCCTTTTATTCTATTAATATGGTCTATTGATTGATTTTCATATGTTAAACAAATCTTGCGCTCCTGGGATAAACTCCATGAGGTCTTGATGTGTAAATATTTTTTTAAATTGCCAGATTCAACTTGCTAGTGTTTTGTTGAAGATTTTACATCTATATTCGTAAGAGATGTTGGCCTGTAGTTTTCTTGGGAAATCTTTGGTTTTGGTATCAGGGTAATCCTGGTCTCATGAGTTGGGAAGTGTACCTTCCTCTTCTATGTTTTAGAAGAGAATGTAAAGAACTAGTGTTAATTCTTTAGTTAGTAGGATTCACCAGTGAAGTCATCTTCTGGCAACTCCCTCTTCAAGCAGCTTCTCTTCTGAACTCAGCCCTCACTCCCAGTTACCTCTGTCCAGCTCTCAGCGGCCCCACCACTCACAGCGGTGCGGCCTGAGCAAGTCACCCATCTTCCTTGAGACTTGCTTTCCTCCTTCATCAGATGTGGAGAGTGATCCAGGGGCCATGGGAGGATTAGATGAGGGGGTGTCTGGCTGGCATACTGTGGGTCGTTAGAGTCAACCCACAGTGAATCTAAGAGGCAGTCCTAGGCCTGGCACATGGGACCACATCAGGGAGACCCCAGGCCAGCACAGCAGGGGGAACCTAGCCCCCCCCACAGATGGACCCAGAGATCCAACAGCCAGGGCAAGGCAGCTGCCTATGTCCCAACCTCAGGCCCAAAAGAAAACAACCCAAACCCACAAAAACCATGGGCTGGAGTCCTCACTGCTCTCACACAGCAAAGCTCACCAGCCTCTGCTAAACAGAGGAGAAGGGAGAGCCATCATCAGAATCGGTCCCCACCAAACTCAGTGATGCTTTTTATAGGCCCTGGTATGCTCTGCTCTGCACAGCAGCTTCCAAAATGCCACTGCTTTGGGCAAAGGGGGTTTGGAGAGGTGGCAAGGGCTGGGGCTTGCACACATGGGAGCCCGGGGACTCGAAGCAGCAAGCAGAGCAGGGCGCGCGAGTCCAGGGCACCCACATAGCTGTGACCGAGGGGACCTATTTCTTTCAAGGTTCAGGGTCACAGAGCTGCTGCTCTTCAGGAGGGTGTAGACACCACCCGGTCTCACCTGTGGAGGTTGGGGCCTCTCGGCCATCCAGCATCTGTCCTGCCTTTCTTTCAGTAACAACCCTGAGCTTCTTCAGGGAGGGTCCCCCCTACCCTCGGGTATCTTGGTTGCATTGGCATCAAGGTGGCCAGCCTCCTAGCCAAGTTGGAGCCTTCCTCTCCTGGACTCATTAGGCAGAGTGATGACAAACCAACTGTCCAATTAATCAACCAACAAAACACTGCCCATCTTCCCCCAAAGACGAACCCTTGGTGCACATGCACCCAGAATGCTGCCTGCAACTGCCATGACATGGGTCTGTCCTCTCCGAGCCTGGGGGCAGTGAGCACACCAGCTAAAATGAGCCAGACTCAGTTTCTGTTACTAGAAATTAGGAATCAAAATTAGAAATCCACCTACCCACCTCCCTCTCATCTTACAGGGGGCAGAAAAACAGACTTGGAGAAGGTGCCCAAGGCCACGCCTGGAACTCTAGAATTAGGGATTTCAAAGCCCCCTTTCTTGTTTCCTTTCCTTTAAAATGGGAATAGTAATATCCACTTCTTAGTGTTATTAATACTGTTAATAATAATAACAGTGAAAACACTGACAGCTGATTTTTGGAGCCTTAGGAAGATCCAGACCTGGTACTAAGCTCTGAATATTCACATTTGATCCTTACAACATCGTGTCAAGGTAGGCATTCTTATCACCCCCATTTTACAGATGAGGAGACTGAAGTAGAGGTGAGGTGAGCTGCCTGGGGTCATGAAGCTGAAGTGGGAAGCTGTGAAGCCCAGCCTTCCCGCTCCTTGAGCCCGTGCACTCTTAGGTATAAATCAGGTCGCATGGCCATGCCTGGCACAGCAAGAACTAAGCATGTGGTGGCTGCTTTCAGTTTCCATACTTTTTTACATGTACATGGGAGGAAAATTAAAAGGTGCAAAAGAGCACCCAAGGGAAAGTCTTCCATGGCCCTTTTTGTGGCCCAGAGGCACCTCTGTTCCCAATCTCCAGCCCCTCCCGGAGATGAAGGTTGGGAGGCACAGCACGGCCACGACGGCGTTGCCGGGCATCCTGTCTCAGGCTAGCTCACAGCCTCGTGCCCAACTTGCAGTGGCAGGAGGAGAAAACGCCAGTGCTTTTTTAAAAAAAAGAAACCTGTTAGATATTTAAAGACAAGGAACATTCCCATTGTTGGGTGCATGAACTCCATGCTCTAGGGAAGCAGGACTGTGAGGGGGTGGGCCTGGGCCCTGGACCAGGCTGGCTGCAGGATGTGCACTTGGCCCCACCACCGTCCAGCTGTGTGACCTTGGCGAAGTCAAAGCCCTCTCAAAGCCTTCGTTTATTTACCTACAAAACAGCCACGTTGACCTCAATAACCTCTGAGGTCCCATGTTTGGTGGTGACTGTTGTAAACTGCAAGATGGAGAAAAGGGCTGAATTGGCTCCTCATCCCCTCTCCCAAGAAAACCCCGCAGAGCAGAGATCTGGGAAGACTTTGGGGGACAGTGTGGAGCCCCCCACCTTTACCACAGCTCCTTCCCACATGGCCCAAATGAGTAACAGGGGAGACTGCATTGTCCCCTGCTCACACCCCACCCTTAGTGAGGACATGTCATGGGCAGAGAAGATGCATCCCAATGCAAGGCCAAGCCTCACTGCAGTGCCGCCTCCACTTACAGCCAAGTTCCTGTTGACCAGCTGGCCCAGGTCCCCCGGTGTGTCCGCGTTACGGATATCCACGTCATGAGGTGACACGTACAGCTTTGTGTTGTCCAGGTCAAAGAACTCGACTTCGGTGAGGCCCACCCACGACGGGCTGCCCCAGTTGGACAGGATTTCCATTGTCACGTAGATGGCATCTTTCATCTCTTCTGCTTTCACCCCCAACTTGTCCTTAAAGGAGAGAAACATGATGCCAAAGATGAAGCATGGCAGGCCGACTCCAGCCCCAACACCGAGCCACGGGCCATCCACCCTCCGTGCCTGAGGATAAGAGCAGCACCCTGGACCTACAGTTACTATGTACCTATGGTTACCATGAAAATTAAACAAGCACATATTTGTGAAGACTGAAACACAGCTACTGTGTACATGGGCACCTAGTGCTTCCTGCTTAAAAGGCAGCATATTTGGGGGTGGGGAGGGGACCTTACAATTAATTTTTTATTTCTATTAATTTTATCCTATGCTGGTTTGTAAAGAAAACTTTTGGATTTATGTTAATCTAAGAATATAATTCCTTGCAACATAAAAAAAAAGGCAGCATATTCTGTCTGAACATCACGCATGCCTCTTCCCCACTACCAGGTGTTCAGTCCTAAAGGCATGTCACAACTTCTGCTGAATTGGGCACGTCCCCCCACATTCATGCTGAACCCTAACCCCAGTAGTTCAAAGTATAACTGTATTTGGAGATAGGGCTTTTAAAAAGTAATTAAGTTAAAATGAGGCCATTAGAATGGGAATACATTCTGACCAATGTCCTCATCAAAGGAAATTTGGACACGTGGGAAGATACCAGGGATGCTCATGCACAGAGAAATAGCCATGGGGACACAGGGGGAAGGTGGCCATCTGCAAGCCAAGGAGAGAGGCCTCAGGGGAAACCAAACCTGCCAACACCTCACTCGTGGACTTCCAGCCTCCAGAAGTATGAGAAAATGAATCTTATTTAAGCCACCAGAGTGTGGTATTTGTTAGGGCAGGCCTAGCAGAATAACGCAGTAGATAATACAAGACCTGGACAAGCCACTTGACATCTCTCAGTCTAGCTGAGGAACCCGAGATGACTCCATCCACCTGCCACCAAGACTAAGTGAGATATGAGCACCACAGCAGACCCTGTCCCGAGTCCTGGCCCTGTGTGTCCATTCCCCCATTTCACTCCTTCATTGTTGTTTTTTTCCAAGTAGGCAAAATTCATCTTTATTTATTGGTAATCCTCACCCCAGGATATGTTTATTGATTTTTAGAGAGAGAGAAACATCAATGTGAGAGGCACTGATCGGTTGCCTCCTATACACACTCCAACCATTGACCCCCAACCTATGTGCCCTGGCTGGGAAATGAAACCACAATCTTTTGGTGTGTGGGGTGATGCCCCAACCAACTGACCCACCTGGCCAGGGCTCTCCTCCATTGGTTTTGATGCCCGCCTCCCTCATGGGCAGGCTATTCGGTCTGAGAGGCTGCGTGGATGCCATCAGTAAATGGCCACACTGTGGAATGGCCTCCTGAGGCCCCTTGGGTGGCCACGGATCAGTCACTCATAAAGTGGCACATCCCCGCATGCACATGCCCCCTGGTAATTAGCGCTGGTAATCGGCACTGGTTCTGTGAGCAGGGAGATGAGCAAGTGAACAGCAAATGTTCCCTACTTATTTTTTTAATTAATAGCCAGCGACATGTGCTCTGGCTCTCAGCATGTGTTTGGAGGAGCCCTGATTGCCACACGCTGGGGACGAGGATGGGAGGGAGGGAGGTCAGCTCATGGCTCCCAGAAGGAACACGGGCGTTTTTATTAGCTTGGCCCACAGACCCCTCAGCCTCCTCCTCCTGTGCTGGCTTCCTGCTCCTGTGCCGTGCAGGGCCGGCTGAGCCCTCCACTGCCCTGGGTCCGAGTCCAGGCTTGACCAATGGTGATACACCTAAGCTGGCCTGGCTGAAGTGGGGGCTGGGAGGTTAACCAGCTTGTGCTTGTGAGAGGCACTGCCAGGTGAGCGGTGCAGGAGACAGTGTGGGAGGCCGAGTGGGAGGCTGTACAGGAGGCGTGAAGGCATGGTGCAGTGCACCCTGGCTGTTGGCTGCAGGGAGGAGGGCCAGATGGCCGGCGAGCCGCTTCACAGAGGGGTGGCTAGATCTCACACCAAGTGCAATCTCAGATGTGCAAGTTCCCGCAGGGAGTTTACGAATGAAGGAGCTAAAGGGCCTATTAACTGAGGAAGTGTCACAACTCATCAGTGCTGCAACTCCACGGCTACTCCTGCTCTGAATCGTGAGATTTAGGTCCCTCCAGAGGGTCTGAGACCAACACTGGGGTGGAGGAGGGGGAGGGAGGAGGGGGGAAGGCTCTGGGTCCCTGACACTCGCTGTGGCTCTCTCACCAGGACCACTGGATTTTCCTGGGGGGAGTTACTCCTTCTCTTTCCTCAGCCCTGAGGTATCGCATGAACCCTTTCCCACCCCAGGAACCAGTGTGTTCGGTCCCCTGGGCCAGCAGAAGGAATGGCTGAGTGATCTGCGGAGCAGGGTTGCCCTTCTCTCCTGACAGGGGTCTGTGGGTGAGAGGTGGGAACCACTCCAGCTATCAGGGGCCACAGGGCAAGAGAAGAGGGCGTGGTGGTGGAAGGGGCTCAGGGATGCAGCTGACACTGAGGACAGTGTGCGCTGCTGGACCAACCCCACCTGGCCCCCCTGTGGCATTTACTACAAGCCCGGTCATTTGTCTCCGCTTTGTTCTGGGAATCAGTTTGCCTTAAGTTTTCTGTCTCCTGTAACACAAAGAAACTCGATCAACCCAGGCAGGTCTCAATGTGACTGGTTTCAGCACACTTCGCATCTTTACGGCTAAGAAGGCAACTTCCAAGCAGGGGGAACAAAGCTTTGACTTTTCTAGATCTTTCTAGATGGCCAACTTTCCACTGATGTGTACCAGCTCCTCCCTGCCTTGTGCCAGGCGTGGAGCGTTCACTCCCGTCCCAGCCCACAGATGGCCACGCACTCCCAGGACCAGAGAGTCAGACACTTGTCTGAGGTCTCTCACCCTTAAATGGTGGTGCCAGACGCACAGCTGAGACTCGTCCGGGGTGGGGGTGGGGTGTGCAGGGCTTTCTGCGGTTGTGAGTCTTACATGCGACTTTGAGAGGCTCCGTGTTAAGTCCTCATTGGCCAATCGTAAGACTGGTGACCACCAACCAAATAAGAGGGGCTTGGGTACAGGGAGGGGTGAGGAGGATGCGCCAGGACACTCACCTGCTGACACAAAAGAAAGAACTCCCATCCCCTGCCTCGCTGGGCGCCCCTGTGCAGCGGATGTCCCGCTCTGTGTCTGCGCCGTCACGTTGGACTAGACGAAGACTAATGTCACCTCTTGCAGGTACTTTGCAGCCTTAACATTTTCTATCTGGGTAATCTCCATAATGATGATTTCCATCCTTTTATACTACTGCATTATGCTGATATATCACACTTTCCTGATTACCTCCATTATTAAGACACATTTATGTTATTTTTGGGTTTTTTCCTCATTTTTCTCTACTTCCAATAACTCAGCAGCAGACACCTTTGTGCCTATAGCTTTTTATTGCTGCTGACTTCCGAGGGTGAGGAAGGGGGATTACTGGGCTGGAAGACAAGCATTGCTAAGGTTCTTTCTAAGCTTCCTAAGTCCAGCCCGTCTGCTTTTCCAGAGCGTCCACCGTCTCCTTGCTGCCAGCAGGGCAGGATGGCCGGCCTCTGTAACCTTGCCAGCACCAGAGGTTAGCCTCAAGGTCACTTACTCACTCGGATGTCTCATGGGACATGCAGGCTGCTCGAGTTTGCATTCCTTGGCTACCAGCAATGCGGGGCCTTCCCTTGGAGAGCTACAAGACCTTGCTCTGCCACACCTTTGTCTGGGCTGGGGAGGAGGGGGCCTCTGTCTGTGCTGCGGAGGAGGGGGCCTCTGTCTGTGCTGGGGAGGAGGGGGCCTCTGTCTGTGCTGGGGAGGAGGGGGCCTCTGTCTGTGCTGGGGAGGAGGCGGCCTCTGTCTGTGCTGGGGAGGAGGGGGCCTTGGTCTGTGCTGGGGAGGAGGGGGCCTCTGTCTGTGCTGGGGAGGAGGGGGCCTCTGTCTGTGCTGGGGAGGAGGGGGCCTCTGTCTGTGCTGGGGAGGAGGGGGCCTCTGTCTGTGCTGGGGAGGAGGCGGCCTTGGTCTGTGCTGGGGAGGAGGCGGCCTTTGTCTGTGCTGGGGAGGAGGGGGGCCTTTGTCTGTGCTGGGGAGGAGGGGGGCCTTGGTCTGTGCTGGGGAGGAGGGGGCCTTTGTCTGTGCTGGGGAGGAGGCGGCCTTTGTCTGTGCTGGGGAGGAGGCGACATGCACGTGGCAGAAAGACGCCGAGGTGGCCACCATCAGAACAATCCCATGGAACAGAAATGATCGCACACGTGCCCTGCCAGCCTCAGCTCCAGGAGAGGCACTGAGGGCATTTACATCCCTGCGGGCCCGTTCTCACCTCTGGGGCCAGCACCTGCTCTTCGGCTGGGGAAGCCACCCGGCTGACATGGGCAGAGTCGCTTTCGATGGCCCGGAGGACTTCCAGAAGCTTTTGCTGCTGCCTGAAATGGGACTTGTTTTAGCAATCAGGTAGCACGTGCTCCAGCAAAGCCCCACTTCTGTTCTACCTCAGAGACGTGGGACAACGTGAGGAGAAGGTACAGTTGACGCTTGAACAATGCAGGGGTTAGGGGCACCAACCTCCCAACACATGCAGTTGGAAATCTGCATATAGCTTTTGACTCTGCCCAAACTGAACGACAGTCCCTCAGTATCGGTGTGGGGGGGTGCCAGGATCCCCTTCAGATGGCACACTCATGGTGCTCAGGTTCCTATATAAAACGGCGCGGAACAGTGTGCCCACTCGGCCCTGCCTCCATGCACTCCCAGCCTGGATCACAAACACTGCTTTCCACCTGCAGTTGGTGAATGCATGATGCAAAACCCGGGATATGGAGAGCCAACTATATACTTACTGAAAAAACCACGTGTAAGTAAACCCACGCATTTCAAACCTGCATTGTTCAAAGGTCGACTATACTCATCCCACATATAGTTCAAAGGGGCACATGGGATGTTTTCGTCTATAAATAATTGTAAAGTAGTGATGAGACCAGTTAAATAAAAGAAACCACGTGGGGCAAGATGGCCAGCTGAAGCTCACTAGTAACTGGTAAGAGTCTACAACAGGCCCTGGACAGTGTGACTAGGTGGTTAGAGTGCCAGCCTACACACCAAAGGGTCCTCCTGGGTTCAATCCCAGTCAAGGGCACATACCTGTCTTGCAATTCAATCCCCAGCCCTGATCAGAGCGCAGGTGGGAGGTAACCCATCAATACGTCTCTTTTACATTGATGTTCTTTCTCTCTCTTCCCCCCGCTACTCCCTCCCTTCCTTCCACTCTCTCTAAAAATCAATGGAAAAAAATATCCTCAGATGAGGATTAACAACAAAAATCTATAACAGGGTCCACAAAGTATAGCCTGCAGCTCAAATGCAGCCTGTGGCCTGCTTTTAGATGGCCTGCAAACTAAGAATGGTTTTTACATTTTTAAAGGGTGGTTAAAACAAGCACACAAAAGGTGAAAAGCCCAAAGTATTTGCTATTTGGCCTTTTACCAAAAAAGTTTGCCATCCCCTGGCCTAGAGACCACTCTGCACCTCGTGTTTCTGAGGCCCCGGGTTCCAGACCCAGCAGTGTTGTCTGTAAACACCCCCACGTGCAGCCACAGTGAGCAGGCTCTGCACGGTGCCCGGGCATGGCTATGGGCCAGTGTGTGCTTGTAAACATAGGCTCAACCTGGTGCAGCTTTCAGAAGATCAGTTTTGCCTGAAAACTAGAGGAAAGCCTTTATTTGATGATGAGACTTGACAGTTCCAATAACCGATGCTGCGTGTTAATGGAGCAGAAGGCTGCATCAGAACAAATGTTAACAGAGAAAAGAAGGGTGCTGCTCTGGACCGCCAGCCCCGCCTCACCCCAGGCCATCTGGGAACAAGCTCAACACTGCCCCTGCGGGGGGTCTTCCGTGGGCACCTTTGAGGCGGGTGAAGTGTTCCCAGGTTGGACTGAACTGAACAAGCAAAGAGACACTTGCCTGAAAGAAATCGTCACTTCAGCGTTTAGGGCTAGAGTCGGGGTGAGGGAGGAGCAGCCTAAAGGAGCGTTTTAAATGGTCTGCAGTAACCTAGGCCCTCCCAGCTGCACTGCCATAGGTTTATTCTTTTTGTTTTGAAGTCCTCGTGGTAAGTACCTGTTCCCCAAAAGGCCGATTCTGTCAATGGCTGCGCTGACTGCTCTGGCTCCCCCTGCCGCCTGGGATGGCTCCTCCGTGTTGGTCTCCATGGTGATGGGAAGCAGCTGAGGATGGAAAGGCTTACTTAACAGATGTCTGGGGTGACACTCCTGGCCCAAGATACAGCAGAGCCATGGTCAAAGGGACATACTTCTCAGGTCACCAGTCCCGTTGCAGGAAGCAGGGGACAGGAGCGAGAGTGACAGCGTCTGCCCGGGGCTGATGAGATCAAGAACCCCCTCCCATGAGCTTTGCAAAAAGACAGGGATGTCAGTTTCTTATGATCTGGGAAGTCCCAGGAAAGGATCTGCTTCAATGAGCTATTGAAAAATTTCTCTCCGTGTGCACTCTCTCTCAGGCCCGTGCCCTTCCCCTCTTCTTCCCTCCAGGTGCGTACCTTTTCTCTTTGCCCCTCTCTTTCTCTCCGCCCTAAGCTCCAAAGAAACTTAAAAATAAAAAAATTAGATCCTGGCCGGGTAGCTCAGTTGGTTAGAGCATTGCCCCGACACGCCAAGGCTGTGGGTTTGATTCCCAGTCAGGGCACATACAAGGATCAACTAATGCATGCATACATAAGTGGAACAACAAATTGATGTTTCTCTTTCTCTAAAATCAGTAAGTGAAAAATAAAAATAAATTTCATCAACACCTTTCCCCATCTCAGAACAAGTGAGAGGGATACAAAGAGAAACCTCCACAGTGCTCTCGGTGCTGCCTGAACACCATTCTATCCCAACTGGATGTTCTATCTGCGACAAAGTAATGGGACTCCATGGAGAATTCTAGTAACATCATTAGGCCCTTTCGCCTTTCCCCCTTTTTCAAAATCTATCATCTAAACCGGAAATGTGCTCTGCTCTCTATCTGCAAATGCTTCCAGTCACTGGAAGCCCTGTGGGTCGGGGTCAGGTCATCCAGAAACCTTGGAGCACAGGGTGGGCAGTGTTGCAGACCTGTCCGGACATCAGCCAGGGACGGTTTGAGATGACCAGGAAACAGCAGAACAAGTGCAAGGGATACAAAGAGAAACCTCCACAGTGCTCTCGGTGCTGCCTGAACACCATTCTACCCCAACTGGATGCTCTCTCCTCTCCTACCCGCCCACCCCCCAAAACCAGGCTTCTTCCAGATCTGCCAACTCATTCTCACTTCAAAGCTGCTCCCTGTTCACCCTACTTGAAATGCTGTTTCCTGTTGCTGGCTGGCTCCTTAACACACAGGGCTCAGCTCACATGGGGCATCCTCCAAGGGGCCTCCTTGGACCACCTGCCGGAGAGAGCCACCATCCCATACCCAGTCAGCTTTGTCATCTCTCTGAAGTCACCTGTTTATTTATGGCTTCATTTGCTTGTTGCCTGAAAGCTTTGCAAGGCCAGGGGCTAATCTGATCTGTATTCTGAGCACACAGCACAGACTGGAGCACAACCTAAAAGACATTCCTGGGCATTTTATTAATTCCCGTCTGTCTTTGCCGAGATAGGTCTAATTGACCTAGGTAGATAGGGCTAGAATTTATTTACTCAGAACACTAAGATCTGTTTTTTGTGTTGTCTTGTCAGGAAGTAGAAATGTAACAAGAAACTGGAGTCAGCAGGCCTGGCTAAGCCCCTGCAGGACATGGAATGGGCAGGACATGGAATGGGCAGGACAGCTCCGTGCCCAGGAGCAGCGAGGACCCGCTGGGTGATGTGAGGAAAGCTCTCTGGAGCACCAGGTGCTGTGGGCATGGGCTTTGCTGTTCCTCTCGGGCCTCCACTGACCTCTGGGCTCTCCTCCTGTGCCTTCAGCAGACCAGTCCACGGTTTTGCTGGGGGTTCCTCCACGCCCTGGAATGATGTAATCACATGACCTGAGGTCAGAACAAAGCCATCCACTGTCTACGCCTCACTGACAGAAGAGGGTGAAGAGGAGCAGGGACCGTCCTGTGATCTCCTACACACAGACACCAGGAAAGGACTGAGCTCCAGGAAAACACAACAGGTGCTGCTCGATGAATGTCCTAAAGAACAGGCCACATTGGAGGCTGCGAAGCAATGGGTGGTGTGGACGGGCTCCAGGCTTGCAGGCAGGCAGACCTGGGTCCCTTCCAAAGACATGGCCTGAGTGAGCCACCCTGCTTCCCTGGTGCCATTGGCACCTCTGTAGATAGGGTGATGAAACAGTGCTGCCTGTTTCAAGGTTACTGTGAGCATCCGTGGGACAAGCTAAGGTCAAAGGTTTCAGCAGCTGAGTCAGAGAGCATGCTTCTGAGAAAGGATGTGTACACCGAAGCACATGAGGGCCTCCGGCTCCCAAGGGGCCCTGCTCACCCCACCGTTTCTCCTGCTTATTCTCAAAGCCCAGGGCAGGAGGCACAAACTCAAACACTGTAGGGCCAGGGAGGTTTTCTGAGCAGGTGAAGCAGGCCGGGCAGGACTGCAGGGGTGGGGAGGACCCAGAGGCCTGTCGGGCTCATGCTCTGGGAGTGACATCTTTCCAGAGAAGCCAGGGCTTGCCGTTTACTCCATCTTTTCTCTTACCTACAGTTTGCAACCCTAGTCTAAGGTATCAGGTTTGCAGGGAAATCGGCAATGATTAGAGGCATATTGGCATTCAACTTGGGCTTTCTGCAGTAAATGGAAAATGGGAAGGTGGAGGAAATGGAACCTCTGGCAGGCGGTGAGGGACAGTGCAGTAAGCAATGAATGTGCAGGTCAGTGTGAGGTCAGAGATGCCCACACGTCACTCTCTCCTCACCACGTGCTCGGTGCCAGCGCTGCTCAGACACCTGACCCCGGAGTAGCAGAGTCCTCCTAGGTCCCCTCCCCCTGCCAGGGAACACACCTGCACCTGCAGCTGGCTGCTGGGGGGCTCGGCCCTTCTGCTCAGGATCGCCCTCTGCAGGGCTTCATTCTCCACCTGGATGGCTCGGAGCACAGCTGATGCATCTTCCTGGGGGTCCTCAGCCTGGAGCACAGGTTTTCGGGCTGCTGATAGGGGTCTCTCCCGTCGGCTTCCAGGTCCTGGGGGCAAAAACAGGGGGTCTCCCTTTAGATTGCATTCTCAGAGTGCAGCTTAAAAACTATCAGACGCAAGTTGAGAACAATCTATAAAACAAATGTCAAGGTCATGAAAGACACAGACAGCCTGGAGAGCTGCCACATGAAAGGAGACTGGCAGACATACCACTGAAGGCAGTGGCCATCCTGGGGCTGGACTGGGGGAGCTAGCTGTAAGAGCACCATTTAGCAAGGGGAGGAATCCAAAGCTAGTCTGTAGCTTAGATAAGAGCATTGTCTGAACGCTAAATTAGCCTAAATTTCATAACTTAAGTGTGCCGTGGTAACATAAAACGAATGCCCTTGTTCTCAGGAGATACAGCCAGCCCCCCGTATCTGCGGGCTCCACAGTCGCAGATTCAAATGTGCACTATTTAGTTAGGCCTGTGATTATTACTTCTGTACTGAACGTGCTCAGTCTTTTTTCCTTGTTGTTATTTCCTGAACAATAAGAATAATAACTATTTACATAGCATTTATACTGTGTTAGGTATTATAAATAATCTAGACATCATTTAATGTATATAGGAGGATGTGCATAGGTTATATGCAAATATTACCCCATTTTACATAAGGGATTTGAGCATCGGATTTTGGTGTCCACAGGGGTCCTGGAATCAATCCCCCCAGATACAGAAGGGCAAATATGCATACTGCAGTGTTCAAGGTTAAAGGGGAATGATGTATTTTTTAAAATCTCAAATATTAAAACACACGCACACACACACACACAGCAATCATAGAGCAATTGGGACCAAATGCTAACAACTGGTGAGCCTGGATGAGGGGTTTATGGGAGGTCATTTGTACTATCCCTGCAACTTCCTTTAAGTGTGACATTATATCAAAATAAAGTTATTAAAAATTAACCCTCTAACAAAGTATCTATAAGGAGTAATACATAATATCATGGAAAAGGATGAATATTTATTTGTTATCCTCACCAGAGGATATGTTTATTGATTTTTTAAAGAGAGAGGCAGGGAGACAGAGAGGGAGGGTGGGAAGGGGGGGAGAGAGAGAGAGAAGAGAGAGGGAGACATCTATGTGAGAGAGAAACATTGATTGGTTGCCTCCTGTATGCTCCCTGACTGGGGATTGAAACTGCAACCTAGGTATGTGCCCTGACCAGGAATCGAACCCACAACCTTTTGGTACGTAGGACAATGCTCCAATCAATGACCCACTTGGCCAGGGCAAAAGGATGAATATTTTGAAATATTTTTGCTTTATTTTGTTTTTGCAGGAATAACAAGAATTACATAAAAATTACTCTTCAATTTAAGAAAAATGGTATTGCAAAGGTACAGTTGATTTTGGAAGTTCCAATAGTGGAAAATTGGTTTTATAAAGTATAAAGTGATATGCAAAACACATCCAATAAGACTGGCTGAATAAAATATGTTATGGTATATCCACCTAATGGTAGAGTGCTATATAGCTGTAAAAAGAAAAGCATGCTAGCCGAAACCAGTTTGGCTCAGTGGATAGAGCGTCAGCCAGCGGACTGAAGAGTCCCGGGTTCGATTCCGGTCAAGGGCACGTACCTTGGTTGCGGGCATATCCCCAGTGGGAGGTGTGCAGGAGGCAGCTGATCGTTTCTCTCTCATCGATGTTTCTAACTCTCTATCCCTCTCCCTTCCTCTCTGTAAAAAATCAATAAAATATATTTTTTTTAAAAAGCATGCTAAAATAGCTACAGCATAATACGATGACTTGAATTTGCCTCATAATCATCTGGGGAGTAGAGGAAATGAAATTAGCTGGTAATGGACACATGGGGCTCACTATAACATCCTCTCAATTGTTTACATTTGGATTCTTTCTATGTTTTAAAAAAACCCTCCACTTAAAAGTAGAGGCCAGTGTGGCTCAGTTGGTTAAGTGCCGTCCTGTGCACCGTAAGGTTGTTGGTTGATTCTGGATTGTGGGTTCGATTCCAGGCAGGGGGTGTGCATGCAGTAGGCAGCCAATCAAGGTTTTCCTTTCATGTCAATGACTCTCTTTCCCCCTTCCTCTCTCTCTAGAAATCAATTTAAAGAAAAAAAAAGAAGACCCTTCAATGATTTCTTAAAACAACACTGCGCAACATATTTCTATTGGGATCTTGAGAGAGGCTTTTACCTACTGAATTTATTGAATGCCACTCTGCCAGGTCTGTTCTTGGCACTAGGGCCATAGCAGTGATCAGACAGATCAAGATCCCCCACCCTTGGGGAGAGAGACAATAGCTAGAGAAAGATAAATAGTACAGGGTGTTAGCAGAAAATGACATGGGAAAACAAGACAAGCAGAGCAGGGTAAAGGAGATGGGGTGCGGGGTGGAGGGTGGGCATCAGGGAGCACCAGGGAAGCATGGCCCAGTCACCAGGGCAGAGCAAGAGGCCTGTGGTGTGACCGTGGGCAGAGGGAAGGCCAGGTCACACAGTAAGGCCATTCCTCTGAGTACAGTGGGAAACCACGCAAGGGTTTAGAGCAGGGAACGACCGGAGCTGACGTAGGTGGAGAACAGACTGGAGGGAGGTGAGGGTGAACTCAGAGAGGCCGGTTAGCGGCCAGTGCAGCTGTGCAGGGAGGCATGGGAGCAGAGGCAGAGGGACACGGAGCACAGATTCTGCACATCCACTGCTTTCCTGACAGCATAGGTGCGGCTGGGGAAGAGAGAGAAGCCAAGGGTGACTGGGTTTGGGCCTGAGGAAATGGCCAATGGAGTTGCATTCAATTGAGCTGGGGAGGGCTGTGGGGAGCAGGTTTAGAAGAAGAAGCAGGGCTCAGGTTTGGACAGGTTGGGTCCGGGATGTGTTAGCATCAACGTGGAGCTGCTGAGTTGGCAAGGACACTGTTTTTTGTTGAAAAACAGCGTCCTTCCATCCTCATGACCTCCAGAAACCATCACTGTTGATTCCTCTTGGAGCACTTGACCTCTGCTATGTGCTGTTAGAACGCTGTGTCTGAATGACAGTTCAAGTAGCAGCATAAGAGGGGCACTGGCAAGGGAGGGAGGCGACACGGCAGCTCCACGGGTGACCTCCAGTACAGCCAGGCACTGGGTGATGCGACTACGGGTTTTTACGGAAAAGCCAAACTAAAATGGGGCACTACCAATTTCTACCAGGTACCC
The DNA here is from genome assembly GCA_025583905.1 of Ia io. NCBI lineage: Eukaryota > Metazoa > Chordata > Mammalia > Chiroptera > Vespertilionidae > Ia > Ia io. The sequence goes on along the minus strand of JAJQQW010000010.1, from coordinate 107,104,398 downwards.
AGGAGAGGGGCTGTGAATGCAAATGCCCAGGGACCAGAGGCAGGCACGCTGAGTAAGACTGAATGTGGGGCTGGGCCCCCCTCAGTAAGGAGCCAACGCCCAGCTCCAGGCAACACCTGCCATATTGGCCTGTGCTCCTAGTATTGCCATTTTATTTTTTCAGGAAAAGCTCAAATATGAAATTTTTGTGAAACCCCCTTAGTTTTATTTGTTCATAACATACTCCAGTTTTAAGAAGCATGATCAGCCGAAACCGGTTTGGCTCAGTGGATAGAGCGTCGGCCTGCGGACTCAGGGGTCCCGGGTTCGATTCCGGTCAGGGGCATGTACCTTGGTTGCGGGCACATCCCCAGTGGGGGGGTGTGCAGGAGGCAGCTGATCGATGTTTCTCTCTCATCAATGTTTCTGACTCTCTATCCCTCTCTCTTCCTCTCTGTACAAAATCAATGAAATATATTTAAAAAAAAAAAAAAAGAAGCATGATCAATAGAAACCAGGGGCAGGTCTAGTACTGTCCAAGCTGCTTCCCTGGCGGGGGGGGGGGGGGAAGGGGGCGGGAGGGGGGGGGGGGGTGGTGGTAGTGGTATCAAGGGCACCCAAAGGAGCCCTCGAGCACCCATGGATGGCTGGCCTTCGTGGTAAGCAGCAATGGGCCATTTTCTGACTTCGATGGACTCTGTCATTGCCCAGTGCTGCTCCTGGGGACAGAAAAGTAATGAGCTGCTTGCAAGGTGACCTGGGGATTCTGCTCACCCGGCCAAGGCTGCATTAACTTTCCCTGCTTGCCTTCTTATCAGCTCCTTGGCCTGCTCTGCAGTTAGAGGGATGAGAAGTTAAAAAAACAGGGCAGAGACGGTCTGAGCTACAAGGAACCGGTTAACGAGCTGCAGGAGGGGGTTCCTCAGTGACTGAAACATGGCGGGTAATAGGGTGCCAAAGGCTACGCTGCGGTCTTCCTCACTCGGGGCAAAAGGAGATCCGGCGCCTGAAGGAGCTGGGAGGCCAGAAGGAAGGAGTGAAGGGACACTAACGGTCTTGGTCTTGAGCTACAGCGGAGCAGGGCTGAACTCCTGCACTGCAAACACACAACGCCCGAGGGGAGCTGAGTGGCACCCCTCCCAGCAGTGCAAAGGCAGCAGGACACGGGCTCTAGACCTGACCACGCTGTGGGATGCCACGCTGCTCTGGGCTCAGGGCTACAGGGGTGGGTGCAACAGGCACACACTGTCTTCACACTCACAACCATGGGGCAGAGACAGACACAGGTCAGGCAGGTGTACACAGGACATGCCAGCAGGTAGTGAGTGCTGGGGAAACAAACAAAGCAGGCGAGGGCGAGAGTAGCCAGGAGGCGCAGGATGCTGAGGGGAAGGAGACACTCGGTCGGAAGGTGACATCTGAGCAGAGACCTCGAGGCAGGAAGCCTGAGAACACCCATACGGAGAGGCTGTTCCAGGCCACGGCCCTGAGGTGGGCAGAGGTGGGCTCAGTGAAGAGTGAGGAGTGGCAGGGGAGCTGGAGCGAGGGGCAAGGAAAGTGTGGTGGGCAGTGAAGGTGGAGAAGTCTTGTGCTCAGTTCTCGTGCGGCCATTTAAGCCCACAGGCCTGACACTGCTTCAGGAGGCCACACCCATCTTGCTTACAGGCACCTGGCATTATGGTTTTTGTCAAATGAGCGATGGAAAATGATTTCAACCCCAAATCTTGTCAACCTCCGTATTTGTGCATATCACTAAAGCATATAGTTTCCTCCATCACCTGACTCTTCAGGTCCTACAACGCAGCGATTTTCAACGGGTGTGCCACGGCACCCTGGTGGGTCACAAGATTTCTGCAAACATGCAATCCTGACTATGAGTCAGGGACACTGACCTATTTTCCCTTAGACTGTCAAAAAGAACAAATGACAACAGCCATCCAGTGCGAATGAATCAAAATTATACTTATTTTAGTCATATAGGTAAAAAAATATATATGTTTTGGTGTGCTGCAGAATTTTAGTAGTTTATGTGTGCCATCAGGTGGATGATTCTATAAATAAGGGACCGAGATCCTGTATACAGCTAAACAAATGCGCAGCACTGACATTGGGGGGCAGGCCCCCGCCCTGGCGGAGAGCTCAGGCAGCACCTGAAATTCATGAGCTCCTTCTCCATGTACAGCATGGCACATTTTAAATCAGTTTACAAAGATCTGCGTGGTGACCTTGGCCTTTGTACCGCCCAGGTGCCCCAGTGGTCTGGGCCCGGGTGAACAGCTGGCTGAGGTCACCAGCTGTCCTTGGCCCTGCAAGCCCACGCCGCCTCTTCTGGGAAAGGACACCATGGAAGGCGGTCTCTCCCAGTGGATCCAGCTTTGTCCGCACAAACCCTTCTGCTGTGGTGTCTTTCGTTTGGGAGGGGAGCTCCTCTGGCAAATGATCGTCAGCGCTGCTGTGCCCTTAGAGTCATATTATGCTAAGAAGATGCTTTTCAAAATTAAATCGCCCTTTCTCCAAGTGAAGGTCAACTCCGCAGCTCCGCTGCCGGAGCTCTCCCCACCCGCGGCTTCCAGACGTCTGTCCACGGGGCCGCGTCGCCTGAATCACTTATCTGCTGACCGCCTTGGGCTTACTGTGATCCTCACGACACATGAGGTGACAACACTTTAACTCTTTGTGAAGCTGTCCCTGCTCACTCGGGTGAGCCATTTCTGCAGCAGCTTGAGCACACCGGGGGCAGGGGTTGGGGGTGGGGGTTATTCTCATCCTGAATCTGGAAAGTGTGCACTTATTCACACAATAAATTTGTGCCACCAGCAAAAGCCAAATTGCACATTTTAATTTATCCCAAACCGCTATTTTCTGGTAGAAAACCATCCCCCTGCTGTTCGTGTCACTTTCCCTTCGCTTCACTGGGACTTGGCCTCGTCTCTCTCGCAGAGAAACAAAGAGCGTGTCACTCAGGAGATTTACCATGAATACAAGACATGTCACCAAGACGGGCACGCGGGGCTGTTGGTTGGCTGACCAGCCAGGTGACTTGTTCCCGGCCACCAGCTGTGACTCGAAAAGCTCAAATTCAGAGTCTCGGCCAAATCACCTGGGAATCCACTGACACATATGAAACCCGAAAGAGTCTAGCATAGAGATCATAAGCCAGAAGTCCACAGGCCAAAACCAGCTAGCAGGTGTGTGTTGTGTGACTTCTATGTGTGTGTGTGTTTTATTGGAAATAGATGCCAAGAATTTTTAAAAAAGAAAAATTGGGATTCCTGGCATCTCTTGAAAAACCATTCAATCTGGCAACCCTGACTGGCATTCCCGTGTGACAATCATAAGCTGGAGCTGGGTAGCAGTACCCCTTTAGACAGCGGATAAGCTCCCAGTTTCCACAGTGCACCCCCACTCCCTGTTGCCACACACCTGTTGGCCTGGAGGCTATATACAACTTTGTGTGGCAAAAGGTCCAGGACAACAGCTGAGCAGAAAAGCCTGAATGGGAGTGGCAGGAGAAGCCCTGTTTTGCCTTGAGATGCCCACATTCTCGTCTCAAATCCAACTGGGGGGCGGAAGCAATTCACACCCTGGGACAGTGGTCCACCAGGGTCTTGCGTACTGAGTGCTGGGGACTCCAAAGCTTCCGTGCATTTTGAGATGGCCCCGCCTCCTCAGAAAACGTGCTTCCCCTGGTGCAGTGGTCGGCAAACCGCGGCTCGCGAGCCACATGCGGCTCTTTGGCCCCTTGAGTGTGGCTCTTCCACAAAATACCACGTGCGGGAGTGCACCTATAGTGCAATTGAAACTTCGTGGCCCATGCGCAGTAGTTGGGTTTTTGGCCTGGGCGAGTCTATTTTGAAGAAGTAGCGTTAGAACACTCAAGGGGCCAAAGAGCTGAATGTGGCTCACGAGCCACAGTTTGCCGACCACTGCCCTGGTGTAAGAGACTGACAAATGGCCACACTTTCCTGCCCTCTGGACGCGGGCCGCTCTGCACGGTGATGGTGCAGCCTCTCCTGCCAGGAGATGCGGTCAAGTTCTCTAGCTGGGCTTGGCCTGATGCCTTCCTTTGGCCAATAGGCCGCTGGCAAATATGACCAAGCAGAGTCTTTAAAAAGTACATACACACTGGGGTGTTCCTCTCTTGCTACCCCGAGACCACCACATCCTGGTTGATGAGACTACATGGAGCAGAGACAAGTCTCCCAGCTGAGGTCCCGGGCCGGTTGGGCTGCCAGACAGAGGGGGAGACCATCTGAGCCAGCCAGCCCAGCCACCCACTAGCTCACTGCAGAACCGTCAGCCCACCTGCAGACCCTGAGCAATACCAGGGCTGTTGTTTTAAGCCACTACATTTTGGGGTAGACTATTAGGCAGCAATAAATAGCTGATACACACAGCTCGCAAAGGCCTGTGTTCTCATCTCTAAAGTTTTGGCAACCTCTCCATTCGCAGGTACTGCCTGTGATTCTTAACACTTCTGCTGTCTCTTCTTCAGCCCAGGAACGCACACGATTTTCAAGCAAGGCAATCAGGGCTCCCCCTACCACGCAGCTAAATGACTTTTTAAATTTATTATTGATTTCAGAGAACAAGGGAGAGGGAGAGAGGCATAGAAACATCAATGATGAGAGAGAATCATTGATTAGCTGCCTCCTGCACGTCCCCTACTGGGGATCAAGCCCACAACCCAGGCATGTGCCCTGACCTGGAATCAAACCTGGGACCCTTCAGTCCACAGGCTGACGCTCTATCCACTAAGCCAAACCAACTACAGCCCAACTAATGACTTCTACTCTTCCCTCCTGGATATTCCAGTCCTCTGCTCCATACCCTGCCTCAGAAGAATTTGCAGCAAAATGTCATGTGCGGTTAATTTTTATACGAAACTAGAGGCCCAGTGCACGGATTCATGCACTGGTGGGGTCTCTCGGTGTGGCCTGCGGGGATCGGGCCGAGGCACGTGGCCGGGGAGGAGCCCAAGCCCAAGCCTGGTACCACGCCACTCCCGTTCATCCTGGCCCCATTGTGCCTGCTGCGGGCTTGCGCCCAGTCAATCCTGATCTGGAGAGGCTCGCAGTGGCCAGCCGTGAGCCCGGCATCTGGTGCCCATCGGTCAGCTGAGCAGCATTCCCACTGTGGGAGTGCATTGACCACTAGGGAGCAGCTCCTGCATTGAGCATCTGCCCCCTGGTGGTCAGTGTGTGTCATAGCGACTGGTCGAATGGTCACTTAGGCTTTTATATATATATATATAGATGAACAGCAGTTGCTTTTGTCTTTCCAGCAACAGTGACTTTACAGCATCCAGGTTTTCCTTCAGGAAACGCCCCCGTCTCCCCTCCCCCCCGACACACATACACACTCTTCTCAGTCTCTGTGGTTTGGATAGATCTGACCCCACTCCTGGCCCAGCCTGGCCAATGAAAGGACTTCCTCTCCGTGACCACAGAGATTGGAGACGGCTCAGGGGAGAGCTGGGTCTTGGACTCTACTGGGACTATTAGGGAAAGGAGCAGTCTCTTTCCCTGGGGGTTTCTAAGCCAGTGAAAGGAGCCTGGAGCCACTGTGGGCCATCTGCAGGCTATGCCTGAGACTAGAGATGTGGTTCCCCAAGTGTGGTCCCTGTAACATCAGTATCACCTGAGAACTTGTTAGGAATTAAAGTACTTAGGCACTGAATTAGAAACTAGGGCTGGAGCTTAACAATCTGTGCTTTAATTTGCTTTGCAAAAAAACTTCTAATGCACAATTTAAGTTTGAGACCTACTGGGCTAGAAGAAAATAGAGGTAAGTAATAAAGAAACAGCTTCCTGGTGAGAATCATCTGAGCACCTGGATCCCACCACGCCTGAGGTCAGATCTAGAGTCCTGGACTTTCTGGGTCTATGAGCAATATATTTTCCTTTGTTACTTCAGCCAGTTGGGATTTCGGTCACTTGCTATTAATAATGAACACTGACAAATATAAGACTCTGGACTTGGCGGAATGGTCTTTCTGCTACAGGTTTTCCTGGGAGAAATGCTAACTGCAGGCCTCTCAGGGTCTTTGAATTCCCTCGCACTGAGGGGAGTTACTTTATTTCTAGGGTTGGCATCTTGTCTGGGAAAACTGGTTCAAATATATCACTTCTATAGAGCACTCTGACAACTTGGACAGAAACTTTCCACATTAAAGACTGATGTTCTTTCTCCCTCAAGAACATAACAGGTCTCCAGAAGTTTCTTGGGAGGCTTATGGACAGAGACCAGAGTAATGCAGCACATGAGGCCTTTTCATTAGCAGCTGGGACAACTACAGTGATAAAGGAATTAAGCTCTCGTGGAATTGCACATTTAATTGACACAACTCAAATTTATCACCGTGGCCAAAGAAAAGGGGGCAAGGAGAGAAATGCCTCTTTAAAGAGTGCAGGCAATTGGTTACATTTCTGGTAATGGCAGGTGAGCTAACCCAGACCAACTCTTCCCTGGAGCACAACTAGAAAAGTTGGACCAAATATTATAGCAATCTGTTTGGAAAAAGATATGTTTGAAGGCATGGAAAGCAAACAGGGCTGTAACAAATTATAAGGACAACGGCAGGCTGGAGACGGAAACTCAGAGACGTGAACCCAGCCCTTGGAAGATGTTTCCCCTTAAGGTACTGCTGATTCTGAAAAGAGCTGCCGCAAAGCTGGGAAGCTGAGAAGCCCAGGCAACAAAGTCAGAGCTACGTCTGAGAGTCATGGTGGCCTGGAAAGAGCCAGGCGTGAAGGGCACAGAACAGTTAATATTGTGTGAAAATCCAAAATACTACTGACTGTGTAAAATAATAAATGATGATGATGGCATCATCTAGTGAGTTTTACAATGTAGAGAGAATTAAAATGCATGACAATAATAGCATTTCAGTTGAGAGGAGGTAAATGGAGTTTCAGAGCTGTAAGTTCCTTCCCTTGAATGAGAAGTAGTAAACTTGCTCATTTAAAGTAGACTCTAATAAGTCAAGAATGCATGTTGCAATCTTTGGTAATGACTAAAAGAATAATAAAAGAATGTGTAACTAACAAGCTAATAGAGAGGAAAAATAGGAATAATATAAAGTAATCAGTTCAAAAGAGGGCAAGAAAGGAGAGAAAAAAACATAAAACAGGCAGAACAAATAAAAAGCAAATAAGATAGTAGATTTAAACCCAAATATATCAGCAATTACATTAAATATAAATGGACTAAATGTGCCCATTAAAATGCATAGATTGTTAGAGGATAAAAATTTTAAAAGCATCACATGCTGCTTAGAAGAGAAAGTTTAAAAGTGAAAAAATGAAAGATACACAATGTAAACACTAACCAAAAGAAAGCTGGTATACTTTAGGGCAAAAAAAGTATTACTAGAGTGAAAAAGAGATAATACCTGGTGATAAAAGGTTAAGTTCACCAGGAAGAGGCAAAAAGGATGATTTTTGTATGCACCAAAAAGATAACCCCTACTGATATACGGTAAAGCATATCAGCAGTCCAGACTTCGCCTGAAAATGGGTGAGGTGGTTTGATTCCTCTCAGGAAGTCTCAGGTTCCTTATGCCTCTGGAGATGTCAGCATCCCAGTGCCCTCAGCATAATGCCAGTGTTTAAAAAGACCCATTTCCCCTGCAACCCAGACCCTAACAAAAGCTGACTGCTTCACTGGGCCTCAGCCAGGAAGCTGGACAGTTGGGGGCAACCAGGCCTGCAGGGGAGGGCAGTTAGGGTGACCAGGCCGGCAGGGGAGGGCAGTTAGGGGTGACCAGGCTGGCAGGGGAGGGCAGTTAGGGGTGACCAGGCTGGCAAGGGAGGGAAGAGACTCTCTTAGGCTTGCTGAGAGGTGATGTGTCTGTATGGTGGTGTCTATACGGAGCCCTATGTGCTGCACTGGATCATCAGCTGGGTTCTGGCCACCTGCACTCTCTGTGACCTTTAGAAACTAATCCTCACTTTACACTTGGCACCACTATAATCCCTTTTCAGTGTGAGGGTGGTGACAATGCTGTGGTTTTCAACCTTCCTTTCTTCAAATTTGGCTTATGTTGGAGCCAAGTATACTTAACAGATAAAGGCTGAGCCCCAAACCCCTTCAAAATGAGGACTCCACTTCCTCAAACAGTGTCCTCTTTAAGAGAACAGATGGACAAACTGCTCTAAGAACCAAGTACCAGGGACAACTGGCAATCTGGTTTATATGAGATGGACCAAGCAACATGCATTTTTATGTGAATGCATGTTTCTTTGCCATGCTGGCCAGAAAGTTCAGAGTCATAACCGGGACCCCCTCAGGCATCGATCGGTGTGCTCATCTTATTTTCTTTCTCATGTTTTTTTCTTCACCCTCATCTGCTCAAGTACTTGTTAAAGTCTTGCACTACATACCATCTGGAGAAAGGCAGATTAGAAATTAGTTAATTAAGTTCTACTTCTCAAAATGCTGCATATGAACATGTGTTAAGGTTTGTTGTGTCTCCCCCAAAAGATGTTGAAATCCTAACTCCTAGTACCTATGACCTTATTTGGAAATACGGTACTTGCAAATGATCGAGTTAAGATAGGGTCATTGGGATGGGCTTTAATCCAGTATAACTGTGTCCCTATAAAAGGGGGAAACAGGGACACAGAGACAGATGCACACATAGGACAGTGCCACGTGAAGGCTGAAGTTATGCTGCCACAGGTCACTAGGGGAGAGGCCGTCAACAGATTCTTCCTGGTGCCTTCAAAAGGAACATGGCCCTGATGACACCTTGATCTTGGATTTCTAGCCTCCAGAACTGGAGATAATAAGATCCTGTTGTTTAAACCAGTCACATTGCAGATCTTTGTTACAGCAGCCCTAAGAAACTGATATAGTATTCCAAATGATTTTAGTTGATACAGGGCTTAACTTTTAAAATATTAAGTATTAAGTCATATATTTACTAGAGGCCCGGTGCATGAAATTCGTGCGGGGGTGGGGGGAAGGCAACTGCCCTCCCCTCTCCAATCTGGGACATCCCTCTCACAATCCAGGACTGTTGGCTCCCAACCGCTCGCCTGCCTGCCTGATTGCTCCTAACCGCTTCTGCCTGCCAGCCTGATCACCCCCTAACCACTCCCCTGCCAGCCTGATCGACGCCTAACTGCTCCCCTGCCAGCTCGATTGCCCCTAACTGCCCTCCCCTGCAGGCCTGGTCACCTCTAACTGCCCTCCCCTGCCAGCCTGGTCACCCCCAACTGCCCTCCCCTGCAGGCCTGATCACCCCCCAACTGACCTCCCTTGCAGGCCTGGTCCCTCCCAACTGCCCTCCCCTGCTGGCTTGATCGCTCACAACTGCCCTCTCCTGTCGGCCATCTGTGGCGGCCATCTTGTGTCCACATGGGGGCAGCCATCTTGGTGTGTTGGAATGATGGTCAATTTGCATATTACCTCTTTATTACATAGGATTATTATATAGGATAGTAATGAGCATTAGAAAAAGCACAACAAATGCCTCAAGCCTGTGTTTAGGTGTGATTGCTGGGACTAGGCTGATGTGGGTACGTAGTAAGCACACATGTTAGCTGGCTCAGGAAGGGCCAGGCAGTGGAGAGGTCAAGACCAGGGACTCTGCAGCCAGTTTCAAACACTGGCTTCACCACTTACTGGCTGTCCCTGAGCCTGGGTTTGCGCTGAACAATGGTGTTGACAACAGTGGTACCTACCGCACAGGTTGTTTGGGTAAGTAAATGCAAGATTGCATTTGCCTGTACAGAGCATGGCCTGGGAGCTGGTTCAGAGCTTTGTGAATGCTGGTTCTTTATTTTTATTACTCAGACAGGCAAACTTTGGTGGTGGTGGCCTGCCATGAAGGACGGAAGTCCCAGAAAGCCCAGCAGGATGGCTGGCCACCGCCAGGCTGCTCCCACATACCTTGGTTCCATTTCTTTTTGACAACTTGTTTTGGAGGAACTTTCTGAAAAGCCATTTTTATTTTTCACAGAGTGAACACCAGCAGTACAGACTAGTGTCTTGTCAACGTGAGCAGCAGTCAGTGGAGCCGGCCCAGGTGTAGCAGCAACGTCACAGGGGACTGCCACCCACACTCTCCACCGTGGAGCTCCAAGAGGGACCTGGCCTGCAGCTTGCCCGTGGCCCCTTCTTTCTCTCCTTCCCAGCTCCCCAGCTCTTCACCTGACCAAAATTGATAGATGCCAAGTTCACTAGATTTACCTGATACCTATGTACAAACGCGACAGCTCTTTAACCTTATCAGCTGCTGTGACCTTGACATGCCCTTGTCAACATGTCACTTGGACAGTGAGTCCCTCCCCACCCTACCTTCCTCAGACCCCATCAGGCCTCTTTCTAGGCTCTGGGTTTTGGCAAGAAGTCCCCAGGAACCAGCTTGATCCTCACTTGGCCTGGATCCTGGCTCTCCGTGGTGATGGGTGTGAGGACCCTGCCCTGCCTGCAGGCTGGGTTTTCCTGCCATTCCCACTGGCCCCAACAGAGGCAGCACACAGACCAGAGGCCCAGCCTGCCTGCAGGGTCAGACCCAGACCCCAACTCCAACTGCTTGAATCTCCTTTGCTGGTGGCACAGATTTAGAGCCCTTCCCAGCCAAGTGACAAGCCAGGGCCCCACATCATAGCCAAGTCTCAGCAAGCTCCCCAGCACCCAGGTTCTTGCCCCAGGTTGTTCAGGATAAAAATGTCACAACTAGTCATGCTTACAATGGAATCCTCAGCAAGCCCATTACTATCCGGAGTCCAGCCACTGGTGACACTCAGAGCCACCACGCTCTCCACCCTGCAGTGGTCTCTTCCTTGGTCACCCCACTTCCACCCTGGCTCCTGACAGGCCACGCTTCATATGGCACCAGAGGGATCTTGTTACAGTGTAAACCAGGTCACGGCAGCCCCATCTGCAAAGCCACAGCGGTCTGCCTGGCACCGAGTCCCTTTCCTGGTCTCATTGTGTGCTCTGGCCCCTGTCCACCTCTGTGACCTCCTCTCAGCCACCCTCCCCCTCACTCCCTGTGCTCCACCCTCCAGCCTTCTTCCTGATTCATGAGCTAACTGAGCAGCTCTTTCCCACCTCAGGGCCTTTGCACAGGCTTTCCCCTCTACAAAGGACTAGTCCTTGAAATAATTCAGGTCTCAGCTCAAGTCTTTCCTCCTTGGAGATGCCCAGCCATCACCCCGTTGCTGTCTTGGTAGTATCGTCCCTACCCCACCTTCATGATTGTTATCTATCCCTGCCCACTGACCATAAACGCCATGAGAGCAGGGTCAGTGTATTGCTCAATGGATCACCAGGGCCTGGACCAGGTCTGGCACATAGTAGGTGCTCAATACCCAGGTTCCGGGTGAGGTCTGAGAAGACGACAACCTGTTGCCAACCCCACCCAGGAGTGGACTGGGCTGAGCTGGAGCACGCCCTAACCTACAGCCCCAGGCCTGGGCCCTGAGGCCCAGCCTCACTTGCTGCCCTGTCCATGCACCAGGGCACATCCCCAGGCCGCATGCTGCCAGCCCTGGACTGCTACCTCAACTCCCCAACCCAGGGCTCTGTGTACTGAACTGAAAACCTGCAGCTTTAACTGTGCTTGAGTCACAGTTAAGCTTGCCATGAGCTACACACCCAGGTGCCTCCAAAGCCACCTGTGGCCAGACGGAGCTAGTCTCGCTGTCCTGTCTGTTACTCTAAGCAAGTAACTCTCATGTCCTCAGCTCTGGTCTCCTCATCTGTGAAATGGGAGAACAGGTAACAGTCTCCATAAGCAAGTTCTGAGAGTTTGCTGCCTGTCACCCACTCCCTCTGCCTCTGCGACAGCACCAGTGTCTCCTTCACAGGACCTCCCAGACCTAAGCCAGGCAATGAGAAGCAGCTCTGAGGCTTTGCTGACAGTTGTGAGAACAGTGCCAGCTGACCCTGGCAGAGCACTTGCCCGGAGCCAGGTGCTCCTCGAAGCAGTCTATCTACCCAGCCCTTTAACCTTATAGCAACACTTGCAGAAGGGTGTTATTCTCATCCCCGTGTGGTGGAGGGGAGAATGAGGCCCCGAGAGGCTAAGGTAGTGGTGGGCAAACTCATTAGTCAACAGAGCCAAATATCAATATTTCTTTTGAGAGCCCAATTTTTTTAACTTAAACTTCTTCTAACGCCACTTCTTCAAAATAGACTCGCCCAGGCCGTGGTATTTTGTGAAAGAGCCACACTCAAGGGGCCAAAGAGCCGCATGTGGCTCACGAGCCGCGGCTTGCCGACCACTGGGCTAAGGAGTCTGCCCAAGGTCACAGAGCAAGACGGTGGAGGGCAGGGTTTGCACCAGGTGGTCAGGCTGCAGAGTTGGCCATGCTAGTTTCCGCCAGGGTTGCTGGGCTGGTGGGCTGTAAGCCCAGAGCTGCTGGTGGCATCGCACCACCCCGGTGTGCTTGTCAGAGAATGAAGGGCACGGAGAAGAGTGCAGAGCCGAGAGCTGGAGAGAGGCAGGTGCCAACACTTTAATCACCTGGATCTGGCTGTGCCTAAGCATCACCCACATATGGACATTTTAATTACATGGGTTGATACAGACCAGGGATGGGAAACCTTTTTTCTGCCAAGGGCATATTTATAACATCATTCGCGGGCCATACAGAATTATCAACTTAAAAATTAGCCTGCTATATTGGGGCAACATTTAATTAACTCACCCAGACCAAATGGATGCTCCTCATCCCTGATATAGACTCTGCCTTACTGCCACTTTATTTTTTTTTTTAATTATCTGTCATCTAAAATGTCTTGTCTTGTTCAGTCTTTTCTCCCAGGTGGGTTTTGGGTTGTGATAGGGTTAATCAGAGAATGCCTGGCTCCTGGCACTCAGAGCCAGAGAGCTGGAGTCCACACCCAGAAGCAGCCTACAACCCGAGGGAAGGGGGAGTATGTACAGCCCAGCTGCCTCACCCCCGGGGTGGGAGCAGCGACCAATGTGGGGGCTTGTGCTCAGCCCTGCCCCCAGCTCCCCAGCCAGGTGGCACTCTACCGCCCAGTTAACTTGCTTGGTGATGAAGCCAGTTTTGGCTCCTTCCCTTTCCGTCCCCTACCAGGAGCCATCTCCCAAATAAATTACTTGCTCTTGAATCCCTATCTCGGAGTCTGTTTCTGGGGGAATCCAAACCAAGACAATATTTACACAGCATGGAACAGATGCTCACTAAGTCAGTGGTAGCTCTTGCTATTTCCTCCCCCTCCTTCCATCTGCCCTGAGCTGCTGGGAAAAACTCCAAGCTCAGGCCTCAGGCTCAGGTGCACGGCCCACCTCTGGACCATGACTGTGGGGGCGGGGCTGGTTCCCACCAGCAGGTCCCTGGGCCTGTCCCTGCAGGAAACAGTCCCTCCAGCTCCCCAGTAAACATTAATGAAATGCCACAGCCACAGAGGTCAGGGCCTCTGACTCAGCCTGTCTAACAGGGCTGGCTGGCTGGGGCTGGATTTTGCCCAGGACACCCCAGGGCCCCAAATTCCTGAACAGGATGCCTGGAGCTCTTTGTGATCCTTTGGTCATAGAAACCAGAAGCAAGTGCCCCCCTCCCCACCACCCAGAGCCACTCCAGCCACTGGATTTGACCCAGGGTACCAGGCAAATGATTTCTCTGCAGCCTCAGTGTGTGCAGTCTGCTGGTTAGGGACACAGCAGTGAAGTTACTCCACTGGCAATGGAGACCTCCACCTGCCACTTTCCAACTGTGTGAACCACCTCCCTGTGCCTCAATTTCATGTATGTGAAATGGGGAAAATCACAGGACTTACCTCGAAGGCTAGGTACAGGACTGTAATTTACTTACATGATTTGCTTACATAAATTACATATATGATTTGCTTGCATAGGATATAACCAAGAGCTTGCGATGGTGGCTGGGTCACACACTCAGTATAACCTCTCATTTCATTAGAAGAGCAGCAGACTACTCTTCACCATAAGCTCCTTTGCACCTTTAGAACCTAGTGCCTTTTGTATGTATTTTTACCCAAATAAAGTAAGCAAATTAACTGGAAAATAAAATCTCAATTATAAATTTTCAATTTCTTGTCATAGAACAAGAAAGCAGGTGTGATATTTATGTGTTCACTCGTCTGGGCCTCGGGGAGCCCAGATATTTGGTCAAACATAACTCTGGGTGTTTCTGAGATGAGATTTTAGGTGAGATTAACATTTTAATTGGTAGAATAAAGCAGACTGCCCTTCATGGTGTGGGTGGGCCTCATCGTATCAGTTGAAGGCCTGAACAGAACAAAATGACAGACCCTCCCTGAGGAGAGAATTCTCCAGCAGACTGCCTCTGAACTTCCTCTACAGCACAGGTCCTTCCTGTGCGAGGGCCTCTGAACTAGAACATTGGTTCTCCCTCATCTCCAGCCTGCCAATCCACCCTGCAGATGTGACTTGCCAGCCGTCTTAACTGCATGAGACAATTCCTTATTCTCTCCCTGCCCACCCCCCTATCTCCCCGCATAGGTTCTGTTTCTCTGGAGACCTTGACTAATAATACATTTGCAAAAGGTCAGCTCAGACCTTGGCAGAGAGGGTAATGAAGCTAGGCTTCCTCCATCACAGCACCTACTGAGACTGACCCAAGCCCCGGCCACACCCTGCTCGGGGGCCCCCAGAATTCTTACTTGAACATGGCCTCTCCTGGTCTGGGAACACAATGGGGGGCTGGGGAGTCAGGTTTGGCTCTGGTTTGCTGGGAATGAGGACCTCAGCATTGTCCTTTCGCTTAGCAGACAAATTCCTTTCCTTTTTATTACCTGTAGGAAAACAATTGTTTATATGTCAAATACAGAGTGCAAGCAGAGTTGGGACATTCTGCTCAGGCATCTGTTTATTTGTTCATTCATTTATTCATTCAACAAATATTTACTGAACCCTACCTCCTGCCAGGCATCATGCTAGCTTGGAGTCACAGATGTGGATAACGCAGACAACGAAACAAGTTTGCTGAAAGCCACCATGCATTTTGGCAAATAAATGAAATATTCTAGGACACACACAGGTTCTCAAATTTTAACATTTATGAGTAGGTGTTGGGTTTAACTGGCAGCGTGGCAGATAAAATAATGGTGCAGCCGAGGCCCCTGGAGCTGAAAGAACACAGTAAAGCACACGTTACAGCCTGCGAGAGAAGGATGGCTTGATGGAGCAGCGAGCAGGGCCGGGGCGGAGTGCTCTGGGGCCAGGGCATGAGAGCATGCAGCATGGAGGAGAGCACCAGGTGTGCAGCAGACAGTCAGGAGCGCCCCCGGGTGGCTAGGATGTTACCAGGGACATGAAGCTAGGGAGGGAACAGCATGTGTGAAGGCCTGACAGCTGGAAGGCATGTGGCAGGTGAGCGGCTGGGGCCTGGGCTGGTGAGTGGACAGTGAAGGCCCATAGGCCATGCTTTAGAGTCAATGTTTCCCAAAGCGGGGCACCTGGACCACTGGTGGGACAGGAGATGGTTCCAGATGCCACGTGGACAAACAATGTTTTAAGCAGTTATATGCCTGAATGTGTGTGGGGAAAAATGTAACCATCACATCAACCCTTGATTTCATGAGCATTACTGCTGGAACAATCCTAGAATTATGAAGAAAAGAAAGGAGTGGAGGGAAGGAGAAAAGAAAGGTTCTGGTTAAATAACAGCGAACAGGCAGTTTGTGGAGATGGCAAAAAAATTGTGAAGAGGGTTTGCAAATGGCTCAAGTTTAGGGAAAAGGGCTCCAGGGCCTCAGCCAGCAAAGAGTAAGCAGAAGGAGAAGGGCCACCGGGCTGAAGGCAGTGGCTGAACAGCATGAAGCACAGGCAGGGGGAAGAGTTAGGCACTGGAGGCTGGACCCCTGGCCTGGAAGGCAGGAGACCTGGAAGTACCTATTGAATGAAGTGTGATATGTACCAGCAGAGGAAGTCCTGGGGCTCACGGTGGCCCCAAGGAAAGGGAGTCCCAGAATCAAGGGTCCCACGGGATTCTTGGGAGCTCAGGGAAGATGTTGGGGACTATGTGGAGCAGGTCAGACTTGCCCTAACCCCTCCCCGCTCCCTTCTTGACTTCAGAAGCACCCATGTTTCTCTGCACTTTTGCAGTAGCTGCTCCCTGTTGGCCTGACATCCAGTGCCCAAAGCAGCCCTGTGTGTGACGACCCCCTGTGTCCAATGGGGCAAGACAAAGCATGGGAGGGGCAAATGCCCACAAGACTGGCTCCCCAAGTGCTGAAAACACGCTGGTGACGGTAAGAGCAACAGGCTCTTGAGAGCCCAGGCACCATTAGGTCCTTGGCACACATGTCTCATCTGCCCCCCAGCCATCCTAGCAGATAGACCATGGGCAGGATAATGGCCCCCAAAGATGGCCACGTCCAAGCCTGGAACCTGTGAACATGTTAGGTTACGTGGCAAAGGGGAATGAGCCGGGCTAGTCAGCTAAAGTTAAGATAAGGTGATCATCGCGGATTATCCCAGTGGACCCACTGTGATCACAGGGGTGACTGGAAGAGAAACAGCTTCAGTTTGGGATGAAGAACTTCTGAAGACAGTGGTGATGACTGCACAACAATGTGAGTGCGCTTAACAGCAAGCTGCTCCTAAAAATGATGCAAATGGTAGATTCCACATTACGTACATTTTACCACAATAACAACAACAAGAACACACATACAAACACACACACACACACACACACACACACACACACACACACACACACGAGGGGCAGCAGAAGAGGAGGTCCAGGGGGAGGTGTGACTATGGAAGAAAGGCACAGAGAGGCAATGTTGTCGGCTCTAAAGATGGAGGAAGGGGCCTGAGCCAAGGAAAGCGGGGCCTGCGGAAGCTGGAAAAGGCCTGGAAACACAGCGCTGTTGACACTGTGATTTTAGCCCAGTGAGACTCACATCAAATTTCTGACCAACACGACTGTGAGACAGTAAATTTGAGTTGTTCTAAGCCTCCTTGTTTATGGTAATTTATTACAGCAGCCAAAGGAAACGAATACATACTATTACAGAGCAGGGCTCTGAGGCCAAGGCATTTGTTCAAGGTCAAGCGATGACCCAGCATTTGACCAGGACTGTCTGGCTCGGAGCCCTGCCCTTAACCACTTTATTCCCTATCTACGGTCCGCCTCCTCTCCATAGACAGTCCTGTAGAAACTGTGGCCAGGAGCCTGCCTTAGCCATCAGAAGTCTAGAAAGGTTATTTCCCAGGCTCCAAGGACCCAGCCTCTTGGAAAGGAACTGGGATCACTGCCGGCCTCATCTGTACCACACTCCCTGGCCCTTCTTCTGTCCCGGGGTACACCAGCTCTTCCCTCTTCAAGCCCTTAGTGCTTGCTGTTCCCTGCATGGGATGTTGTTCCCATGGCTGCTTCCTCCTCCTCCTCATTCCTGTCCCAGCTGAGACACCCCCTCTTCTGGGAAGGCTTCTCTGGCCCCCAACCCCAACCAGTGGCCTGTTTTAGAATCTTCACAACTCCTGGGCTCTGAATTCCTCAGCTAACCCAGCGCTCCCCTTTCCCAGTTATCAGAAAATAACTTCTGCCCTTCTCTGTGCTGCTCACTCACTGCCTCACTCACAAGGAGGACAAATGGGATGAGTGTGGGGCGGGAAGCCATCAGGGCTCAACCCTCCTCCCTCTTCCAGCCGCCCCACCGCTCTCAGGGCACACGGCCTCCTGCTGCCATGCTGACGCCGCCATGGTTCAGTCCACCAACATCTGTGTGGCAAGGGTCTGTCTGCTTCAGGGGGCAGTCCCTAATAGCCACCCAGCCAGCTCTTAACAGCAGGAAAGGCAATAATTCGCCCTCTTTCTGTCAGAGCCCCGTGCCTCTCTCTCATTTGCCTCACAACTCAGAAGGAAAACCAGAGGGTGGGGGACTTCCGGGCCAGCTGTCGCTTTGGAACCACCTGGTTTATTTGTTTAGCCCAGTGATGAAGAGTGCAGGTCTGGGCTCACAGTGCGGAGACTGGACCCCACTCCGCCCCTTCTAGCTGTGACCTTGGAAGCTACATGACCGCTCTGTGCTTCAGCTTCCCTGTCTGTAAAACAAGTCCTTGCCTGGGGTTGTGGTGAGGATTAAAGGAAGGACTAAATGTACAGCCCCTGGAATAGTGCTTGGTTCATGTTAATAAGAACTCGAGAAATACTGGCAATTGTTATTTATGTGTTTTTCCTGCTAGGATGAAGAGCTGTAGGAAAAGGGACTGGGCCAGATGTCCCAGCACCCTGCCTGGGAAAGACGTGTGTCCAGTGAATGAATGAATGAATGAATGAATGAATGAATGAACAGCTCAGAACAAGCACATCTCTCCAGGTTCCAGCTGATTGGTCTTGAGTAAAAGCTTAGGGTTAGTTCAGAACTCCAGCCCTACATGGGGGTCTGCAGAGACCTGACAACAGGCTGGCCGTGGGCCTCCCTCCTGCTCCGCTCAGGGCATCTGTCTCCTGCTGGGGCTCAGGAAGCTGCCAGATGGGGCTAACGAAGAGATGCTGATGAAAGGGGGCAGCTGGGGTGGCAGGAGGACACAGCATGCCCCCTCTGTGCTCACAGATCAGACATCACGGTGGTCCATGCAGGGCCTGCCAAGCAATCTAATTGTGAAAAACTAAACTGTCAAGAAAGTGAAGTTCCCTGTTTGTTCTAGGCCCCAGTACCCCTCTCACACTGCATAGGGTCCACCAGCTCTCCCTCTGGGGCTGGTCCTCACACCCGGGATGTGACTTTCATGACCCCTCCCACTCCATTTCCAGGATGGGGGCTTGGTCAGCCTCCTGACAGAGCCCCCTCCTGGTCCTCCCCCGCCCCCCCGACAGCAACATACCCAGTGCGGGGCACACAGAAGCCTCAAGGAGGCTTAGTGGGCACAGCTCCTTCATTTGTTTGACAAAGATTTTCTGAGTGCTGGAATGTGCCAGGTGAGGGCTGCAAGCGGGATGCAGTGGAGGGTAAGAGCTGGCCTGTGCCCTAGCAGAGCTCATGGGCAGGGGCGAGAGACAGCTGGGGTCAGCGAGCCCTGCGCCATGATGCTGCTGTGGGAGCAGAGGAGGCACCGAGAGTAGGCCGTTCTGGGAGCGCAAAGAAGGCTTCTCGGAGGAGGCAGCCTCTGAGCTAAGTCTTGAGGAGAAAACAGGGAGCCCAGTTTCGGGGTTCAGAGTAGAGAGGAGAGGAAATGTGGTGATTTAGTCCGAGGGAACAGCCCATGAGGGGTTTGCAGGTGAGAGACACACGTCTGAGGGACAAACGTTCTCTCTGGTACATCAACCCCTGGGTGTGGCTGCCTGTTATTATGTTCCCAAAACCCCTATGTTCAAGTCCTAACACCCAGCACCTCAGAACATGACTGTGCTTGGAGACAGGGCTTCTGAAGAGGTAATTTAGGTAAAACAAGTCAGTCATGGTGGGCACTAATCCAATGTGACTGGGGTCCTTATAAGAAAAGGAAATTAAGACACAGACACACATAGAGGGACAGCCATTTGGAGACACAGCAAGAAGACAGATGTGTCCAAGCCAAGGGGAGAGGCCTCAGAAGAAACCAACGCTGTCAACACCTGGACTTGTAGCCTCCAGAACCAGGAGAAAATAGGTTCCTGCTGCTGTTGAAGCTGCCCCAGCCTTCCATCCTCCCCGGCCTGTGGTCCCCCCGGCCTGTAGTCCTCCCAGCCTGTGGTCTCCCCGGCCTATGGTCCCCCAGCCTTTTGTCCTCCCTGGCCTATGGTCTCCCCGGCCTGTGGTCCCATCAGCCTTCCGTCCTCCCCAGCCTATGGTCCTCCCAGCCTGTGGTCTCCCCGGCCTGTGGTCCCCCTGGCTTGTAGTCCTCCCGGCCTGTGGTCTCCCCAGCCTATGGTCCCCCCAGCCTTCTCTCCTCCCCGGCCTGTGGTCCCCCCTAGCCTGTGGTCCCCCCAGCCTGTGGTCCTCCCGGCCTGTGGTCTCCCTGGCCTGCGGTCCCCCCCGGCCTGTGGTCTGTCATGGCAGCCCGAGTGGACTAATACAGTGCCTGATTCACACATCCCCCATTTCTCTTCCTAGCTTCACTCATGCTGCCCCCCTGGCTGGGCTTGAAATCTGGTTCCTGATAGGGCACCCCAGCAGGAGGAGGAGAGGCCGCCAGCCGCCAGCCAAGGTGGAGAACAGGACTGCAGCAGGCAGGCCCGGCCCATGCCCACTGTGTTTCACTCTACTTTCCCGGGTGCTGTCTGAAAAGCCTCCTCTGTGGACAGCTGTGGTTTCCGTCTGCCCATCATGCTCTCCCCGTCTTCAGATCTGCCTTGATTTTCCTTTGGAAACTGTTATCAGTGCATGTGGTTTGGGTGGTGATAACCACACCCATAGCTGGACCTGGCCAATCAGAGCCACAGTAACTGGCTCAGAGATGTGACCCACTGTGGGCTTAAAACCCAGGGCTGGGACTTCTGCTGGAGCTTTTAGGAAGAAAAATCCACTTTCTGATGGAGTTGCAAAGCCATGAGAAGCAGTGCCTCAATTCTGTCTGTACGTGGAGTGCCTACCTGAGAACTGCGCCAAAACAAGACAAAAGGGGGCAGAGGTGAGAGGCAGAAAGGGAAGAAGAGAAGGGAATGAACAAAGGAGGGAAAGGCAAAGGAGAGAAGGGAGGGGAGGGGAGGGGAGGGGAGGGGAATGAGTCCTGCTAGGCCCTGGACTCCTCAGTTATCCAAGCCAACACAGTCCCTTTTGCTTAGGCCAGTTGGCGTGTAGATGCTGCTAAACATCACACGATGCACAGGGCAGACCACAGCTGCCAGACATGTACCACCTGGAATTTCAGGGTCATTTGAGGCCTTTGCCTCTTGAAACCAGCAGAGACCTGACTGATACATCTCTCTGGCCTGTGGGACAGTCTATCCAAGCTGAACTCAAAGTATGGCTGGAAACTTAAGTCCTACTCTTGGATGCAGAGACACCAAAGACAAGGAAACACCACACAAGGCAGAGCTTACCTCTGGAAGCCGGGTTAAATTCCAGTACCACGAGGGTGTCTGGGCCCCGGAGAGGGGGTTCTGCCGTCTCCTGGTCCTCAGGAACATCCTTGTACATGGATTCCCCCCTGGAAAGAGGGGTGCCATGTCTGGGACTGCCCACCAGGGCCTGGTCCTCAGGCTCGGGCTCAGAGACCACATCCTCTTCAATGGAGTCATACTCGTCACTGGAACAGTCCTTTTGCTTCCTTTGTAGATTTACACTAAGTTCTAGGCTTTTTCTTAGCTCCTGCCAAAGGTCAAGAAAAGTGAGAAATGAAATATGTCACTTTGATAAAAATCATCTGAAATAGATCATTAGAACCAAAGAAATATCCCCGCCAAACTAATATTTACCCAAATCATCTCAACCCATGTGTTGTCATCACTTTGAAGACAAGAAAACAAAAGGCAGGGACACACAAGCAACTCTGAACAGAACAGTGTTTACAGTATTAACTGTGCTGTTCACATGCCTGGCATGCCACTAAGAATGTGTGTGCATGCACGCGTGCATGTATGTGTGTGCACATGTATGTGTGCATGTGAGAGAGAGAGAGATGTTTTGGTTTGGGGCTTGTTAAAACAGATTGTGGGGTCCTGCCCACAGTTTCTGCTTCGGTGGGTTGTGGACAGAGCCGAGAATTTGCATTTCTAACAAGGCAATGCTGGTGCTGCTGGCCCAGGGACCATATCTGAATATGAAATCCCAAAGGCCTCCAGATGAGCCTGAAATTCCAGACGGTAAATGACTGGTGCATGGTTGTGGGGGCTGTCCTGTGTATTGAAGGATGTTTAGAAGCACCTAAATGTCACAATATTTAGTACTTAGCTATAACTGCTTGACAATTTTTTAATGTGTTTTGTCTCATAAGATTGCAGATTTATAATTTTAAGGCCAAGAATTAAAATAAGAGTGATCAGAAAATTCATCAGCAAAGCCAGGATACTTCTGAAAAAGAATATTACTACATTTACACTATGTACTATTTGGGCAAACCAGTATGTTTGGTTAGCCTAGCTATACTACTCCTGTAGCCTTCATAGTATCTAACATACGTGGGAGAAAAGGAAAGCAATCAATAAAGGTTTGGTGGTTTAATAGTGGCTGGGGTAGGCTGAATATGACTCCCCAAAGATGTCCAAGTCCTAATCCCTGGCCCCATGATTCAGTGAGGGCTTCTGAGGAAGGGAGAAGCACTGTGGAAAACGGATCATCTTAGAAAAATAATCCTACACAAACCATGACAAATATGCACATTAACCGTGCCACTGGTGAGGAAGCGAGGAGCATGCTATGGGAGCTAGAGGAGAGGGCATCCGTTATACAGTGGCAGAATCGCAGCTGAATTGTGTTCTAGTTTTGTGGTTAGTGAAACTCTGTCAATGATGGGCTTGGGCTTGGATATTTAGCTGAAGAGATTTCCAAACGAGTGTGGAAGATGCAGTCTTGTTTCTTCTTCTGCACAGGAAAAAATGTGAGAGGAAAGAGAGAGTCTGAGGGGGAAATTATTAAGTAAAAAGGGACTTGGATTTGATGATTTGGGAAACTCTCAGTCTATTTGGGTTGCAAAGACATTAAATTAGGAGATTCCCTGTCAGAAAGCATGCTCTGGAGAGAAAGCCAAGGGTGTGACTGAACAACCTTTGGCTAATATTGCAGAGGATCCAAAGTTTAGGGCATTCAATCACACTGAGGCTCTTAGAAGAGATCAGACATGGGCTCGTGGATCCCCTTAGATATCTCAGCAGGCGAGAGGAGTAGAGATGGGATTATCCAGGAAAGATCTATGGAGGAACCTCTTGTCTAATGGGATGAATTCTAGAGGCATACAGAGGAGACCCACATGGTCTTTGAAAATGTCATCCAGCAGAAACACTGCCAGCTAGAAGTGAATGAGAGAGAGAGGGGGGAAAATAAAAGAAGGCTGTCAGACACCCAAAATTCGACAGGCAGGAAACAGGTTGGTAACACTACTTCGCTGCAAGTACATTTACCCTTCAGGAAAGAAGAAGGATGACTCCAAGAGTGGAGCCACGGGCCCAGAGGGTGGAGCCCTGAGCCACACAGAATTATTCTTGGGCCTTGAGACCTCATGGAGTTGGCCCAGTGGATTTCACGATGGCTTGGGTTTGATGACATCTTTCCTCCTTTCATTTTCTCCCCACTGTAATGGGGACTGCTATAACTGCTCTCCTGTGCCCGACCCGCCATTGCATTTAGGAGCAGATAAACTGCCTTTCTAGTTTCACAAGCACACAGATGGAGAGGAATTTGGCCCTAATATGAGTTGTACCCAGAATCTCACCCATACCTGATTTAGATGATAAAGAGGAGACTTAGACATATTTTGGACTTGAGTTGATATGGTAATGGGTTGAGACTTCTGGGAAACTTGGGATGGGATGAATGTATTTTGTATGTAAGATGGAAATAAATCTTTGGGGGCTAGAGGAAAGACTGAATAAGTGGCCCCCAAATATGTCCACATTCTAAACCCTGGGACCAGTGAATATCACTTTACATGGCAAAGGTGTTAGGGCAGAAATAGAACATAATTATAAGAAATATTCATCATGCTCTGTTAACCATGATTGTTTTGTTCTGATTAAAGAAGGCACATTCTAACCTGGTTGGGAGTTGCTCACCTGGAAACGCTGCCTATTATAATGGAAAGATTAACAACCTTGGCCTAGCCAGTTTGGCTCAGTGGATAGAGCCTCAGCCTGCAGACTGAAAGGTCCCGGGTTCCATTCCTATCAAGGGCACATGCCCAGGTTGTGGGCTTGATCCCCAGTAGGCTGCAGGAGGCAGCCAATCAATGATTCTCTCTTACCATTAACTAGAGTCCCAGTGCATGAAATTCATGCACTTGGGTGTGGGGGGGTGTCCCTCAGCCAGGCCTGCACCCTCTCACAGTCCAGGAGCCCTCAGGGGATGTCTGACTGACGGCTTAGGCCCGCTCCGCCTGGGGAGCTGTCAGTTGGACATCCTTAGCACTGCAGTGGAGACAAGAGAGGCTCCCGCCACTGCCACTGTGCTCGCCAGCCGTGAGCCCGGCTTCTGGCTGAGCAACGCTCCCCTAGTGGGAGCGCACTGACCACCAGGGGGCAGCTCCTACATTGAGCATCTGCCCCCTGGTGGTCATTGCATGTCATAGCGACTGGTCATTCCGCCATTTGGTTGATTTGCATATTAGCCTTTTATAATATAGGGTGTTTCTATCTCTCTCTCCCTCTCCCTTCCTCTCTGAAATCAATTAAAATATATTTAAATATATATATCTCCTTTATATGTAAAAAAAAGATTAATAACCTTGTTGCAGAAACCAGAGAGGTCAGCCCTTTGAAGACCCCCAGCCCTTTGCATATCGACAGCCCTTTGCATATTGCCAGTCACTTGAAAACCCCCAGTCCTTTGCAAATCTCCATCCTGCATTACCTGTAAACTGCCCATTTGACATACCCTTTTGCCTACTTCCCCATGTGATCTTTTGTCCCTCTACCCAATATAAGCTGCTGGCTTATAGGGAGGTGCAGAGCAGATTTTTGTGGATGACCTGCTGCTCTCCCAAACCTCCTGCAGTATTGGAATAAACATTCACATATGATTCAACCCTGTCTCTGCTTAATTGGCTCCAGTAGTGACAAGCAGCCCAGACCCCTTGGTTGTCCGCTTACAAAGGGACTTTGCAGATGTAATTAAATTAAGGATCTTGAGATGGGGGAGATTATCCTGGATTATCTAGATAGGCCTAATGTAATCAGGAGGGTCTTTGTAAAGGGAGGCAAGAGGATTAGAGTCAGAAAGAGAAGGTATAAGGATGGAAGCAGAGGTCAGGGAGGAGGAAAGATGTTACACTGCTGGCTTTGAAGGAGAAAAGGGATTCTCCTCTACAGCTTCCAGAAGGAATATAGGTCTGCTGACATCTTTTTTTTTTTTTAATTTCAGGGAGGAAGGTAGAGATAGAAACATCAATGGTGAGGGAGAATCATTGATCGGCTGCCTCTTGCATGCCCCCCAATGGGGATCAAGCCGGCAACCTGGGCATGTGCCCTTGACTGGAATCAAACCCGGGACCCTTCAGTCCACAGGCCAATGCTCTATTCACTGAGCCAAACCAGCTAGGACCTGACATCTCGATTTTAGACCAGTGAAACTGAATTCGGATTTCTGACCTCCAGCACTGTAAGATAAACCACTAAGTTTGAGGTATATTGTGACAACAGCAATAGGAAACGAACAGAGCTGTCTATCTTTCACATCTTCTCCCTCCCATCCTGCCCAATACCAAGTACCCTGGTAGTTACTGAGCAAACAGAACACTGCCTGGCATATAGCAGGTGCTTGACAAGTATTTTCTAAATGACTGTTTTATGTTGGTGACTAGGTAGTGGCCGTAAAAAGGGGTGGAGAGCACCCATGTGCCTTGGAGGTGGCATAGTGAAGAGACCCTTAACAAGTTTCTAACTCCTCCAATCTGCATTTTTCCTCCATAAAAATGGGTTAACAAATCCCTGCCTCACAGAATTGTTTCATTAAAGTAGCAGTATGAATCGGGGATGATTCTGCCGCCCAGAGGATATGTGGCAATGACGAGAGAAGTTCTGGATCACAACAGGGCAAAGGGAGTGTCAGAGGCATCTAGTAGGTAGAGGCCAGAGATGCTGCTGAACATCCTAGAATGTACAGAATAGTTGCCCACAACGAGAATTCTCTGGCCCAGTGTCTGGTGGTGAGGGTGAAAAACCATGCACTAAAGTGAGCACATATTCATCAACGGCATTAAAAAAGACAGTAACAAGGCCTTCCAACTGAGGGCACTGAGGTGGTCCATGCAACCTTCCCGGAAGCCAGACTGTGGTCACAGCTCATGTAACGTCTGACTGTGGTGGGGAGGTCGAGGGATTTCCTGCTCCTCCACAGAGAAAATGAGTTCCTGGGTGACCTGAAGTTTCACAGCTTCAGTTCTAGGTTCTGCATAGGTGGAGGCAAGGCCAGTGAGACAGCAGGGGCAAGTCCTCTCTCTGGAGCCCCGATATGCTTGCCAGTCATTGTGGAACAAAGCAATAAGAGGGGCGCCAGCTAGCTGGGACGCTCCGCGTTGGGAGACAGCTGTCACTGTCCAGGAAGTCCCAGTCATCCCAGGGCCCACAGTCATCCTCACCGATGTCTAAGGCAGAGTGAGCCACCCAGCACAGCCAGCTCCAGGAAGGATTTGGGACATTAGGATTCTCAAATCCATGGCCAGCTGAGCAGGCTCCTTGCAGTCTCTTCATCATCGTCACAATGTTGCTACCCCACATTTTAAGTGACTGAATTTTTGGAGTCCCCCCAAACTGGAGAACTGAGGCCTACAGCCTCTAAGCTGACCCAACCTGCTAGAGTGATTGAATGGCAGAGCCAGGCCTTGTGCCCTCAGCCACCGCCCCTGCTCCCTCTGGATTACCCAAGTGTGAAACTGACTGTCCTGCATTGTCATGGCCCCGTCAACCGGGAGGGCGACATGGCAAGTGCTATTGTTAATGTACCGCTCATGCAGGCATGCTGCGGTGCTGCGCTGGGCGCTGATGGGGAATAAGGTGGCAAAGCCGCAAGCAACCGCTGCCTAAAGAAAAAGAGACGGCATTCCAGATGTGGCCGGGACTGTGAGGAAAGGGCCTGACTGGAGACAGGTGGAGAGTGGGTGGGTGGAGGGAGCCTGAGGAAAGCTGGCCAGGGGAGGCTGTGGGACGAAGAGCTGCCCAATGAGTGTCTGGGGCACAGGCCGGGGGAACAGCAGGGCCAAGGCCAGCAGGTGGTAGTGACCGGAGGGTGGTGCACTTGGAGTGAAGGGAGGGCAGGGAGCAGGGGTCACCCAGGGCATGGCTTTGTAGGCCTCAGGGTAAAGTCTGGACTTTGCTTTATGGACACGGAGAGGCCACTCAAAGGTACTAAGCAGAAACAGAAATCTGATTTCTGTTTCTACAAATCACTATGATGCTTGGGTACCAATTTGGCGACAGGGGGGAGAAAGGGCAAAGTTGCAACTGCGGCAGCAGGTGGAAGATGAAGGTGGGAATGGGAGATGCATTTTGAGATGTATTCTGGAGGCAGAATTGACAGAAATGACTGACTAGAAATTAACAATGTGTACATATTATATATATACACTCTTTGACCAAGCCCTCTAAAAACTTATTCTTCACTCTCAAGTATATGAAGATTGTTGGAGCATCTTTATAACAGAGAATGATCCAAATGC
Organism: Ia io; assembly: GCA_025583905.1. Classification (NCBI taxonomy): domain Eukaryota; kingdom Metazoa; phylum Chordata; class Mammalia; order Chiroptera; family Vespertilionidae; genus Ia; species Ia io. The sequence goes on along the minus strand of JAJQQW010000010.1, from coordinate 107,077,211 downwards.
TCACCAGTAAAAGGTGCTTAAATTAATCGTAGGCAGGCACTGCCGGAGCCTTAGCCAGCCCTTCCAGAGAACAAGGCAGAGCGTGTCCAATTCCTCAAAAATAGCAAGATACACATTATAAACCCAATTTTAAAAATAATTATTTGTTTCTGTGCATATGAAAGCTCTGGAAAAATCATCATTAAACTATTAACAATGTTCTCTCTGGGGGTGACATTATGGGGACTTTCTTTTCTATTTTGCTTTACTTATTTTTTTCTTATATGCCTATTCCTAGTTTTATAATTAGAAAATAATGATATATTTACATTTATGTTTAAATCTTGTCCCAACTCTTGCAAATAAATACATTCCCCACAGTAGTGGGAGGGACAGTGGTAGAGGACCATGGGTGCCCAGCCCTGGAACACATCTGTCCCCAAAGGAGAGACTCAGAAGCTGCGAGCAGCAGGTCTGACTTTGTATCCAGTCGAGTGGTCCAGACTTAAAAACAACAGGCCATCGATCCAACAGGAAGAAACTCAAGAAACAGAACCCCGTGAGCCTGTCAGAAAAACACCTCCCGGAAGACAAAATCCAAACGATGGAGGTGCAGTCAGAATAAAGAGCACAGCCCGGAGCAGCGGGAGCGGACCTGGTGGTGGGCGTGGAAGCTGTTTAGAGACGGAGTATCCTAGACAACTGTGCACATTTGCGTCAAGGAGCAAAATGCGATGTTCAAAACCCAAGCCCTCAGCTTAGCTAGCGGAAGCCAGAAGAGGGCAGGCAGCGTGGTACAGCCCTGCCTCATTTTCCGAGTCAGTGAGTCAATTCAAATCCCTCTTAAATGGAAACAGAGTTTAAAAAGATGGGCAACTCTGACCTCAATGTTTCTTTCATAATTTGTTAAACTGGGGAGATATTTTCAGAAAAATCTCTTGTAATAAATTTCAATTTCAATAATTCCTCCTTTTCCAATTTGATTTTACTTCTGTTCAATTAATACAAATTTAAATGCCATAATTGTATTTACAAAATATCCATTAAAAAGAAGCCTAAATTCTGCATGGCTGGCATCTTCTTTGCAAAAGAAAATAATACGTTTGCTCACACCGGATGAGCAAACCTTAGGAACCTCTGCCCTTATAATGCCCATGTGGTCTAAACCCTTCTGTTCCGAGGGTGGAGGGGGATGAACTAAGGAGCAACACTCCCTGGAGAAAGCGCTCAAACCCTTCTGTCTGGAAAGATGTGGACCTGGGGTGGAGGCTTTGAAAGCCCACCTGCCGAGACTTCAAAGGGACCCCAGGCTGGAGCCGCCACCAGTTGCTTTGAAGCCGTCATCCAGAAATTTCTCTGTGAAAGTAACTTTATAGCTATGCTTTACAGCCTTGTTATGTGCAGTTTCAATGTTTAGTGTTTAAAATAGTTAAAGCCCTTTCAACAGAAAGCCCTCTGCAAGGAGCCCAGGTCGGAAACGCGCTGGAGGGAGTGGACGATGAGATTGCACACAAGCCGGCCCCCTCATGGAGAGCCAGGGAGGAGGCCGGGGAGGGGGCCGGGGAGGGACCGGGGAGGGGGCTGGGGAGGGGGCCGGGGAGGGGGCCGGGGGCCGGCCACTGACTGAAATGCAGCAGGGTTTGCTGACCAGTGGATCCGGGCCTCTCATGCCTGACCTGCCTCATTCTGCTGGGCCAGGGAAAGAGCGAACCTGGGCAACCATAAAGCTGTTTGCAATAACGGTGATAATAACTGTAACACCCACAGCAGCAGCCACCAATTACCAAGCTAAGCTCTCTCCACACCTTATCCCACGGCAGATGTTCACCACCCCAGCGGTGTCCTTTTCTTACAGGCCCAGGGCACCTAAGTACAGCCCAAGGTCACAGGGCTAGCAACAGTGGAGCTGGTTTGGATGAATAACTGTCCGACTCCAAACCCAGGCTCCTTGCCACCTGCCCACATTTATTCCTTTCCTGGCACCCACACGTTGGAAGCAAGCGGTCTCTGAGCAACAGGAAAGTCAGGGCCCAGTGACAGTCCAGGACTTGCATGGAACTGATGAAACCTGGCAGTAACAGCTTTGGACACAAAGCTGCCTTGAGGCCATTAAACGTGTTAAATGTGGGTTAAGTGTTAGTAGATGAAGCATTAACCCTCTAACTACCCTCAGAAAGGGGATAGCTAGGTATAAGTTCAGGGCCTGGGTTCTGGGCCCACTCCAGCTGCTCTGTGTGCCCAAGCAAGTCTCTGAGCTCAAGCCCCCTGACAAGCTGACAGGTTGTTGAAGGGACACAATGAGATAACAGCTATGAATCAGTGTTTCAGGATTGCTCTTACAGAGGTCTGGTTTTCACAGCAAGTTTAAAAGTGAGATGACTGCATTTCTTCTCTGTTTCTCAGATCCTATTGACTTTGCCCACAAGAAGATCAAATGTTTAGAGCATGAAGCGCAGCAGGTACTTTGACTGTCCCAAGAGGAAGCAGCAGTCCCCGGGGAGCCGTCACTGGCCTGCAGCCAACACCCCTCCTCCCTGCCAACCCCCAGCGATGTCTCTCATTTAGTTGGCAGTTTTATAAAATTGGGATCTGAATGCCTTTAGCCCGGCATGCACTGTTAGTTGCAATAATCCCCACTAGCTCCTATTGCCTTATATGAGCCATTTTACTCATTTATATTAACCTGCCTGGCCCAGAAAGGATTTTCACTCTGCATTGAGGGGGTATAGACTAACTTGTTCTCCTTTTCATTCATTCATTATGCAACAAATGTTTATTTCTGAATGTCTTTGTCCCCATTAGCAGGTCTGACTGCTAAGTACTTGGACAGAGTAATGAACCAGACAGATAGAGTCCTTGTTCTCATGGAATTTATAATCTGGCAACAAAGACAGCCATTCTGGAAGAAATTACAAGTATAATGAGCATCAAGAACTCAACCTAGGGCTTACCAGCCAATGCCACACGCCTGGTGGCTCCTAGATTACAAATCCCAGAATGAAGTGACTTGAGCCCTAACTTTTTCATTTAAAGCTAAATTTATTTATGAAGTACCTTAGAGCAGTCTCTAACATCCCATCACTATGAAGAAAAAACATCCTTGTCTTAGGCAGGGGCGTGATGTAAGAGCAAGGGCATGGGCTCAGCACACTGAGGTTGCCTGACTGTTACCTGGCTGCGAGGCCCCGGGTGCCTCACCTCCCTGTCCAGAGCTGGGATTGGCTATAGGAAATGGAATGGGGATGGTGGGATAGAGAAAAAACAATAAAGAATGCTGCTGGCAGACTAGAAATTCTGAGAAATTCTGAGGAAAGACAGAGACAGAGATCACAGGGCATTCATTGGGGCTACTTTTAAGGCTGCTGGCTCCCGGCTGCATTAAGTACAGAGGTGCTCACCCACTGATGGAAACCTAGAGTGTGGGTACTGAGCCAGAAGGCAGGGCAATGCCCCCCACAGGAGATCACCATCCTAAAGGCAGACTAGGAGCTCCCAGACCTGGGAGGGAAGATAAGGTGCACAGCTTCCAAGAGCATGTTATGCCCCGACTCCACCATCACCAGGGGTGGGTTACATCCAACAGAATGAGCGGAGGAAGTGGGAGTCTCAAGAATGAGCACACATTTGGGAAAAATCAACACCCTGAATGATAGCCACCAAATGAATAAAAGAACCAATACCCAAAGAAAGAGAGTTAATAGTATAGAGGAAGACTTTACAACACAGGACATTCATATCCCTGGAGAGATTTAAGAGGACCTTTCATTCATGAAAAAGAAATAATTAGCTCAATCAAAATCAAGCCAAACAATTTTATAAAAACACAGTACAAAAACACAAAAAGGAAGTTTGAAAGAAAAATTAAGTCAGTTGCAAAGACAGATCTGGGCCAACATTTGTCCACCAGATGCTCCAGAGGACAGAACAGACACAATGGAAGACAGTAACAATCTTCTATATATAAAAAAGCCTAAGCGACCGTTACAACCAAATGACCAAAATGATCGGAACGACTGGACGACTGACAGGTAGCTATGACGCACACTGACCCAGACCTTGCTGCTGGGGCTCTGACAACTCCGAATCTGGTTCATCTGCACCCCGGATCCAGACAGGAGGGAGGAGGAAGCCCGATTCCTCACAGAATCAGCCGTTGGTTAGCTTGCTGCTAAGGCCAATCTCCCACGGTCTCTCCCCACAGCGGGCCGGACCTCTCGATCGGCCCCGATTGCTGGCCAGGCCAAGGGACCCACCTGTGCATGAATTCGTGCACTGGGCCTCTAGTAATGATAATAATAATAATAATAATAATAATATTACTATTTTCCAGTGCTAAAGAAAGACACAAACCTTCATATTGAAATGGCCCATCTACTATTTTAAATGGGACGAAGATAATGACACTAATATATTCATATGAATAAAAGGCACTATCTATTAGAAATTTTAAATATATGATGGAGATTTTAAATATACAAAGCAAAAAATAAGAAATATAAGGGAAAATTGACAAGTTCACAGAAATCAACTGGATTAAACAGAGAAAAATTAAGTAGGATCTATTGCAGTTTGCTAATGAGCATATGAACTTCCCAGAAGTCTTATAAGAAATGCAGAATCCAAGCATTCCAGTTCCAATTCTGTGTCTTTGAGAGGGGTATGAGAATTCACATCATACCTAATAATAGACAAACATGTAAACTGACTGTACCTCTGCTACGCCCACAGCCAATCAGAGTGAGTATGCAAATTAACACAACAAAGATGGTGGTTAATTTGCATACGTAGGTGCCCAATGCCTGGGTCCCGGGAACTTTCTTGGCACCCAGGTAAAAGTACCTAAGATATTCCATGTAGCCGATAAATGCAAGAAATAAAAGACATTATTTATTCCAATATTGATTCACAGGTCATTCTTTATCTTTATTAGGATTAAAAAAAGATGCTGTAGTAAGTCAGATACCACCCGATAGCTTCACTTACAGAAATGCTCTATTGGGTGAAAGGATCACCACATCTCTCCCTCCGGACCTGCCTTTCATGGGCATTTAGTGCTTGTTCAGCATCGTTCCACATGAATCATTCATGCACATCACTGAATTATTCCTTGTGCTGTCCGACTCTCCTGCCCAGAGCACTCCTAAGCCATCAGCCAGGCTGTCCTTTAATATGAGCTGTCCAACTGGGCATCTCTGGGTGCATTCAGGGCACCACGCCCTTGATGGCTCTGGGTACAGAGGGGCTAATAAAGTGCCACTGGGAAGAAGAAAGACCTCCTCCTCTTGTCAGGAACCAACAAGGCTTTCATTGAACCAGGAGTTTCAAGCTGATGGTCTGAAAGCCAAATCTGGCCATTTTTTATCTTTGGTCCACAGAAAATTGTGAATTTGTTACCAAATTTTTAAAAAAGGGGGAGAAATTGAACACAAAGAAACCCAGATACCTGACTTCTCTTAAAACTAGAAAGCCTCATACCACTGTGCCTGTTTCCCCACAATGACAGTCAGCAGAGCTGTGTCAAGACTCTTTCAGGCATCCCCAGCACTCTATGCCAAGGGCTGTGCTTGTTATCCCGCCGGCCTTGCTCATGTCACTGAAAATATCCATTTTAATTGGCACCATGTGCCAGTGATCCCAATATTTCAGGGTCCAAACTCCATTTCTCAAACTGATTCTTCTACCTCAAGCAGCAAAAAAATTATTTGTCAGATTATGTTTCCTGATTCACAGTTTGGAAAATACTGTCACCGTAATTATGACTCAGTGATGTGATGACTGAACTCAGCTTGTGTGGGCTGCCCAGGGTGCCGAATCAACATCTATACCACACCTCACTCATTGATTCACTCAGCCAAATATTCAATCCGCTTGCCTAATAAAGATTTATTTGCAAACTAAATATATGCCAAGCACTTTTCCAAGGACTAGAGACAGAGCAAGCAAAGAGACAACACACATCTCTGCCAATATGAAGCTTAGATCTAGGGTAGAGAGAGGGTATTTCAAACCCCACATATGTAATTTATAAATGAGCTACAGAGTCCTTGGATGAGTGGGGGCTCCATGAACGATTCTACTCCTATGGATTTTATAATCAGAAATAGAGTTTGCCTATAAACTCAAGCTAGGATTTACAATTTCAGAGCTGACAAGCACAGGAAATACCTAATATACCCCTTCTTGTCAAAGGGGAGGCAATGGGGCCTCCGAGAGTGACTTAGCCAAGGCCCCTTCAGAGTTCATGGAAAAGCTCCAGGCTTGTGAGTCTCAGGCACCTGTTCTTTTTACTCCCTAGAATAGTAGTTACAAGCGCCAACATCTTCAGAAGACGTAAACCAGCAATGTGAGTCTCAGAGTCACCAACAGAGAGCGGTGAGGACCAGGACAAACAGGAGAGAGCATGCTCAGAGTAAGTTTTTGATTCAAAATAAAACAGTAATAATCACAACCACAGCACAACACCAGGCCAGTCTACACATTGTGAGCTGAAGCCTGGTCCTGGCAGGCATGGGTCCGGGCCCTCCCCATTTAGTCACACACTCGTCCATTCATCACTATGTTTCTACCCTTATCTTGAATTTGAGCATAATTTTTTCAAGTAATAACTAGTAAGAATCCTTTCCTACACTCCCGTTTTCTCAGGATTGTGTTTTTCTCAAGTTGAAATATATTTTTCATGTAACCAAAGTGAATAAAAATATGAAGGGTTCATATTCATTTTTTTATTTAATCAATTACACAAAATTAATTTTCTATTTATCTAAAATTAACATCTTTAAATAGTCAAAACATAAATAAAATAATTTTCCATGAAAATATTTTTAGAAGATATAAAACTTCCTTGCTTTCTTAAAAGAGTGTGTTGCCTATAATTTAGTCTTTTCTTGACACTAATAGTCAATATCTGGATAGAAATTGATCTGTAATGCAGGAGATGCTGTCTAGAGCTATTACGCTTTTGTATCTTTCATTTTCTATTCTTTTAAGTGCCATCTCCCACCCAAGTTTCCAGAAGTGCAGGACATGAATCTGAAGACAAGGGCAGAACCCATCCCATCCCTTCCTGGCTTTTGTAAACCTTGGTGGATTTTTGTTGTTTTATTTTGTTTTTTCACTATATTTTTACTTTGATTTGTATGGTGTAGATGAGATTTTAACTTTGAATTTTTAAATCTCTTCTCTAGTCCCAAATCCAAGCCACAAAGTCCAAATTATCTCCAAACTGCTTCCATTGAGCTGGACTCGACTCATCAGGCCTCTGGTTCAGAATCACTGGGAGTTCTTTGGTTAAAAAGTACAAATTCTGGTAGCTTAAAAATTAGACCTAAAATATGCCTTTTAAACCAATGCCCTTAGTGATTCCTGTGCATTTGAAGCTTTGAGATCCACAGCCCTATCTTTTCCTTGAACTGCTGCAAATATTGCTACAAATTATCGTCACGTGGGGTGCTTAACACAAGATATAATGCCTGAGCCCACACCCAGGCTGAGAATCAGACCGCTGGGTGGTAGGACCTGGGCATCTGGGCTTATTTTATTTATTTTTTTCTTTTTACTATTTTTTATTTTGAGCTGGCTATGTATTTCACGCACCATTTGTAAGAAACAATACACACAGATCTCATGTACGCTGCAGCCAGTTTCCCCATGGTAACATCTGCGTGACCATAGCACAACAGCACAATCAGGAAACTGGCATGGATAGAATCCCACTCAGCTTTTCTAAACTAGCTCTCCTTTTCGACTTTTCTCTATTTCTTCCTTTGCTGATGCTTGGCTCTAATGAAGCTTAAAAAAAAAGTTTTTATTTGGAAAAAATTTAAAACAGACAATTGATCAGAATAGTATAATACCCAAAACCTCTTCACCTACAGTCACCAAATGTTAGCATTTGGCCCCATTTCTCCCTTTCTCCCTTCTCCCTTTCCTCCTCCTCAATAGGTATAACCTGTTCTTTCCTCTGGCCCACTTATGTGCTAGTGTAGACAGCATGACCACTCATGCCTGCGCGCTCCGGCATGTGTCTCCTGAGAACAAGAGCCTCTCTCATATAACCACAACAGAATTACCGAATTTGGGAGACTGCACAACACTACAATATTATTTATAACATTATGCAGTTAATTTTCAATTTCTCTGAATTTCCCAAAACTGTCCTTAAATTTATAGCAATTCTCCTCCCAGGACCTCACATGGCGTAACTGCGACGTCTCTGTACCCTCCTTTAGTCCAGAACAGCCTTCCTGTTTCTCCTGCCACCGATATATTTGAAGACTTCAGGCCCATTTTCTGTAGATTGCCCCTCAATTTGGGCTTATCTGGTTGTTTCCTCATTGAATTTCATTTTTGAAAAACATTTTCATCAACATTCCCAGCAACGAGGTCACAGGGGAGAGACTTGGCAGAGGAGAGGTCTTCTCGATCGTTGTTTAAAACAGTTAAGCATAACTGATGGATGACCCCCTCTGAACACCTCGCTCCCAGGCAGAATATCAATAATATTTACCACAGACAGTGCCCCTGTGGAGAGCTGGGCATTTTCAGAAGCAAAACCAGGTCAATGCCATTCCCAGCTTGTTAATCCCAAGGAACAGGAGTCCTGGGGTCTGGGTTTCCAGTCTGGGCTTCTCTGAGGCCTGGGCGAGCAACATCATTTCTATTCCTCAGTTCCCTCCAACTATAAAATGGAATGAAAATACCTGGTACTTAACTCACAGGGTGATGCAGTGATGAATGTTACGTACTCAACACAGTGCTCAGCACTTAGTAAGTGCTCATTTAATGTGAGCCTTTACTATGATTATTTCTTTATTTTAGTTAATCCTCACCTGAGGATATTTTTTCCATTGATTTTTTTTTTTTTTAAGAGAGAGTGAAAGGGAGGAATAGAAGTGGGGAGGGGGCAGAGACAGAGAGAGAGAAAGAGAGAGAGAGAGAAACATCAATGTGAGAGAGACACATCAATTGGCTGCCTCCCACACATGCCTAGGCCAAGAGCTGGGGATTGGACCTACAACCCAGGTGTGTGCCCTTGACAGGGAATGGAACCCATGACCTTTTGGGTCCTTAGGCCAATGCTCTAACCACTTAGCACACTGGCCAGGTTACTATTTTTTTTTAATAACATTATTTCTCTTAGGAATATTTTTTTGATATATCTCCTCAGGCAAAGGCAACAAAAGAAAAATAAACAAATGAGGCTACAGCATTTGTAGAAGGGGGATTGAGAGGCTGAATGAAGAAATTGAAGAGATTAAGAAGTATAAATTGGCAGTTTCAAGAGTCACAGGGATATAACCTACAGCATAGGGAATATAGTCAATGAAGTTGCAATAACTATGTATGGTGCCAGATGGGTGCTGGAAATATCTGGGGGAACACTTAGTCAAGTATATGATTGTCTAGCCACTATGCTGTACACCTAAAACTAATGCAAAATAATACTGAATATAAGCTGTAATTGAAAAAGAAAATTTTAAAAAATAAATCTATATTTTATATGAAACGCAAAATAAATAAATAAAAATGCCACTAAGCCAAATCTCTCGTGTACTGTCTTAAATCTTCTGGTGTGTTGGTCAGAGGTTTTTTGTTAAAGCCAAATCCTGTTGCTATCTGTAGTTTTCCCAAGTATAAAAAGGATTTCTCATGGGGCCCATCCTCTGGCCCCACTGCTGGGCTATGGAAAAGACCCTGGCCGTTCATGGTTAGGATGCAGGAAAGCCGTCTTACCATTACATCCTGGATAGTTAAGAGGATCCTTGCTTTGTCCGTACTGCTTGGAAGGTCGGAATGTCCATGAGTGTTCTGAAGGGAGAAGTTAACATCACAGGGTGTGGTGCTGGTAGGAGGTTTGGAATCCTAGGGACAAGCAGAGAGAACTGGGTATGGTAAAAGCAACCTGTGTCCCTAAAGACCTGCAGGGCCCTCGTTCTCTCCATTGGCCTCCATGCCTCCATCTCTCTCCTCACGAAGCCGTTCTCTGCTCTCACTCCCTCAGCTGATCTGATCAAACTCACCCCTGCTCTACCGGCACCACTGGGGAACAAGCCACTGGGACCAGGATTCAAACTCGGGCCACCAACTCCCAAAACGGTGCCCTGAGCTGCGTGGGGACCAGCACAGAAAGATGGCCACACGCGTTGAGTGAAAACGGTGGGATTATCAAATAGTATGAAAGGTATAATCCTCTTTATGTAAAAATAACAATAAAAAGCAAAGGGAAAAAAGGCACTCACTCAAAGGTTAATTACATGGTAACCTGAAACAGAAGTACCCAAACAATGGAACTACCCTAAAAATGCTCCCTCATATTTTCAAGTCTCGCCAGTGAAATTAACGCGTACTGAAGGGACCGCCCAGGAGCCCTGATGGGGACAAGGCGGGTGGGCTGCTTCACTGGGGATGCTTCATCAACAATGGCACAACTGCCTAAATCCACCTACTACCAACGGGTGGGTGAGCCGCCATGGGCCGCGCTGTCTACGTCATGGGCCGTGGCAGACCTGCTGGTGGCACATGGGTTGTGACAGGTCTTTAAGTTGTCTATATGTATCAGTAAGTAACAACGACTTTAAAACACTAAATTGCAACTGTGGACAAAGACCCAAGTCACCCCACTCGAGGATCCGCACAGGGAAAACTCAGAGAAGGATTCCAGAAGATGCATGCCTTCCTGTCGCCTGTCCTGCTCTCAGGGCCTGAGAACTCATCTTGGGGAACTGCACTCACTCAGGGGGAATGGGCCAGGACCGGCACATCCCAGAAACAGCCTCCTCTGACATGTGCAGTTTTCAGTCTGCATGGCTGCATACCTACCTGTTCACAGTAATGATCTCGGGGCAGTGAGATTATGAAAGAACTTTTATTTTCTTTATATCATTTGAATTTTTATATTGATCATGCATTCTCAGGGGGAAAAGTGTCTCAATAATAGAAATATTTATACCTTTAGTTTCATTCCTGTAACTTAAACGAAGCCAACATCATTTAAATGGAGCCTTATCATCCACTGCAACATGACTAAGACCTGCCACTTGGGTGGAACTCTCTAGAGAGAGGGCCCTCCTTTCACAGGAGTTGCTAAATTGCAAACAGAACTCCCTATGATGGCTCCCCCCACCCCCGACTCAGAGTAGAAGCCCTCTTCCTCACCGCAGCTCCCAAAGTCCTGTGGTCTGAGCCTTGGCTACCTCTCAGTCCTCACCTCCCCCCGCCCCCTCAGTCACTCGGCTCCTGCCACACTGGCCCCTGGCTTGGAGCCTCCACACCTGCTGCTCCGCGCCTGGAGTGCTCTTCTCCAAATGGCTCACTCCTCGGCTTCCACGAGGCCTCTGCTCACGTGTGACCTCATCAAGGTGAAGCCCCTGCCCAGCTTCCCCATGATGAGCCCCATCACGTCAGCTCCTGGCATGTGATACGCCTGTTGACTGTTTACCCTCAGTGCCAGGCCCTGTGGTGAGGACTGCGCACATGGGAGCACAGGCCCGTCTAAGGGGATTGGTGCTCCTCAGCCCAGTCATTGCTGGTGCGTAAGAATGTGGCTCCCAAATCTTCCGATTTTCCAAGAGAAGCCCCAGCTTAAGACTTCGACATGGAATTTCCTGATTCTTAAATGTCAGCGAGTAATTCACACCTTGGAAAGCACGAGGCAAGTCAACGGGGTGGCGGCCAACAGGGCATGTCTGCAGCACGCCGCTGTGAACTCAGAGCCGCCAGAAACTGAAGTCCACGGGGATGTGCTGGAAGGTGAACGGCGGGTGTGTCTCAGCAGTGAGGGTCAGGTGAAAAGCACACGCAGATGTGCATTTCCTTTGCTCCATTTCAGGCCGCACTGCGAGCAGGGGGAGGTGGCTGAGTAATCTAGCCACACACTTTTTTTTTCTTTCCCTGTTCAGATTGCAGTTCTATGGCTTCTGCCTTTGCCGAAAACTGGCGCTGCCATTTTACTCTGACTTAGCAGGAGAATAACTCCGTGGGGAAACTGACTGTGAAGTGCCCCTCATGGGGGGAGGAAAGGAAAGAAAGATACAATCAAGCACTCACAGAGGAGAAAATTCAGGGCTGGCGGAGCAGGGCACTGCCGATTCCGAGCACACGCACACAGGAATGCTAATGGGGCTTAATCGCTTGTGAGGGACAGGCTGCCATGTTTCAGGGAGCTTGGGAGCTTGCAAAGGAAGGAATACATATTCTTGTAACAGGAGGTACCAAATGGTCAAAGGAGAAGAGGGAACTACCATGCCTCTTGCTTGAAGGGCATGTGTGCATTCTGTGACATGGGCTGGGGCTGGGGCTGGGGCTGTAACAGACGAACTTGGCTATAAACCAGCCGGTTGATGCAAAAGCGAGTGAGTGCTTGTGGGGGGTGTGTGTGTGTGTGTGTGTGTGTGTATGTGTGTGTGTGTGTGTGTGTGTGTTGTGGGAGGTAGGTGTTAAAGGCAATAAAGTCCACAATTTTGCTTACTGTAAAATTCCATTTCTATGGCTGGGGTAGAGAAACAAGGTCATTGGTCATTCGGTAGAAAAGGACTCTTTTCCAGGAAGGAAGGAATAGTAACAGAAAGTGTCCCGACAGCTGCCGAAGCACTGAGCCGAGGGCACTCCTACCTGTGAGTGACCCCCGGAAGCATCCTTTGCAGTGACAGTCGTGTCCCCATGTGGCTCAAAATCTTCAGAATAGTCCAGAGGAGGTTCGATATGGAGCCGCGAACCAGCTTCTGTTCTGATCTGCACAGATTTCTACACACAAAAATTCAGACCATTTCAGATAAGGTAGTACAGACATCTGGATGCCCCTGGGGCGAGCACGTGGGGGCTGGCTGCAGGGGTGTCTGTGCACAGTGCCCGTGGTCCTGCATGCTGGCCCAGCAGCGTCCCCGGGCCACCCAGACGGCTGAAGCCCCCTCTGCTCAAAAGTCTTACCGGTTCCTACTGCCCAAAGTGGGTTCAGGAGAAATTTTTAGTAACTTTTTAGCTTGAAATAACTTATCTATAGAATTTTGGATGTTAAACTTCTCAAATAGCTTTGTGATCAAATGTTTAGGAAACCTTGGGCATTTTTTAAGACTTCTCAGGGCCTTTAATGTGCCCCTCCCCCACCCGCCACACACACTTGTGGATATCCTAAAATAAACACAGCGAGCAACGTTTCTCACACTTTCTGGGCCATGGAAACTGTGTGGTGGGCCTCTCTTCCTCCCAGCATTCCTTGGACCATTCTCTGGGAAGCCCACTGGGTGGTCTGATGTGGCAGACTTCGGCTGTCCCCCCAATGTCCATGTTCCCTCCTCCCCTGCAGCTGGGGAGCCGTGTGAACACTTACATCCTGGCCAATATGGGGGGAGAGAGGGTGGGAGGGGGGAGGAGGGGGGCAGGGGAAGGGATGTGTGCATCTTTGAGTGGTGCCCCTGAAGGGAGGGGCCAGTGTCCCTTGCCCAGCTGAAACGTGGAGGCAGTGGTGAGCGCCAAATACTGAGAGAGGAAGCAGCATCGGGAGGAGCTCATGCCTGGGTTCCTCCGTGACCTCTCGGGGCAGGTGGCTGCCCCGCTGACCTGTCCTGTCAGAGAGACATCAACCCTGGGCCTCTCTGCTTTAGCAGCCAAACCTGTACCTAAGCCACGCACCTGGCACGCAGAGCTCTCTACAGCCGGCCCCAATCTGTCTTTCCTGCCCTGATTCCTGCGCATATAGTCACGCCCCTGACAACTGGGCCACACGGAGCTGCTGTTTTTTCAGCCCAGCATCTCCCCGTTCTACTTTCAGGTCCACTCCCCATGCCCCTAGTCCACCCAAGGCCCAAGGGCAGAGATGGGACTCGGGCCTGGTTGGCAGCCCATTCTGCCCCCCCACACGCCCTGGCCCCTGGTCAGGGGTGGGAATGGACCTAAGGCAGCCAACGAGTAGTTAGGAGTGCTGCTAGAGCTGCGGGGAGCAGGTGCCCCCTTCCCCGGGTGCTAAGCTAAAGGGAGGTAGACAGAAGCTGCTGGGGCATCCTGCCCCTACTGCAGAGACAGAGAGTGGAGAGAATGAAGCAGAGTCCTGATGGGTTTGTTCAGACCTGAGTCAAGCGAAGACACTGCTTCCACACCCCCTCCCAACCCCCCAATGCTGGCATGGAGCAGGCAGTGCAGGACTAGATGGGCAGGGCCGGGTACAAGTGAAGCGCCCAGGGAGCAACAGCTAAGGAGGTGCTCACTCTCAGGTGCCCTGCACGCACACAGATCCAAGAGGGAGAGTCTCCTTAAACTTCAGCCCTGGGCCTCACCCTGGTGCGGTGCTGGTGCTGAGAGAAGGGACAGGTCCACGGAGTGGAAGGAGAGTGACTTAGACCCGTGGTCAGCAAACTGTGGCTCTTTGGCCCCTTGAGTATGGCTCTTCCACAAAATACCATGGCCTGGGCGAGACTATTTTGAAGAAGTGGCGTTAGAAGAAGTTTAAAAAATTTGGCTCTCAAAAGAAATTTCAATCGTTGTACTGTTGATATTTGGCTCTGTTGACTAATGAGTTTGCTGACCACTGACCTAGTGCAAACCGTCGCCACTCCGAGTGTGTGGGGTGCATTTATTTGCTCCTTTAGTCCTCACAGTAACCCAAGGGGGAAACCAAGGCACAGGTCTTTAAGCCACTTGCCCAAGGTCACACAGCTGGGGGACCACAGAGCCTAGATTTGAACCTCAGCAGTGCGGCTCCAGAGACCCATGTTGAGCAATGTCTCCTTTCAAAAGTAAATCTCTTAGGCTTTGACAGCCATATGGTCTCTGTCACAGTATTCAACTGTCCCATTATAGCTTGAAAGCCACCGTGGATAATGCCTAACAAATTGGCATGGCTGTGTCTCAAACACACTTTATTTGCAAAAAAAGGCATAGCCAGATTTGGCTTAAGAGCTGGTGTTTGCTGACTGACCCCAGCTCCAAATCGCCACGCTAAACTTATCACAAGCGCGAAGTTCCAAGACCCCAGCGACGCCTGAAACTGCAGAGAGCACTGAGCAGTTGTGTTATTCTGTGCATAAAGGCCTATGATAACGTTTCATTTATACTAAAGTAAATTAGGAACAGTAAGGGTTTAA
Organism: Ia io; assembly: GCA_025583905.1. NCBI lineage: Eukaryota > Metazoa > Chordata > Mammalia > Chiroptera > Vespertilionidae > Ia > Ia io. The sequence continues at coordinate 107,062,158 of JAJQQW010000010.1, read as the reverse complement.
CAATAACTAGTAATAAAATAGAACAATTATGACAATATACTGTAATAAAAGTTATGGGAATTATGGCGTGAAATAAGGGTCACTGGAACACAAGCAGTGTGGTACCTCCACAGTGGATCTGATCACTGAGACAGCTAAGTGACTAAGAGGTAGCCAGCCGGTCACAGCACGAGGTGCCGGACAAAAGAATGATTCATGTCCGGAGGAGATGGAGCTGGACAGCATGAGATTTCATCTTGCTACAGAGCACTGCACGACTTAAAATTAGGAATTGTTTATTTCTAGCATCTTACATTTAATCTTTTCGGACCCCAGTCGACCACGCGGGACACGGAGAATAAACATGCCCAGCCTGTGCTTTACAGGGGCCTTTGGAGAACAGAGGGAAATTCAACAATTCCCTGAGACTCTAACACTCAGAAGAGGAAACAGGGACTGAGCTATCGATCATTAAAGGAAAAGATCTTAGCGAGAGTACAGGGCCTGAAAAAGGCAGGCGCGTGCCACCCTGCCCCAGAACAGGGAGGTGGGAGGCGTGGAGAGGTTGCCACGGGACACTTTCCTCCTACAGGAGGTCCTGTCACTCGGCAATGCACCAGCTGTTTCTGGAACCGTGCTCTCCACTCTGCCTGCAGCCTCACCATTTGGGGCTCAGGCTTCCAGTGTGGCTTCGCTGCCTCACGTGCTTTGCAAACTCACTCTCAGAGCATTTCCTAGCGTCGGCAGCGGGGCCCGTGGAGGGTAAGCACTCCGCGGGATAAGTAAGCTGGGCTTTCCTGCCTAGGGCCAGGATGAAGCTGTAAAAGCCTTGAATTTCATCAGAGATGAATTTTCCATGACACCTTCAAAAATAGTGTGCTTCTCCCTCCTTCCCAGGAACCACTCAGTAAGTGTCCAAATGCTGAACCCGTGCAAGAGAGGAAGAGGAAGGGGAGGTGGGCATGCAGGAAGCCTACTGGGCACGGGGCCCATCCAGAGGCACAGCCAGGCCCCGCCTTGGGTTGCTGCTCCTTTACCTAGAGAAGGAGGGCTTGGACTAGCCCTTACTATTCCACGTGCCAGCACTAGCCTCCCCTGGGGATTTGAGAAATGTCGAATTTCAGGCCCCATCTCAGAGCTGGGAACAGAATCTCATTCTGACAAGACCCCAGGTGATTCTACGCACACGGACGTTTAAGTAGCGGGGGGCTCCAGAGGCTTTGTGGTGGCGCTGCTGTTTCCGCCTGCCCAGCATGCATTCCCCAGTCTTCTGGTAAAAGCACCCTGGTTTCCTTTTGGTAAATCCTCCCCTCCCAGACCCCAATTCAAGTGTTCCCATGGAACAGCGACCAGGGGTGGGTGTAGCATGTGACCCAGGCCTGGCCCATCTGAGCATTAGATCCCGCTGGCCCACGTGACTGGGTGATTGGTTCAGGGGAACAGCAGGGTGACAGTGTAAGCGGGAGCTGCTGGCGACCATCTTGGTACCACAAAGGGCAATAGGGGAGCAGCAGAGTTGAAAGATGGAGAAGAGGCCTGCTCCACTGTCTGAGCACCTGGATCCAGCAGTACCTGAATGGGGTTCCCACTGGCAAGTAAGAGAGCTGGAATTCATGCAGCTCTGCTGGTCTGACCTGAATTATAAATGTGAGAAAGACCTTCCACATTCTAGGAGAAGCGCTCACATGCCCTTCTCTCTTCTGAGGCTTTCTCCTCCCTGTTTCCCCAGAAGTACCCCTCTCCCTTCCCAGGAGCTTAGCACAACTGCTCACCCGCCAAGATGTGAGGAGACAGGTTTGCAGGAGGCATTAAGGCACTTAACCAGCAAGTCCTTACTGAGTACTGACTGCATACATGTCAAGATAAAAAAATTTCAAAACCAATGCCCTGGCCCGAGGAGTCACACAGCACACATAACAGAAGGAGATGTTTATGAAGCAACATGTGACAAAACTAAATGCTGAGTGGGTACCAGAGAGGGGAATAAATAGTCCCTCCATCTGGCTGGCGCTCCCCCCTCAGCCCCAGGAGGCACCTCTGCCACCCCTGGGAGGTGGAGAGCGGCTCTGCCCACATGGCGGGCCCACCTCCCCATAAAGAGTAAAGGCTGGCAGGTTCCAGCCCCAGGCACGCCAGCTCCCTGCCTCCCACCTTCACGCCTCACAAGGATGATGCCTGGCTAGCTCCCTGCCTGGTACACTGCTTTACCCGCAGTGGGCGTTGCTAAGCAGCTGCTCTTTCCTGCCCACTTGCAGGGCTTGGACCTGGGTAGAGCTTTGCAATAGCAATCATAGACCAGGACAGAATTTAAAAGCCCTGCCCCCAAACACCCATGTTTCAGTCTACCAGCCCGAGGCCAGCGTGTCCTTCCTCAGCCACTCCTGGCCCGCCATGCTCAGAGTCACGTGAGTGTCAGCAGCGTTCTAGGAGGTATGCACTAAAGCTCACTGTCAATTAGAAGAAAGATCAAGGCCCGCCTGCAGGTGGTGCGGCTGTGCAGTATCAAATGGCGCCCTCTAGAGGCAGGAGAGCTCTGAAGACAATGACAAAGGCAGGTTTGGGGTGGGGAGTAAATCCACCTTATTTGATATGTTCTTCCTGGATTTGTCTGATCTCTTACAAATAACAGCCCTCGACACTCTGTGTCATTCAAGGCCACTGTAAAGGCCGACGCTTTATGGGCTGTTTCATTTATTGTCCTCACTGCAGGGGTTTTCAAAACTCAGAAAGGAAAACAAAGGAAAAGGCGTCCCAGGCTTCACACACCCACTGTGAGCTTTCCTGGGAGCGCCTGAGCTGCCAGCCACAACAGGAAGCCAGGTACACCGTGGAGGGAGCAATGCCGCTGTAATAATGGCAATGAACTTGCTTACCCGGCCTTTCAGGAAAGCCCACCCCACAGTAAATTGCTGGAAGGCCAATCCCTTCACTACCAATTTAATGCTAAGAGCCAATGACTTTCATCAAATCTGACAACATTTTAGTAAACGACAGCTCTGTTGATTAGGCTGCTGTCCACCCACGTATTACAAGGCCGAGGAAGCCATAAATCTTAATCCTCGGATAGCAGCAGAAAGATCTAAGGCCAAGAAGCGGTGGGGGGGAAGGACAGTACCGACCAGGGCCCATTTATCACCGCCAGGGCTCCACAGTGCGGGTGGCAGCTCGGGAGCCCAACAGAGCAGCACCATTCACCTGCTGGTTCCCCAGAACTGGAGAGTCCCAAGAAGGGTTTCGCAGGTGGAGCTGGGCAGCCTCTCGGCCAGCAGTTAGCTGACTCTGGGACTTGGTGGTCCAGGGATCCTCAGGCCGGTGAGCCTGAGGCAGCCCCTTCCAGCAAAGGCAGCTCTACCCAAAAGTGATCCTAGTTGCTGGGCAAGACCCTAAGAAGGAAAATCTGTCCTGTTCGAGGAGAAGGTTTTGGGCTTGGTCAGTAGAAAGGGGATGTGTGACTCAAAGAGTTTAGGGGAGACACTGAGAAAGACAGGCAAGGAAATAAGTTGGAGAGGCAGGGATGCAGCGGGGAGGAGGTGGAGCCAGCCGGGCACAGACTGTGACCGCTGTGTCCCCGCTGACCAGCCAGTGCAAATGCACAAGGTGACTATGTGGCCACACCTGTCCCTCCTGCTGGTACGGGAGTAACTGAAGGACTGGGCAGGGCTGTGGTCCCTCTCCTGAGGGGGTGGCTTTTGAGAACTGGCCATCTCTAGCCATTGGAGACTGCCACCTTGACCCCTGACGGCCTCCAAGGACAGTGGAGCCCGTTCAGAAGGGTAGAGACTGTCTTCATCTCTATCTTACACACCCAAAATCTGCCCCCGAGTACTCTCTACCATGGAGAACTTGCTTCATAATGCCACTCACTACCTAGGGCCAAAGGAAACCAACCCAGTCTCTCTTCCTAAGACAGTAACAGTGCAGTTGGCACATCCAGTCCCTTTACTGCCCTCCTCTGTGCACTGGCCACCCGGCCTCCTTTCAGCCTGACCCCACTTCCTAGTATCCCCACGGTGCCACTCACTGGGGCCCTCTTCCCCCAGACCTTCCCGGAGCAGCTCGCTCTCATCTTCAGGGGTCAGTTCAGGTGTGGCCCTTGGGAAGCCTCTGGAGCCAACCCTCTCAGCATCTCTTCCCCCAGACACTGTCATCTCATTGCACTCTTCCCTCTCTTTCGCACGCTTGTTTATTTGTTTGCTTACTTGCTTTTCGTCCTTGGCCTCTCCACCCACACCCCGTAAAAGCAAGCTCCAGGAGAGCGGGCCTAGCCTGCATCACTCACTGCTATGACCACAGTACCGACAAGTGTCCAGAATTTAGTAGGTGCTCATAAGTGATCACAGAATGAATGGAGGACCGATGAGTGCGGAGTGAGGAGCCCTGGTGTCCCCAGGCAGACCGCCCTCAGCACCTGCCCTGCACTGACTACAGCAGTCATATGTTTTACTGATGCTTCCTCTGTGTCGGGCGCTGCTTGAAATGCTCGCCAAACACTGGCTCATTCCATCCTCGTTACCAGCCCTGTGAGACAGGTACCATCATCAACCCTACTTACACTTCAGAAAACAAGTACCGCGAGGTTTAGCAACTCATCTAGGACCGTGCAACTAGTCAGTGATGCAGCCAAGGCCTTGAACCTGGGCATCGGGGTGCCGAGTCTATACTCTTAACCACTTCTCTGGACTTGTCTGTCACCTGCTGCCAAGGGCTCCTGCCTGAAGCACAAGCAGAACCCCCGCTGATGGACCACCTGACACATCTTTCCCAGCAGCCCTGGGAGGCTTCATTGATGAGGAGCCCAAACTTCAGAGAGGTCACACTGTCAGCTCTAGGGCACATAGCTAGTAAGGAATTAGTCTGATTCCAAAGCCCTTTCCCTCCTACTCCTTAGGGGTCACAGGTTCAAATATCCCAAAGAGCCAGGGAAACAGAAAGATGTAAGAGAAATAGTAGCAGAGCAGATAACAAAATCCAACTCACTGGGCCTCAGCTCTGGGACCCTAAGGGAGCGGTGGGGACTGCAGCAAACCAGCGGGCTTGTCCCCTAGCCAGGCTCCCACTAGTGGCTGCCTGATGGGAGGGGGCCCAGCCTGGGGGCCAGATCTTTCCATTTTTCTAGAGAAGCAGGAATAGAGCTTCTTAAAAATTACATAAAATCTTTTGGCCCAGCCAGTGTTGCTCAGTGGTTGAGCATCAGCCCATGAGCCAGGAGGCCACGGGTCAATTCTCAGTCAGGGCACATGCCCAGGTTGTGGGCTCGATCTCTGTAAAAGGTATGCAGGAGGCATTCCTCTTCCTTCCTCTCTCTAAATTCAGTAAAAATATATTTTTAAAAATTATATAAGATATTTTTAATTTAAAAGTTAGCAAGTGACTAAGTCTTGTTAAACTATGTGAGTTCAAAAACACGTTATCTGGGGCAAGTTTGGCCACAGACTTGAAGTTGTTAACTTTGGATCCACCAGGCCGGTCCTCCGTGTGTTTGAAAACAGCGGTCACATCTCCCTCCCAGTTAGCAGTTCCCATGTCCTCACGGCAGGGTCTTCCAGGGCAGGAACAGAGCCTTATTTGATTTTTCATTTTTAACTCCAGAGCCCCGCCCATGTTAGTAACTGTTAGATTAATGGATGATTTCTTTCATGACACGCTTCCGGTCCACTCAACTGCTGAGTGCTTCCTGGGGCCTATATCTCTGAGGGGTGGACCCAGAGCTCTGTGCGGGTGGTGCAGAGTTGGTCTGGTCGGTAATGGTGGACCATTCCACTCTCTCCTAAGATGCCTTCCTGTTCAGTAGAGGCAGAAAGCTAGACACTGCGTCTCGCCAGACTCCCTTCAGCTGGGGTTCTGGATGCGCCTCAGGTGAGCCCATGAGATGGCCTCACACAAGACAGGGAAAGCCGCAGTGAGGTGAGGCTGTCTGTGCTCAGCACAGTGGTGGAGCACTGTGACAGAGGCGACGGGCTTTTCAGCAACATCCCACCTTGGCTCCACAGGTGTCTCTTCACCATGTTGCCCTAGCAAGCACAGCATCACTCTGAGGCCAGCGGCTGTGGCTTCTTCATTCCTGGGTCACCGCTAAGGAGACGCATTCCGAATGCTGACCCCACACCTTCCCTACTGTGCCCCCGGCAGCAGCTTTTCTGGCAGGTCCGGCTAAGATGCTGAGCGCCATCCCTGGATGCCCAGCTCAGAGCCCATCCTCTGCCAGCCCAGGGGTTTTGTAAGCACTTGATTCCCTGCATCACATTCATTTCTGATTAAAAGAGCCTGAGTGGTCTCTATTGTTAGGCACTGGCTGACCCCTCACTGATATGGTGCAGAAGGACAATTACAGTGTTCATGGCATCAGGAAGCCAGGAAATTAGCCATGATTAGGCCCTGTGAAGTGTGGGACCACAGGGAGAGACTGGGAGGGATGCTAATTAATCCTAGGCCAAGTCTTTTAAATTGCACAGATTCTGGGGCAGCCATTAAGTCACAGTCAGGATGCAAATATGGCTCCTGATAATAGAAGGCTCTCAGAACAACTAGAAGGATGGTCTGAAGTGGGAAGTGGAGAAAGACCTCATTAATGAGAAAGTAGCATTCGTTACTCGGAACAAAGGAGGCCTCCAGCTCCGCACCCTGCAGGCCCTGCTCCCTGGCACTAGAGCTGGCTAGCAGGAACCCCCTCCCCCATTTAGTCAGAGCCCCACCAATGTCTCTGCAGAGAAGCAGAGGGCCACTGGAGTAACAGATCCAGGGTTGAAACCTCAACCTACCCTCCTCCCTCAGTAGCTGTGTGACTCTGAGCAAGTCACCTTACCTCTCTGGGCCTCAATTTCTTCAGTGGCACAATGAGGGCTTACAGACCTACAGGGTTATTGCAGAGATGGGCCAAATCTACGAATTTACTCGTAGATCCATACATATAGTTCAAGGCAAATGTTATAAGCAGTACTTCCCAATCTTGGCGAGCACAGGATTAAAAAGTATATACACAACATTACTCAAGCCTCACCTCAGACCGAATGAGTCAGAATCTCTGGGGGTGGGGCCAGAGCATCAGTATTTTAAAAACTCCCAGGTGATGTGAACGTGCAGTGGGGGTTGTGACAAACAGGTCCCTGGTCAGGTATGAGTAACTGCAAGGTAAGGTATAAGGACTATACGGGCAAGAATACTGAGCTCAGGCCAAAGCTCTGGGTTTGAGTCTCGATTCTGGCCCTTCTTAGTAGTTGACCTTGGAAAGCTCACTAACTTTTCTGAACATTCATCTCCTCAGCTCCCTTAAAAGAGGAAGGAGTTGCCCTATAGGTCTCCTGTGAGGGCAAAGGAAGGAGTCACATGGGAACTGAGCCCACACCTGGTACCAGTAGGGGCTCAAAAATGCAAGCTACTGGCAGCAGCAGCCTCAAGGCAATCAAAGTGGCATCTCAGGTCTGTGGGGAAGGTGCTGTCTTTTTACCCACTGCATGCCTGGCATCTAAGACCATGCCTGACACATAGTAGGTGCTCAATAAAAAACAGCTAGATGAACAAGTCATCATGACAGGGCTGTGAGTCCGACCTGTGATGGCCCAGAAGGCAAGAGCATGCCGAGAAGAGGCTGGAGGATCCCCCGGCCCTCTGCCCTCCAGAGGCCAGTGTCACATGCAGAGAGGGCAACGCTGCCGTGAGTGCCCAGCCAGCCCACCCACTGCCCACCGATATTCTGAACGCCCCGCCATGATTATGTTTCTGTTCCCTCAATAGCCCACTCCTTATTCTAAAGTGCGAGCTGCGGCCACGCTCTTGACCTGGTGCCATCCGCGGCGCTGGGCTTTGCTGGGGGCTGTCCGTGAATTGCGTCTTAAAGCTTCTTCAGCTTCTCGAAACAGGGTTCTTCGTCCATAATCTACACCAGAGACGAGGGAGGAGAATCGGTGAGGCATAGGGGGCAAGTTCACAGTGACGTCAGTTTCGTAACTTACATTTAAGTACACGTCAGTGTGCCCACAATCCTGTATATGAAGTCATTCGCTGTAGCACCACTTGTAGCTACACAGCATTAGAAAAGCTAAATGTCCAGCAAAAATGGAATAGTAATCTATAATAATAAAAGCATAACATGCTAATTAGACCGATGTCCTTCCGGACATCCTTCCTTCCAGACAAAGCTGTGGCTGGCAGGGGCCGGGGCCAAGGCCCTTGCACAAATTGTGTGCATTGGGCCTCTAGTATGTATAATAATGTACAGCCCAGTGGAGCAGGTCTATATACAAAAGGAACATTCTCCAGGGATAGAAGCAGGATACAGGACAGTGTGCACAATACGCCAGCATTTGTGTAAAGGGGGGGGGGGGGGGGGGAGAAGTGTGTTGAATGAGTGAAGGTACTGCTGGCGGCCCCAGTACAGAGACTCCTGTCATCTGCCCTCCCTGAAACCTGGACTCAGAGAGGCCTGCTTCTCCTAAGTAGCAGCAATTCGCCAGGTTCCTTTGCCATGAAAGCTAGGAGAGTCATCCCATTTTCCTCTTTGCCCTGGGGGCTAGGAAGCTCATGTTAAACTCCAAAATGAAGTGCAGTAACTCTCCTAAGGAAGGTTTCAGGACATCACTTTCACTGTCTATTAATGGCTGGGGATTTTACCGTGCCTGTGGTAACAACACAAATCAAGATTACTGTGTGCCACAAACATTTCTTTTGCCATTTAACCTCCGTGGCAAGCCTGTAAAATGGGCATAACGATTCCCATTTTACAGAAGAGGATACTGAGGGTCAGAGAGGACCCAATTGCCAGAGGTCTTAGAGCTAGAAAATGGCAGAACATGGTTCCAACCCAGCTCTGCCTCATTCCAGCTCCTCTTCTTGTAACTCGATAGTACACTAGCCTCTCAGGCAAGGCAGGGCACTCTGGCACCCTAAGGTCAGGAACCCGTGTTAGTCCGATTTTTAAAGATGAAGAAACAAAGGCTTAGAAAGACAAAATGGCTCTCCCAAAGTAGCATGGCCAAGTGGGGCCTGCCTCCATGTGCTCTGCCACTTCACTCATTCAACCACTGAGGCATTTTTATGTTGGGCCCGCCACTGGGCTGGCTGCTTTCTATTCTCTTCACAGACTTTCTGTGCTTTTTACTAAAGGACACATAAAGCCCGCTTATAGTATGCCGAGTATGGAGTAACTAAATTCAAAAGTGAACAGTGGAATCAAAAGAGGGGTTAGGTACAAGACACTTCGAGTGAAAATCAGGTATAATCCACATTCTCTTAGGCATTTCTTCAAATTATAGGCACTTGAGAACTGGGAAGTGTAAAAGCAGGAATGACTGCTCTGGCCACCTTTGCCCTGGGGCAGTGGAGGCCAAGACTAGTTTTAAAAGAAACAGAAAAGGATTTCTCTCTTCACTCTCATGCTCTCTCTTTCTAGCCAAATGGGTATAGTTAACCATAGGTTAACTTGCATAGGTTAACTAGTTGTTTGCTGGTAAGTTTATGTGCATAAGATGCAGCTCCACTGCTTCTAATGAGCTAACAGAACTGCTGCTTGGACTGAAGGGCCTGGGCTCACCCTGTGCCCCCTCGGCCTGCGAGGCACTTCTGGAGATGTGGGAGTGGACGGCTCTCCGTGGTGACGACTTCAGCTCCGAATTGGCCCCGTTGACGTAGACGGAGAAGCCCTGCTCCAAGTGCTCCAGTCTCAGCTGCACGGGGTCCTTGGCTTTCAAATGCTTTAATATCCTGGAAGAGAAAGGATCACCTGATCTTCTTACAGGAGTCTGGGCCACCCCCACCCCCATGCGGAAACTGAACTGCTGCTCTGATCCTCAGAGGCTGGGGGGTTGGTCCCCAGCTGCTCGCAGACCCACAGCCTGGAGGAAGCCCATTACACCCAGAGGGAAGCAGGAGGAAGACTGTTTCCCGCCCTGCAGGGATGTTTCTGATATCATTCTGAGGCTCAAATGTGTGCACGTTAGCAACAAACCACGGAGCACATCCTTGCCCCACAGTGGCTGAAACAGAAAGCGGGCATGCATGCACACTGCTACCACACAGCCTGGACTCCCAGGGACCATCCCAATGCCACGCGTTTCCTCTTGTAGAGACAGCGGCCCTCGGTTCAGTGTGTAAGCAAACGTGGATTAGGGTCTGAGCCCTTGTGAGAGATTTCACAGACACACCAAGTCAGAAACCCCTCGGCTGACCAGGCAGGCTGGTTTTTTGCTTCAGTAAATAAATGTGCTCTCAAACACTTGCCTGATGTATCAATTGTCATCATTTTATATTCTAATGCATCATTTTATATTCTAAAAATATATCAATGCAGGATTTTGTTCAAGATTAATGATGTGATTATCACACTCATAGGCTACAAGGCTCTTGGCCTGAGCACGACCAGATCGCCAGTTCAGCTCACAGACGGCATGAATGTCCTTTTCAGCCCCTCCAGAGCTGCTCCCCCTGATGCCAAACCCTTCAGTCTCATAACAAACCCTCTCATGTACCCCATATCAACTAGACATCCGCACAAGAAGAAATACAACCAACTAACATGGCAGCAGGTGATTAAATAAGTTCCTTCCAAACTAGCAAAAGGTAAATTTTAGAAAACAATAGTAACCACATATAGGGCATGTACCATATGCCAAACTCTGTTCTAAGCACTTATATCAACAATTGAGTCGCATTATTCTTGGTATTTACATTCTATAAAGTTGCTGCAAACCCTGAATTAGCAAACAGTGAACATAGCTCCTAGGGGAAACACAGGTTTCGTTCCTGAGAGCCGCTGGTCAGTGTTTCCACCACCTGAGCAATACATAACCTTGCTGTATGCATGTTTCTGTAGGAAGGCACCTTATTTAATACAGAGTCGACTGATTAACACTGAACTCGTGGCGAGCAGCACTCACACTCACGCCTGGATGAAACTTACCTAATGTGTATTTTCTCTGTAAGAAACATCAGCCTTTTCATACTTAACAACACTAGAAAGCACTTCAGCACTATGCCTGAGGCCCGTTTTAAACAGCGGGATCACCAACAAAAAGCACATGAATGTGGAAAGCGCAGCCCTAAGTATACCGCGGAAAGGACCCTGTTCACAGTGTAAGAGCTGACACAGAAAGCAGGGTCGCCTTCTTCTACCCCTCAGCTGACAACGTGCAACTAAAATTTTCTGCCACTCTGCAAATGTCTTTGAATTACTGTAAAAGCACTGAAAGTATTGATTTTGGAGTTGCAAATAAATTCTAGTGAGAAGATGAATTCACAAACATGGAGTATTGTGAACCATGAGGATTGGCACAACCATCTATGGGGTAATTGCATTTATTATCCCCATTTAATAGATAAGGAAATGGAGGCACAGAGAGGTTAAGTAACTGGCCCAAGGTCACACAGGGGGTATGGTGGTGTCAGGTAGGAAGTGAGACATGAGACATGGGGTCTGCCCTGGGGTCCTGAACAGGGGTCAGAACAACATTGCCTTCAGAGGGCCAGCAGGCAGGTTCAGAAACAGCGGGTTCATGGTGCAAGCTCAGAGGAAGAAGATATGACCTCAATGCCAATGTGACCATACTAGGGCCCTAGACCCGTGGTCGGCAAACTGCAGCTCGCGAGCCACATGCGGCTCTTTGGCCCCTTGAGTGTGGCTCTTCCACAAAATACCACGGCCTGGGCGAGTCTATTTTGAAGAAGTGGCGTTAGAAGAAGTTTAAGTTTAAAAAATTTGGCTCTCAAAAGAAATTTCAATCATTGTGCTGTTGATATTTGGCTCTGTTGACTAATGAGTTTGCTGACCACTGCCCTAGACTAATTATAATAAAATTTGCATTTCAGTTTTGACCCCACCTCCTGTGGGTTTTTCTGTATACATTCTGGGTAAGGGCATGCCCAGAAAAAATATAGTTTCTGTCAATCATCCCTGAATGCAAATCAAAGTCTCCACCCAGAAAATCCCTCTTTAAAACCCAGGAGTTGGGGGCCATATGTGCTCACCTCTCTCTCTCTCTCTCTCTCTCTCTCTCTGTCTCTCTGTCTCTCTCCTGACCAGCTCCTTGCTTGGAATGTAACTTCAATAAACCCCATTTTGTAATTGATGGGGGTTTTCATGATTCAGCTTTACTATTGCACCTGCTTTTGTATCCCGTGAAATGAGTTCAATTTCACACCCAAAACATGAGCTAAAACCACCTATGCTCTTACAGTACAGCTGTTTATAGATTTTGTTTGCTTTATATTTCACTTCTCAGTTGGATTTAACTTACACATATTTTATACCTCTTCATAATCTTTCTCGGAAATGGAGAATGGAGAATACAAGTATGCAAAGTTTCTTTCAGGCCTACAAAAATAATGAATATATGCCTCATAAATGGTAATAAAACTTAATTATCAAAGTTTTATAATTCATTATTAGTTAAGCTGTTTTAATATTTTCAATTAAAACTCACAGTACAAGCCTAAATTTAAAAATAAATAAATAAACCCCATTTTTCTTTTCTTTTCTTTTCATTGACCTTAAAATCTTTTCTGCATCGACGAAAAGAACCGAAGTCCCAACCAGTAACCCCAGTCGGTAACCCTGGCAAGACTAAAATGCAAACCTAAGCAATGTGGCTCCAGAGTCTTCACCACACGAAGACAACTTCTACAGGTAGTGGGATGAGGTTGAAACAGCAAAACACAGACACTGGTAGTAACTCACAGAAGCTTCTCAGAAGTAATATAAAAAACAGAAAATGCCACACGCTGGGTCTTTGCTCAGTAAGTACATTCTGGCCAATTGTTCCTGATCGGTCATAACAAACCCTGAAAGCAACCCACATGTCCAAGGACAGGAAAGGGGAGCCCGGGCTCGCACGCAGCCATTATAATTATGAACAATCTGTCGAAACATGGGCTGCTCTTGGGATCCGTTCAGTGATGAAAATGGCAGAATAAAAGTGTACATATGTGTTTAAGTGCAAAGTTGGAAAAAGGTGTGTTTGTGGACCCAGAATGGAAGGTGATAAATGTAAAAATTAAATCAGTTGTTAAGGTAGGGTGGTGGCTTTATGGGTGATTTCTTTCTTTGTTTTTAACTGTTTCTTGAGCTGCTACTACATCCATCTTTTCAACCATCGTGGCAGGAACATTTATTACAGACGGCTTATTTCTTGTCAGCTTGGAAGCCTGGGAGATGCCTGACTATGGGGCAACAGCGTAAAACAGAAGGAAAACACAAGTAACTAGGAGACAATTTCCAAACACAGCAAAAGCCACACTCTCTGGAGCCAACAGCCACAGGGCTCCCTTGGAAAGCACGGGCAGTCTCCAGGGAGAGGGCTGCAGGGAGCCCTTGCCCTGGGAGGCCCCAACATGGGGGAGGGGGCTAAAGGATGGGGGGAGGAGGGTCAGAATCTGACCAGGTGGCAGAGTGCCTGCCTCACCTTCCCTCTGGAGACCACGCTGTCTCCTGATGCTACCTTAATGGTTACGGCGGCAGCCCGTTCCCCAGAAGCTGGGGCTGGCCCTCCACGTGGGCCTCTCTTTATGCAGGATGATTTATGAAAATGTGGATTATGAAGCTGATAAATGAGGAGATAATTATTCAAACTGTGAAAGGAATCACTAAAGGAACTCCTCTGCTGCAGCTGAGCACATCAGTAATATTCACTGGATCAAAGAAAAATGGTTTTAAAAAAATTGATAGACCATTTTGCATAAAAAGCTGCCCTGGGTGAAGGGGATTCAAAACAATCAGGTTGATTCCCTGCCCTTTGGGAGATGGAGGCCCTGCCCCTGCGGCCCAGTCCCATTCTGCTCTCTTGCAGGTCTGGTTGGTCTCACGTGAGGCGCAGTATCTGTGAATCCCTCTACTCCCCCTCCCACCCATCAGGATTGAGCCCCGGGGCAGCAGGCCCATGCTGAGAACCAGAAACAGTGAGGGATTCTCTTGAGACCTCTTTCTGGAACAAGTGGCCCCAAGGAACTCCAGGCCTAGCAAGGAGGGAAGGCACAGGTGCGCTTCCTAACACAGCCCCGCGGACCCAACGCACAGCGCAGGCATCATTTCCATTTTATCCTGCATCAGTCATTTGTACAGAGAGCTTTTTTGTGCAGAAGTGAAAGTGGAGACAAGGTGTTATGAGGAAGTGAAAGGGAACACGACACACTTGATGGCTGGGTGGTCGGGCACAGGCAGGGGCCCAGGTGAGAGGACTAGCCGAGCTCAAAGAGCTGCTCATGAACCTGGCTGGGCTCGGGATGGAGCAATCCCCGTCTGAGCGCGGAGGTTGCTGTGTGACTGTGGACTAGCCCAAAGGTCACCTGAGGGTACTAAGGGTCAGGCATTCAAGGTCTACTGGATGCCAGCTCAGGGAGAAGGCATGTTTAACATGAAAATGATGAAGATGATGATGAAGAAATCACACTTGGGTGGTGGGCTTACTATGCACCATCAAATACCTTGTCTCACTTCCTTCCTGGCCCTGGGATTTAAGTCCTCCCATTGGCCTGTTTTATAGATGAATGTGTCCAAGGTCAGAGAGCCAAGGAAGCAGCCAGGATTTAAATTACGGTCTGCAAGGCTCAAGCCTGCCTCCCAGCCACCTTTCTGCTGTTTCTTGTCTCCTCACCAGGTTTCACGCCACAGGGCTCTGAGCAAGGAGGGTTCCCAGAGGAGCGTGGCTCTCAGCTGAGGAGTCTTGGAGGTGGTGGCGCTGGAGTCCAGCCTTGAAGCATGAAGCAGAGAACAACGGTGCCAAAAGCCTGCCATTCCTTCCAGAACCCGGGGGCCCCGGGCTCTGGTATTGGTTCTCCAGGAGGTCACCACCCCAATCCACATGGGTGGAGGTGGCACAGTGTTGAGGAAAAAGCTCCACACTGGGGGCTCTGCCAGTGCCCCGGCTGCATGACCTGGGGCAAGCCCTCAGCTTCCTCTTCTGTAGAATGAGCCAAGAATGCCTACACCTGTCTGGTTGTCAGAGGATGGAATGGGAGGCCAGACTGAAGCTCCAGCTCAAGAGACCAGCCCGTGCGAGGCCTTCACTGGATGCTGGTTCTCCTGTTCCTTCCTTTTGCCTGAATCTTCTCTTAAGGCAGTGGGCTCACCTTCCATATGGGCAGATTTTCCTCTGAGTTTCCTTCAAAGACCTTTTCCAAAACGCAAATAATGCCGCTGCTGGATTCCTGGCCCTGGCCACGCTCCATAATGAGAGGTTGTGTTGCAGCCCCCTTGGCTGTGAGCTTCAGTCCCTCCGCACATCTCAGCCCTCTGATCCCTCTGCTTGCTCTCTCCTGAGTCCCGTTGGGCATGGTTACATCTCTCAGGAAGGCGAGTGACCACACACTCAGTGTCCTCTGGAGGGTTTGTGCAGGGTGAACGGGCCTCTCCTGGAGCACATGGTCGCTCTGTGCTTCTTCGACATACTGTAGGTGGCCTGGGGCCTCTCCTGGAGCATGTGATCGCTCTGTGCTTCTTCCAACATACTGTAGGTGGCCTGGTGCTCCCGGCTGAGGCCTGGGGAGTTGCTCCAGGGCAAGGGCTGTGTGGTAGACACCTGTTTTTCCTTCCTGCCTGCCCGGCACCTCTCCCCCATCTTCCCACCACAGCCCTATGGACCCCCTACTTCCTGGGAGTAATTCCTAGTTAAACCACTCCTTACTCCACATGGTGTGGGTGAGCTCACTCCACCCCTAGCTTAATGGGTGGCCAAGGAGTGGCCAGTCAGACCATGCCACCTCACCAGACAAAGGGGGTGATTAGCTCAGGAATGAACCTGGGGCCCCAGTCTGACCAATGGGAGCCCTTACCAGCACTTTTGTGGAACTATTAGGAAGTACTCTCCCTTCCTCGAGGTAGGATATAAATGTGGGGTTTCCAGTGGCTGCCCTGGCCTCCGTGAGGGGAGTACCTGTCTGAGACGTCTCCAACATGGGAAAACAGAGCTAAGAGATGAACAATGACTGATTTCAGTGACATAATTTTTAAAAAATTGAGAGAGAGAGGAAGGGAGAGGGAGAGAGGAGAAAGGAGAGGGAGAGAGAGAGGAACATCGATATAAGAGAGAAACATTGATCAATTGCTTCCCACCCTGACTGAGGATGGAATCCACAACCTTGGCATGTGCCCTGACCAGGAATCAAACTGGTGACTTTACAGTGCATAGGATGACATTCAACAACGAGTCACACTGACCAGGGCTCGGTGACATAATCTGAGCACCTGGATCCAACCATGCCTGAAGCCAGAGTATCATCCTGGGTTTTTTTATTTCATGAGCCAGTAAGTTTCTTTGTTGCTTAAAGTCCATTCACTCTGGGTTTCTGCACCTTCCAGTAAGGAGCACTAACAATCTGTATTCCTCAGCACACTGTTCTTCAAGCTAGTGGTAATACGAGGCACTGAAAGGCGCAGAGAACTAAGCGAGTAAAACAACAATGTCACCCAGCATCTGTGGGCAGCTGCGTTCCGGGCAGATCTCTCCTGAGCCTCACATCACTGAGTACTGCACCCCCCCTCTCAGGTCACGGGGCAACCAGACAGCAGCCTGAGTTTTCATCTCCCTCTAGGCATAGTGAAAAGCTCAGAGGCTGGTTTCCTACCCAGTCAGACAACCAAATTCTTAACTTCATAATGAGCTTAGAGCACCTGGCTACCCTGGCAGGTTTCTCTCCTCTTGGTTATTTATGACAATGCAAACAAAACATTAAAAACAAGAAAGCCCACTGCATGGGAGAACATATTTGCCAATGTTATCACCTATAAGGGCTTAATCTCCAACATCTACAGGGAACTCATACAACTTAACAAAAGGAAGACAAACAACCCAATCAAAAAATGGGCAACGGACCTAGGACCTAAATAGATACTTTTCGAAAGAAGACAGAAGGAAGGCCAAGAGGCATATGAAAACATGCTCAAAGTCACTAATCATCCAAGAGATGCAAATCAAAACGACAATGAGGTACCATCTCACACCTGTCAGAATGGCTATCATCAACAAATCAACAAACGACAAGTGCTGGCGAGGATGCAGAGAAAAAGGAACCCTCGTGCACTGCTGGTGGGAATGCAGACTGGTGCAGCCACTGTGGAGAACAGTATGGAGTTTCCTCAAAAAACTAAAAATGGAACTCCCATTTGACCCAGTGATCCCACTTCTAGGAATATATCCCAAGAAACTAGAAACACCAATTAGAAAGGACATATGTACCCCTATGTTCATAGCAGCACAATTCACCATAGCTAAGATTTGGAAACAGCCTAAGTGCCCATCAGCAGATGAGGGGATTAGAAAACTGTGGTACATCTACACAATGGAATACTATGCTGCGGTAAAAAAGGAGTTCTTACCATTTGCAACAGCATGGATGGAACTGGAGAGCATTATGCTAAGTGAAAAAAGCCAGGCAGAGAAAGATAAATATCACATGATCTCACTCATTTATGGAATATAATGAACAACATAAACTGATGAACAAAAATAGATCCAGAGACAGAGAAGCATCGATCAGACCATTAAACCTCAGAGGGAAGGTAGGGGAGGGTAGGGGTAAGGGGGAGAGATCAACCAAAGGACTTGTATGCATGCATATAAGCCTAACCAATGGACACAGACAACAGGGGGATGAGGGCATGAGGGGGGGATGGGGGGATAATGGGGGAATAAGGACACATGTAACACCGTAAACAATAAAGAAATTTTAAAAAATAAAATATATTAAATAAAAAAAAAGAACGTACAGCCCAGCTGCACCACTTCCTGGTTGTATGACCTCGGGCTAATTGCACACTGCTCTGGTCTCCACTTCCTTGTCTGTAAAATGGGTGCAACAACTGTATCTGCCTCATCAGGTGGGTAGTGTGCAGACAAAATGTTGACGATGCGGGCGAGGCGCCTGGCACACACTGGCACTCCAGAAAAGGTGCCTTTAAAGCAGCACTGATGACGGCTCAGGTGCATTCCCCTTTTTTCTTTTTAGGTGTTGCTTTTTAGTTCTAATTTCCTGTCATCAAGCCAGCTCCCTCTTGATGACAACACAGCTCGCAAATTTTATAGCAACTCTGTTTTAATATTCTTTAATTGCCTTTGTGCTGCAACCTGGTCACTGGATATTCTCCTACACGCGTATATCAGCTGGTACCTCTTTGAGCATATACTCATTGATCCCCGATTAACAAGAAGTAATTTGCTCATATGACACTCTCCTCCCAGAGAAGTCACATGTATTTAATTAAACGATCACCCAGGTGTCAGGGGCACCACCCAGCCTGCCAGAAACTGAGTGAAAACCATCTGCTCCATGGCATTCATGAAGATGGAAAACCCACACAAGGCTCCTAGCTGGAGGTCCCCTGGGGGGAGAGGGGGGAACGAGCACAGAGCAGCTGGGCAGAGGACGGTGCCTTCCAGCAGGAGGCATTTCTGGCTGTTCCCATAGTTTTCTATTCAGAGATTCCCCACTGGAGAAGTAGGGCCTCACCTGGGAGCACTTGGATAGGTGGGCGGGTGCTGTTGTCATAGATACAGGGGGTCTTAGTGGAATTTAGTAAAGGGGCCAGTGGGCAGGAACACTACACTCCTACAACACATGGGACTCTCTTTCACATAGAAACCTGTCCCATGAGACATGCCACCAGGGCCCCAGGTGATAAGCACCAGGAGTCCAGCCAGTCAGAGAAGGGCTGAATCCACGTTCAGGATGACAAGCCCTACACATCTGGCCTGCAAGACCCAAGCTTATTCCCATAACACAGAGGCCCAGATTAGCCCCGAGTCCTTCCTCTCCTGTAGGTCTATTTTAGGGGCCTGCACCACTCTTCCATTTGTTCTGCACTTCCACTTGAATCCATTACTAACATTTAAAACGCAGGGGATTTCACAACACAAGTGCAGATTTCCGGCTTCTCTGGCAACCGTGGAGGCCATGACCCTGCCCCATGTTCCCAAACAACTGGCCTGAGCTGAGCACTCTCCCACGGAGCTGGCTTCACTCACTGCCTGGCCCCTGCTAGCATCTGAGTTTGCAAACCCAGCCTCCTGCAAGGTCCCAGGCCTGAAGACAGACCACAGTGAACTGAAAGTGAACTTCCAGAGGCGGCACACTTTCACAGCACTGAGGACACGATGCCTCTTTTGAACCAGACCACACTGCTTTGACCGCAGTCACTAAACACTGCGCCCACCTACTGCCGGCTTTTTCAAGAACCAGCACTCCAGAGCCCAAATTCATACTGACTTAACGTTAAGTGACATGGGGACCAACTTCAAACACAAATGCAAAATGACTCCACCTTTACATAACAAGGCATGATTACAGGCTCAGATTTCCCAGGCCCAGCACAGCCTGAAAGATCACAGCCTGGGCTCTTGCGGTGACTAATGCACAGGCCCTGCCAAATCCTAGCTTTTCATTACAAACCCACCTTCTCCCAGAACAGAAACAGGGAGGCAAGAGGCAGCACCTACAAACCGAACTGTTTGCTACAGCTCAATCAAAAGTGCAATTAAGTCGGTGAATGGAGAAACAGGAGCTGGCATTGCAGAAAATACTCCTAGCCTCTGAGTAGGGTGACTGCAACCCACTCGGGTGAACCAGCGCCTGCGTGCTGCTGATAAATCTAAACAGGGTTCTGATTTGGCTAATATTAAGGGCTGCCGGCGAGCGGCTTTGTCTTACCGGTTCCTCTGCTGAAGCAATATTAAATACTCATCATGTTTCTCATCAAAGTCTGTCACCATGTCCTTAGTGTAACCCTGAAATGAAGAAACAGAGCAGTGTGATATGGGAAAGAAGGGAAGTATTCACTGAGGCCCGGTGAAGTGCACACACAGGAGGTAGAGAGGCAGAGGGTGACCTTGACGCAGGCGTGGCTCCCCAGGCGCGTCACTCTGGAGCCCCAGAGCCCCAGAGATTGTCCAATGTCCCAATGGGTTGTGAACACACACAACTAATGATCTACGAAAAGGAGAAGCCGATTCCCCAGTGCCACCATTCATTCCTCCCATGCCCTATAAAACGAAGGGCGTGGACAAGATTTGAGCTTCACTCTTTTCTCCCACTCGTGAACTTTTCTCAAAGTTATAACCAGGTGCAACCCAAATCAGTTGATTAAGAGGGGATCTCATTTTTCTCTTGCCACCACAAGAGAAATGCATGCAACAATTCAGTTATTACAAATATCTATGACCCAGAGTGATGGTCCCTTAGGAGCAAACATTTGGGGATTTGTACCTGTCCTTTAGACAACAAAGCTTTGGATTCCCTTTGGGGAACCATTCAGCCCCTTCTCTCAGTCCACTGGGCTCCCCGTGGGTTCGCACAGGAGCCAGCCTCTTCTGGGTGGGACCGCAGGGGCTGGTCGGGCTCCCCGTGGGTTCGCGCAGGAGCCTGTCTGCAAGGCCGACAGGGAGAGAGCACGCTGCCTGCCCAGCTTCTGTGAAGCACTACTGGACAGCCCAGAGGCCCACGCTGCACCCTGGCCTGCTGCAACTGAGCGCACTCACTGCATCTCCGCATGGGGACTCGAGTGCCTGTGACTCAGGCGGAGGGGGGCCTCTGGGGGCCGGGGGCCCAGGTGCTGCCCAGGGCCCAGAGGTCAGCTGGGGACTGCCCTTCCACACCAGACGCTTGCACTTCGATCACTGGCCAAGCCAAGGGACCGCACCCATGCATGAATTTCCTGCACCAGGCCTCTAGTTTGATATATACTCCTCTAGGGCAGTGGTTCTCAACCTTCCCGATGCCACGACCCTTTAATTCAGTTCCTCATGTTATGGTGACCCCCAACCATAAAACTATTTTTGTTGCTACTTCATAACTGTAATTTTGCTACTGTTATGAATCGTAACATAAAAATCTGTGTTTTCTGATGGTCTTAGGCGACCCCTGACAGCGGTTCTCAACCTGTGGGTCGTGACCCCTTTCACAGGGGTCGCCTAAGACCATTGGAAAACACAGATATTTACATTACGATTCATAACAGTAGCAAAATTATAGTTATGAAGTAGCAACGAAAATAGTTTTATGGTTGGGGGTCACCACAACATGAGGAACTGTATTAAAGGGTCTCGGCATCAGAAAGGTTGAGAATCACTGCTCTAGATGTTTTTCTTTTTTTTTTTTTTAATTTCTTTATTGATTATGGTGTCACATATTTGTCCTCATCCCCCCATTCCCATCCCACACCCCTCCCCACGGATACCCCAACCCCCTGTTGAACTTAACCATTGGTTAGGCTCATATGCATGCACACAAGTCCTTTGGTTGATCTCTCCCTCCTCCCCCCACCCTCCCCTATCCTCCCTCTGAGGCCCGATAGTCCGACCGATGCCTCCTTGTTTCTGGTTCTGTTCTTGTTCATCTGTCTATGTTGTTCATCATTTCCCCTAGATGAGCGAGATCATGTGTCACCAGAGATATACTTATAAGAACTGAATGTGAGACGAGCAATAATTAGTTATGCTGACAGGCAAATGAATCAGTCTGTAGTGAGTTTCTTTCTGGACCAACAGTTCTTTTGAGACCCAATATCAATGTCCACCAGTTCCTTATGTGTACGTGTCGGTACTGACCCCTCAGCTCTGGATGGTGGACAAATGGTGGTAATCCAGGTCCGACACCTTCTGGTTTGGTCTCAGCCGGACCCAGGGGCACGGCTTCACCTGAACTCAGGGGCATGTGGCCTCACCCGGACCCAGGGGGCGCGTGGCCTCACTTGGACCCAGGTACGTGCGGCCTCACCCGGACCCGGGACCCAGCCTCACCCGGATCCAGGGGCACATGGCCTCACCCGGACCTGGGATGATCCAGCTTCACCCGGACCCAGGGGCGCGTGGCCTCACCCAGACCCAGGGGGCATGCGGCCTCACCTGGACCCGGGACCCAGCCTCACCCGGATCCAGGGGCACATGGCCTCACCCGGACCCGGGATGCTCCAGCTTCACCCGGACCCAGGGGCACGTGGCCTCACCCGGACCCAGGGGCGCGTGGCCTCACCTGGACCCAGGTGCGCGCGGCCTCACCCGGACCCGGGACCCAGCCTCACCCGGATCCAGGGGCACACGGCCTCACCTGGACCCGGGATGCCCCAGCTTCACCCGGACCCAGGGGCGCGTGGCCTCACCCGGACCCAGGGGCGTGTGGCTTCCCCCAGACCCAGGGGCACGTGGCCTCACCCGGGCCCGGGACCCAGCCTCACCTGGATCCAGGGGCACACAACCTCACCCGGACCCGGGATCCAGCTTCACCCAGACCCAGGGTTGCGTGGCCTCACCCGGACCCAGGGGCGTGTGGCCTCACCCGGACCCAGGGGCGCGTGGCCTCTCTCAGACCCATGGTCGCGTGGCCTCACCCGGATCCAGAGGCGCACGGCCTCATCCGGACCCAGGGGCGCACGGCCTCACCCGGATCCAGGGGCACACGGCCTCACCCGGATAGATGTTTTTCTTTGTTTATAATGTACATATATATATTTATAAATACACACACAAACACACATCCTTTTACACAAAAATAGGATCACGCCATAAACAATTCTTTGCAATTTTCTGTGTTCCTTAAATAACTTTTTGCCAAGGAATGTATTAAAGAGACAATATCAACTTGGTTCTAGTCACAAATTATAGGGATTAAGTTTTAAATGGCAAGTAAGACATTTGGAATAAAAATTCAATTGTGTGAAAAAACAAATGATTAACATGGAAAGAAAAAAAAAAAATCTCCATTGTTCTCTTCTTAACTTGTCAAAATGTGACTTTAACCCATTATTCTACCAGAACCCTACCCAAGGATGACCGAAATCTCCTTAACCAAATGTAACAGCTCTTCCCTTCCTCATCCCATTCAGCTGCTCTGGGCCCTGGGGAACTGATGACCACTCCTGGCCGAGCTCTCCTCTAGCTTCTGCATTCCAAATGCACCTCCTTCCCCCCAGCCTTCTGCCTGGGCCTCTCTGGCTACCTTTTCTCCTTGGTTCTCAGATGTGGATGGTCATTGTCCATCTAACCTTTCTGGGCCTCTCTTTCTCTGTCTTTACTTCTCTTTCTGATCCCAAAGAAATGGGCTGTGGAACCCACAGAGTCACTCCTAGTGCAGGGCTGAGGCTTAAGGGCACTGGGTGTGGGAGGGGCCCAGCTCCTTCCAGAATAACAACATGTGTATGGTGGGGACAGTTTATGCAGCATTTCCATATACATGGTTCTCCTTTGATCTTCACAGCAGCCCTTGAAGTAGCTATTATTACCCCACTTAAGATACAAGGAAACCCCTTCTAGGCATCTTCCAGGAAATGGGATCCTCCTCCAAGGCAATTTACATAACCATTTTGAAATATTTAAATGACCGCTGATATATTACAGTATGGAATGAAACAGTCTATGACATTTTTAGATGAAATATGAGACTTCAAAGAGATCTCAGCTTGTGGTGGGCTGCCCTGGGCCTTCATCTCGTACCCTCCAGAAGGAGGACGTCATCAGAGACTTGAAGAGCACAGGCATAAATCCAGCCAAGCCTTTTACCAGCCTGCGTCTCTCAAATGCTAATGTGCGCACCAATCACCTGGGGATGGTGCTGAAATGGGGGGGAGGTTGGCTTTTCTAACAAGCTCCCAGGCAATTCCTGTGGGCCACACTTTGAGTAACAAGGCCTAGATTAGTCCTTCTTATTCCCTGCTATTTACAATACACTCACCTCTAATAGGAAGTCTTTGGACTTGAGCTGGGAAGAACTGCCAGCTTTGGAGTCCAGCCTGGCTCCAAGCTGCAGCAGTGCCATTAGTTTTCCCATCGGTGACACGGAGGTAATGACAGCACCTGTCTAGGTGGGTTTCCATCCCCTCCTAGGGCAAATGCAGACCGCACGCAGTCACAGTGGACAGGACTAACTTAGCACAGTATCTGGCACCTAGAGAGCTCTCAGTGAACATTAGTTACATTCACATTTACAGAGCTCATTATTTAAAAAGCACTACCCCGGCCCCTCCTTACCCCCACCCATGCTCAGTCCTTCCCTAATGCCTTAATCATTCTACTCCTTTTTCCAGAAGTCCACTCCAACCCCCTCCAGTCTCCACCAAAAACCTCTTCAAGGCCCAGTTAAGTTCTGGAAGTCTCCTTGAAGCCTTCCCCTGACATTCTCAACTCCCTTCTCTTCAGCTCATTCTGAAACCCTGTAATCCTATATAATAATCCTATATAATAAAAGCCTAATATGTAAATTATTCCCTTGGGTGATCTTTCAACCAAGAGTTCAACCACTCACTATGATGTGCGCTGACCACCAGGGGGCGGCACAGAACATGGCGGGCGTCGATGACGCAGCACTGGCAGTAGGCGGCAGTGGAGGCGCTGCTGGCCCAATGGGCCCAGACGACAGCAGAACCACAGCGGGACCACAGCAGGATGGTGGAGCAGATGAGCGGGTGGCACCAGGCCAAGGTGGGTGCAAGTGGGGGCCAAATCGCCCCACAGATGGTGACCAGCAGCAGTGGCCGGGGACAGGGCCACGGTCTGGCTCCCAGGTGCTGTCGGAGCCGGGCGGGGGGCCCAGCCCTGATTGATCACCCCACAGGTGGGATGGTGGAGCAGGCAAGAGGGTGGCGCCAGGCCAAGGTGGGGTGCCAGGCGAGGCTGCGAGGCTAGGGGTGCAAGCTGGGGCTGGGAGGCAAGAGCTGGGGCCCAATCTCTGCAGACCACCCCAAGGGACCCCACCCGTGCACGAATCCATGCACTGGGCCTCTAGTTAGTAATAATTATACACAATATGGAATTGATACCATTGTAATAACGTGGTTATCAATTAATAACTAGAAAGGAACAAAGGGAAGCTGCAATTTAGACACATGCCCAGTAACTTCTGGGTGATGTGAGAAGGTGCTTGTCTGTCAGTCATACCTGGGAACAGGTCATTGGCCGGAGTAGGCGTGTAGGTGTGGCCACTGCAAGCCCGGGAAGATTTGACATTTAAATTCCTGAACAATGGGAGTTCTCTCTCTTGGTGCTTTTGGTGCACCTAGCCCTCTCACACTCCTGGCCCTCTTGTTGCAGGGGGCACGCTCCCCTGCATTCGCCCACATGGTGCACAGCCATGTGGATGCCACACAATGGACTAATGGACGTTAGCCTGATGCTACATGGGACCCAGCTCCACCATAGACCAGAAACTCTGGACACTGGCTTTGCTTCTAGCTCTGCTGAAGCCCCAGCTGCATATTTTCCAGGACTGGTTTAAGAGCCATGGGACTTTGGAAACTGAGGGGTATAATTTCACACAAATAAACCTTCCTACCACATCGCATTCTCCCATGTGAGTCTTAGAAAATTCTCTTTCTCAAGACATTGCAAGAGCCCAACCCACCAGCTCCCAGCTCCCAGCTCCCAGCTCCTAGTGGGGGACATACCCCACTTCCCACTAGCAACAGAGGAATCTCACCTGTGCAATCCTCCAATAACAGACTAATGTATGACTAAGTGCTAAGTTATTATCACTTAACTGTACATATTGCTCACTAATTATCTGGGGATTTGGAGACTTGGGTGTCATCCCTGATCTCCGCTTCTTACCTTCTCTGAGCCTCAGTTTCTTCCTGTGTAAAAAGAGGGTACTAATAAAGGCAACCACACAGGGTGGTCTAAGGGTTAGCCAGGAGCAGAGTGGAAGTAATTTAGGATCCTTTCTTTCTGGTTCTCCCTTATAATCCCAGCCGGATTACAAATCCCTGGTGGATGAAAAGGGGCCACATGCTAAACCTGACAAGCTCAGCAGAGGCCTGCATGGCAGCCTTACAAACTCAGAGACCTGAAGTAACTACATAGGATGGTCTGAAATGAAAACTTTTTAACTAAAAGCAGTTCTTGGTGGATAGTCATGGTCTAGGGCTGTATTTTTCCTTAACAAAGCCTGTCTGTTTGCATCTAGGATAATATACTTGATAAGCATGCCTTTGCAATAACAAAATAATTTCCTCTTTCCAGACCCCTCAAAACACAACCATGACATCAAGGGGGAGACCTCAAATTCCCCTCCCTGTTACTGTTATCCTGTCAATTGTTGACTGTTAACTATCCTGTACCCACCTATGTAAAAGATCATTTTACTTTTTATCCAATCCCAGAGGTTCCCCCCTTGCTTTCTCCTGCCTCCTGCCTCCCTAATCTATCACCAATGAATTTCATGTAACCCACTTACACCTCTTTTGATTGTAATGTATAAGATAAGGTGCGAAACTGCCATTTTCCGGAGCATTTTCTCAATCTGTTGAGATTTTGCTTCCCAGCAATTGTCATCAGTTTGGCTCAAATAAACTCATATTCTTACAGGTTTGGGTGTTTCTCACGTTGACACCCTGGAGGGTAGGACTGTGGGAAAGCGAGGAGGACATGCCTGGGGAGCCTGGTCCTGGCTCACCACATCCAGCTCAGTGATGACAATCGCTGAGGCTGACTCAACACCAACTGGGCCAACCCTACCCGACTCCGGTCAGACACCAGACCCTGCCTCTCCAGCAGGCACTCTTCCCTTCACGGAGACTTCAGTTCGCTGGCTACAAAGTGGAGGCATTAACACTTCAAGCACCCCACAAAGTTGTGAGAACCTTGTAAAGTGCCAGATTTATCATCATTGTCCTGCAGCAAGCATTTATCAAGTGCTTACTGTGGGGCTGTTACAATGCAATGAGGGCTTAACAAAAGCTCTGACCCAGTGTGTATTCAGATGCCAATTTGCCAGGAGGTGGTACTCAACCACCAGTCAGGAGCTGTTCTGCAGGGCTCTGGCCCCATCCTGTCCTGAGAGGTAAGAGTGGCACCCCCTGCTGCTGCTGTGCACCCCATCAAGCAAACACACACTGGCCAGCGTCCCTAACATTGGGGGTGGCCTCCTGGGAGTGCTGGAAACACCCATTCGAGTGACTGCACAAGGGTATTTTTCTGAAAGTCCATAACTTTGATCAGATTACCAAAGGCACCTGAGACCAAAAACAGGAGACAAATGATTATAATCCTACATAATAAAAGGGTAATATGCAAATTAACCATCACTCTGCTACGCCCACTATTGGGCCGGCGAGGTGCGGGGGGGCAGGACTCGGGGTGGCCAGGGTGGCCGATTGGGCCGGCGGGAGGAGCGGGGGACGGGGACTCGCGAGTCCCTGCCCCCCCACCCCCGCTCCTCCTGCCAGCGCGATCGGCCGCCAGGCCACTGAGCGGGGACCGATGGGGCCAGCGGAAGGTGCGGGCTGTGGGACTCGGGGTGGCCGATGAGGGGGGACCAATGGGGCCGGCGGAAGGCGCGGGTGGCGGGACTCTGGGTGACCGATCGCGCTGGCGGGAGGCGCTCCGATCGGCGGGTGGCCAGAGCCAAGACCCAGTGCCAGCGGAAAACTGGTGCCGGCAGCCAGGTGAAGGAAGGTCTATTGCACGAATCTTCGTGCAACAGGCTTCTAGTAAAATGTATAAAACATGATGCCAAAGATCTGAATGAGGGAACTGGGAAGGCCCCCTTGAGGACAGGGCCAGGCCCCCCAACCCCCACCACCATCCCTGGGAGTCATCTTCAAAGCCTGGCTCACTCTCCCACTCCACATTCAATCCATCACCTCCCAGTGAAAATTACCAGATATCCCACATCTGACCACCTCTCACCACCTGCCCCTACCACCCTGGTCAAGCCCCGTCTCTCACCTGCCGCTCCTGCCCTCACCCCTGCAGTCTGCTCTCCCTGCTACAGCCAGGGATCCCTATCATGCTCTTCTATAAGGATCCTCGCAGCCACCATGTCCTGCACACTGGGCCTCCCCTTGCAGCTCTGAGCCAACTCCCTCCACCCCACTCCAGCACCCTCAACACCCAGCACCCTCAACACCCAGCACGCCCCACCTCAGGGCCCTGAGTCACCAATCCGTCTGACTGGAGTGCTCTCCTTCCAGGGAAACAGCCAGATTCCTCACCTCCTTCAAGGCTTGCCTCATCTCACCTTCTCAGGAATGTCCCAGGCGAGGTACACACACACACCCACTCCCAATCCCCACTGGCTTAACACCTGCTTTCCCTTATTCATGTGCCTTGAGCTGTCCCCTGCACTAGAATGAAAATCCTGTGAAGGCAGGAAATCTGTCGGTATTTGACCATTTGTGTATCCCAAGCCCCTGGGCAGTGGGCACTCACTAAAAACTGATTGAGTGAAATAAATAAATAAGACATTTGAACTGAGATTTTAAAGTTGTAATGTTTTCTGGGCAATAAGAAAGTGGACAGGCATTCCAAGCAGAAGGAACAATACGGCAAAGGTTCGTGGGCCTGAAAAAACTTGTACCATTCATGGCCAAAAGTTGGATTTGACTAGACCAGTGGTCGGCAAACTGCAGCTTGCGAGCCACATGCGGCTCTTTGGCCCCTTGAGTGTGGCTCTTCCACAAAATACCATGGCCTGGGCGAGTCTATTTTGAAGAAGTGGCATTAGAAGAAGTTTAAGTTTAAAAAATCTGGCTCTCAAAAGAAATTTTAATCGTTGTACTGTTGATATTTGGCTCTGTTGACTAATGAGTTTGCCGACCACTGGACTAGAGTGATGGGTGCTAGGGGTGCCAGTTAAGCAGGCAAAGGGCCTAAGGAGTTCGCATGTGATGCAGAGGCCAAGCCTTGCTGCCACAATTGTTATTTTTAGCATCTGTATCCATCCCGATGCTGGCCCCAGAGATGGAGCGGAATTCTATCAATGGCCGTATCATTCATTCTCTCTGGGGGAAAAAGAAGCGGAATCGGAAAGAAAGAGCAAGAATCAGTTATGTCTAAAGGAGCCTGGCAGAGTCTGTATTTCAGAAATCACGTATTCCTCTGGGGCCAGAACATTGGAATTCTCCTAAACAGGCTGATTTAGTGAGGGCAGAGCCCAAGCTGCATAAACAAGCAGCTGAGGGTGGCGTCGGTTTCCAGGGCTGGTGACTGTCTCAGTGTCTCGGGACCTCACCTTGCCGGTGTCAGCCCAGCAGAGAGCAATGCCTTCAAGTGCTTTAATAAGGAGGAGGCTGCAGACAACTGTGTCGGGGTCCCTCCACACACCCGAGGTACTCAGCCTCCCCCTCCCGAAGAGTCACATCGTAACCGAGGGACAACTTATGAGCAATAAATGAATGCTCCATTGCCGGGGCCCTGCCGCAAGCCGCCCTCACCACCATTTATTATACTCTCTGTGGGTCTTATTGTGAGTGCCGCAAAAAAAGGCTATGCGCCAGGATCGCTGGCTCCCTTGTGGAGAGGAGAAAACTGAAGCTTTGAAAGCTGGAGCAAACTGCACGCCGGCCACAGAGCATCTACGTGGACAGTGGACATCTGTTGTGTTTGTCAGCTCAGCATCTATTCACTTTCTTCTGGTTACACCACCTCAATTTTCCTTCGGGAAACCACCTCCCCTCCACTCTCAATCCCTGTGGTGGGGTGGAAGTAATACTGCCTGCACATGACCTAACCCTGGCCAACCAGGGTATTCTGTCTCCCTGGCCATGTGACAGGATCAGGGCTAGGCATGCGCCCCAAGCCAGGCCAACAGACTCAACTCAGGGGCTGGCTGAATCTGCTGGACAAGTCCCTCTTCCTCTCCCCCTGGAATATGAGCTGGCATGAGCTGAGAGCTACTAGCCCAGCCACTAGAGCCAAGGGCCACCACAAAGGAAGTCATTTTATCAACGGATGAGGTTCACCGTTACGAACATCCTCTTATGTCCCAAGGAGAGATCTGTCCAAGAGCGACACCAACACAGGCAGCGGAACTGAGGACAGAGGGAGACAGACCAGAGAGCAACCACATCCTCTTAACTACACCGTATTTAGCTGCCTGAAGCCAGCAATGTCTTGGCCTTTTTGTCACTGTTAATCCTCACCTAAGGATATTTTTTCCATTGATTTTGAGAGAGGGTAGAAGGGAGGGGGGGTGGGGGGGAGAGAGACATTGATGTGAGAGAGACACATCGATTGGTTGCCTTCCACATGCCCCCAGACCTGGGCCAGGAAATGAGCCTACAACCCAGGTTCATGCCCTTGACCAGGAATCGAACCTGAGACCCTTCAGTGCATGGGCTGACACTCTGAGCCACACCAGCCAGGGCTATCTTGGCCTTTTTAGTCACAAGAGCTAATACATTCTTTTTTTTTTTTTACTCACGCCAGTTTGAAGTGTGTGTGTGCGCGCGTGTGTGTATGTGTTACACCTGAATGAGTTCTCTGTGGTACAGTGGTAGAGCTAATACTCAAGACTGTCTGAATCCAAAGTCTGTGCCATGTCCGAGGGCTCAGAGAAGCACTTAGTAGAGAACTAAAATGATCCAAATGTATCTTACAGTAAAAAAAGTCCTATTCTTCTTCAAACTCTCCCTCAGGGTCAACTCCTCTGTCTTCCCAGAGCTTCTGTTCCCTGTGTCCCAGTGCTGTGTAATAGTCTTTAATGCATAATGCAGGTTGAATGAAAAAGGATAGTTGTGAGTTGGCCTTTTACTGCTTTTGCTGACAAATCAGATGTACTCCCATCCCCAAAACAGGGAGGATAAATACTCTGCAGTCAGTGTGCCTCCATAGCAAACAGAAGCCCAGCAATCAAGACCTAAAGAACAGCCGATACTACCCCCTAGAGGTGGAACGAAACACAAAACACTGCAGCAAAGATCCCAGTTTCTCCAGCCCAGGGTAGCCGTGGTAACAGTCACATGCCCTGCACACACCAGACAGAACACGGAGGAAGTTTGGTTTCTTCTCAAATACCTTAGACTCACATTTATTACTACGCGACCCTGACAGGTACCCATACATGCCTGGAGATTTTATACTTAGTGTCAGCGTTTGTAGAATCTCGATGCAGATCCAGATTCTAGGACTTCCTCCTGGACTCCACGGCACAGGCTGTTGTACACTTAGAAAATGTTTTTCTCACATAGCTATCTAAACTATCATTTTCAATATATACCTGTCAGAAAATAATTAACATGTCTTTTGATTCTCAGAGAAGTTTTCTTGTACAATGTGTATTATAAACTAACTTTTAGGCGGGCAAATATATTTTTTTTCTTTTTAAAATCTTAAACGAGTTTAAGTCAAAAAGAGACTATATATTAATGCCATAAATGGAAAATCACGACAACGTGCCACAAACAGAAGGCAGACATAAATTCCGATCCAGCACAATGGCACCTGCTTTTGTGCCACCCACACAGGGAAACTCAGGGCCAGAGCGTCACGTCCCCGCAGCCCTGCCAGGTGGGCAGCGCTGACTCTATTTTGCAAATGCACCCGTGTTCACTCAGTATTCACTGGGCACCTATTCTGGAGGATGCAGTGAGCACATCACAGTCTGCTGCCAGGGCCTCACATTCTAGGGAACGGAGACAGGCGATAAAGAGAAGTACATTTGTTGTATGTCAGACAGCACTAAGTGCCACGGAGACGAGAAGAGGGAGTGTGGGAAGGAGGGAGGTACTGTTAGCCAGGGGGTCAGAGAAGGTCAGAAAATGACACTGAAGGAAGTGAAGGAAGAGAACCCGGTGGGAATCTGGCAAAGGTGGCAGGAACGGCAAGTGCAAAGGCCATGAGGCTGGAGCAGAGAGAGCGAGGCGGGGAATGGAGGCCATGGGTGGGACACTAGGTGGAGACTCTAAGGAGGCCAGGAAGCCCTTGCAGGGGCTTGAGGGGACCTGACATCATCTCAGCTGGGTTCTAAGTGAGTCACGGTGGGCTGAGGCTGACCCCATCCTTCCTGAGAGCAGGGGACGGGCCTCAGGCCTGCGAGGAACCTGGAAGCACACGTGAAGCCTGAATAGCCTCTCACTCGTAAGGAGAAGGCATGCAGGCTTCCGCACTCCCAGGCTGGCGCTAAACTGATTTAGGGCTGCAGTTACCTGTCAGAGCCTCTCAGTCCCGCAGGACCGGCCGCTTGGCCTGATGGGAGGAGAGGCAGCCAAGGTGCATTCACCTCCTGCACCTCTGCCTCCACCCCCTGGATTGCAGTGAACTTTTCCCTCTAAGGACAAGCTGAGTGGCCTGAATGGACATTCCCCCTCTCCACGGGGGCAAGCAGGCCCTTCCTATTTATTCC
Organism: Ia io; assembly: GCA_025583905.1. NCBI lineage: Eukaryota > Metazoa > Chordata > Mammalia > Chiroptera > Vespertilionidae > Ia > Ia io. The sequence continues at coordinate 107,030,157 of JAJQQW010000010.1, read as the reverse complement.
ACAAATATTTCCTGAGCTTCTCCTACGGCTTGGGCACGGAGCTAAGTAAGGGCCAGACTAAGATGAATGCAACCTGGCTCCACCACCCTCTCTGACCTCATGTACACACACACACACACACACACACACACACACACACACACACACACACACACACACACACACACCAAAGCCCCTGGCCCCAGTAGCCCTGCTGGCTGCTTCTCAGAGAAGCCATGCGCCTTCCTCCTCTTGCTGTCTCCCCACCTCTGGGCATGTGTGGCCCTTCCTGGGGCCTCTCCTGACTGCCCCACTCCTCACTCTCTGAAAGTATCTGTTTGTTGGTGGTTCCTCACTGGGATGCCAGACCCATGGAGCAGGGCTGTGTTAACTCCCACTGCTGTATCCCAGCCCCCACCAGTGCCTGGAACACATCCGGAGCTTACAAAGTACTTGTGGAAAGGAAGGAACGAGGAGAGGAAAGGAAGGCAGGAAAACAAGATTGCTTAGTGAGGAACTTAGTGAGGAGGCCACTGAAAGACAATGACCCCGACGCCATGGGGTAGGTGTCACCAAGAGGAAGTACCTGTGCTAGGGTGGTGACAGTGCACAGGTGCCTGCCATCAACTGAGGATTGGTCCCCTCTCACCCCGCCCCTCACTGACGATGTGGTCCTTTCCTCTCCCTCCTTTCCCACTTCCCCTCCTTTCCTTCATACCTCCTTTCGGGTTTACAGAGTGCCTCCTATCAAACAAGTTAATTTACGGGCAGAGAAGGGAGTGTGCTTGAAGCAAAATGGATGCACATGAGAGTGAGCAGAGTAGGAGAGACAAGGGCTGGAGCCAGGGGCAAGGGGAGCATGGGATGATACGGGGCTGGGCCAGACCACCAAAGCCACCTGGGCTGCAGCAGGGCACTTTCCCTTAACCCCAGACCCATGGGAAGCCACTTTGGGTTACTGGGGTAGAGGGTGGACGTTGGAATAGAGTGGAGGTGGCCCAGAGCAAGTGCTGGGGAGCAGGTAGGAGGCGGCTGCAGGTGTTCAGACAAGGGGTGCCAGAACCTGGAGGAGGCAGGGAGAATACATTTTTAAGGTGAAAGCACAGGACTTGCTAATGGCTGGAAAAAGGAGGCAAGGGAGGGGAGGTATTGGGGATGAACCCAGAGTTTCTGGCCTGTGTAACCGGCAGTTGGTGATGGCATTCTCAGAGAGGTGAAGGCTGGGGAGAAGCAGGGCTGAGTCTGTTCGGGGCACTTGTGTTGAGACTCGGAGGCACACCCAAGAGGAGCAGCTCAGGGACTGGCAGTTGGATGTGCACGTTTGCGGTTCAAGGCTTCATGACACTGGTAAGATGCCCTTTCTTTCCTGCTTGCCCCCACCCCAGACTGCGTGACGCCCTCCCTCAGCTGTGTCCGGAAGCATCTTCACAGACGGCTCTCTGGTGGGGCACTTATCAAAGCCACCTGGACATAGGCCTAGGCATGCATCGTGGATCCTGAGCTAGGCCCAGGTCACTCACACCCCAGCTGCCGGGAGTGGTGGAGGCTGGCAGCTCAAAGCCGAGTCCCTTCCAGAAAGCCTGTTTATGCCTACTTTCTGAAACTGGTTGATGCCAGGGTACAAAGACCCAGGCTTCTTGTCTCAGCTGGAAACACCTCTGAAGGGCCACTATCCCCAGAGCTCCCTATGGGATCATCACAGCCTGCATGGAAGTTCAACTCCTCCCTCTGCCCAAGCCTGCTTTCCCCACCCCACAGATGTTGGAAGAGTCCTCCTCCCCATCCACCTCCTGCCCGGCTGTCTCGAGCCCAGAGCCGGCTTCCTGGGGACTAAGACAGTAGGTCTTTCCCCCTTGACCACAGCTCCTAGGCAGGGCTGAGTCTCAGTACACCAAAGGCCATCAATAAATGCACTTTGAACTGAATGGGCAATCCTGACTCAGCCAGGACTTCCCACAGTGGTCCTGAATTCAAACTGGACAGACCCAAGTCCCAAAAGTACAATGAATTCCTTGGACCACAGACCCCAATTTTTTTATTTTTTTTTTATTTGAGAGAGAAACACTGATGCAAGAGAGAAACAGCAATCGGCTGCCCCCTGCATGCCCTGCCCTGGGGAACGAGCCCACAACCCAAGCATGTGCCCTGACCAGGAATCGAACTGATGACCTCCAGATGTATAGGAAGACACTCAACCAAATGAGCCGCTCCAGCCAGGGCCAGACCCCAATTTTAAATTCTGAAACCTGGTTGCCATGGAGGTATGTGACATCGGCCCTCAATTCCTGGGTCTTTGATCAATAGCTGAGCAGCGAGGGAGACGGTCAGGACTCAGCTGTGGAGCCAGGTGCCTGGGCAAGAATCCTGCCCTGCTGGTGTGAGTGGAAGAAGGTACCTGTGCCAGAGTTTCCTCCACGGCCACACTGGGCTGATGTCCTAGTGGTACTGTTCATAACAGCCAAAAAGTGGAAGCAACCCAACTGCCCATCAAAGGATGAATGGATAAACAGGGTGTGGTATATCCGTACCATGGAATATCCTTTGGTCATAAAAAGGGATAAAGCACTCACACAGTATGAATGAGCTTGGAAACATTTTGCTACGTGAAAGAAGCCAGACACAAAAGGCTACATATTATATGACTCCATTTATATGCAATGTCCAGAATTGGCAAATCCCTGGGACAGAAAGTAGATGAGTGGCTGCCGGGGAATGAAGAGCAGCTGCTAATGGACCAGGGTTTCTAGCTGGGTGATATGTTTTGGAATTAGACAGTGGTGATGATTGCACAGCATTGTGAATATACTGAATACTGCTTAATTGTACACTTTTAAATGGTGAATTTTGTTTTCTGTAAATTATATCTCAATAAAAAATGCAAAATAGGGGGATGACGATTAAAAGCATCCACCTTATGCACATAAAATGATTGGAGCACTGCCTGGTGTGTAGTGCATGTTCAGTAAATATTAGTAACTAAGATGACATCAACTAGAAATAGCCAGAGGTTTTAATCATGATGGAACGAAATCTGAACTCAGAGTTACCCTGGAGCCAGCTCCCTGAGCTACCCGGAGGCGTTTTATGCCACAAAGTTACCAACACCTGAAATTCACACAAAGAAAAGATGACATGACTTTTTTAAGGATGCAACTTCCCTTTTACCCCCCGAGTAGGACGAGGCTGAGCTAGCCTGTTTCTGGGGAGAGCAGCTGGGGGTAGGACTCACTCTGCCTCGAGAGAGGGGCTGCCCTCCCACCCTGGGAGCGTGCTAGTGACAATCAGAACCTGGTTGCGCACCAGCCCTTGAGCGTCATCACCGTGGCAGGCAGAGAACGCTATGCGGGCCCTGTGCCAGAGGAGTGGTCTGCGCTAATAAACACAGCGGTTTTGCATCGTCTCCACTGGCGTGTTTGTCCAAAGGGGATGACTTCCAACTGGCGAGGAGGGCTAGGAACAGAACATGGCTAACAGGGGAGAGGCCGGTGCAGGCTGCAGGAGGCGGTCCTCCTTCAGGCTGAGGAGGAAGGGAAGGGGTTGGGCGTCTCTGCCAGCCCCTAAAGCAGCCTGTGTCCTCGCTGAATGTGCGTTCTTAAGAGCGGAACAGCAGCCCACAAATTCCACCATCTCTCGGTCTCCGGCTTGCTCCTTCGAACCCAGAGCCCGCCACTGGAATTTGCTCTAAGACACAGATCTCCTGGCTTCCCTCATTAGAAACCTGCAACGGCTGGCTGGCGAGTGAGATGACAGAAGCACTTTGGGGAGTAATGTGGCAGTATTCACTAAAACAAGACAAAAGCAGTCCCCACATAGCTCCCATGTCCTCTGACCCAGCCATTCCGCTCCATGGAATCTCCTGGAAAGATGCACACAGGTGCGCCAGGAGGAATGTACAAAATGCTAAGCCTCCAGCAGGAAAATGGCTAAATAACCCTAGGTCTGTCCATACCTGGATAGAGATTTTTTCTTTTCAAAGGCCTAGTTTATTTTTAACGCCCAGGATGGACTGCGTATAATTCAGGGAGGTGAGGCAAGTTACATGTTACAAAATCAAGTTACAGAACAACACAGTCATCGTGACCTCATTCTGTTAAAATACACACACTCCAAAATACCACATATATTTTATGGGTACACTCAGGCACACAGATGCACAGAGAAAGTCTGGAAGGGTGCATGCCAAACTCGTGACAACAGTAATTCCAGGAGGGGCAGATGGGCTCAGGGAGGGGTAGGAATTGGCAAAAGGGACTTGAGCCTCATCTAGAAGGTCAGAAATAATTTTCTTAAGGAAGCTGCTTTCATGTGTTACTGTATAACTAATGACCTCCACCTACCCTACCTCCCTTTTCAAAAAAAAAAAAAAAAAATCGATGGCTCCACATCCCAAACTGACGCAGCTGGACAGGCTTCCCCAAGCCCAGGTTCCCACCCGGCTGTCAGCTCCAGGTCTTGGCAGGCTTGAAGCTGAAGCCCTGTTCTTCCTCCGACACCTGCTCCCACCCTGTTTTCCATCTCAGGGATGACCAAAGGCTTTCTGGTTGCTCAGATCCTCTCTTTTTCTCCCACCCACATCCAGCCCAACAAGTGCAAGTGGCTCTACCCTTGCGATGCTCAGGACCCGGCACCTCCTCTGCTCCCCCCACTGCCAGTCACCCCCTTCCCTGGGGGCCCTGCAACAGCCCACAGGGCTCCGCTCTGCCCTCACACACAGCCAGAGGGAGAACGGTACTGCTAAATCGTTTCTGGGCTGGCCCTCTCCCACGCATGCTGCTGTGGCTCCTGCCTCACACAGACAAAAACCCAAGTCCTTACCCGACCTGGCTTTACCCTCTGTCCTCACCTCCCACCACCTTACTCCTCATTCCCCGTAATCCAGCCACACAGGCTATGCCCTCAAGGACTCTGGTCCTTGCTGTTGCCTCTGCCAAAATGCCCTCTTCCTCTCACTTCTTTGCCTCTGCTCACTGGCTCAGTGAGGCCTCCTGAGGAGGCCATCTTACCTAATAAAAGAGTAATATGCAGATTGACCATCACTCCAACACACAAGATGGCTGCCCCCATGTGGTCAAAGATCCTGCCCCCATGTGGACACAAGATGGCCACCACAAGATGGCCAGCAGGGGAGAGCAGTTGGGAGGGACCAGGCCAGCAAGGGAGGGCAGTTGTGGGTGATCAGGCCAGCAGGGGAGAGCAGTTGGGAGGGACCAGGCCTGCAAGGGAGGACAGTTGGGGGCGATCAAGCCTGCAGGGGAGGGCAATTAGGGGTGACCAGGCCGGCAGAGGAGGGAAGTTGGGGGTGACCGGGCCTGCAGGGAAGGTCAGTTGTGGGGGAGAGCAGTTGGGGGAGGAACCAGGCCTGCAGGGGAGGGCAGTTAGGGGTGACCAGGCCTGTAGGGGAGGGCAGTTAGGAGTGACCAGGCTTGCAGGGGAGGGCAGTTAGGGACAAACAGGCTGGCAGGGGAGCAATTAGGCATCAATCAGGCTGGCAGGGGAGTGTTTAGGGGGTGATCAGGCTGGCAGGCAGAAGCAGTTAGGGGCAATCAGGAAGGCAGGCAGGAGAGCAGTTAGGAGCCAGCAGTCCTGGATTGTGAGAGGGATGTCCGACTGCCCGTTTAGGCCCGATAAACGGGCAGTCGGACATCCTTCAAGGGGTCACAGATTGGAGAGGGTGCAGGCTGGGCTGAGGGACACACACACACACCCCCATGTATGAATTTCGTGCGCCAGGCCTCTAGTGTAACGTAACAGCCCCCCAGCACTCCCAGCCCCCTTCTCTGCTGTATTTTTTCCTCTGACACCCTTATAATTTTCTTATCTGCTTAGTGTCTGCCTTTAACCCCTAGGATATAGCTCCGAAAAAGTGCGGGTTTGTGTCTGCTGTGTTCACTGTGGAATCTCCAGGCGCCAGGGCAGGGCCAGGCATACAGCAGGTACTTGAAGATACTTGCTAAGTGACTGCCAAATGAGCAACGACGTTTTCTCTATGGGGCGCGTCTGCATCAGCAGCCTCCGCGACCCCCATTCGCTCCCACACATACTCTTTGCTTCTATCACAATGAACTACGTGCTGGTCCCTCAAACTGGTATATGCGCAGGTGTCTGCACCTGTTTATCTGCCTGGCCTTACCTGTCCATTAGCTTCAATGTCACCTCCTCCTGACACCCTGGCCAATCCACCTCCCCCACCCTACCATGCCGGTGAGTTGAAGTTCCTCCTCTGACTCCTGTACCTCCCCACTGTTTCAGAATTCATAAACTCCCACCACTGGTAGAATCCATACCTCGGAGCTGGCCACATGGGGTTGGCATGTTTTTCCTCAATGAATCATCACAACAACTGATAGAGCACGAATTATTATCTCCATTTTACAGTTGCGGAAACTGAGGCATGGAGTCGCCAGTGAACAAGTACAGAGCTGGAATCTAAACCTAACTTCACTAGACTCCAGTCCATGCCTATCCCCTGAAGTGCCACCAGGGCCCTCCACAAAGCTGGGAGAGCTGTGATGGCAGGGCCGAGGCCTCTGCTGAGTCACCAAGAAAATCAGCAAACTGGCCCAAAGGTCCCCAAGCCCTGGCCTGGGCTGTACCGGGTGAAGGCACACAGTGGGCCCTTGAGCTCCCGGCCTGAGATGCCGTCCAGCCCTCACCCACACCACCACAGAAGCCACGCTGGGACAGTGTAGCCCAGTATAAGGAGCAGAGCATGACTAACATGAGCTTCAGCATCAGGCAAAACCAAGAAGAAGTCCCGGTTCCTCTACTTACTGCTTGTGTGGCTCCGAGCCTCCCCGACATGTATAACACGTGCCGCCGGACTCTGGGCATCGCCCTGCCTATGGCCACAGGTCAAGCACTGAGACTCCTGTCCCACCGCTGCCCACAGGTGGCTGGACTGGAGCAGACACCTGACCCAAGCAGGGCCGACAATCCTGGGGAGTTTGGACTAAAAGGTTCAGGAAGATCTGACTATTCTCTTGAAAGGAGGAACATGAACTCGGGAGTTGCTGGGGGGATGATTTTCTGCCAGGAGAACTGAGAAACAGAGAAAGCGGGTTTGTGCCAAGTGAGAGTGACACAGATGCTGACAGGCATAGAGGTACTAGCCAGAGAGAGGACTTTCTGGGACCCCCGAGGACCCCGGCACTGGTTCACCATCTTCAAACCATTCTTGACATGTTGACACCCAGACGCATCACTGCCCTTGGATTCTCTGAAGCACCCACTCTTTAGAGCCTTCTAATGAAGTAACATAGTCCCCCTTCTACTAAAGTGGATTGAGGCTGTGTTTGTTTACTTGTCCTACGTAATACAAATACTTACTTTGAACTGTTATGGGAAATAGAACTAATATATGAAAACCGCTTACCTCAGTGCCTGGCCTATAGTAAATAACACCCAACCCATGGTTGCTAATAGCATCATTAGAATCAAGCCACAAGGACATGCTATTACAGGAACTGCACAAATTAATCACCTTGCCCAGTCATCTAAATAACTCTTCCCCCAAAGGGTGGCACGCCATGGCTCTGTCTTTGATCCCATCCCAGGCCATAACTTTATCAATGGCTGGATCTGGCTGTGAAAGGCTGTTTATTAATTCTGTGGATGACATTCAGACGGGAGTCACACAGAATAAACTGAATGACGAAATCTGGGTTTAGATCACCTGCTACAGGCTAGAGACGGATGAAAACAGCTTGATAAAATGCATCCCAGCCGAGGTAAAGGTCCTGTACAAGGAGAGGCTCTGGAAGGAAAGTCTAGCTTGAGAAAGTCCATGAGACAAAGGCAGGGCTTTTAGCTAATGTGCTCAGTGCGGGCTAACAGGGTGTGGTGTGGCTGCCAAACACTCCCACCCCACAGCACACCCAGTGAGTATGTTAGAAATGTTGCCAGAACAGAGAGTGGAGGGGAACTAATATGTTTTAGCGCCTACTGTATGGCAGGCCCCATATTAAACACTCAGCACACTGTTTCAGTTGATACTCCCACTAGTCTATGGGCTAGGTGTTAGGATCATTATTCCCACTGGCTGGACAGGTGAGAAAGCTGAGGCTTAGATAAGTGAAGGGACTTGACCGAGGCAGTAGAGAGCAGTTAGTATTTGAACCCAGTTCTTTTAGAAAGTACACCCTTCCCTATATCCTACATTGATCAATTCATAGTTGGAATATTCAGTTTGGTTCTGACACAGTGGATTTTTAGAGAAAAATGAACTTCACCAGGAAGGTGGCAACTCTAACAAGAAGTCACCTAGAGGCAGATTCAAGTTGGGAAGACCAAGAGCAAGTACACACATCAGCCTCTCCTTTCCAAGTCCACAGAAATGACACCATTTAAAATCCATAGAGCATGGAAAAATAGGGATGGTGCCATCGGCAGATTACAAATGGTGAGAAATCCCTGAGAAATGGATGCAGACAGAGCGGGATGAATGAAAAGAAACAGGCCATGTCAGAAGTCCGGAAGGAGTGCTGTGAAAAGGGAAGGTGGTCTTGGGCTGCTCCAAACCTACAGTGGACACATTCTCCAGGGGGAGGAGAGCGCCTGAGGTCCAATGTCAGAGGTTGATTGATGACTCCCACAGGGACACCAGAAGGTGGCCCTTTAATCCACACAGCTAGTAGGAGATGTGACAGGGGTCTCTGGGTCAGAAAGGCCAAACTTATCCAGAAGCCAACGGGAGATCCTGTGCTTAGAAGACAAACTATGAGCACCATCCTTCTTGCAGCAAGTTCCATCCCTCTGCCCACAGTCCCTGGCAGCGAATTAGAGTGAAAAGAAACAGCATTGACAGAGAAGAAAACAGGAGATCACAGTACATGGAAGAGCACATATTTACAAATTACTAAACACACCAGGAAAACTCACACCATGAAAGAGAGGGACCAACCCACAAACAGAAGAACTAACAACCAAAGAAACAGAGACAACAATGCAAGCACAGATATTTAAAATACGTTTCTCAGAAGGATAAGAAAGGACTGACTCCCTCAAACAAGAACAGCCTATTATGGGAAAGAATTAATTAGAAATAATAAATAAAAGATTTAATCATCACCAGGCAGGTGTGGCTCAGTGGTTGAGCATCAATCTATGAACCAGGAAGTTATAGGTTAAATTTCTGGTCAGGGCACATGCCTGGGTTGTGGGCTCAATCCCCAGTAGGGGACATGCAAGAGGCAGCCAATTCTCTTTCATCATTGATGTTTCTCTCTCTCTCCCTCTCCCTTCCTCTTTGAAATCAATAAAAATATTTTTAAAGATTTAATCATCAGAATAGAAAATTAAAAGACACTGAATAGCACCACATAGATACAGAGAAAATCGGTGAGCTGGAAGATCAGGCAGAAGCATTTACCCAAAACACAGGAATGAGAACAGAGTACTGGCAAAAATATAAAAGCCTGTTAATATCCAAGCTTCAGGGAATCAGGCATTCTCATATATTTTTGGTAGGATTTTTAAAATATTAGGTTTTTCTTATGAAGCTATTTCCAGATTTCTTACCACATGGGCCAAAAAAAATCCCTATTTTTAAGCCAAAGGTCAGCAAATTACTGCCTATTTTGGTAAATAAAGTTTTATTGGAACACAATCATTCAAATATTGACTATGGCTGCTTTCGTGCTACAACAGCAAAGTTGAGTAGTTGTGACAGAAACAGTATGGCTCCCAAAGCCCTGGTCTAGGCCATTATTAATTGGGTTTTCTGTTAATTGCAGCCAAACGCACTCTCAATTGGAGCAATGAATAGAACTGTACAAATGGAAAAAGATCTAGGAAGATGAAGATCCAGTTGATAACTGGTTATTTCTAGGGAGAGGAATGAGATTGAGACTGGAGTAAATTTGAAGGGGAATTTGTATTTAATGCACAAACTAGAAACTTTCAAAGACAATGAATTCAAACTATTTTATAATTTAATTTTTCTAATATAAGAATAATTGAATGTCTATTCCACTGATAAAGAATAAATGGCCTGGCCGGTATGGCTCAGTAGTTGAGCATACACGCATGAACCAGGAGGTCTCTGTTCAATTCCTGGTCAGGGCACGTTGGGAGCTCAATCTCCAGTAGGGGGCACGCAGGAGGCATCAATGTTTTTCTCTCTCCCCCTCCCTTCCTCTCTCTCTAAAAAAATCAACAACAAAAAATTCTTTTAAATCAGTAAAAAAACATATCCTCAAGTGAAGATTAACAACAACAAAAATAAACGAATGATACTTTTAAAAATATGGATGAATCTCAGAGATACATTTAATTTTTAAAAAAGTGCTTACTCTGTGAATCCTAATTCTGAAATATATGTAGTTGCATTTAAAAAAAGCTAGAAGAGGGGGAATGAGGACAATTATGTGATACCATAATCAATAAAAAAAAAAAATTAAAAAAAAATTTTTTTAAATATATTTTATTGATTTTTCACAGAGAGAAAGGGAGAGGGATAGAGAGCCAGAAACATCGATGAGAGAGACACATCGACCAGCTGCCTCCTGCACACCCCCCACCGGGGACGTGCCCACAACCAATGTACATGCCCTTGACCGGAATCGAACCCGGGACCCTTCAGTCCGCAGACCGACGCTCTATCCACTGAGCCAAACAGGTTTCGGCTAAAAAAATTTTTTTTTAAATAATTTTTTAAAAAAAGCTAGAAGAAAATGTTAAAACAAGTGATAGTGATGATCTGGGTGGTACGATAATGACTAATTTTTTCACCTTCCTGTGTTTTCCAATTTCTCTATACTCAGCATGCATTAGTTCTGGAATCAGAAAGAGATGAAAAAGGTCTGATGCAGGCCCCACTAAGATGGGTGCCTCCCGGTGTGAAAGACACCGACCCTGCCTCTCCCACTTACACCAGGTGATGGAACATGGAGTGGGCAGAACCCAGTGGCAGGATTTGATGAATAATAAAGGCATACGCTTAAACAGCACTTACAGGTGTGGTTCTAATATTTTATATGTATTATTCTTTAATTACCGCAATAATCCCATGAAGAGGTATTATATTTTCAGCTCCATTCTTCAGACAAAGAAACTGAGGCCCGGAGAGGTTATGTAACTTGCCAAAGACCACACCGCTATTAAATGGTAGAGTCAGGATGCATCCCAGACAGTCCACCTGGACCCTTCCCCTGCCCTTGACCACTCTTGCCATTCCATCTCCCAAGTGTGAAGCCTTCTCCCAGGGCACCAGCAAAGCACAAGGAGCCCAAAGAATATTTTTTGAAAGAGTTTAGGTTTCTTTAAAAAAAAAAAAAAGTATCAAAGTAGTCATCCGGAAAAAATAACTTCAGGACTTAAGCTTCCTTACCCTTACTTCAGAGTTTTTGTTCTGAATTACATAATGGGGGGCAAGAAGGGGCCTATAATCGCTCCAGAGGCTTCTAATCAGAATCCAGCCATCACTAACTGCATTTAGCGGGCGAAGGTGAGTATCAACCTGTCTTGGTTTCTCAGGTGAGGAAACTGAAGCTATCGTTTATTTGGTGGCCATTGCCCCGGCCTCTCATTCACCTGCACAACCCTGTGGTCCCAGGAATACACGGTCCCCCTCCCGCGTGGAGCTCTGAACAATAGAAGAGGGAAAGTGACCTGTATAAGAATCCACGGAGTCCCGAGAGGGGCTGAGCTTGTGTTTATCTCCCAATCTCAGTGAATCTTCAGATACCTGCGGAGAAAGGACCGCTGACTCCCACCTTACAGATAAAGAAACTGAGCCGGGGGGGTGGTTAAGTAGGTCCCGAAGGTCCCCCGGCTGCCTCCCGAAACCATCCACCCCCTCACCATTGCGCACCAGTGCACAGAGCACGGAGTTTCAGCTCAGCAGCCCTGCACTTACTGTGGAACTGGGGCAGGTGGCCTCACACCTGAGCCGAGGTTTCCTCATTGCAAGGTGAGGATAATATTGCTTTCCTCACAGGGTCTTGTAGGATGGACGGGAAAGCATTTTTTAACAACTGGGCTGCTTGTCCGTTTTACCACTCCCACTACAAAGTGGCAGGGTGGTGGACAGCTGTTGTCTTTTGTCTGCCCACTATCCTTCCTCCCTTCTTCTGGTAACAGGATCCCGGCAGTCCTTAGGGAGAAAACCTCTTCCTTACCATGTGATTAATTCAGGGTTGACCCCACCCCAGCCTTGTCTTCAGGTGGGTGCACAGCCACGGGCTGACAGGCGTCTCAATTCAAACACCCGGCTGACCCTGAAGTGAGGGAGCTGCTCTAGCTTGCTGGAGTCACTGAGAGAATTATGGCAGGAAGGAGAAGACGAAGAATCAGCTCCTGTCACCTCTTTAGGGTTTACTACATGTCAGGCAATGTTCAGAGCACCCCTAAGAACTTGATGTTGTAGGGTGCCACTATTGTCCCCATTCTACAGATGCGGAAACTGAGGCTCGGAGGCAGTTAGGCACTTGGGTAACTGATAAGCCAGGATTCAAACCCAGGCCATGTGGCTCCAGAGCCTGTGCTTTCTCCCACGTGCTACGTGGCCTCTGTGCAGAAGCCTCGAGCTGCTGCGGCCAGCGGGCTCCAAGAGAGAGCAGCCTGCTGGAGAGTAGCCCCGTCATGGAAGAAGGCAGAGTGGAGGGTGCTGAGTCAGAGCTCCTAATCCAGCTGTGCCTGCTGTGGACCAGCCCTGGTGAGGCCACCACTTCCCATCTTTGCTGCAGCTGGTTTGAGGAGGGCTTTTGTCACTTGAACTGTCTGAGAGACAGGCTTATGGACCCTAATGAAGCTGAAGTCACAGAACCATTGGCTCTTGTCAGACATGGGGACCACCGAAGTGACAGAAGCCCAAAGAGGGGAGCATGAGTATGCGAAGGTCAGCAGTGGTGACTTGGGACTGGACCTCACATGGCCTGACTCTCATGGCCCTGGCCGGGCTCCTGCAGAGGTGTCCCAGCCTGAGGGCAGTTCTCACAGGCCCACTTTCACCCAGGAGACATATCTTTCACGAGTAATCCACAGGAACCTCCTTTTCTCAGATAGTGTCATTCTCTTTTCACTGTATTCCATAAAGTGATTTTGGGGGTGGGGAGGTAAAAGGAGACACCTTAAATGCAATTTCATGCCTAAGATTCAAGGATACAGGAAACTGATGATGCTCTGTTGAAGGGCACACTGCTGAGCCAAAACAGGTTCGGGAAGGAAAAGCTGTCAAAATTATCTCTTTCTGGTCCCAAAATGGAGCTCTCTGATCAGGGTTTTTCCTAGAGCTTAATTTTGTGTTGGAAGGTAAGCTGATACCAGGAAGGTTTTAGGCATGTCAATCTCCTTCCTGGTATCTTATCAGAAATTGGTTGTTTTTGCTTCATGGCCGGCATCTTGGCCTTGCTGTTGTGCAGCTGGGGCGATGGGGTTATGTCTGCACACAGCAGCCTGGCTGCAGCCTGGAGTAGGCTGGTGATTCACGGGCAAGTCATTCTGATGGGAGGCCTTATATACTGTTTCATCAGCCCAGTTCATGTCCCGCTTTTCTTGGAAAGACTTCTCGCCCACCTCTGACTCTGAAAGTATTAGCTTTTTAAGCAGGCTATTCTAACCTTGCCAGTCCTAAATTACAGTGTTCATCATTATTGAGCAGCTAGTATGTGCCATTGCCGTACTAAGCACTTCACGCATATTAACTCACTGAGTTCTTCCCACAAGCCCGCGATGCAGGCTCCGTAGGCAGTACCCCTACTCTCTGCAAGAGGACGTCGAGTCACAGACAGAATAGGCAACTCTCCTGAGTGAGGACACTGGCCTAGGACGCAGGCTATTTGGTTCCAGGGTTCCAGGCTCAATTGCTTTGCTGCACAGCTTCTAACCCTGCCATGTGACTTATTCGCCCTGCAGCAATCAGTTGTCAATGTTACCAGGACCCTCACACTCCAAATGCTCAAAGCTACAGAGACCAAGACTCAAGAAGCAGAAAGACTGACAACACTAACTTTACAACTGGGAACACGTTTGGCAGTTGGATGTAAAATGGATTTAATTCTTCTCTGCCAGAAATGTGAACTAAAAGGAAAAGTGCAGATGTGGAATGTCAGCTGTCCTATCAGGCAGGTCCTTGTAATGCAGCACCACCAGCTTGCACTGTCTTTCTCTCTCTCTTCCTTTCTATTTAAATTTTTAAACAAAGCAGTTGAGATCTTTAAATATGGAAGAAGCAGCTCCTGACTCCCCAGAAGGCTGAAGTGACAAGAATGCTGAGAACTGTGCTAAGGAAAGGGTCGGGCTCCCTGCTTGCATGTTAGTGGATTCTGAAACTTATGGTAAGTCACCAGGTTCCCCCCCCGCCCCGCCCTCTGCAATTAGCCACATGCTCAGAGCTGAGGGCCCATGAGGGATGGTTTTCAGAAACAAGGTGCTGGACAAGCCCCCAGTCCTTCTCAGGACAGTGCCCTGCTCCACTCCCTGCTCAGAAAAGTGGACTAGGGAACAAGGGGGTGGCGGACGAATGGCTCTGGTGTGTGTACCTCAGCCAAGGGCAGCCCCACTTGAATCTGGCCAGGATTCTACAAGGGGGCCTGGACAGAAAGCTCTGCCCCTCTCGTGCACTATTAGGAGACAAAATAGAAACATCAATATTAAAACAGCACATGCCCTTTGATCCATTAATTTCCGCTCTTAAGAATTTAACCTTTGACTCTTCCTGCATATGTGCACAGAGATGTCTGCTCTAGGATCGTCTTTAAAGTGCTCTTCCAGTAGCCAAAGACCATTAATAGCCTAGACAGTCACCACTGGGAACCAGCAATATATTTATGGGCAATCCCTTATATGCAATTACTTAGCAACAAAACTGGATCGGAACTGACATGAAATTTATAGCCTTTTTTTATCCCACTTAGTATGAATATTCATATTTTCCTACAGATACATTAATGCATTTGATTACAGAGTGCTGTTCCAGGCCATACTGGGATGGTATTACTTTATAACTTTATTTGGCCCCAAAGGTTTCAAATAAAGGATTATGCTCCTGTGCATTCACGACAGAGTACTATGCAGTCATAAAGAAGAATGAAGTCTGTGCATGTGTCCTGCTATGGAATGCCCTCCAAGACATGTTGGTATGTGAAAACAAAATCCAGGAGCAAAACAATGTGCATTGCATGCTATCATTGTGTTAAGAGGGGGCTAGGGCAGAGAAGGTAGATATGGTCTGCATAGAATATTTCTGGAAGGACACACAAAAATTTGATTACAGCAGTTGCCTATTGAGAGGTGTAAGAAATGGACCTCTGTGATCCATCTCCAGCATGGTCGGCTTCTGATGGAATTTGCTGAATTTCCCCAGGGCAAGCAGAATGTGGGGAGGAGGGAAGAGGATGTAGAAACAAAGAACTGCACATGGGCCAGCATTATGGTGGAAACCGCCCCCCCTCCCTCCCCCCCCCCCCCCCCCCTGCCCAGGGGTCTGCCTCATCTAGACAGGGGAGGTGGAGTCAGCTAGAAAGGCCTCAGCCCAATTTTTTTAAATGGCCCAATGAGAGACAGCAAGACCTAGGTGACATATGAGGAAACGGGTGATCTCGTAGTACTCAGCCAGTGAGGAACCGGAGGGGGGACTAAGTAAATAGGCTGTGTTCCCTGGCCCACATCACGTGTGAGCCTGTACAATGGACGTCCACTCTCGAGAGTGTATTAAAGTCTCATGTTCACCATGCTTCAGTTTCCGAGACCATCATTTGAAATTTGGACAGGTGAGCATTTCTCACAGAGGGAAACTGGGTGGGGGGTCTGGTGTCAGGAGCCCTCTAAACGTCCTTTAGTATTGATTAGCCAGATCAATCAGACTCTCTCTCTGGCCTCTGGACTGGAGAAGGAACAACTATTAGAGAGGTGCATCAAGACAACAAGGTGCAGAGATGAGATGGGAGCAGAGGTGTGTCCAATCTGGCACAGTCAGCTGTGCAGGTCTTCCCACCCCTGGACCCTGGACTCCCTCCTCGGCTGTGTTGCCAAGATCCAACCTCCTATTTCATTTGGCAGATCTGAAAGGAGTCTCTACTTAATAGCAGGAAGTGTTTATGCATGCACATGTGTGTGCACGTGTATGCATGTGTGTGCATGCAAAAGGAAAACTAAATCTCTCCTAGGTAGTTGAGTAAATGACTTTCTCAGTCCTCTACAGAGTGCGCCCAGTAATGTAAATTCTGCAAATTCCATCAGTCCTCTACAGAGTGCACTCAGTCCTCTACAGAGTACGCCCAGATGAGTGTGCTGTCAAGAGGTTTTTCCCGAATCTCCAATCAGTTACTAAAGAAGGCAGTCCTCTGAGAGAGGTTGGGGGGCACACGGGCAAGGGGGGGCGGGGCAGAACAGAGCTCACTTGCCTGGGGGCGCTGAAGCAAGGGAGGCCCCTTCAGTAAGAAGTGCAGTTGTGCCCCTCAATGCTTGAGCATCAACCTATGAACTAGGAGATCACAGTTCAATTCCCAGTCAGAGCACATGCCTGGGTTGTGGGCCCGATCCCCAGAAGGGGATGTGCAGGAGGCAGCCAGCGAATCAAGGATTCTCTCTCATCATTGATGTTTCTATCTCTCTCTCCCTCTCCCTTCCACTCTGAAATAGATTTTTTTAAAAAAGAAGTGCAGTTCTGCTGCCTCTTCGTCCAAGGGCATGGCTCTCTCGGTTAAATACTAGACATTCTAAGGAATGATCAACATTATGTAACTAACATTATGGAATGCCTACTATGGGTCAGGCACTACACCAGGTGCTTCAGAACACTGCAGCCTTTACGCTACAAACCAGTCACCAAAGTGGGTATTATCAAATGAGGAGAGGGGGTCAAGAGACTCGTCCAAGGTCACATGACTGGGCTTTGCTGCAGAAGCACCTGGTGGGTGCTAATTCACAGTCAACTCTGTGCAGTAGGAGGACGTGTTCCCAGTGCTGTACCCACAAGCCCCGGTGCTGTTGTGCACCAGTGTGAACACTGGGCAGGGGGGTGATGAATAAAGATTTCTTTCTCCTCTGTGGTTTCCTTTTCTTTAAAAACACTGCATGATAAATTTACTTCCTAACGATTTCTGAGTAAACTACAATGGCCACAATTTCAAAGTCATTAATAATTCATGACTAAGGGCCATAAACACTATATAATCTCCACAGGCAGGAACCATGAATACTTGTTGAGAATACTTTTACCAGCTACATGGAATTATCTACCGACTTGAAGCCAACCATCAAAGAGACATTTTTCAGAAATGTTTCTAACCCTTCCGAAGCCTCAGTTCAAGATGCCTCTTCCAGGAAGTCTTCTCTCCCTCCCCCAGCACCCTGGGTCTCCTCTATGATGTCTGCCACCCTTCCCTTTGATTTGTGCCTGTGTAAGTCTGTGAGAGGGCTGGGGGGAAGAGAGGGAGGGAGGGAGGGAGGGAGGGGAGAGGAGGGCTTGAAAAGGGGAGTCCTCCAGCCAGGCCGGCAGGGGGTGTGCAAGGAAGCACCTGGGGTTAGTTACCACCTGTGAGCCCTGCTTCCCATCACAACCACTTGGGGAAATTAACAGGCTCGGATGCCTGGATCACACTGCCAGAGATTCTGATTTAACTGGTTTGGAAAGAGGCCTGGATATCAGGGTATATAAAAGCTCCGGGTGATTCTGCAGCGCAGCGATGTTTGTGAACCACTGCCATTAAGCACTCAGCATGGGGCCTGCAATGCAGCTGCTGAAACCCGTTTGCTGTGGAGCAGAGATGGGGGCAGGGAGGCAGCCTGGAGGGCTCTCCTGAAAGGGGCACGTCCGCAATAGCAGCAATGGCCCGTTGTTGCCATATAGGAACAAGGACATGTTGTCAGTCTCCACTTTTCCAAAGAAGCCAGAAGTGTGCATTTTTACGTGAAATCTCCAATTTTTACTAAATGTGGACACCTAATTCTAAAAAGTTGTAATAGAGTATGGGCCAAATAAAACAATCTTTGGGCTGAATTGGGCCTGGCAAGCTCACTGAGAACAGCTGCCCATCCTCCCTTTGCCGTGTTGGCCCTTGAACACTCAGAGAAATACCATGGAAACCACGTGTTCTCTGGCCAAGGTGTAAGGAGGCCCGTGTAACCTCACCACCCAAGAAACACGCCATATGTCATCTACCTGCTCTCACCAGCATGTCTTCTCATCTCTCATAGGGACAGAGCTTGTCTACACCTGGCATCCTGTGTAAGGCACAGTGTATCAGGAGGTGCAGATTCCACAGACTGGGGGGCTCGGGGGGGATGCAGAAAGAGGAGGTGGATGGAAAAGGCCTGTTATGACATATCAAAATGAACATCCTGGCAGCTTGGCATTGATTTCTTTCTCTTGTTTTTCTGACCAAGCAAAAGCCCTATTAGAGAGTCAGCACCCTCTTTTTCAGAGGGCCCAAAGCCATCTTACCATAACTATCTTTCAGGGTGGAAGTTGGATATTGTGATAAAAACCCCATTCTCTATTTTCCCTCACTTTCAGAAGAGGAGTGTGATCTGAAATGCTCTCAGGCAACTGATGTGATGGGAGTAGCCGGGAAAGTGGCAATTAAGGGGGTCCTGCTGCCAGGGATGGGGGAGGGAGAGTGTTTCCACTGGTTACCTGCTCCCTGCTTCCTGGGTTCCCTGCTAACTTCTTAATGTGGATGAATGGGATGCTGTTGTTCTGTAACCTAAGACATCAATTAGGTTTACACCATTCATTCCTGGCTGAGCAGGGCTGGTCACCATCCTCGGTCACTTTGCAGGGAAGACCAGGTGCGTGCAGGCCTGAGCTCACTCCCATTCTTTGCAGGAGACAGGCACACCTGCGCCTGCTCCCAGAGAAACCTCCCTACCAGAGAGGAGCAGGAAAATCCACCCTTGTTCAGCATCAAGATTGCCCTCTGGAGCTGACATTTATTTAGATCATTCCAGCAGCATCAAACTTCCCAAGTTACGTCCCAGCCCTCAGTCCAGGCAGGTTGATCGAATAAGAAGAAAACCCACACTGGCTGTTCTGGCTTCAGCTGAGAAAAGTAGGAGAGGATGAAAGTCACAACAAAGTAAATGGGGCGTCCAAACCCAACCTGCCTCCTCAGAGCTGGCTGAGGGGGAGGCCAGCACAGAGGAAGCAGAGCCACAGCGTACAAAAAGGAAGACCAAGTCCTGTGGCCATTTTTGAGCCTCTGGGCCCAGCTGAGCCTGAGAAATTCCCTAAGAACTGTGTCACTTTACAATCAAGAATGTTAATACCCAAGTGTTCATGAATTTCAGGATTGGTTGATATCCTTCATACCCCTGCACCCATATGCCACTATTAAGACTCAAATTTTAACTCCCATGAGTTTGAGACCTCCCTGCGTTGTAACCTGTGAGTCCCTGCACCACTTCCCATCTCAGGCTCAATGACCTTGCCACTTTCCTATTCGTGTCTCTGTGACTTTGACCGTGGCTTTTACTTGGCCTAGAAGTCTCCTACTCAGCCTTTCGGAGGCAGCCTACACATCGGCTTCTCTGCACAGCCTTCCTTAATAATCACTGGCAGTTAGTGACCCCCTTTGTGTACTGAAATTCTACTTTCTTTGCCCTTCTCTCACTATATTGGCACTTTCTGTATTATAATGATCTGTTGCACATCCTGAGATCAAGGACTGCCTCACCCATGCCTTAGTTCCAGCTGGTGCCTGGCACAGAGCAGATGGGTTCAGAATGGTAGGTTTCAAGAATGGCCATAATAGTTTGTAGATTTCCTCTCAAGAAGTGAGACCTATTTCCCCACCCCTTGAATCTGGGCTGACCTTTTGACTTGCTTTGAGAAATAGAAAGTGGCAGAAGTGACCATGCCAGTTCTCAAGAGGTCCTATGCTTCCATTCAAACTCTGAAGTCTTGAACCTCCATGTGGCTAGCTTGCTGGAACATGAGAGAACATTGGAGGAGAACTAAAGCATCCTAACTGACAGTTAGCCCTAGATGACAACCGTGAATGACAAATTCGTAAGTGAGCCCAGCTGAGGTCACAGAACCTGGCCCATCAGCAGACCTGCCCAGGTAAGCCTCACCCAGACTGCTGACCCACAGAATTATGAATAAATGCATGGCTGTTTTTAAGTTACAGTGATTTGTTACACAGACAAAGCTAACTGATACATTCAACAAGAGAGTATTACCAACAAGTGACACTGGTTGATAACTCTAGTTGCCAAGTATTATTTAGTCAGGGATTCAAGCTTGGAACTCAGAGAGGAGAGCCAGGAATACTTAATCACCAGCCTCCACGCCTCCCCGCCGCCCTCCCCCCCCTTCCCTTCAAATAGCTGCCTCCCACCAGCCCTCACCAGTGACACATTTACCTCCTTGTTCTCCCGAGAGCAGGACCGGCTTCTCTCAGCCTTTCGCAGAGTCTGACCTGTAGCAGTTCAAAAGCAGAACCAGAGATTAAGGCTGTTTTAAAACAGCTAGTTTATCACCACAAATTTTTTTATTTGCAAACTGGATAGGCAAGACCAATCATAATCAAATGATTTTAAGAAAAATGTAGCCTATTATTATGATGGGAAAATGGTATACTCTTGAAATAAAGCAACGGCAAGGAAATGCTAATTCACACGCGTTACTTGACTTTAATGAACAAAGCCTCAGCTCTTTAATCTGGAGCATTATCTGCACTCTGCAAGGGCCCACAGCCTCTAGTGTTCCCAGTCGAATTGCATTTTTATTAAATTGTTTGGATTATAAAATGCCTTCCACTGTGCATACACATAACCTCTGATGTGCTGCACCAAACCCCAAACTTGGACACAGGTGATGATACAGATGGGAATTAGCAGGAATCCCCGCATTTCACATAATGGGCAATTTCAGAGAAAATTGTTGCTTATCTGAGAAAACTGGTAGCCTAACATTTGAAGGCATGCATAAATTCAACAGATCGACACCAGAATGTTTAAATAGGCTGTTCTAAATGCAGAACTTTTATGGCAGTGTCCATTATAAAAGAATTCCTTAATGAAAAATCAATGGATTGCCTTGGTTTTAAAATAGAAAATGATAGTCACTGCACATTGTCAAGGCGTCTCCCGAACTATCCAACTTCGCCCTCGAGTGGCTATTTGTGAGGGTGCCACAACCACAGGTCCCATTAGCCAAGAGCACTCAGAAGGCAGGAGAAAGAAAGCTTAGTGATGACCTATTGAGAGGCAAGAGATGGGGACCATTGGACATGGTCACTTCCAGTGGGTCTACACATGACCGGGGCCTGATGGGGGTGGGGCTCCCAGTGGGCAATAAAGCACAAGGCAGGAACGTAGCTCTTTCTAAGAAGGTGAGAATAAGGGAAGAGCTAAAGCCCAGAAATGAATCTCTGGCCAAACTAGGGCCAATATTTAAAAGGATTTAGAAAAGAGACACCTGGTGACTTCTCAGGAGACCACGGATTAGACAGTATCGTGGTATAGTAAACATCTTTTGGGTTAACTGCTCAGCCATAGTAACACCCTAAACTGCCCCCTTCTTTTTTCTTCTCCTCCCCATCCCCAGGGTGGGACCCTGACCCTGCTGCAGCCAATCAGAATCGCAGCCTCGGGAATTTGGAATTGGTTCTGAGAGACAGGGGTTAAGAGGGCCAGAGCAGGGTTCTCTGTGTGTGAGCTTGGACACGGTGACCAGCCAGCCTTGGGATAGACGAAGGGTCGGCACACTCATTAGTCAACAGAGTCAAATATCAACAGTACAACGATTGAAATTTCTTTTGAGAGCCAAATTTTTTAAACTTAAACTTCTTCTAACGCCACTTCTTCAAAATAGACTCGCCCAGGCCGTGGTATTTTGTGGAAGAGCCACACTCAAGGGGCCAAAGAGCCGCATGTGGCTTGAGAGCCGCAGTTTGCCGACCACTGGGATAGACTAATAGAGAATGACAGACAGAACGGACTTAGCTGAACTGACTGCATGCCTGCCTCTGCAGTCACAGAGAACCACTTAGACCAGTGGTCAGCAAACTGCGGCTCACGAGCCACATGCGGCTCTTTGGCCCCTTGAGTGTGGCTCTTCCACAAAATACCACGGCCTGGGCGAGTCTATTTTGAAGAAGTGGCATTAGAAGAAGTTTAAGTTTAAAAAATTTGGCTCTCAAAAGAAATTTCAATCGTTGTACTGTTGATATTTGGCTCTGTTGACTAATGAGTTTGCCGACCACTGACTTAGACTATTCTGTATGTATTTTCTTTCTTTCCTTTTCTTTTTCCTTTTTTTGCCTTAAGACAAAGAACCCAGGATTTAGGGATGAGAAAGAGCCGAGGAAAACATAACACTGTGGTGGGGGATGGCGATAGTTGCGGAGGTTGTAGGTGTGTTAGGACAGGGGGGTATATGAGAACTCTCTGTACTTTCTACTCTGTTTTGCTATGAATCTTAAACTGCTCTAAAAATAAAGTTGTTTATTTTTTTATTTTTTTATTTTTAGAAAAGAGTCCAGGATATAGGGATCAAGTGATATGAGTTGTTAGGCCAATTTTATTCCAACTTCCTTACTCTGAGGCTCTGGGGCAGGAGCCAAGGTGGACAGCTCCCACAATCACTTGCTCTGGCTGTCAGAGGAGGGACACGCCAGATAATACAGGCCAGGTAATGCTTAGCCAGGATCTAGGAGACAGGCCTGGACCTGGAACAGGACAGAGTGGGCTGGAGGCCAGGGGTCAGGGAAGGAGGTTTTTAGTAGCAGAAGTAGTTCTGAGGCAAGTAAGATGCCAGCAGGGCCAAGTAAGGCCCAGAGCAAGGGTAGGAAGCAGGAAGGAAACAGGGCTAGGCCAGGGTAAGCATGGCAGACGCCCGAGTCTAGCTGAGGTCCTTCCTGTGCTGGTCGGACACATGTATGGGGACCTGGTCCAGTGGACAGCTAACCAGTTAGGGCACCCTGGATAAGTCACAGGATCCAACAGGATCTCTCTGGACCATATTTCCTTCCTTAAAAAAAAAGAAATTAGACTGAATTACCTCCAGGTTTGCTTTTCTTCTATAAAATTCTGTTTCACCAATAAGGAACAGGGAAAGAAACCACCATTAAGCTGGGTCATAAAAACAAAATATTAATACAAAAAACATAGAGCTTAACCACTGAAATATGAAAGCAAATCTCTCTACTGGAGTTAATTAGAAGCTTCTTTATTCATTAAATTGTAAAACAATGTGCTTATTTTCCAATGAAGATAATTTGCTCTAATTACACGCATTTGTTATCTAATGCTCCTGTCCTCACACCACTGAGCCCCTCTCTCCTCCAGGTAACTCAACGTGGACAGCTCCTTCTTGCCAAGGATGGGAGGAACCAGATTATACCACACCCATCTACTTAGCTTCTCCGAGTATCCTCTTACCCAGATCTCATTCTATTCCCACAATTCAGCGAGTGAGGTGGAAGGAGGAACATTAACATATATGCTGCTTGCAAAATTAAGGGGATGTTCCTCTGCCTTTTGCAAGGTGACCTGCCAGATTCAGTCATGAAACAATAAATAAGGCCAAATGTAAATGACACCTGTGTACCTCACTTTATAAAACAGATGTGTGCCTGGGGAAAAGATGAAAGAAGTGAATGCACTGAATTTTTTAACTACAATATCGTTCTCTCACTTATGATTTCAGAGAGATTTTATCTGCCCTCAGGATTTCTTTTCCGTGGTAGGAAAACTGTGGCATTCAGTTTTACTTTGCTCTAGATGCTGATAATAATATTCATCACTACCATTCAGAGGGGAGTTGTTGCTTCCTTGAATGTTAGCTTCTGAAGTCATCAGGCAAGGGGAAATCAGCATCAAAATTACCGCTGGAAAGGAGCCTTACATCTCCTGCAAAGCACAGTCTCCAGGACACAGCCTTTCAGATCCATTGCTGCAGACTAGTATGCATGTGCAATATTTAATGCATATGGAAATGTATGCTACATGATAAAAATATCGTTTATGATATTTCTAATTAAACTATTCATATTGTTTTTTTGTGTTTTTTTTTTTTATATATTTTATTGATTTTTTACAGAGAGGAAGAGAGAGGGACAGAGAGTCAGAAACATCGATCAGCTGCCTCTTGCACACCCCCCACTGGGGATGTGCCCGCAACCAAGGTACATGCCCCTGACCGGAATCGAACCCGGGACCCTTGAGTCCGCAGGCCGACGCTCTATCCACTGAGCCAAACCGGTTTCGGCAAACTATTCATATTGTAATTACTCCCTCTATTTTTCCTCTTGGAGCTGGAGGAGAGTAGCAGGGGTGGGGACAAGAGAGGGGCATGTAGTTCATGAAAGTTAAATGCTGGCTTACTGCAACCCCCATGTACTGGACACCTAATACGTGCCAAGTCTACACAAGCTTCATGTGCCACATCCTCACAACCACTTCTTTAGATCAGGGGTCAATAACCTTTGTCTGTAGAGCTAGATAGTAAATATTTTTTACTTTATAGGCCATAAGGTCTCAGGTAAAACTAACTACTCAACTCTGCCATTGCAGTGTGAAAGCAGTCATGGACACTATGTAAACAAGCAGGTGTGGTTGTGTTCCAATAAAACTTTATTCATAAAAACAGGCAGCAGAGCCCTGGTTGGTGTGGCTCAGTTGGTTGGATGTGTTCCATGCACCGAAAGGTTGTGGGCTCAATCCCAGATGAGGGACATGCAAGAGGCAGCCGAAAATGTTTCCTCTCACATTATCTCTGTCTCTGTCTGTCACTCTCTTTCTCTTTTTCTCCCTTTCTCTCTAAAACAAACAAAGAACTAAATAAAACAGGCAGCAGGCTAGTCTTTGGCCCACAGGCAGCAGTTTGCTTATTCTCGCTTTAGATGGGCAGTATTATTCCCATCGCTACAAACCAATGATGAAATGAGAAACAAAATGGGGGTGATTGAGCTGCTTGCTCAAGGTCACAAACATGTAGCAGGGCTCAGTGTGCTCCTAATCACCATCATCACTACCACATCCTCGGCATGAGCAGCAGCAGCAGCACTGTCATCACCACCACCATCATTATCACCACCACTAACAGGACCTCACCTTAATCAGAGTTTACTGTGTGCCCCTCATTGAGCTCCAGGCTAAGTACATAAATCAACTTCTTTATTCTTCACAACTACCCTACAAAATAGGTACTATTATTATCCCACTTATCAGAGGAGGGCACCCAGCCCCAAAGAGGTTAGGAAAGTGTCCAGTATCACCCAGCTAGTGAGTAGCAAAGCTTTGATTTGAATCTGGGCAGTTTGGCCCCAGGGCCTGCATGCCTAACCAATAAGTACACTGCCCCTGTCAGATCTTTAAAGACAAGTACAAGAAGGCCAGAATGGGCTGGGGAGGGAGTCTGACTTAAGGATCTCTTTCTGTGGTGCAGCTGTTTAATGTACTTGGGACACCTAAAGCAATTAACAAGGGGATTAGAAGAAAATGATTCCTCAAGGGCAAAGGGAGATTGAGCTCCCTACTGGCCAGATAAAGCCAAATGTGGAAAGGCAAACTTGGCAGTCACAACACACCATCCACTCAGGTAAATGCACAGCCTTGATCGGCAGCGGTGGGCTTTGGAGAATGAAGGTGAGTCAGTGGAAATCCTGCAGGCAGAGGGCCCCTGCAGGGACCTCCCATCACAGAGGAGTTCTGAACAAAGAACTTGTTTCTCCCCGCTGGGGTGATGGTGCTTCCCTTAGGTTACTAAAATAAGCTTATTTCTTCTGTTGTCCAAATAGGAGGGCTCGCAGTGCTCTTGGTCTTATATGGCTATGTAATTTAATTTAAATGACAAATGTCCCATTGAGATTCCACTTTCCCTCACCTATCTGACTGGCAGAAATCCAGAGGTTTGACAATATACTGTTGGCAAGAGCTGGGAAGCAGGCACTTTTGAGCACTGCTGGGAGGATTACAAAATGGCACGGCCCCTTTGGAGGATATTTCAGCGATATCCTCAAAGGACAAATGCATTTTCCCTTTGAGCTAGCAATATCACTTCTAGGAGTCTACCGTGAAGAAACGCCTCCACAAACAGGAAACAAATGCATGCACAAGATATTCACTGTATCATCACTTACATCAGCGAACATTAGAAATAACACTTAAGTCTAAGAGTAGGGACTGGCTGAATAAATATGGTGAATCCACATAATGGAGTGGAATACTATGAAGTTAGAAGAAAAAATAAGCAGGCTCCTTATACATTTTTTTTCCCTTATATATCTTATCCTATCTAATAAAGAGGGAATATGCTAATTGACTGCCCCGCCCTCAAAGATGTCAGCACCCACAGACAATAAGGAATATGCTAATTGACTGCCACGCCCTCAAAGATGGCAGTGCCCACAGCCACAGATGGAAGCGCCCAGTCCCCTTAGCCCCGCTGGGGCAGCAGGCATGCGGCATGGCTGGGCACACCCCCAGGCGGGTCCAGCCACTCCACGCGCTGCCTCCGGGGTCCCCCAGTCCTCTCAGCCCCCCAGCCCCCCAGGGCCAGCCCGAGGCACAGGCAAGCCTCGGTTGGCCACTGTCCAGCTGCCTAGGGCTGGCATGAGGTGCAGGCGAGCCTCGGATGGCGGCTGCCCAGCCACCCAGAGCCGCCCAAGGCGCAGGTAACCAGGGCCGGCCGAGGCTTGCGCTGCCGGCAGTGGTAGCGGCAGAGGTGTGATGGGGATGTCGCCTTCTCCTGATCACCGGGTCACCCCCTGCCCCCGAGTGCTCCCGGACTGTGAGAGGGGGAAGGCCGAGCTGAGGGACCGCCCCCTCCAATGCATGAATTTTCATGCACCGGACCTCTAGTCTATACTAATAAAAGAGTAATATGTTAATTAGACCGGACATCTTCCGGGTGACCTTCTGGACGTCCTTCCAGACAAAACCATGGTGGCGGGGCTGAGGTAGAGGCAGTTCGGAGCAATCAGGCCGGCAGGGGAGAGCAGTTAGGGCAATCAGGCCAGCAGGGGAGAGCAGTTAGGGGCAATCAGGCAGGCAAGCAGAGAGGTTAGGGGTGATCAAGCAGGCAGGCAGAGGCGGTTGGGGTGATCGGGCAGGCAAGAGAGCAGTTAGGGGCATCAGGCAGGCAGGCAGAGTAGTAAGGGGCGATCAGGCAGGCAGGCAGGTGAGCAGTTAGGAGCCAGTAGTCCTAGATTGTGAGAGGGATGTCCGACTGCCGGTTTAGGCCCAATCCTGCAGGCATTGGGCCTAAACCAGCAGTCGGACATCCCCTAAGGGGTTCCAGATTAGAGAGGGTGCAGGCTGGGCTGAGGGACACCCCCCCCTGCACAATTTTGTGCACTAGGCCTCTAGTCCTATATAATAAAAGGGTAACATGCAAATAGACCAAATGGCAGAACAACCGAACAACCAATCAAAGCGTAATATGCTAATGATGCTAAGGCTAAGGCTGCTCAACCGCTCACTATGACATGCACTGACCACCAGGGGGCAGTCAACTGGTTGACCAGTCACTATGACGTGCACTGACCACCAGGGAGCAGAGGCTCTGACTGGTAGGTTAGTTTGCTGCTGGGGTCCAGCCGATTGAGCGAGATGGGCCAGACACGCCCTAGAACCCTCCCACGGTCCCTCCCTGGCCCAATCATGCACCAGTGGGGTCCCTCAGCCTGGCCTGCACTCTCTTGCAATCCGGGACCCCTCAGGAGGTATCAGAGAGCTGGTTCAGCCTGATCCTGCAGGTCACTCCCCTTGGGAGGGCACCAGATGCAGGGCTCATGGCTGGCAAGCACTGCTGTGGCAGCGTGAGCCTCTCCCAATCGGGACTGATTGGTAGGCACGGTGGGGATGGGATGAGTGGGAGCAGCAGTAGGAGCTACAGGCAGCATTGGACTGTGGGTTCTGGCCCAATCCCTGCAGGCCACCCAAAAGGACCCCACCCGTGCATGAATTCGTGCACCGGGCCTCTAATAGATGATAATATGTTAAGTGAAAAAATCAAGGGGTGGAAAGTTTAAATAGCATGCAATTTTTCTCTAAGAAAGAGGGAAAATAAGAATGTATACTCATATTGGTTTTATTGGTATAAAAAACCACCTGGAAGGCACATGCACAGGAGTAGCTTCTTCAATGTATTTGTTTTTTTAAAGATTTTTTATTGATTTTTAGAGAGAGAAGTGAGAGGGAGAGAAACATTGATGTGACATGGAAATATTAATCAGCTGCCTCCTGCATGCCCCTCACGGGGGCTCGAGCCCATGTGCCCTGACAGGGAATCAAACTGGCAACCCTTCAATGCGTGGGATGATATCCAACCCACTGAGCCACACCATCCAGGGCTCAATGTATATTCTTTATACAGTAGGTCCTTGGGTTATGTCGGAGATCCGTTCCTATGGCGCAACGTAACACGATTTTCGCCGTAAGTCGGAACCCACCTACATAAGCACCTACGTCACTCACATGGAGCATATACACAGCAGTAATGAAGTGAAACAGTAAAAACAATTTAAAAGAAAGATAACAATTCCTGACCTTTACTTGTGGTAAATAAATAATAAAAAACATAAAGCACATATGTACATAAGTCAAAATGATGGAACTTTTTTTTTTAATAAATAAATGGGAGATGGCGACGTAACCACGAAACAATGTACATCAAGTCTGACGTAACCCGAGGACTGCCTATATTGATTTTATTTTTGCTTTATAAAAAAATTCTTTATTGTTGAATGTATTACATATGTCCCCCTTTCCTCCCCATTGACCCCTTCTAGCCAGCACCTCCCACCCCCGCCCCAGGCCTCCACCACCCTATTGTCTGTGTCCATGGGTTATACACGTATGCATACAAGATCTTTGGTTGATCTCTTCTCACCCCCCATGTCAAACCTTCCCTCTGAGATTTGACAGTCTGTTCCATGCTTTCATGTTTCTGGATCTATTTTGTTCAACAGTTTATTTTGTTCATTAGACTCCACATATGAGTGAGATCATGTGATACTTATCTTTCTCTGACTGCCTTATTTCCCTTAACATAATGTCTCCAGGTCCCTCCATGCTGTCTCAAAGGGTAAGAGATCCTTCTTTTTTACTGCTGCATATTAGTCCATGGTATAAATGTACCACAGCTTTTTTATCCACTCATCTACTGATGGTACTTGGGCTGTTTCCAGCTCTTAGCTATTGTAAATTGTGCTAGTATGAACATAGGGGTGCATACATTCTTTCTGATTGCTGTTTCGGGTTTCTTAGAATAGATTCCTAGAAGTGGGATCATTGGGTCAAATGGCAGCTCCATATTTAATTTTTTGAGGAAACTCCATACTGTTCTCCACAGTGTCTGCACCAGTCTGCATTCCCACCAGCAGTGTACTAGGGTTGCCTTTTCTCCACATCCTCGCCAGCACTTGTCATTTGTTGATGGTAGCCATTCTGTCAGGTGTGAGGTGATTATTTTTACTTTTGAATGATTTATTTGGATCTATTTCCTATTCAAGAAAGTAAAATAAAGTAAAAATATTAAATGTCCAAAGGCTGATTCAAATATTTAAAAGATATAATGAGAAATGCTATAAGCCTTCCCATCTGAGGTATGAGAGGGGGTGGTCTGTGGGAGGGAGATGAAGTAGCCTCCATGAGCCTTGTGGGCCCAAAGCTTGCTGGAAAGAGAACACAATATTTTCAGAAAACAAACTGCCTTCTTTTAAGAAATTAATCTGTAATGGATGAGAGATAAGAATGAAGTGACAAAATGGTTTCAGGAAACAATTTCTTAGCTAAGCCAATAGACTATGGTGACCTGCTCATTTATTTGAGGGCAAAGTTTGTTTTGTGTGTTTTTTAATATATTTTTATTGATTTCAGAGTATGGAGAGGGAGAGATAGAAACATCAATGATGAGAACCATTGATTGGCTACCTCCTGCACACCCCACACTGGGTATCAAGCCCATAACACAGGCATGTGCCCTCAACCGGAATTGAACCCAGGACCCTTTAGTCCGCAGGCCGATGCTCTATCCACTGAGCCAAATCAGCTAGGGCGAGAGCAAAGATTTATGAAATATCTAGACGAGATGAAAAATGAAAAAGAAAAGAGAGGAAAATCGGGGCCTGTTCTAATGTGTTGTCTGGAAATCATGGTTACTTAGTGCTTCCTGAGCACTACACTGTTGGGTTTGCCCCAGCTAATAGCTCTTGGGATTCCCTGTCATGTGCAACACAAAGCCACCCAAGGTCACAGAGCAAGGAAGGAGAAGAACTTGGGTTAGCAATGAGTCAGTCTAGCTGCTCAGACACCCTGCTGCCTGCCTGCTCCCTGCACACCCTGCCCCCACCTCCACAGGCCTTCAGCCCCATCCCAGCTTCCTGAACTTTGATCCTGGCTTCAACCTACAGCCTTTGCAAAGACAAATGTGGCAGAGTAAAAGGGGGCAGGATAGGGACAGGGCAGCATGGAGAGCACCTGCCCAGCTTAATGGAGAATCACTATTGGGCTCCAGCCACAGGTTTCCAAGCAGAAATGTGGGCTCAGGTTTGTTCGATTAAATTTTTCCAGAGAAGTCCAGTTTTATGAGAAAGCTTCTAATTTTTTTAAGTGGGAAGTTTGTTTTATTTTGGTAATATTTTTTAATTAATTTTTAGAGAGAGAAGAAGGGAGAATGAGAGAGAAAGAGAAACATTGATGTGAGACTGGAACATCAACGGGCTACCTCCTGCACATTCCTTACCAGGGATTAAGCCCAAAACCCAGGCATGTGCCGTGACCAGGAATCAAACCTGCAACACTTCAGTGCACAGGATGACCCCCAAACAACTGAGCCACACCAGCCAGGGCAAAGATTCTAATTTTTAAATGCTGGTAAGTAATTTAAAAATAATTTTAAGCTCTGTACAGTCCCAACAAAACAGGCCTCAAGTTTCCAACCTAAGAGGTAACTAGGCAGAAGACTGGAAAATCTCTGGCTCATCCCATTATCTATATATATAAAAGACTAATATGCTAAGTGTCTGACCATCCAACCGGTCGCTGTGACATGCACTGGCCACCAGGGGGCAGATGCTCAACGCAGGAACTGCCATGACATGCACTGGCCATTTACAGAGAAACGGCACCGCGGACCTGGTGCCCACAAAGCAACACTCGGCTTCCCCCAAGTGGGGCACAGGCCCCACCATCACCTTGGAGCAACAGACCACCAAATCACAGCCCATGCTGCCAAGACCCCATGGCACAAAATTCAGCCCTCAGCCCAGCC
The DNA here is from genome assembly GCA_025583905.1 of Ia io. Classification (NCBI taxonomy): domain Eukaryota; kingdom Metazoa; phylum Chordata; class Mammalia; order Chiroptera; family Vespertilionidae; genus Ia; species Ia io. The sequence continues at coordinate 106,999,016 of JAJQQW010000010.1, read as the reverse complement.
CAGACCAGCCTGGAAACAGTGGCTGTGGGTGCCAGGTAAAGACAGCACGTAGCAACGCCCAGCTTCCTCTCCCTAGAGACGACTAGCCTCCTTGCAGTTTCTTCAGCCCAGGAACACAACTTGCTTTATAGCTAGGTGCAAACATTTCACACTTTAACCAAATGTCTGTGAAGTGTTTTCCCATGCCTCCTCTCATTTAATCCTCACAGAAGTCCTGGAGTAGGTAGATAGGAGACTCGGTGGAATCCTATTTTCTTTTCATTAGCCAGAAAACGGAGATTTAGAAAGCTTAGAAACTTGACCCAACTGAGAAGAAATGGTGGACCTTGAAAATGACTTCAGGTTTTCTCACTGCGCAGAATATAGTCAAACACTGCTGCAGTTAAATATTTTACCCTTTGTTCTCCCTGTGTGATCTACAGTAATAATCTGCTTTGTGTTGATATTTACTGCTGTGTTGCTGGCAATTACCTGAAAGAGAAGTTGGGGTGCTTCACTGGGCTGGAAAAAGTTTAGCTAAATCAGAAAGCAGGCCTAATTAAGCAAGTTTATTCTATACTAGAGGCCCGGTGCATGAAAATTCATGCACTGGAGGGGGGTGTCCCTCAGCCCGGCCTGCCCGCTCTCACAGTCCAGGAGCCCTCAGGGGCGGGAGGTGACCGGCAATCTGGGGAAGGCAATGCCCCCATCACACCTCTGCTGCTGCCACAGCCAGCAGTGCAAGCCTCGGCCAGCCCTGGGCAGCTGGGCAGCCGACATCTGAGGCTTGCTTGTGCCTCAGGCATCGGCTGGGCAGCCAACATCCAAGGCTTGCCTGTGCCGAGAGCCGGCCCGAGGTGGCTGAGCAGCCAACATCTGAGGCTCGCCTGCACCTCAGGTGTCGGCTGGGCAGCCACCATCCGAGGTTTGCCTATGCCTCGGGCAGGCCCTGGGTGGCTGGGGGGCTGAGGGGACTGGGGGACTCCAGAGGCAGGTGCGCGGAGCGGCCAGACCGGGGGCGGGCCCGGCCATGCCATGCGCCTACCACCCCAAAGGGGCTGAGGGGACTGGGTGCCACCATCTTATGGCTGTGGGCGCCGCCTTCTTTGTGAGGGAATGATGGTCAATTAGCATATTCCCTCTTTTTCTTTTTTTTTAAATATATTTTATTGATTTTTTACAGAGAGGAAGGGAGAAGGATAGAGAGTTAGAAACATCAATGAGAGAGAAACATCAATCAGCTGCCTCCTGCACACTCCTCACCAGGTATGTACCCGCAACCAAGGTACATGCCCTTGACTGAAATTGAACATGGGACTCTTGAGTCCGCAGGTCGACACTCTATCCACTGAGTCAAACCGGTTAGGGCTAGCATATTCCCTCTTTATTAGATAGGACTAGAAGCCCAGTGCACAACATTCGTGCACTGGGGGCGTCCCTCAGCCCAGCCTGCACCCTCTCACAGTCCAGGACCCCTCAGGGGATGTCCACCTGCTGTGGAGTTGGAAGAAGCTCCTGCCACTGCACTGTGCTCGCCAGCCGTGAGCCTGGCTTCTGGCTGAACGGCGCTCCCCCTGTGGGAGCACACTGACCACCAGGAGGCAGCTCCTGCATTGAGTATCTTGCCCCCTGGTGGTCAGTGCGCGTCATAGCAACCAGTCATTCCACTGTTTGGTCAATTTGCATATTAGGATTTTATTATACCTATATATATAAAGAGCCAGGGTCGTAACATCCAAAATGACCGAAGGTTCGACCAAACACCAGGCTGCGTGTACAGCAGGAGAGCAGGCTGAACTGCTGACTTCTCTGAGAGAGAGAGAGAGAGAGAGAGAGGTGGGGCTGATCAGCAGTGGCAGTGGTGAGAAGCAGGGTGATCATCTCTCTCTGGGCCTTGCCAGCAGCCAAGTCTCTCTCTCTCTCTCTCCCAGAGGTCAGCAGTTCAGCCTGCTCGCCAGTAGCCTGGATGGCTGCTGATCAGCCCCGCCTCTATGATCAAGCCCAGAGATAGGCCCGGAAATGCTGACTGGCATAGAAACCGACCAATCAGAACCAAATCTGGGTGAATTGCAAGGAGCCAATGGCTGCCTAGGAGGCGGAGCTTTTGATGCTGACTGGCATAGAAACCAACCAATCAGGACCTACTCTGGATGAACTGCGAAGGCAGAACCTAAGGTGGGGGCTGAGGAGGGGTTTTAAGGACAACAGCTGTTCGGTGTAAGGTGTAAGAAAGTGATTCAATTTTTTAATGACCAATTTTTTAATGGCTTTGAGCTCTTTAAGGAAATCCCATCGTAACAACAGAAATCTATTAGACAAAGAGCGTGACTGGAAGCCATTAAAAATTGGCAGTATAGTGCATATGGCTGGCTATCAGTTCAGATATAGGGATTATTTGTTTTTGTGTGCCAAGAGCATCTCCTCCTGCTGAAAAAGGCTTTTCCCCCCAATTTAAGCAATCCTATCCTATATAGTCTATCTATACTAATAAAAGGGTAATATGCTAATTAGACCAGGTCGACCGGCCATCTTTCAGATGTCTGACTTCCTTCTGGACAAAGCCATGGTGGTGGGACCAAGGCAGAGGCAGATAGGGGCGATCAGGCCAGCAGGGGAGGGCAGTTGAGGGCAAGATCAGGCCAGCAGGGGAAGGCAGTTGGGGGCGACCAGGCCAGCAGGGGAGGGCAGTTGAGGGTAAGATCAGGCCTGCAGGAGAGGGCAGTTGGGGGCGAGATCAGGCCGGCAGGGGAGGGAAGTTAGGGGTGATCGGGCAGGCAGGCAGAGGGGTTAGGAGCAATCAGGCAGGCAGGCAGGCAGGCGAGTGGTTAGGAACCAGTTGTCCCGGATTGCGAGAGGGATGTCCCAGATTGGAGAGAGTGCAGGCCAGGCTGAGGAACCCCCCGCCGTGCACAAATTTCATGCACGGAGGGGGGGCCCTCCCCGAGAGGACCCCCCCCACCCGTGCACGAATTTCATGCACCAGGCCTCTAGTAGGATATAGAAAAGGCTAAGTTGACTCGCGTATGCACGATACATATAAAGCTCTTGCTGGCGCCAATCGCATACATGTGTTTCGACCTATCATTGTCGATCGTGAATTTGGTTGACACTTGTCTTATGGAGAAAGGGCAAATAGCAATATTAAAATATTTCTTCTAATTAATTTCCTTTCAATGTGCACCATGCCACTAGTTTCTTCATCTCAATGCATGGGCCCTCTTATTGAAGGGCCCATGCATTGAGCTCTTTAAGGAAATCCCATCGTAACAACAGAAATCTATTAGACAAAGAGCATGACTGTTTGGAAGCCAGGTAAAAAGATTGGCTCTAAGAGACAATCTCCTCTTCAAGTCCCCATGCACACCTCCAGGCTGGTTCTGGGCCTTTAAATTACTTCTGTCTTCCGAAGGCCTGGAACAATATCTCCGTCACTTTTTCTTTGCATTTCCTGTGTAACTCAAATTCCCAGGGCCCGGTTTAATGCCAAATTACCTGAGATAAACAAGTCACACTAAGATCTTCTTTTATTTTCCAAACCTAAACAACAGCTGGCAGCTGGAAATGGTTATTTATAACCTGCACACCAATACATGCATTTGCTTGGTTTACTGGTAGAAATGCTTAGCCATGCATTCTGTGGCTGGGGACAATGCTGCGCAGTGGCTAGAGGGTAGGCTATGGGGTCAGTCTTTCTGGCTCAGCCAATCATTACCTGTTTGGCAATCCTAATTGTCCCTTCCATTACAGCAAGCATGTCAAACACATGGCCCACAGGCCGCATTCCTCATTTATTTGGCCCGTTAGCCTTTGAGTTTAACATGCTTGCATTACAGTCAATTATCAGGGTTAAGACAGTACATGTGAAACACTTAAGACTAGTGATCTGTGCATAGTAGGCACTTAGCACTTAGTAGTTCCCTCACCCATAAACAGCTGACTGGTCATGGATCTCAGCAAGTTCTGTTGCACTCTGGCAAACAAAACTGTCCACTCCTTGCCATCATCCCTCCGTGAGCTGTCATCTTTTTCACTAGCCACTTGGTGGGTCTCTTGCCTCCACTATTGCTGGGCTTTTCCCACGGAAGCCATCTAAAACTAAGCCTGTATCTCGCCTGCTTGACGCACCAGTATTTCCCCCTCCCCTTGCTCACTTACACACAGTCCTGCTCCTTGGACTCAGGATTCCTTCCTGCCTTGAGGCCTTTGCCCTCATCCTCTTGGTCTTCTCATCAATCAGATCTCAGCTTAAAGGGCACTTTAAGCACAGCACTTATTAGACCTATTTCTTGTTAATATGTTTGTGGTCTGTCTCCTCCACTAAAATATCAGCTTTGAGAAATCGGAGGCTGCTGTCTGGGTTTTTTATCACAGATTTTCCCACACCTGGAACAGTGCCTGGAATGGAGTAGACATCAGCAGACCTTTCTGGAACCGATAACTGAGTATATGAAATTTCTGAATGGACAATGCCAGAAGGGACAGGAGGCAGGATGACTTCTAGAACTGCTGGAAAGACTTCTTCTTTCACAGTGTGTTTTCCTGACCCTTCCCCCTGCTCTTTCTGGGACGGTGAAGCGAAATGTAACACAGTAAGTTTAATACACCATTAGAGATAATTGAAAAATATTGATTTTTTTTCATGTGAAATTAAGTAAATACCACACCTCTGTAATCTAATCAATGGCCTGTGTGACAACATGCTTCCAGGCCAAAATGTACTTTGGTCTACTTCTGTATCCACCACACAAGGTCCCAAACCCATTCCCACTTCACACCCCACCCCACCTCATCCTCCCATCCCAGCCCCGCGACAGAATACAAGTGAAGACACTGCATTTATGAAAATACAGGATGTGGCGAAAGTAACTTTACAGTGGTGAGTACAGGCAACACAAAGTTTATTCTTGCTATTATTTATTAATTATTATGTTATTTTCCACATGCACACTCTAAACCTACTTTTACTCCACCCTGTATGTGTGCATGTGTATGTGTATCCAAAGTAAACTGTCTTCTGAGTATTTGCACCCTACCCCTCAAAAATAATCCTGCTGAACCTTGGAAAACACAAGAAATGGAGCATGAGATTCCCCTGGAATCCTAAGGAAAGAGATGCAGGTTTTTTTCTTGTAATTTGACAGCTAATTTTTACTGAACCTATTAAGTGCTGGGCACCATTCTAGGGTCTTTAGATGAATGAATTTATTTGATTCTCAGCCCTCTGGGAAGGTCCTACTATTAATCTCCATTTTACAATTTAAGACTCCAGGCACTGAGAGGTATGAGTTCTCAGAATTCTAACCCCCTCAGTCTGATCAACAAACTCTGCTCCTTCTACTCCTCTCCAGAATATGGCCCAGATGGATAGCACCGAGAGAAAGGGAGAGAGAGGGAGAGAGGGAGAAAGCAAGAGAGAAGGGAGAGATGAGAGAGGAGGAAGAGAGAAAGAAAGGGAAAGAGAGAATAAATGAATCTAATGCTCTGCCTTGGTTTGTCATGGTTCTAATCTGAAGGTTTAAAATGAAATCTCCATCTCAAAGGAAGCAAGCTGCAGAACTTCCCAAGGAGTGGGCTCATTAGGAGGAAGGCTTGGCAGGTGCGGGGAGGCCCCACTGGACTGAACGGATATGGGCCTGTTCTCCTTCTCCTGGGCTGCCCATCGTGGGTACTTCACTCCTCATGCCTTGGTCTCACCCCACCTGCCAATAACAGTGATCAGACTAGATCTAAAGGCTGAGTCCAGCCCACAGACATTTGCCTGATCTCCAAGATGGTAAAAAAAAAATATTTTTCAGACAATAGTTAAATTTCACTTAAAATTCCCGAGTTCTAGATTATTTTGAAAAAAATAAAAAACACGGAAATATCTGGCAACACAGGCTTGCATTCCTGCCTGGCAACAGTTGTCAGGAGCTGAGGACAATGGCCTGCCAGATGGCCTGATGCCCTCTGGATACCCACCCCACAAGTTGTCTCCCTGCCAGTGAGGTCAAGTCCAAGTTGCCATTTATCAGCAGATCTGAGAAGTTTTCTTTCCCTACAGTGAAGACGAAAGTGATAGCTCATGTGTCCATGTCTCCAGGAAAAATGAGAACCTCCACCTCCACCACCCTCGTCACCTTGCATCTGATACTGACATATGGACTTCCTGTGTGCCAGGCCTCTGCGTCATTTACTAATGCAACCAATTCTCACAACCCCAGGAAGAGGATATATCTATTATCTCTACTTTATAGATGATGGAGAGAGGGAAAAGAGTACATTTCAAGAAATTAGTAGACTCTCAGTGGGGATGGGAGGGGACAAGAAGAGATTAGCCAAAGAACATGTATGTATATATGCATAACCCATGGACACAGACAATATGATGAGGAAGTTCTGGGGTGGGGTGGGGGTTGGGTGGAGGGGGACAAAAATGGAGAAAAGAGACATCTGTAATAAAAAACATATACAATAAAATAATAGTAATTACTTAATTAGTTAATTAAAAGAAATCAGTAGCCAATAGATTCCTTTACAAAATTGAATGGTATTCCCAGGTGTGCAAAGTGTACGTAGGCACAGGAAGAATCCGGCATAGAGCTGCGTAACGAAATAAATCCTGGCCACCGCACTCATTTGTATCACCTGCTGTTCCCTGCAGGCTCTAACCTGTGACCCCTGCATGGGATCCCCAGGATCCTGAAATACATCAGTCACCACAATGGGATCCTGGACTAGATGTCAAGTCCCTTCCAGCTCTAACCTGCTGTGATTTTAGGTGCGTTCATAAAATGTATCTAATCAGTTTGGGACTCCTTGGAGCAGAAACACACACACAGAACTGCAAGTTCACTCAGACTTGAGAAAAGTGTGGTGGTGCCTGCAGGGCTCCTATGTTGGGGACGAGACAGCTGTGGTTGTCCAACCTCCTGCCAGGTGCTGTAGTCACCCATAACTGTCCTGTCCTCAAAGGACATGGAAGTCAGGGCTGTCTCCAGAGGATCCATCAGCTAAGGGTGGTCAAGGTAGTATCGGGTTCCAAAATGAGGTGGTGAGACAGGCCAGTAAGCCAGGCCCAGTGGAACAGGGAAACTGAGACAGACAGCTGAAGGTCACCTCCCCAGAAATAACATCTAGGCCTCAGCTGTATTTCAGCTCATCTCAGAAAAGCAGCAAAAAGAGGTGGGGGACACCAGGATCTGCTGTAATGAGTAACAACCCTCACACTGACCAATCAAGTGGAAACTACAACCCTGAAAGAGCATTCCTGGAAAACTGATGAATATTCTGCTGAAACCCTTCCCTAAGATGAGAGAGAGAAAGAGAGATAAAAGCCTCAAGACAATGGATCCACTGTGCTCTCCCTCTGGGGAGCAGCCCCCACCATTCCCTTCCTCTCTTATTCCCCCACAGGCCTGCATCTCCTAAACTCGAAGGGTTCCCAGGAGACTTGCAACCTGGGGAGGGATGGGCAGCAGCAACTCGTCACAGGTTAATCTCTTGACCCTGTTCCCAAGGCCCCGTTTTCTCTGACTTCCCAGAGAGCTAGGGCAGCCCAGCCTGGGCTCTCTTGCTGCTTCTTCTACACTAAGCCCTTCCTTGTTTTACTGTCTCCAGCTTTAGTAAACATTCCCTCACAGGCACCTGAACTCATGTGGTGACATTTTCCTACACAAAGTCAAGAACCCACACACTACTGGCCACCCTGGGCAGACCGGCTCAGGGTCAGGTCTGCTTTCCAGTAACAGCAGGACATGAGAGTGACAGTGACTTCATTGGGAGAGGAAGTGGGGGGAGGACAGGAAGGTGACTGAGTAGCGGGAGAACAGAATAAACACAGAGGCTGTGGGGTATAAGAAAAGTAGCTAGGACAGGGCATATTATTAGGACTAGTTTGAATACTCCACCTGACAGTGCCTGAGGGACCAAACTTGTCCACTAGAGGAAGAGGAACCAGCCAGGTCTCTGGAGGCTTGGCCTGGAGACTTGGTTACAAGGATCTTTTCTCTGTCAGCTCTATGGAAACTGGCCAACAATTCACTAAGGGACAAATTGGTTCATCCCCTTCCTGGTTACGATGTCAACCCAGCAAACACTCACGGACATCTCCCTGTACCTGTCCTTGGGCCAAGTGTTGGACATACAAAGGAACAAAAGTGGGTCTCTACCCTCAAAGAAGAAGAAAGGCATGAAGCCCAATACCTGTGATAGCACGATACATGAGGAGCTATGGGATCCTGCCACGTAGGAGGAAATAATTCTGCAAGTATTAATTAATTCTGTACCACAATCTACAGTGTGGGGGTGACTTGAAAGAAGGGTGGCAGGGAACACATCACTGGCAAGGCAGGGAGTTGGGAGAATATGGTGTGCCCAAGAGATAGCCAGCTTTCCAAGGTGTGTTGTGCAGTGTTTGAAATCTCAGGTGCCTGCAGGGTTGGGACAATATTCTCAATGCAAAAAGTGAGCACTTGATAACTGGCACCACCAGTCAGAAGAGGCCAAATTGTCATTACAAGTCAACTATTGAGGTGGCCACTGTTCAGTGCTAAGGACCTGGGCTGTGACGGAAGGCAGGCCCACTGGGGCCAAAGCACTGTTTTATCTGGAGACTGAACAGGCCAGGCTTTAATGGGAAATCTCTATTTTTAAATATGGGAAAACACAGCTATGGACCCAGTTCAGTCCAGTATAAAAACTCTGGGCATGAGTGGGTGGATGACTATTTAAAGATGAGATTGGAGACCAGAAGACCAACTAAGGATACAGGCAAGCGGGGACAGCTTCCCCAGGAAAATTCTCCACTTAACTGTGCTACGTTCACAGGGCAATTATTAAGATTACAAGGGTCAGGCGGTGGGGCATCATAAGTCGTCCTGCGGCACTGAAGACAACTGATACTTTCTTATCCTATATTAAAAGCCCAATATGCTAAGTGTCCCACGGTACTGTCAACCGTTCAACCAATCAAAGTGTAATATGCTAATGATATGCTAAGGATGCTCAACCGCTTGCTATGATGTGCACTGACCACCAGAGAGCAGATGCTCCAACCTGGTAGGTTAGTTTGCTGTTGGGGTCCGTCCGATCAGGACTGAGCAAGACAGGCCAGACACGCCCTGGAGCCTTCCCATAATCCCTCCCCAGCTGGCCAACCTCCCGCGTCACTCCCCGGCCCCAATCATGCACTGGTGGGGTCCCTCGGCTTGGCCTGTGCCCTCTCGCAATCAGGGACCCCTCGGGGGATGTCGGAGAGCCAGTTTCAGCCCGATCCTGCAGGCCAGGCCAAAGGACCCCACTGGTGCACAAATTCGTGCACCAGGCCTCTAGTACTATTTATCAGCTTTGTTTCAGATTAAAACTAAAAGATAAGTAGAGCACAGTATGGCACCCATTAAGTCCATAGGGATTTTCAAAATTATCCAAGTGAAAGGAGTTTAAAAACAGGAAAGGCAGTTTTAGGGAAGGAGGGTCCAGGGCAGAGGAATGCATACATGATGGGCAGAGACAGCACCAAGCCGCCAGTTTATTTATAAGAATATTACAAGATAAGGGGAAGAAGAAGAGGGGGGCACCAGGTGGGCTTTGAAACTTTGGAACTGATACCATGTAAGGAAAAGAGGGGAAAGGAGCCAATTAGGAAAGCATGGGGGAAGGGGTCTAATTAGAATGCAGCGTATATAGACAAAGAGCTGCCAGCATTTATAAACCCATAAACGGAGACTCAGAGGACTGTTTGGTGTTTTTTTCTTCCCATTTTAGAGGTGGGGGGGGGGGGACTCTCCTATTTGGGGGACCCCTCCCCAAGGGGGAGTTTATATATGCTTGCAATAAACTTCCACATTTTTGCTAAAATCTTTTAGTCCGTGAATTTTATTCTTCAAACTTTGTAGAACAAGAACCCACAATGAGAGTCCAGTTTGCCATTCTGCATGTCACAATTTCATACTAGAGCAGGATTGTAACTTCAAATGCCTCTGGGGCCCAGCCAGGTACCATATGCAATGAGGGAAGCGTTAGGTAGGTGCTGTGGTGACCTGGACAGTGTCCCTCCCTTCTCCACTCTGCTCTAGCTGTGAGGGAACTGAGGCCAGGCAGAATTCTAATTTGCAGTTAACAGACTTTAACTGATATTTTAAAGAAAATACCATAATCAGATATTTATGGGAAATCTCCCAATTATTCAACGTTAAGAGCTAATTCAAAAATTTAAAGAACAAAACATTATGGGCCAAATAAACATGCCTGTGGGCTATATTTCAGCCAGAGGCTCCCAATTCGTAATGTCTGCCATAAAGAATTCATTTTTAAATGTGCTGTACCTCTATTTTTAAAGGATTAAAAAATTTAACTTATATCCTATATAATAAAAGCCTGGTGACCGAATGGTGGAACAACCAGAACAACCGGTTGATCAGTCGCTATGATGCACACTGACCACCAGGGGAAGATGCCCAATGCAGGAGCTGCCCCTGGTGGTCAGTGTGCTCCCACAGTGGAAGCACTGCTCAGCTGACCGGGATGAGTGGGGGTCCCACAGTGGGCTAATCCCCGCAGGCCACGCCCCCCCACCAGTGCACGATTCCCGTGCACCAGGCCTCTAGCATAAAAAAATCAACTTCACAGAAACGTTTGAGACTAGTACAATGAACTCCTATTTACCCTTCACCTGGATTCAATCTTACTCATCTTGAAATCTCTGCATGCCAGGGCCCAAAGGCACTAAAATGTTGAGGAGTCACTGAATGAATGCCCTGAGGAAAAATAAGCAAAACACTGTGTGCCAAGTCCCATTAGCTAAAACAACAGGGTGGAATGAATGCCAAAAATATCAAGAGGAAAGAAATGAATCAGATTCAAGATGGGAACCAAGGAAGGAAAAGAGAACAGACGCAAAGACTACATGGACCACACATTTATTTTGCCTGCTGAACGCCTGCTTTGTTTTATTTGGTTTTTTGTTTTGCTTGGCTTATTTTGTGTAGTAAGAGAAATGGACAAATCCCCAGTAGTCCAGGTAAAAACAACACAAGAACAGAAGAGACCCGGTATGCTGACACCATACTTTCTATAAAACCTTACTGATTCAACCATTACCCGTTTTGTAGCTTATGATTATTTATACAAGCTAGGCTAAATTTCATGAGAGCATTATTAATTCTTTGAGAGAGTTTGCTAAGCAAATGAACAGTGTAAACAGGGAAATGTTAAATATTTGCTCTGGGGGGGAGCAAAAGCAAATGAGCAGCTTTAAAATCCTTTATAATTATATTGATGTGCTGAACTTTTGTCTAATTATTATGTTCCTTGAAAACTGAGAATTTTTTTTTCTAAACCATCTCGTACTTTTTAAAAATATATATTTTATTGATTTTTTACAGAGAGGAAGGGAGAGGGATAGAGTTAGAAACATCGATGAGAGAGAAACATCAATCAGCTGCTTCTTGCACACCCCCTACTGGGGATGTGCCCGCAAACCAAGGTACATGCCCTTGACGAGAATCGAACCTGGGGCCTTTCAGTCTGCAGGCCGATGTTCTATCCACTGAGCCAAACCAGTTAGGGCAAAACCATCTGGTACTTTTAAAGCACTAGAGAAAATATGACTTTAACATAAAGGTGAACATTTTCACAGACAGAAGACTCACACATTGCCAATTTACCTTCATGAAAACAAAAATATCAAACATTGTTTTTTCTTTTAAACCTAGAGTGAGCTAATTACAAAGATTATTGTTTTGCTAGAGGGCTTCATCAGATCCCCTCCTCCCTCTCCTGTCAGTGGTTTGGAGGAAGTCCACCCATTTGCAGAGAGCATTAGCTACTATGTAGGAGCACTTTTTATATGCTAGACCTGCTGTTCAATGCACTCATGCATAGTCTCATTGAATCCACAATGAGGGACTCATCAATGGATTACCAAACAAAAAAATGTAAGCTTCATCATCATCTCCACTTTATTGACAGGAAAAATAAGGCTGAGAGAGGTCAGTGTAACATCTGAGATTAAAATTCAAGGTGACTGGCTATATGGCCCCCAAAACTACCCGTTTTACATCACAGTGCATCACAGAGCCCAAGGCCAAAACCAATGGGCCAGGAAAAAGGTTGTGGAAAGGGTCTGTTTTAGCTGTGTGGCTCTAGAATATGGCCTATTTCTCCCTCACACACTCAACCAGAGCAGAACCCTAATAAGAATTATCTAGCTGGCTAGAATCACAACTAATCAAGGTTTATCCAATAGATATCCTATCTAATAAAGAGGGAATATGCTAATTGACCCTCACGCCATCACAAAGATGGCAGTGCCCACAGCCAATAAGGAGGGATATGCTAATTGACTGCCCCACCCTCAAAGATGGTGGCACCCACAGCCAATAAGGAGGGAATATGCTAACTGACTGCCACGCCCTCAAAGATGGCAGTGCCCACAGCCATAAGATGGCGGTGCCCAGTCCCCTTAGCCCCCCAGCCACCCACGGCTGGCCTGAGGCGCAGGCACATGGCAAGGCCAGGCCCGACCCCAGGTGGGCCTGGCCGCTCCGCGCGCCTGCCTCCGGATTCCTCCAGCTGCCCAGGGCTGGCCCGAGGTGCAGGCAAGCCTCGGATGGTGGCTGCCCAGCCACCCAGGGCCACCCGAGGCTCAGGTAACAAGGGCTGACCAAGACTTGTGCTGCCGGCAGTAGCAGCAGCAGAGGTGTGATAGGGCGTCACCTCCTGCCCCTGAGGGCTCCCGGACTGTGAGAGGGGGCAGGCCGGGCTAAGGGACCACCCCCTCCAGTGCATGAATTTTCATGCACCAGGCCTCTAGTGTGCCTATAAAAAGGTATATAAGTCAAAGTTTTAAAAATTGAAATGGAAAAAGGGATCCTTTGAAATCTAATCTTGGGCAAATACTTTCTTAAAGACAACGAAGTTTTTCCTTTGGAAGCAATCTGAAAATGAACAGGTTCCTCCCTTGGGGCATAACAATGCTCTAGGACAGCTGTTGCCAACCGGTGGTCTGTGGACCACTGGTGGTCCGTGAGGTCCAAAAGGTTGGCGACCACTGCTCTAGGAGAGCTGAGATGATAACAATTAGAGGTGATTAAGCAGACTTCTTGAAAATGGTTTAGCAATGTTTCTCAACATGTATTCCACTGATCCTGCGAGGAAGAGAGGTTCCCAAGCACAAAACAATTTTCATCATAATTCTAAGACTTTTTCACTGTGTTGATCATTTGTAATGATGATGCAAAAGCAACAGTAGGTAAAATTGCTTGTAGCCTAAGTGGACACAAGGCAGTGGCACCAAACTGTACTAGTAGTCATTGTTCTTTACTTACATGTACTCACAATAAAATAAACAAAAAAATCACTTTACTTACGGTGTCCTGAAGAAACAGCAAAAGTTACTTTATTATATCTCAGCCCATGAGTACACATTTTTAAATATTTTGTGTGAAAAAAATGGGAAGTACACTTAAAGTGTTTCTGCTACAAGCCCAAGTACAATGGCTAATCCCAGAAAACACTTGCATAACTGAGTTGCCAGCTGAACTAGTCATACATTGTATATTGTATAGGATGTCATTTTTAAAGAGATCCAAGATGGTGGCAGAGTAGGTAGGAGCTCACCTCCATTTACAACAGCTGAAATGTTAAAGGGTGAAGAAGAAAAAAGAGAGAACAAAGAAGAAAGGAGAAGGAGGACAGGTAGGGGGGAGGGAGAAGAGAATGAAAAGGAAAAAAAAAACAAAAAACAGAAGAACATAATTAAGAGAATAAAACAGCAGCCTGGCCAGCGTTGCTCAGTGGTTGAGCATCAACCTATGAACCAAGAGGTCACAGTTTGATTCCTGGTCAGGACACATGCCTGGGTTGCGGGCTCAATCCCCAGTGTAACTCATGCAGGAGGCAGCCGGTCAATGATTCTCTCTCATCATTGATGTTTCTATCTCTCTCTCCCTCTCCCTTCCTTTCTGAAATCAATAAAAATATTTAAAAAAAAAAAAGAAATAAAAGAATAAAACAGCAATAAATATAAAACTATCAATAATCACTTTAAACATAAATGGCTTAAATGCTCCAATCAAAAGACATAAGATAGCTAAATGGGTAAGAAAACAAGACCCATATGCAAGCTGTCTACAAGAGACCTACCTCAGAACAAAAGCTACACACAGACTGAAAGTAAAGGGTTGGGAAAACATATTTCATGCTAATGAAAAGGAAAACAAGCTAGGGTAGCAATACTTGTATCTTACAAAATAGACTTTAAAATAAAGGCTATACTAAGAGACAAAGAAGGATACTACATAATGATAAAGGGAGCAATCCAACAACGTTTAACATAGGAACATCTAAATATGTAAAGCAAATCTTGATGGACATAAAGGAAGAGAATGACTGTAATACATTCATAGTAGGGTACTTTAACATGCCACTGATATCAATGGATAGATCTTCCAGACAGAAAATCAATAAGGAAACAGTGACATTAAGTAACACTCTAGATCAGACGGTTTAAATTATATCTTCAGAGCATTTCACCCCAAAGCAGCAGAATATACATTCTATTAGGTGCGCATGAAACATTTTCTAGAATAGAATACATACTAGGACACAAAACAAGTCTCAGTAAATTTAAGAAGACTGAAATCATATCAAGCATCTTCGCTAACCACAATGTATGAAACAAGAAATCAATCACAAGAAAAAAACTGAAAAACACACAAAGACATGGAGGCTAAATAACATGTTACTGAATAATGAATGGTTTAATAATGAGATCAAAGAAGAAATCAATAAATACCTTGAAACAAATGAAAATGAGAACACAACAACCCAAAATCTAAGTCACAGCAAAAGCAGTCCTAAGACGGAAATTCATAGCATTACAAGATTATCTCAAGAAACAAGAAAGATTCCAAACAATCTACCTTTACACTTAAAAGAATTTCAAAAAGAAAAACAAACACAAAAGTGAGCAGCAGGAAGGAAAGAATAAAGGGAGTCTAAAAAAACAATACAAAAGATCAGTTATACCAAGAGCTGGTTCTTTGAAATGATAAACAAGATAGATAAACCTTTAACCAGACTCATCAAGAAAAAAAGAGAAAGGACCCAAATAAACAAACCAGAAATGAAAGAGGAGAAGTAACACCAACACCAAAGAAATACAAAGGATTGTAAAAAAATATTATGAGCGATGATATGCCAACAAATTGGACAAGCTAGAAGAAATGGAAAAATTCCTAAAAACATATAATCTTTCAAAACCAAATCAGGAAGAATCAGAAAATTTGAATAGACAGATTGCAACTAGTGAAACTGAAGCAGTAATCAAAAAACTCCCAACAAACAAAAGTCCTGGACTGAATTGCTTCAAAGGTAATTTTTACCAAACATTCAAAGGACTAATACCTATCCTTTGTAAACTATTCCAAATGATTCAAGATGAAGACTCCCAAGCTCATATTACAAGGCCAGCATTATCCTAATTCCAAAACCAGATAAAGACATTACAAAGAAAAAAATTATAGGCTAATATTCCTAAACATAGATGCTAAAATCCTCAGCAAAATATAAGCAAACTGTATCCAGCAATACATTAAAAAGATTATGCACCATGACCAAGTGGGATTTATTCTGAGGATGTAAGGTTGGTACAACATCGGCAAATCAATACACGTGATACACCACATAAACAACATGAAGGGTAAAAATCACATGATCATATCAATAGATGCAGAAAAAGCATTTTATAAAATCCAGCACCTATCCTAATATATAAAAACCCTGTGTCGTAAAAACCGGTAACAACTGAGGCTCAACCAACCAGAAGTCAGTTCTGCAGTCAGCGCTGGGTTTCCGTGGCAACCCAGTGGTGACTGCTTCTGCTGCAGGCACGGTGCCCCAACACTGACTGCTAAGGGGGCTGCGAATGAGGGCCAGAGAGAGGCCTGATGAGAGAAGCAGGGACTGATCTGTTGCCTCTGTGACAGCTTTGATCAACATGTGCCTCTCTCTCTCCCAGTCTGGCCAGCAGCCATGCCTCCATTTCTCTCCAGGCCTCCACCGGGGCTGCTGATCAGCCCCGCTTTTCTGATCAGGCCCCATTGATAGGCCCAGAGATGCTAACTGGCATAGAGACTAACCAATCAGAACCAAATCTGGGTGAAGTGTGAGGAACCAATGGCTGCCTAGGAGGTGGAGCTTTTGAGTCTGACAGGCATAGAAACTGACAAATCAGAACCAAACCTGGGCCAACTGTGAGGAGCCAATGGCTGCCCAGGTGGCAGAGCTTTTGACGCTGACTGGTATAGAAACTGACCAATCAGAACCAAATTGGCCGGCAGAGGAGGGAAGTTGGGGGCGAGATCAGGCCAGCAGGGGAGGGAAGTTGCGGGCAAGATCAGGCTGGCTGGGGAGGGCCGCTGGGGGTAAGATCAGGATGGCAGGGGAGGGCCCTTGGGGGCAATATCAGGCCGGCAGGGGAGGGCAGTTGGGGGCAACCAGACCTGCAGGGGAGGGCAGTTGGGGGTGAGATCAGGCAGGCAAAGGCAGTTGGGGGCGAGATCAGGCCAGCAGGGGAGGGCAGTTAGGGGCAATCAGGAAGGCAGGCAGAGGGGTTAGGGGCAATCAGGAAGGCAGGCAGAGGGGTTAGGGGCAATCAGGCAGGCAGGCAGAGGCAGTTAGGGGCGATCAGGCAGGCAGATAGGTGAGCAGTTAGGAGCCAGCTGTCTCAGATTATGAGGGGGATGTCCAATTGGAGAGGGTGCAGGCTAGGCTGAGGGAACCCTCCCCCCCTCCATGCACAAATTTCGTGCACCGGGCCACTCGTTTATGATAAAAACCCTCATTACCGGGAATAGAGGGAATATACTTCAACATAATGAAGGTCATATATGACCCACAGCCATACTCTCAATGGATAAAAACAACAAGTGTTTCCTTAATATTAGGAACAAGACAGCCATGTATGCTTTCACTACTCTTATTCAACGTAGTCCTAGAAATCCTAACCATAGCAATCAGACAAGAAGAAATAAAAGGCATCTAAATTGGGAAGGAAGAAATAAAACTGTCATTATTTGCAGATGCCATGATATTATATACAGAAAACCCTAAAGATCCCACAAAACTACTACTAGAACTGATAAATGAATTAAGTAGACAGATACAAAATAAATATCCAGAAATCATTTTTATATACCAATAATGGACTATCAGAAAGGGAAACTAAGAAAACAATCCCATCACAATTGCTTCAAAAAGAATAAAATACCTAGGAATAAATTTAACCAAGGATGTAAGACACTGAAGAAAAAGAGTGAAGATACAAATAAATGGAAGCCTATATCATGTTCATGGGTAGGAAGAATTAATATAATAAAAATGTTTATTCCACCCAAAGCAATTTATAGATAGATTCAACACAATTCCTATCAAGATATCAATGACGTATTTCACAGAACTAGAATAAATATTCCAACAATTTACATGGAACCACAAGAGACCCTGAATATTCACAGCAATATTGAGAAAGAAGAATACAATTGGAGGAATCACATTATCTGGTATCAAACTATAATACAAGGCCATAATAATCAAAATAGTATGGTATTGGCATAAAAACAGACGTATAGATCAATGGGACAAAATAGAGAGCCCAGAAATAAACCCACAACTTTATGGTCAATTAACATTTGACAAAGGGTGCAAAAACATCATACAACAGAATAAACTCCAAATGTATTAAAGACTGAAATGTTAGGCTCAAAACCATAAAAATCCTAGAAGAAAATATAGGAAGTAAAACCTCAGATATTTCTCACAGCAATATTTTTTCTGAAATATCTCCTTGAGGCAAGGGAAACAAAAGAAGAAATAAACAGATGGGACTACATCAAACTAAAAAGTTTTTGTACAGCAAAGAAAATCATCAACAAAATGAAAAGATGACCCACAGAATGGGAGAACATATTTGGCAATGACACGTCTGATAAGGGGTTAATTTCCAAAATTTATAAAGAACGTATAAACTCAACGCCAAAAAAACAATCTAATTTGAAAATGGGCAAAGGCCCTGAATAGGCACTTCTCCAAAGAGGACATATAGCCAGTAGACATATGAAAAGATGCTCAATATCACTAAACATCAGAAAAATGCATATTAAAAACACAATGAGATATCATCTCACATCTGTCAGAATGGCTAACATCAATAAATCAACAAACAAGTGTTGGCGAGGATATGGAGAAAAGGGAACCCTCGCACACTGTTATGGGAATCCAGATTGGCCACTGTGGAAAGGAGTATAGAGTTACCTCAAACAATTCTGGGAATTTATCTGAAGAAACCCAAAACACTAATTTGAAAGAGTATGTATTCATTGCAGCATTATTTATAACAGCTAAGATTTGGAAAAAGCCCAAGTGCCCATCAGTAGATCAGTGGATAAAAGGCTGTGGTACTTTTACAAAATGGAATACTACTCTGCCATAAAAAGGAAGGAAATCTTACCCTTTCGAACAGCATGGATGTACCTGTACAGCATTATACTAAGTGAAATAAGCCAGTCAGAGAAAGGAAAGTACTAGAACCATATGATTTCACTCATATTTGGAATCCAATGAGGAAACTGAATAAGCAAAATAGAGACAGACTCATAGACAGCAGGCTGACAGCTTTACAGGGGTGAGGGGTGTTGAAGGGCTGGAGGTAGTGGTGAAGGGATATATATATTAAAAGCATAATATGCTAATTAGACCAGACAGCTGAACAACCTTCCGGACGACCTTCCGGACGAAGCCAGGGCTGCGAGGGCCTAGGCAAGCCGCTGTGGCGGTGAGGGCCGAGCCCCTTGTATGAATTTTGTGCATCAGGCCTCTAGTATATATATAAAAGCCTAAGCGACCATTACAACCAAACAACTGGAACAACTAGTCGACCAGTTGCTATGATGCGCACTGACCACCAGGGGGCAGATGTTGAACGCAGGAGCTGCCCCCTGGTGGTCAGTGCACTCCCACAGCAGGAGCACCGCTCAGCTGACCGACCCATCCAGGCGGCCCACCAGCCTGGTAGCAGCCACTCACTCCCTCAGTAGTCCTGCAGGTCCAATCTCCGGAGAATGGGCCAGGCACCAACAGACCAGTACTGCTGGCCTCTGGAAGTGGGCCTCAGGGATCGTGGCCACTTCCCCTCCCTAAACGCTCGGCAAGGAAGAAAAAGCTAAAGGAGTTCATCACCACCAAACCAGTATTATATGAAATTAGAGGCCTGGTGTATGAAATTCGTGCATGGGGTGGGGGGTTGTCCCTCAGCCCAGCCTGCACCCTCTCCAATCTGGGACATCCCTCTCACAATCCAGGACTACTGGCTCCCAACCGCTCACCTACCTCTGCCTGATTGCCCCTAACCACTTCTGCCTGCCAGCCTGATCACCCCCTAACCACTCCCCTGCCAGCCTGATCAACGCCTAACTGCTCCCCTGCTGGCCCAATTGTCCCTAACTGTCCTCCCCTGCTGGCCTGGTCCCCCCCCTACTTCCCTCCCCTGCAGGCCTGGTCCCCCCAAGTGCCCTCTCCTGCAGGCCTGGTCCCCCCAACTGCCCTCCCCTGCTGGCCTGGTCTCCCTCAACTGCCCTCATCTGCTGGCCTGGTCACCCCTAACTGCCCTCCTGCTGGCCTGATCACCCACAACTGCCCTCCCCTGTAGGCCTGGTCCCCCCCAAATGCCCTCCCCTACTGGCCTGGTTCCCCCCCAACTGCCCTCCCCTGCTAGCCTGGTCTCCCCCAACTGCCCTCATCTGTTGGCCTGGTCACCCCTAACTGCCCTCCTGCTGGCCTGATCACCCACAACTGCCCTCCCCTGTAGGTCTTGTCCCCCCCAAATGCCCTCCCCTACTGGCCTGGTTCCCCCCCAACTGCCCTCCCCTGCTAGCCTGGTCTCCCCCAACTGCCCTCATCTGTTGGCCTGGTCACCCCTAACTGCCCTCCTGCTGGCCTGCCCACAACTGCCCTCCCCTGTAGGCCTGGTCCCCCCCAATTGCCCTCCCCTACTGGCCTGGTCCCCCCCAACTGCCCTCCCCAGCAGGCATGGTCCCCCCCAACTGCCCACCCCTGCTGGCCTGGTATCCCCAAACTGCCCTCCTCTGCTGGCCTGGTCACCCCTAACAGCCCTCCCTGCTGGCCTGATCACCCACAACTGCCCTCCCCTTGCAGGCCTGGTCCTCCCCAACTGCCCTCCCCTGCAGGCCTGGTCCCCCCTAACTGCCCACCCCTGCAGGCCCAGTCCCCCCCAACTGCTCTCCTCTGCCAGCCTGGTCACCCCCAACTGCCCTCCCCTGCAGGCCATCTTGTGGCAGCCATCTTGTGTCCACATGGGGGCAGCCATCTTTGACCACATGGGGGCAGCCATCTTGTGTCTTGGAGTGATGGTCAATTTTCATATTACTCTTTTATTAGATAGGATGCTGAAGGGTAGTCTTTAAGAAGAGGAAGAAGAAGAAAAAGGTAAAGATAAAAATTATGAACAACAAAGTGACAACAAATACCTATCTATCAACAAGTGAATCTAAAAATCAAGTGAATAAAAAATCTGATGAACAGAATAAACTGGTGAACATAATAGAATCAGAGGCATAGAATGGGAGTGGACTGATAATTCTCAGGGGGAAAGGGGTGTCTGTGTGGGGGTTACGGGAAGAGACTGGACAAAAATCATACACCTATGGATAAGGACAACGGGGGGGGGAGGTAAGGGCAGAGGGGGGTGGGAACCGGGTGGTGGGGAGATATGGGGGGAAAAAAGGAGAAACAATTGTAATAATCTGAACAATAAAGATTTAATTTTAAAAAAATTATGAACAACAAAGTGACAACAAATACATATCTATCAACAAGTGAATCTAAAAATCAAGTGAATAAAAAATCTGAGGAACAGAATAAACTGGTGAATATAATAGAATCAGGGGCATAAAAAGGGAGTAGACTGACAATTCTCACGGGGGAGGGGGTGTGGGGGTGCAGAAAGAGACTGGACAAAAATCTTACACTTATGGATGAGGACAGTGGTGGGGGAGTAAGGGCATGGGATGGGGTGGGAACCAGGTGGAGGGGAGCTATGGGGGGGGGGGGGGGGGGGGGAGGAACAACTGTAATAACCGGAACAATAAAGATTTATTTTAAAAAAATACCAATGGCATATTTCACAGACCTAGAACAAACTCTCCAAAAATTCATACGGAATAAAAAAAAAACCCTGAATAGCCACAGCAATCCTGAGAAAGAAGAACAAAGTTGGAGGGATCACAGTACCAGATATCAAGCTATATTACAAATCCACTGTTCTCAAAACTGCCTGGCACAAGAACAGACATATAGACCAATGGAACAGAACAGAGAACCCAGAAATCGACCCAAGCCATCATGCTCAATTAATATTTGACAAAGGAGGCAAGAGCATACAATGGAGTCAAGACAGTTTTTTCAATAAATGGTGTTGGAAAAATGGGACAGATATATGCAAAAAAAAGAAAAAGAAAGAAAGAAAGAAACTAGACCACCAACTTACACCATACACAAAAATAAACTCAAAATGGATAAAGGACTTAAACATAAGAGGGGAAACCTAAAAATCTTAGAAGAATCCACAGGCAGCAAAATATCCGACATACGTAGTAGCAATATCTTTACCGATACAGCTCCTAGGACAATAGAAAACTAACAAGAATATAAACAAATGGGACTACATCAAAATAAAAAGCTCCTGCACAGCAAAAGAAACATCAACAAAACAACAAGAAAGCCCACTGCATGGGAGAACATATTTGCCAATGTTATATCCAATAAGGGTCTAATCTCAAAAATTTATAGAGAACTCATACATCTTAACAAAAGGAAGATAAACAACCCAATCAAAAAATGGGCAAAGGATTTAAATAGACACCTTTCGAAAGTGGACATACAGAAGACCAAGAGACATATGAAAACATGCTCAAAGTCACTATCATCTGAGAGATGCAAATCAAAACGACAATGAGGTACCATTTCACACCTGTCAGAATGGCTATCATCAACAAATCAACAAACGACAAGTGCTGGCGAGGATGCGGAGAAAAAGGAACCCTGATGCACTGCTGGTGGGAATGCAGACTGGTGCAGCCACTGTGGAAAACAGTATGAAATTTCCCCAAAAAATTAAAAATGGAACTTCCATTTGACCCAGTAATCCCACTTCTAGGACAATATCCCTAGAAAACAGAAACACCAGTCAGAAAGGATATATGCACCCCTATGTTCATAGCAGCACAATTCACCATAGCTAAGATTTGGAAACAGCCTAAGTGCCCATCAGCAGATGAACGAATTACAAAACTGTGGTACATCTACACAATGGAATATTATGCTGCTGTAAAAAGGAAAGAACTCTTACCATTTGCAACAGCATGGATGGACCTGGAGAGCATTATGCTAAGCGAAATAAGCCAGTGGGAGAAAGATAAATATCACATGATCTCACTCATTTGTGGAATATAATGAACAAAAATAGATACAGAGACAGAGAAGCATCCAACAGACCATCCAACCTCAGAGAGAGGGCAGGGGAGAGTTGAGGGGGGTGTAAGAGATCAACCAAAGGATTTGTATGCATGCATATAAGCATAACCAATGGACACAGACACTAGGGGGGTGAGGGCATGTTTTGGGGGGTGGGAGTGCCGGGGAGAGGTCAACAGGGGAAAAAGGAGTCATGTGTAATAATTTAAACAATAAAGAATTAAGGGGGGGGGGAGAATAGACAAGCTATAGTTATTCAGATTTGGGTGGTTTAGCAAACACTTTTTCAAATACAAAAGTAAACCTTTCACTTCAGGGAAACAACTGACAATATCTGTTGCTAATGATAAATTCAAGCTTTCAAGTGTAAACAAGTAGAAAGCTTGTTTGTTTAATAGCTTGAGTTTAATAGCGTCCCAACAGTTAAACTTTTTACAAAAATGAGATAGGTGGTGATATTAACGAATGTGCTTTTTTTGATATTACATGATAACTAGAGGCCCAGTGCATGAAACTTGTGCACTGGGGGGTTGAGGGGTCCCTCAGCCTGGCCTGCACCCTCTCTCAGTCCGGGACCCCTCACTCCTTACCGCCCACCTGCTCACTGCTCCTTACCTCTCAGCTCACAGCTCCTTAGAGCTGCCACGGAGGTGGGAGAGGCTCCCACCAACGCCTCCTGAGCTCGCCAGCCATGAGCCCAGCTTCTGGCTGAGCTGCTCTTCCCCCACTGACCACCAAGGGGCAGCTCCTGCGTTGAGCGTCTGCCCCCTGGTGGTCAGTGTGCATCAAAGCGACCAGTGGTTCCACTGGTCATTCTGCTGTTCAGATGATTTGCATATTAGGCTTTTATTAGATAGGATATGCCATTTTATACTGTGTAATGAGATTTCCAATGACAACATTTGGAAGAATTGCATAAATCACCGAAGTAACATTTTCCAAATGACCAATGCCTAAGTTATAAAATCAGACATGGGTAAAATATCCAATGGAAAAGATAGACAAGTGGATTTTAATGTAACAGAGCACAAAACAGTTAACCAGAAAAGGCAATTAAAATATTCCGTTACCACTGTATATCTGTGTGACACCTGATTTTTTCATATACTAGTACATTAGGTAAAATAACAGCACAACAATCTGGTTGCTGAAGCCAAAATGAGAGTCTAGCTATTTTCTTTTCTTTTTCTTTTTTTTAAATATGTTTTTATTGATTTTAGAGAGAGAGAAGGGAGAGTGAAAGAGAAACATTGATGTGAGAGAAACATATATCAGCTGCCTCCCACATGAACCCTAATTGGGGATCAAGCCCAAAACCCAGGCATGTTCCCTGAAGGGGAATCGAATTGGAGACCCCTCCGTGCACAGAACGATGCTCTTTCAACGGAGCCATACCGGCCATGGCAAGAGTCTAGCTATTTTCTGTTAAACCAGATATTGGAGAAATTTGGGGAAATGTAAAATAATTCCACTATTCCTACTAATTTGGAGGGGGGAAGGGGATATAGCTGTTTTTAACTAAAGGTATTATTATATTCAGAAGTAATGGGTTATTTTTAAATTAATTAACTGTTTTAAGATTTTCTCAACTTTAATTTCTGATATGTTAAATAGCATAGATATACATAAACATAGCTCTTTTGAGGTAACAGTTTAAAGGCATCCTGAGACCAAAAAGATTTGATAATTGTTCTACAGCTATATTATACTGACCTTTCCACAGGGCAAGTTGGCAAATGACATTTTATACTACCTCTGAAGTACAAAGGGCAAAGATGTTTTAAGCACATAACAGACTGTTAATTAAATTTTTTCCACACTGCATTAAGTAGGTATCACAAAGGAACCAATTCACCAGAAGAGAGGGGCAGTGGTAAAATGAGAAAAAATGATCTGGATTCCAGCACAGACCCTACTAGTCTCTCCAGACATTAGCCTTCCCATCTACAAAATGAGATACCAGCATAGCCTATTTTTAGACTGCTTCCAATGGTCAATTCCAATATTCTAATCAGGGACCCCTAAATGGTGGCCCACAGTTTGCATATGGCCTTCAGATGGACTGGCCCTCATGGTGTTTTGAGAGGTGCCCCAAGAAAGTAATTGGCAGTAGCTGAGTGAGAAGCCTCCCTTTCAGAAGGATTTTCAGTCACAGCCCAATCCAGCCCACTGGGCTTGCCCTTGCAGATACCTGCATTTGCAGCATCTGGAATGGAGGGTCTCTAAAGCCCCTTCCAAACCTCAAACTCCACAATTCAGCTCCAGAGACAGTGCCTGGGTTCCTTTCTCACTCGGCCACTTGCTGGCTGGCTGGCTGGCTGGCTGGACGGGGGCAACTTACTTAACTTCTCTGAGCTTCAGTTACCTCATTTGCAAAGTGGGATAACAACACTCAACTCAAAGGGCTATTATGAAGCTTCGCGAGGTGTTGCTTGACAGCACTGACGGAGTTCCCGGCACTGAACAGTACTAACTACTACCAGCGAGGCACAGAAGAGAGTATTCCCTAGTCTCCGCCCACCCCTCCCTGACCAAGTCCCGTTTTCCAGTAGGTTGACTGCACGCCCCATGAGGAGGTTTACCGCCACACCGACTCCCATATCCCACAGGTCCACATCCTAGGACACACAAGAGCCTCCTCAGACGTCTACTTCTTTCCCTACCCAGACCCCTTCACTGAGCCCCGGCCAGTACCGGGTTCCTACACGACCACAGCTCGACAGAGGCAAACACGGGCCACTCCCCCAGCCTCTCCTCCCGATCCCGGACCACTAAGGCTTCCCTCCCCTCAGACCCGAGACCACCTTGGGTCAGGCAGAGGTGGTCCAGGGGTCTGTAGCTTGGCATTCTGCCCCCGGGGGAGGGGGGGGGCGCTGAGGGAAGGGAAGCCTGAGGAGAGATGGGAGAATAACGCCTCGACCTCCCGGAGGAGCCAACGAACACTCACCGTCCATCCCTAGAGGCGGTGGTTCCGGGTGCTCAAACCGGAAGCGGTCTCTGCACTGTTTGCAGTTCCCCTGGTTACTGCGGGTTTGCGGACCAATGGCGGCGGAGCTTCACTGGCTGAGCCCGCCCTCAAAAGGGATGACGTTACGTAGGCGCTCTGAAACTCCTCCCCCGATCGCGGGGTCCGACCCGCCTCCGGAGTCGCCCACCGTCGTGCGCAGGCGCGCTGGACCGGGGTCCTCGGCGGCGAAGTGCGCAGGCGCCCCGGGCGCTACTAACTGAAGTAGCAATGGACGCGCTGGAGTCGTTGTTGGACGAGGTGGCCCTGGAGGGGCTTGATGGCCTGTGTCTGCCCGCGCTGTGGAGCCGCCTGGAGACGCGCGTGCCGCCCTTCCCGCTGCCTTTGGAGCCCTACACGCAGGAGTTTCTATGGAGGGCCCTCGCCACGCACCCGGGCATCAGCTTCTATGTGGAGCCTCGGGAGCGACCCGACCTCCAGCTGCAGGACCGGTCAGCGGCTCGGCCTTGCGGGCGCGGGCGGGCGGGCAGGCCCAGAGCCGGGGTCCGATGGAGCCAGAGGGGAACAGGTTCTGATGGGAGGAAGGTGGAGAAAGGAGTGGAGCCGTCGGAGAACCGGGAGTCAAATGGGGGTGGGAGCTCTGTGTGAAGCTGATTTGGGGTCCCTCAAGCCTGGCAGGGCCCGGGCGACTGATGGAGTTGGGGGGCATGGTCTGATGGATGTGGGAGTCGTCTGCTGATGTCCCATCATTATATACGTGTGTAAGTTTGGGGTGATGGTGAGCAGGACTGGGGGATATTATTCAAGCTTCAGAGAGTATTTCCTCTAGAGTGGAGGGTAGGAATGGAGTGGGAAAGCAGTTCAGGCCAAGACTAGAGACAGGTCCTGGCGGGTAGCTCAGTGGGATAAAGCGTCGTCCCCATATGCCCCTGCCAGGGCACATACAAGAATCAACCAATGCATAAATAAGTGGAACAACAAACCTCTCTCTCTCTCTCTCCCTTCCTTTCTTTCTAAAGTCAATAATTTTTTTTAAAACACTGGGGACAGGAGGAATGAGATCTGTATAACAAGCTTAGCAATAATAACAATAATAGCTAGAATTTATTGAGTGCTTATTATTGGCCTGGCACTATTCTAAGACCATGTTGTGGGAGCTTCAGGAAATTAAACCCAACTTCATCCTCACAGTGACTCTATGAGGTGGGTGCTGTTACCTTCCCTATTTTGCCGAAGAGTCAAGGAGAGAAAATAAGTAAATAATCTGTCCAGTTAGGGAGATTGTAAGTGACTGTGTGTTGATTTGAACGCAGGCCATCTGTCTTCAGAGTCTTTGCTCTTAAACCATGTTGTGAGGAAGAGGAGAGGTTGCGAGAGGCAATACTGTCCAAACAAGACTTGGGTTTAGTTGGCCAGTTGAACAGAGAACAACAAATGTGGAAGCCTGAAGGAAGAGAAATAAGTTGTTTGGTGGAAGTGTAGAACTGGAGGGAGGGAATGAAGAATAGTAGTTGACACTTAAATGTATGCTTAATGTGAGCTGGGACTGTTCTAAGATCCTGACATATAGCAAGTTAATTTTTACAACAACCTTAAGAGGTAGGTATTATTATCCTTATTTTCCTGAAGAGAAATTGGAGGTATCAAAGAGGTGAAGTGACTTGTTCAAGGCCATCAACTAGTGAGGGCATAACTCAGAATTTGATTACAAGAAGCTTGGGTACACTCTGTCCTTATTAACCAAATTGGACTGGAGAAGTAATCAAAGGTGTTTTCATCCCCTTAAAGAGTTGATCCTTTACCAAAGGACAGTTGGAAGCCTCTGAAGGGAGGGTTAGATTAGGGGCAACGAGGGAAGTTGAGAGGTTTTTAGTAATCCATTCATGAACAACCAGTTGTGGTTTAGTTTACCATAGTGGGGTTGAGAATGAAGAGATGAGGCTGAAGAATCAAGAGCATTTGATGACTTACTGGATGTGGGGTAAAAGGAAAAGTGGGAATCAAGGATGATGAACCTCCTGTTCCTGATGTGTGGGCACCTGGGTGAATACTGATGCCCCCTTCACTGTGGTAGGGAACAGAAGAGCAGCACAGTGATTGAGTTTGGGGGGAGGTGGGAAAGGTGTTGAATGTACTCTGAGACACATTGTGTTTGAGATTCCTTTGGGTTATGCAAGTGGAGATTCTGTTTAGTAAACACCTGGCTTCAAAGGAGTGAAAGCAGGTCACAGGGGGAGGGACTAAACTAGGCATGTAGAGTCATCCCATATGGCTGGTAATTAAAGCTGTTGGCTAGGATCATCCATAAGAGAGAGCGTAGTGGGATTAGAAGCCTTAAAACATGGCCCTCGGGTACACCTACATTCATTCATTCATTTATTTATGTATTTATGTATTTATTTTTCTGGCAGACAGGGTGATAAAACCATAACTTTTGA
The DNA here is from genome assembly GCA_025583905.1 of Ia io. Lineage (NCBI taxonomy): Eukaryota > Metazoa > Chordata > Mammalia > Chiroptera > Vespertilionidae > Ia > Ia io. The sequence goes on along the minus strand of JAJQQW010000010.1, from coordinate 106,971,104 downwards.
GGTTATCTTGTCTACGAAAGAAATCTACAAGTTAATGTGTAACTTTATGGTGTCTGGGATCTAATCGAGTAGTAAATAGCAAGTTTATTTATTACTTTTTAAATCTTTATTGTTGAAAGTATTACATATATTCCTCTTTATCCCCCCATTAGCCCCCTCCAGCCCACCCCCACTCCCCACCCCAGGCTCTCACTGCCCCATTGTCTGTGTCCATGGGACATGTATATATGCATACAAGGTCTTTGTTTGATTATCTCCTACCCACCCTCCCCCACCCCTTCCCTCAGAGATTCCGCACTCTGTTCCATGCTTCCATGTTTCTGGATCCACACCGTTCATCAGTTTATTTTGTTACTTAGATTCCACATATGAGTAAGATCATGTGATACTTGTCTTTCTCTGACTGACTTATTTCACTTAGCATGATACTCTCCAGGTCTCACCATGCTGTCTTAAAGGGTAAGAGATCCTTCTTTTTTTACTGCTGCATAGTATTCCATGGTATAAATGTACCACAGCTTTTTGATCCACTCATCTACTGATGGGCACTTGAGCGTTTTCCAGATCTTAGCTATTGTAAGTTGTGCTGCTATGAACGTAGGGGTGCATACATTCTTTCTGATTGGTATTTTGGGTTTCTTAGGATAGATTCTTAGAAGTGGGATCATTGGGTCAAATGATAGTTCCCTATTTAATTTTTGAGGAAACTCCATACTGTTTTCCATAATGGCTACACCAGTCTGCATTCCCACCAGCAGTGCACTATGGCTCCCTTTTCTCCGTATCCTCGACAGCACTTGTCATTTGTTGATTTGTTGATGGTAGCCATTCTGACAGGTGTGAGGTGATACCTCATTGTCATTTTAATTTGCATCTCTCTGATGATCCATGACTTCGAGCATTTTTTCATGTCTTTTGGCCATCTGTATGTCCTCTTTGGAGAAGTGTCTACTTACGTCCTTTGGCCCTTTTTTAATTGAATTGTTTGTCTTCCTTCTGTTAAGTTGTATGAGTTCCTTATATATTTAGGATATTAACCCTTTATTAGATGCATCCTTGCCAAATATGTTCCCATATAGTGGACTCCCTCTTCGTTTTGTTGATGGTTTCTTTTGCTGTGCAGAAGCTCTTTATTTTGATGTAGTCCCATTTGTTTATTTTCTCCTTAGTCTTCTTTGCCCTAGGATAGTGGTCGGCAAACTCATTAGTCAACAGAGCCAAATATCAACAGTACAACAATTGAAATTTCTTTTGAGAGCCAAATTTTTTAAACTTAAACTATATAGGTAGGTACATTGTTATTAACTTAATTAGGGTACGTGGTATTTTGTGGAAGAGCCACACTCAAGGGGCCAAAGAACCGCACGTGGCTTGCGAGCCGTGGTTTGCCGACCACTGCCCTAGGAGATATATCTGTAAACATGTTGCTATGAGAGATGTCTGAGAATTTGCTGCCTATGGTTTCTTCTAGGATTGTTATGGTTTCAGGGCTTACATTTAAGTCTTTTATCCATTTTGAGTTTATTCTTGTGTATGGTGTAAGTTAGTGGTCCAATTTCATTTTTTGCTTATATCTCTCCAATTTTCCCAATACCATTTATTGAAGAGACTGTCTTGACTCCATTGTATGCTTTTGCCTCCTTTGTCAAATATTAATTGAGCATAATGGCTGGAGTCAATTTCTGGGGTCTCTATTCTGTTCCATTGACCTATATGCCTGTTCTTGTGCCAGTACCAGGTTGTTTTGATTACGGTGGCTTTGTAGTATAGCTTGATATCTGGTATTGTGATTCCTCCGACTTTGTTCTTCTTTCTCAAGATTGCTGTGGCTATTAGAGGTCTTTTTTGGTTCCTTATAAATGTTTGGAGTATTTGTTCTAGATCTGTGAAATATGCTGTTGATATTTTAATAGGGATTGCATTGATCCTGTAGATTGCCTTGGGTAGTATAGACATTTTAATGATGTTCATTCTACCAATCCATGAACATGGTATAATCTTCCACTTGTTTATATCTTCTACCTCTTTCTACAACATCCTATAGTTTTCCCAATACAAGTCTTTTGCCTCCTTGTTAAGTATTTAAAAAAAAATTTTTTTTTGGAATGGTAAATGGAATTGCTTGTTTAGTTTCTCTTTCTGAGAATTCATTATTGGTGTATTAAAAAGCCATTGATTTTGGGGTGTTCATTTTGTATCCTGCTACATTGCCAAATTCATTTTTTAAATCTAGTAATTTTTTGGTGGAGTCTTTAGGGTTTTCTATGTGTACTATCATGTCATCTGTGAATAATGAGAGTTTTACTTTCTCTTTTCCATTTTGGATGCCTTTTATTTCTTCTTCTTGTCTGATCACTGGTCTTGAACTCCCAGTATTATGTTGAGTAAGAGTGATGAAAGTGGACATCCCTGTCATATTCCTGTTCTTAGGGGAAATAGTTTTAGTTTTTGCCCATTGAGTATGATGTTGGCTGTAGGTTTGTCATATATGGCCTTTATCATGTTCAAATATGCTCCCTCAATTCCCACTTTGCTGAGAGATTTTATCAAAAATGGGTGTTGGATTTTGTTGAATGCTTTTTCTGAGTCTATTTATACAATGATTTGATTTTTTTTTCCAATTTCTTTATGTGGTGTATTATGTTTATTGATTTGCGAATATTGTACCAGCCTTGCATCCCTGGAATAAATCCCACTTGGTCATGGTGTATGATCTTTTACTAGTAAATCCCATTTGGATCCGATTTGCTAATACTCTGTTGAGGACTTTTAGCATCTAATGTTCATCAGGGATATTGGCCTTTAAGTCTCTTTCTTTGTAGTGTCTTTATCTGGTTTTGGAATTAGGGTAATGCTGGCCTCATAAAAAGAGTTTGGAAGTGTTCCTTCCTCTTGGATTTTTTGGAATAGTTTGAAGAGTATAGGTGTTAGTTCTTGTTTGAACGTTTGGTAAAACTCCCCCGTGAAGCCATCCGGACCTGGGATTTTGTTTGCTGAGAGTTTTTTTTTTATTATTATTATTACTGCTTCTATTTCATCAGTTGTTATTGGCTTATTCAGGTTTTCTGATTCTTCCTGATTCAGTTTGGGGAGATGGTATTTTTCTAGGAATTTGTCCATTTCATCTACATTGTCCAGCTTATTGGCATATAGTTCTTCATAGTATTTCCGTACAATTCTTTGTATTTCTGTGGTAACAGTCATTACTTCACTGCTTTTATGATTTTACTTATTTGGGTCCTCTCTCTGTTTTTTGATGTGTCTGGCTAATGGTTCGTCAATTTTATTTATCCTTTCAAAGAACCAGCTCTTGGTTTCATTGATTTTTTTTGTGTGTTCTGTGTTGTTTTTTAGACTCTGTGTCATTTATTACTGCTCTAATCTTTATTATTTCCCTCCTTCTACTTACTCTGGGCTTTCTTATTGTTCACTTTCTAGTTCTTTAAGTTGTAGGGTTAAATAATTTATTAGTATTGTTGATTTTTCTTGTTTTTTTTTGTGGTAGACCTGTAGGGCTATGAACTTCCCTCTCAGGACTGCTTTTGCTGTATCCCAGAGATTTTGGATTGTTGTGTGTTCGTTTTCATTTATTTCTAGGAAGTTTTTTATTTCTTTCTTGATCTCTTGGATAACCCATTCATTGTTCAGTAACATGCTATTTGGTCTCCATTTGTTTTATTGTTTTTGAGTGTTTTTAATGTAGTTGATTCCTCATTTCATTGCACTGTGATCTGAGAAGATGCTTGATAATGATTTCAATCTTTTTCAACTTGTAGATACTTGGTTTGTGTCCTAACATGTGGTCTGTCTTTGTGAATGGTCCATGTGCATTTGAGAAGAATGTATATTCTAAGGTGCACCTACCTTTAAAGGCTGGATGGACAACTAGGAACCTTCAAAAGAGGACTGGGAAGATGTGGCTGGAGAGAGAGAGAGAGCAGCAGCCCAGAGTGGTGTCCTGGAAGCTGGGGAAGATGTGATTTGAGAATGGAGGGGTAAATAGTGCAGAGGTCACAGAGAGAGCAAGGAAGAAAGGGTTGAAAAGTGTATATGGGCCCAGCCAGTTTGGCTCAGTGGTTGAGCGTCAACCTGTGAACCAGGAGGTCATGGTTCAATTCCAGGTCAGGGCATATGCCCCAGTAGCAGGCTCAATTCCCAGTAGGGCAAGTGCCTGAGGTTGCTGATCAATGATTGTCTCGCATCATTGATGTTTCTATCTCTCCCTTTCTCTTCCTCTCTAAAATCAATAAAAATATATATTTAAGAAAAGTGTAAAGGGGATTTAGCTTCAACTAGTGTAGGATGTGAGCAAGATTTCTAAAGAGAACTTGACAAACTTGGCTGACTGGATAAAAGAAAAATCCACAAGTCAAAGATGTGTCTCTGTTGTTTATAAGAGGCAACTGGGAGAATGTGGTACCAGGGAGGGCAAGGAGGGACTTGTGGGAGGAAAGAAGAGGCAGCCATAACTTCAGTTTTGATTTCATTGATTTTGAGGTATGTAGTAGACAATTGAAGATGGGACTGATGTTTGGGAGGAAATATAGTATTAAGTATTTAATAGTGAAAAATTGTTAACATGCAGGTGATAATTGAAACCATAAAAATGGATGAAGGTTCTAGAGAGATCATTAAAAAGAGATGGAAAGATGACATCTTATGGGAGGAAAACCTTGGAATCATTAAGTCCAGACCTGGTGGTTTGGAGACTAGGCACCAGATTTGTAGGGAAACCAACAGGCCATCACTCGGGCCAGGATGGTGATTCCCGTTCTAGCATTCAGCTTCGGGAGTGGCTTTGGGAGTCCTAGAAAGGTCTCTGCTTTCTGGGGCAGAGAATGCTGCTTGTCAAGATGATCTGCATTTCAGAAAAACAGAGTGGTCTCACTCCCCCTCTTCTGATCTCTTCAGGCGGTTCTCAGAACACGCCAAGCATGTATTATTTCTGAAGCTGAGCTGTGGCTTGATATTTGTGCTTTCCTCCTTAGGTATGAAGAAATCGATTTGGAAACTGGAATTTTGGAGTCCAAGAGGGACCCGGACCCTTTGGAGGATGTCTACCCCATTCATATGATCTTAGAGAATAAGGATGGCATCCAGGGCTCATGCCGGTACTTTAAGGAGAGGAAAAACATTACCAATGACATCAGAACTAAGTCTTTGCAGCCCCTTTGTACGATGGTGGAAGCCTTTGACAGGTAACTGACTTGCACCGTCAGAAACTCACAGGACTCTTCCTACTTTTAAGTCTGAGGGGTAGTGAGAGCACCAGGATTGGTCTGCGGCCTCAGTGTTGTTCAGAGGGCATCATCCCCACACTAAGCCAGTCCTCTACCTTCTTCACTCTGCTCCTGTTGGGGCTAACTTTGCTCAGGGGGACCTGCCATCCTTTCCATTTGTGTCCATAGTCCTAGCACAGGTGGGAGGAGCAGGCAGCTGTCCTTTGGATTAGTGTCTTTCTTTTTTATTTTTCTTTCTTTCTTTTTTTTTTTTTTAATATATTTCTTTATTGATTTCAGAGAGGAAGGGTGAGGGAAAGAGAGAGAGAGAAACATCAATGATGAGAGAGAATCACCGATTGACTGCCTCCTGCACACCCCACACTAGGGATCGAGCCCACAACCCAGGCATGTGCCCCTGGTCAGAATCAAACCTGGGACCCTTCAGTCCCCAGGCTGATGCTCTACTCATTGAGCCAAACCGGCCAGGGCTCTTTTCCTTTTTGTAATATATTTTTATTGATTTCAGAAAGGGAGAGCAAGAGAGAAAGATCAGTGATGAGAGAGAATCATTGATCGGCTGCCTCCTGCACGTCCCACACTGGGGACCGAGCCCACAACCTGGGCATATGCCCTGACTGGGAATTGAACCACAACCTCCTGATTCATAGGTTGAGGCTCAACTACCGAACCCCACTCGCCGGGCAGATTGGTGCCTATCATTCTCTGTCCAAGCTGGACCCTGTGCTGCCCATTGATCCTTTTGTGAGTCTTCATTCAGGGCCCCGGTTTCCGACACTAATCCAAGTTGTCATTTTTTCAACCTGCCCCCATCCCCACCTTCCTTTCTACTTCACTGAACATGGAGAAGCTACCCGAGTGAAGTCTCCTAACTTCCACCTTCTTCCTCAACTTGTAGGCTTTCCCACATTTCTTTCCCCATCCCTCATCTCAGAGGAGATGAAAAACTGACCGTGTAATGGGCACATTTCTTCCCCCTTTCCTCCCTCCTCCCTGGCCCAGCTCTTTCCTCCCCTCCTCCCTGGCTCATGCTCTTTCCTACCTCTGCCAGTTAGCTCCTTTTTCCCCTTTATTTTCAGTACTGCTTGTCTGCTGGTGCTCTCTTCTCAGCACATGAATGTGACTTGCCTCTCTTACAACAGGACTTTCTCTTTACCTCACATTCCCTACAACTGTAGCTTTCTCTCTGCCCGAGGCTGCAGCCATAGTTATTGGAAGAAGTAGCTATACTCACTTCACTCTTTCCCCCTTCACCTCCCCTCCCCTCTTCTGTCCACTGTGATCCATTTTTGCCTTTGTTGCTTCACCAAAATCTTATCCTCAGATCCCTATGAACAAGCCTGGGATACTGTTAGACCAGGCTTTCAAGGGCCTGGTCTACACTGTCAGATCTTCACATTGCCACCTCCTTTTCCAATTAGCTCCTTTTTCTCCTGTGCCCCCTCTTTCAGAGCTTCTATTTGAAGAGGCACTGTGGTCATTGCCAAGTTGGGCAATGAGAGAGAAACACAGATGTGAGAGAGACACATTGATTGGTTGCCTTCCGCACACACCCCGACCAGGGCTGGGGATCGAGCCTGCAACTGAGGTGTCTGCCCTTGACTGGAATCAAACCCAGGACCCTTCAGTCTGCAGGCAATCGATGCTCTAGCCACTGAGCCAAACCAGCTAGGGCTTAAGGATTTTTTATGTCACTCTTTCCTCACCAGATTATAAACTCTTGAGGGCAGGAAGTGTGTCCATCTCATTCATAGCTGTACCTCTAGGATCTAGACTATACCTGGCACAAAGTTGGCTCCTAAAAACGCATGTTGACTGATGGATAGCCTGTTGGGTTTGAAGTTGTAACCTGTGTCATGGAATCTAAATTCCCAGCATGGCATTGAAAGGCCATTCAGGATGTGGACTCAGCTGGCCTTGAGTTTTCTTTCCTTCTGCTTTCTAGCTTACACCACACTTTAGCCTCCGAATATGCCACATCATTTGCCTCCCTGAATAGGCAAGCTCCTCCATACCTGTGAAACCTTGCAGCATCTGCTTCCTTAACATTTGCCCACCCAGCTTACTGCTAACTCAGGAATCACCTCCTGTGAGAGTTTTTCCTAATGACTGCACACGCTCTAGTCACACCCATAGGCTTGAATTGGGGCCCTCATGTATGTCATTTAATAGCCTTGACTGCCAGAGCTGCTTTGCCAGAGCAGTTATCACATTAGTCACTGAGTCATTTTCCTGTCTTTCCTTCAGTAGACTGAGCTCCTTGAAGGTAGCTACTGAAAGACTTTTATTTCTTGATATCTCTGGTACTTTGCTTAATCGGTATTTGAACTTAGCAGGAGTCATTGCATCAGCTAATTGAAATCAGTGGACTTTGATAATACAGGGTAGTAAATAATCTGATTAATTTTTTAAAGAAATTGTTTTTAACCCTCACCTGAGGATATGTTTATTGATTTTAGAGAGAGGGAGGGAGAGAGAGAAACATTGATGTGAAAAAGAGACATCTATCAGTTGCCTCCCATATGTGTCCTGACAAGGGATCGAACCCACAACCTTTTTAGTGTACAGGACAATGCTCCAACCAACTGAGCCACCAGGTCAGGGTCTAAGTAATTTTAAAGCAGAAAATTAGTTCCTTAGTTTTCAAACTTCTTTTTCCTAACTGACTTCTTCCAATTTAACTTAATGAGCCTGCTTTGAGAGGAGAGAGCACAGATCCTAAGTTTGTGACATGCAGACTCTCACATATGTTCACAGCCACATCCTTTTGAAGATGGACTATGCAGATTTCTACACTTCTGCAGAAGATTAATTATAGATTACAAAGTGAAGGAAGCTGCAGTTAAAAATGAAGACAACCTCTTCTTTTTTCTTGTTGTCTGGGTGGAGGGAGAAGCGAAGGCATCAGAGTGGGTGGGAGGAAGGAGAACAGTCAGACTGAGTGATGTGACTGAAGGCAGACATTATGGTCGGGATCACAGGCTGTGCCGAGTAGACGCTAGCTCAAGTCCATGGGCCCTCACCTGTGGACCCTTGGGTACTCATCCAGGAAAGGAAACTCCTCTGATTGGGTGTATCTCGATGCTCAGGAGTGAGTAAGTGGGGGGTTCTTTGCCTGCACACCTCGTGTGATCTCTGCCACAGAGCTTGGACCCCAAGAGTGCATGAGTGGAATGGGCCAATCTGCCCAAGATACGCATTTCAGTTAACAGACAAGGCACAGTGGTGGGCCTGTGAGGCGTCAGCAGAGAAGTCAGTATTCTCAGCCAGGGTATCCAGTGCCTTGCTAGGAAGTGTGGTTGGCCACTTTTTCAGGCATTTTTCACTTACCAAGTCAGTGGGAGAAACTAATGATTTGTCCAGGGTCTGATCTTTAACAGACAACATACAGGCCCAGCGATTACACAGTCCAGTGGTTTTGACTGAAGTTTGCTTTATCTGTCTAGTTCAGTAGGCTAGTTCATTCACATAACAAATATTCACAGAGCTCCTACTGTGACCCACATTCATTCTAAGCTCTGGGTATGTCCTGGTGGACAAGTCGACCATGTGCCCCTCTCATAGAGCTTCTTAATTGAAGAGGAGGAGACAGACAGGTCTCTCAAACATTACATATCGCCATTTCCGAGTGCTTGGTGCCATGAAGAATGTGGAAATAATGGTCAGAGGTAGGGAAAGGACTCTGGTTACCATTTGGGGAAAGGCCTGAGGAGTTGACATCTGAGCAGTGACCTGAATGATGAGAAGGAACAGTCGCTTAAAGACCTTGGGGAAGAGCAGCCGGGAAGAGGAAACAGCTTGTTTCAGGACCAGCAGGGTCATTGTGCTCAGGGGCAGAGCCATGGAAGGGGTGTAGGGCAGTCCAGTCCCGTCCCTGGTGGGGAGTTGGGTTTTTGGTCTGAGTTCCTGGCCAGGCCTGGGAGGGTTTAAACCAGGAATAATGGCATTGGCTCTGCTCACCCTGAACACAATGCAGTAGTACTAAGACTGAAACTGGCTTAAATGGGGGATTCTGAACCTCACAGAAAATGATGATTCTCCAAGCTTCTGCTTTTTCATGTTTCTATTTTCTTAAAATCAAAAAGTTATTTCTTCCTGTGTTAAAAAAAAAAAAAAAGTTAAAAGTTAAATCTTTCTGATTTGCAGGTGGGGGAAGAAACTGATCATCGTTGCCTCCCAGGACATGCGTTACAGGGCCTTGATAGGCTTGGAGGGTGACCCTGACCTGAAGCTCCCTGACTTCTCCTACTGCATTTTGGAGCGATTAGGCCGGTCCCGGTGGCAGGGGGAGCTCCAGCGAGACCTCCACAGCGCTGCGTTCAAGTAAGGCAGCGATTTTCAACTGGTGTGCTGCAAGAAGTTTTAAAACATGCAATACCTGACTATTGAGTTAGGGGCACTAACCTCTTTTCCTTTAGATTGTCAAATTAAAACAAGGACAACAGCCAACACAATAGTCACCTGTGGGGATGAATCAAAATTATACCTTTTCTGGTTTTTTTGTTTTTTGTTAGTGGCAAAAAATAGTGTGCTGCAGAATTTTAGTCATTTGTGTGTGCCATGAGATGAAAAAGGCTGAAAATCACTGAAGGAAGGGGATGATTTGCTTCTCTGCTTTAAACAATAGGGCTCACTGGTCATTATGCCCTGTGTCTAAACGGGAGCCTGCTGACTTGTCTTCCCTTTTCCTCTTAGCCTTGTCCTCTCAGCAGTCCCCAGTCTATGGTGATTGGGAGCACAATGCTTTCTTTTTGAAGAGACCCTGGGGTGACCATATAACTATTGTCCAAACCAGACATTGAGAATGGGAGGTGGAGCTGACCAGAAGGGGTGCTAAGGAAATGGGTATAAGTTAGGACCATCTGGCAAACCAGGATGTGTGCTCACCCTAGTTATTGGCCATTACAGGATTAGAGGTCCATGTTTGGTTCTCTCCTCCTATTTGATCATGTCCTTATTGTCTCCCAGCCATCCCTTCCCTCTCTATTTGCCCTGGCCTCTGCCTCCATCTCCCCATCTACCTCTCCTGGAGGTCTGGTCCTGCTCCTAGGCTGAGGTTCTTCCAAGACCATTGTCTCATGATGGCTGTTCTCTCAGACTAGCTGGATAGGAGGTGTGTATCTCTGGCACTTATATCCAGGTGAGAGGCTCTCTACATTGGTGGGTGAAAGCAACCAACAAAATGACACTCATCTTCTCCTCCAGGGTTGATGCTGGGAAGCTCCATTATCATAGGAAAATTCTGAACAAAAATGGGCTCATTACAATGCAGTCACATGTGATCCGATTACCCAGCGGAGCCCAGCAGCACTCAATCCTCCTCCTCCTGAACCGGTTTCATGTGGACAGGTAAGTGTTGTGAGACCAAAACACTCTATACATCTATACTGCAGCCAGGTATATTATGTCTTTAAAAGTCAGAGGCCACATCAGAACACTGCTTTAGCTTTTTAAAAAGATATTTACTGTGTGTTTCTGATTATGAAAAGTAAGTCACGCTTATTTAGAAAACCTGGAAATTATACAGAAAAGAAGGTTAAAAATGCCTGTAACCCCACAGCTTAGCAATAGGGACTTAATATTTTGGTGAAGTTTTGGGGGAATGTAAAATTAAAAGTAAATAAATAAGTCAAATTTGATGTTACGGTGACAGAGTTGAGGTTGAATTGTATCGATTTAAAATTGTCATGTTTTTGCAACATGCAGCCATCTTAACCTGTAGATGAGATGGTGAGGTTCTCCTCAGTGATCACTGTGTTGCCATTTAGCTGTGTGTCATAGTCAGGCAATACATCAAGCTGATAAAATAGGCCATTCTGAGAGCCAGGTGGTCTGGGAGTGGGTCTCTGACTCTTCAATCCTCCCTGTTAGGGTATAGAAATGGGGGAAAGAAATGTTCCGCCACCCTGCAGAACGGTCTCAGCCTGCACTTCACCACCCCATTCCGTCCTTTGTGGGAGGGGCAGAGACCAGGGTGGGGAAGGGTTAAGCTGGTACAGGGCCTGGAATGAGTGCCCTTGGGAGAGTCAGTGCGAGCCCCATGCCTGGCCACCAGTCCTCCATGCTGGAGGAGGGCAGTGTCAAGGGAGAGTTGGAGGGCAGTGAGCAGACCCTTTCCTGGGATCTGTCACTCCCGTGAAGTCGGGAGTGGAAACCTGGGCTTCAGAGTCAGTGTGGTGTTGTGATCTAGTGAGGAGAGCACTGGATTGGAGGGAGGCGGCCTAGGTTCACACTCTTTGTAGAATAACCTGTCCTTCCCCACCAAGTGATTGACAAGGAAATATCAATCTAAACTTTAAGGTTTTATCAAAATGGAATGCATTTTAAAGAATCATTTCCGTAGTTTTAGTGTAGAGTCTGCCACTAGTTAGGCGCCCTTGGCCATGAGACCAAACCGCTCGGAGCCCAGCCTTGAAACCTTGCTTTGAAACTACGCGGTCTTTAGTAGTAGGTTTGAAAAGTTGAACCGTTTTGTTTCTCACAGAAGGAGCAAATACAACATCCTCATGGAGAAGCTTTCGGTGATGCTGAGCATGCGGAGCAACCAGATCGAGACACTAGGAAAGCTGCGGGAGGAGCTGGTGAGCTGCCGGAGCTCCCGGGTGCTGGACTGGGCTTCCCTACACCACAGCACGGAGATCTTTAAGTGTAGATCGAATGAATTGCAGTTGAAAGCCCTGCTATGGTCTTGAATCCCTAACCATGAAATAAGTGGGGTTTTCCTTTGTTTTATAAAACAAAATTCTCAGTCCCTAACTTGCATCCTTCTTGCTCTTGACTGACTTCCATTTCCCCTTGGGGTTTTTGCCCTGAGGCCTGCTGTAAAAGTTCAGCTGGAGCGGTAAACATGGGCCTGTAGATTTACTTTCATAATTAAGCTTGTAATTTTGTTCCCAGTGGTTTTATAGTGCCATAGCAGTGACTTTACCAAGAGGGAGGTGAGATGACCTGGGGAGAAACGCAATCACTGACATGCTTCATCTTTGGGCCCTAGAATAGAGGCAGTGATGAAGGGAGAACGAGAGGCAGAAAGCATGGAGGTGGTGCTGCTTCCAGTCGGATTTGAACAGTTAAGAAAAAGCCAAATTAGAAATGGGAGAAAAGCAAAATTGCCCTGTAGGGTAATAGGACTTAAAACTTGAAATTTAAAGTCAGGATCTTTGAATAACAGGAATCAGTCCCAAAGGAGCATGGCAGAGTCTGATCAGAGACTGCAGGAAGTCCTGCTCACCTTGTGCTGCCTCAGTGGAGCTCTCCTTGTTCAGAGAGGAGGGATCTGCCCCTCTTGCTGGATTCATTGCACGCCCAGGTGTCTAACGCAGAGCTTACAAACTGCGGTGTGTGGGCCACATTTGGCCTGTACATTGTCAAAAATAAATTTGACTTAGCTTTTTTTTTAATTGAGATTTCACCTATAAGAAATCTAGGTTTCCAGCCTCCCTTGAAATATCCAAAGCTCTGACAAGCCTGAGCCTTCAGGCTCTCATGACAAAAGGTAGCTGGAGCTAGCTGTGCCCTGGCCAGCTCCCCGCAGGCCCCCCACCCTGTCTCCTTTCAGACACCGAGGCTGAGAGTCAGTGCAGTTTGTCCTTACATGTGCACTGCTGTTTGTGGTAGGAGAGAAATATTTTTCTATCGGAAACTCTATCCATAGTAGAAAAATAAAAGATAGACTCTTAAGGCCTCTTAAGAGACCCTAATAGAAATGGAGAAATTCCCTGAATGCTTAATGAATGAATATCTGCCCACTTTGTTCTTTGTATTTCTTGTCCTGCCCTTGCAGACACTGGAGTCTGAAACCCTTTGCCTACTGAGTCACTTGGGGGATGGGAGAAAAGGATACTGGGCTGGGCTGGTCTCAGTTCAGCACTATGGACTATCTAAGCAGCAAGATTTAACTGTTACAGGACATTGTTTCATTTAGTCCTTCAACAAAAACTTAAGTGTTAACTTTGAGTCAGAACCATGTTCCACACTAAGATGACAACGATGAATGAGGACGACAGTCTCACGCTGTCATGGAGCAGTCTGACTGGAGGGGCAGCGGTGAGCACTCACTGAAGCTAGAGTGCTACCTAGAAAGATATGTCTGAGCTGGCGAACGGCGAGGGAGCTTTCTGCAGAGCTGGGAGAGATATAGAGCAAGTCCAGAGCTGGGCTTTGAAAGTGAGTGCTCCCAAAGCAGACGGAAGAAATGGCATTGCGGATGAGGGAGAATGGCTCGAGCAAAGTGTGGAGCTGTGGAGGCTGTGGGACTTTTAGAGGTCAGCTGAGAGGGAAAGTTGGGGCCACATTGAAAGGCCTTGAGTACCAGGCAGGGGAGTTGGGACTTTAGCCTTTAGCCTGAAGTGCTGTTCAAGAAATGTGAAGAGTGTTGAGGAAATGAACTGGTGAACTGAAGAGAGATGGGAAGTGGGCAGCGAGGTCAGTGCTCTTGCCTCAGGCCCAGTGGGCAATTGGCTGGAAATGTTTGGGAGCCATTTTGGAGGTGACACTAGCGGGACTTGGTGAGTGACCAGAGCCAGGATGTAGAGCTGAACGAAGGAATCCTGTCTCTTGTGCATGAGCACCGCTCAGAGAAGTAGACTGGAACTTGAGGGCCAGCTCATGAGACCAGGGACTGTGCCTTCACAGCTGAACCCCCCACCATGAGGAGAGTGCCTGGCCCACAGTAAAGGCTAAGTAAATGGGTGTGAAGGAATGTATGAAAAAAGTCAAGTACAGAATGAGATCAAGTTTGGGAGAGGATAAGATAGACAACAAATTTGATTTTAGGGTTTATTGAGTCTGAGGATCCTCTGGAACATTCATTTGGCAGCTGGAAATAGAGGTCAGAGTGACCTTGGCAGGATTTAGTGAATACTTAGCCTGTAGATGAGGTTGATGACATGAATATAGATGCTAACTTTAGGGGGAAGATGGTGGAGGAGGCTCCTCTTCTTTCTCTTTTTGCCGAGCAGACTGTAAGTCCTGGATGGCAGCCCCCAGAAGGCAGGACTACATCATCCTCCCTGCTTAGTATGGGCCAGGGCTCAGGACCATATGTCGAGGGCTGGGGTTTGATGGATGAGTTTCCAAAGGGTCTTTCCACGATGCTGGGGGCACAGCTAGATTAATGATAGATGCCATTTCCAAGCAAGGGGGTTTGAATGAGCCATATGTGTGTCATCTGTATTTCTTTGATGGCCATATGTTCTGCCGCCCAACAGCTAGAGTGCTGGCTCGTCTGGGAACTGATTTCACATTTGCGGCAGCAGCAGCCCACAGACATTTGCACCCTCTCTTTCTCCCAGGGTGTAAGAAGAAACCTGTATGACCCAACTAACAACTCTTAGTCCTGAGTGCCTCCTGCTGTCCAGTCCCTAACTTACAACAGTGGTGACTTGCCTCACTCTTCCAGGGTTGCAAAGTCAATTGGCAGCAGTAGCCGGGGAGGGTGTGTAAATGTGTCAGACAGGTTAGGCGTAGAAGTGGAGAAGTATGGATTGATACTAGTATGGATTCAAGAAATATTTCATTTTCTTCTTAACTGTCATAAAAGAAAAGCAGCACAAAAATGGTGATAAATGGAAACTGACCTTCAGCCTCACTGTGCAAGGGCCGAGTGGGAGCGTGAAGGCGCTGGTACCATGGAGACCGGGGCCTGTCTGGAGGGAGCAGCTGTCCTCGGCTTCCGCTGGCTGCTGCTGTGAACAGTCCTAGGATTTATTGCCAGATCTTGTTTTTCAAGAGAAGCCAGAATGTGGATTTTTATATGAAATCTTTTACTTTTCAATGTTGGCATGTGAATTACTTTTATGTGAAAAGACATGGCCAGTACAGAGGCTCATTGCAGGTAACCGCTGCAGTTCAGGTGCACATACGGTCACTGAGGTTTATCACCTTGCAGAAATGTGACTAAGGAGCAAATGGGGAACTATACAGATGGACTAAAATTTAAAGAATGGTTTTAATATTTTTATCTACTTGTTCCACTGCCTGTGGGAGGTGTGTATATGCATTCATAATTAATACACTTATTTGATTAAAGTCAAAATAGTATGAAAAGGTATACAGTGAAAAGTCTCCATGCTCTACCTCCCTCTGCCTCATTCTCACCCCTGTATATCCTTCCAGGATCTCTAAGAAAATCCCTTTCCCCCTCTTGTAATCAAAAGGAAGAACTGTTAGTATATTGCTCTGGACCATTTTGTGCCCTTGACAGTGTACCTTAGCAGTCTTTCCTCATTAATACCGCCAGTGTGTTCTCATTCAAGATGACCAATTAATTCAGGTCTCCAAATTGTGTTCATTACATGATTCTTTTTTTTTTATTTGTATTTTTTTAAATATGTCTTTATTGATTTGAGAGAGAGAGAGAGGAAGGAAGAGGGATAGAGAGATAGAAACATCAAGAGAGATACATCATCGATTGGCTGCCTCCTGCACACCCCGCCACTGGGGACCGAGCCCGCAAGCCAGGCATGTGCCCTGACATGGAATCAAACCGTGAGCTCCTGATTTTTAGGTCAATGCTCAACCACTGAGCCACACCAGCTGGGCTACATGCTTCTTTAATAGTTTTCAACACCTTGCTTGTACCTAACAGTAGCTTTAAATTTTGTTTTGGCAGGGGCTGTGCGAAAGGACATTTAAGCGTCTGTACCAATACATGCTGAGTGCTGGTCTGGCAAAGGTGGTGTCTCTTCCCTTACAAGAGATTCACCCTGAATGTGGACCTTTTAAGACAAAGAAAGGTAAAGGCAGTCTCGGCTCTCTTCTCTGGGCTTCATGAATGGCTTTCACTCCTCCCTTCTAAGCTCCAGCCCATCTCTCTCCTCACGTCTGCCTGCTGTGGGATGATTTCACGTATTTTTCAGCTCTATCCCTCTGTGCCTGGTTAGGATCTTCTTATAAAAAGTGCTCAGGAAATGTTCGCTGAAGGAAAGTTTCTTACTTCTGGGAAACATCTCTATGTGGCTGTCCCTCTAACCTCTCAGATTCACGGTGGACAAAGAACCGGTTCACCTTGTCCATCTACACTGAGTGCACTGTGCTGCATGGTCCCGTTATCTAGGCAGTGCCACCATTTCACATGTAAGACAAAGTGAGAGATGCTGAGTAACTAACATAAGGTTGAGCAATCTGTAAGCAGGAGAGGTAGGACTTAAACCTTTTTAAAAAGTTAAACTAAGGACAGTGGCCTATAAAACTTGAAAACCTTCCTTCGTCCTTTATTTTTCCCTATTCCTGATTTTTATCCGGTGCCGTTTACCTCTCACTAACCAAAGTCATGGAAAAAGCAGAGGGTCAGAGCTTTCAGTAAAAGATGGTAGATTCTTCCCAAATTCCACTCTAGGGATGATATGGGATATAAAAGGCGTAAACCCACAAGTGCAAAGAGAAGAGGACAGGATATGACAGAGAGAGGGTCGTCAACGACATTTTGGTGCTCAAGGGCAGATGGACAAATGGTAACTGACTGAGCGGACTAGGAGAGCCAAATGCTTGCGAAGGGCAGTAGCCAGGAACTGACACCTCAAAACCTGAAATCAACGAAAACTTTGAGATTCCGGTGCCTTTGAAAGCGCAGGAGTGGATGGAGCTGAACACAGGAGAATCGGTCCATAGTGGTGCCCTGCACCCCCTGCCCTCCTGTGCACAGCCAAGGAGGAACCCTTTCCCACAGGGACACAAGTCTGGCTTCTCCTGAGAGAAGATGCACCAGAAGGATTCCAGCCTCAGACATGGGGACAGGGTGCTGTGCTGAGAGCGGGGGTTAGGCGACAAGTGACAGTCTCTGTACACTAAACGGCCGGAGGCTTTTCTGTGGAAACTGACCCATCCAAGAGAAAAGTCATCTAGATAATGAAATTTGGAAGTTTCCCATCAAAATAGCTGGCCCCTGTCTGCTCCCCTTTCACGGAAGCCCACTCAGTGACAGCCTCTTCTCCTCCCCGCCCTCCAAACACCGAAAACCAGGGCTTTGAGGCAGCATTTTAATGCTTTGCCCAACATTTGAGGAAAGCTCTAGTGTGAATGTAAGAGAGACAGACAAACTTAAATAGAAACAAAGTGAGGAGCAGAAGAAAACTTTAAAAAAAAAAAAGAATTCTCAGAAGAGAGGAGATTGCATCCATGAAACCATAACGAGGCTATAGAGAAGGGACCTACAGAAAATAAAGAAGAGCTCTTGGAAATAACAGAAACATGACTATTGCAATAAAAGATTTAGTGGAAGGGAAGATAGTAAGATTAAATTGAAAAAATTATTCCAGAAAGAACAGAAACTCAAATGGGAAATAGGAGAGCTGAGTTGAAAATAAGAGGCTGAGTCTAAAAGGTTTAATTAACATCCACACTACAGGGGCTCCAGAGAGGGGGGGAGTATGTGCAGGGGACTAGAGCAGAGGAGAGGATGAAAAATGACACTAGAAATTCTTCCAGATCTAAAGGACAAAGGTTCTAGATCACAAGACCCACCCGGTACCTAGCATAATGAGTAGAAAGAGCCCTGCACCAAGACCCAGTCCATGAGCTTCGGAAACCGGGATAAACAGCCTTCGGGGAGGAGAGATCCCATTGCCCGATAGTAACTGACACTGGAAGGCCTTGGAGCAAGGCCATCAATATTCTGAAGGAAACAGACGTTCGATCTGCAATTTATTGTTCAGCTATGCCATTAACCAGGTGTGTGAATAAGGACATTTTCATGATGCAGATCTGAAACACTGCATCTCCCATCTCCCATGTTCTCAGGAAGCTTCAGGAGGATGTACATCAAATGATGGGCTAAGCCAAGAGGCAGGAAAACATGGGTCCAGGAGATGGCGAAGGGAAATCACCAAGACAGGCTCTGAGAGCAGCCTGTCCAGATGGTCCCAGGAGGGATGGCAGTCATGCAGAGTCCATGCCTTATGCGTGTGAATGTGTCTTGTGGAAGTTGTACTTTGTCAGAGTCTGAGCATGAATTTAATGGTAGGTACATAGAAAACCAAGTGAATGGGGCGGCGGGGGGAGTTATTAACCCCAAGGAAAACCAAAAGATGTATAAGAACAAAAAGCTGAGGGCCTGTGTGCTTGCCTTTGTCAGCACAGAAAGTGCCCTGTGGAGGGAGACCGGCTTTGTAGCCACAGCTCAGGAGATGTGCTCTCAATGAGGACAGACGGGGCACTGAGCTCTGCCTGCAGGAGGTAGGCATTCGTACTTGTTGAGTGGCTGTGAAATACCAGTCTGAGGGAACTCCGTCTCTTCATTTCCTCGCATAGTTAGTGGAATCACTGCCCACCCTCTCTGGTGTCCCTGTGTCTGAGAAAAGTCTTGTGGAGGAGGTGGTAGCACAGAGATGTTTCCATACAACAGGTGCATAAGCAGGAAGGCGCGCCTGGGAGATAGGGACGCCCCTCTAAGCACACCTCAGTGCTAAGTAAATGAGAGACTGGTTGAATGACTAGAATTCCTTGGGAGTGTGCGGCATCGGCAGCAAACGGGGATACTGCTGGGCCCCGTGGCAGGGCAGAAAAGACTCCCAAGAACCGAAAGGGGTGCTAGGACTTAACTGTTAGAAGAGCCCCCGGCATTTGACTTGGAGGTATGATTATCTGAATGCTTAAAATAGTTCATCGTTTTTACTTTCTGGCCTGTTGCTAGAAAGGCATTAAAAATAAACACAAGAAATTTTATTTTTAATGTAAATAGAAGCTCAGAAGGAAATACTGTTAAAGAACCTCTCTTGCCGTGCAGGCAGCCATGGAGCAAAGCAAAGTTTCTTCCAGGCTAAAGGTCCCTGGGCTAGAATTCTGTTCTGTCCTCTCCTATTGGGGCAGTGGCCTCTCTCCACCTCAGTTTTCTCCTCAGGATTATCTGGGGATAATAATATAGCTTTCCAGGAGACAGTGTACACAGAGCAGGGCCCACCACTGGTGGCCCGTGGGCCATGTCCAGCAATGTATTCTGTTGGGCTCACAGTGTTTGTTTTAATTGAATTAGTTTCTGGCATTTAAAAATCAGAACCTTCACCTAAAAATCAGCCTTTCAACTGCTCTGCAAAAATAAACCTAGGCAACACTGAACTGCATTCCTTAATAGCAGTTGCCAAAGCAGAGAGGTGTGCCCCCTTTCTCTGGGGCCCACCTCTCCCATATAGCAAAGGCACCCTGCTTTCCGCTACAGAACCCACAATTGCTTCATTCTGTTATGTCACCCACCTGACCTTGAAGGTATGTCCATGCTCAGGGCCTGTCGCACAGTGAGAGTCCTTGTTACCTTGAGGTCTAGTGCTGGGAAGATGAGCCCTCCGAGCAGGAGGGTCAGCATGGCTTAGCACAGCCTGAGTACCAAGGAGAGTGGTGGCTTCAGCTCTTTACTCGGGATTAAGAGGACAGGCACCCAAGATAGCGACATTCAGAATTTTCAGATTGTCACTCATGCACAGTGAGTCCATTCGGACTATTCAGGAGGCTCATCTCATTCCCATGGGGATTTTGTCACACACACCCACCCCCCCTCTGCTGCTTGGGCTCACCAAAAGTGGTCTCCTCACCCTAGGTGGTGAGCTCCCTGAGGGTGGTGGCCACACCTCCCATATTTTCTCTCCTTAATGCCTATGCAGTGTCTGCTTGGAACAGTGTAGGTGCTAAGTAATGTTTAGCTAATTTAATTTAAGTAGGTGCCACTTCAGTTACTTTCCTGTGCAGGAGACAAGGGATGAATGCAGTGTTACTTTTTCTTTGCCTTCCCAGTTGGCAAAATTAACATAAAACCTTCCCTCTAAGGCATTATGGAGTAGACAAGACTTAAATAATAAAGAAAGATGATGTATTACTTCATGTAAATTCACAGGTGTGCCTGGATATATATGCGTTGTTTACAAATGCCCATAAACAAAGAGCTTTGAACTTAGGCATATTTCAAATGCATTACAGAAAGCTACAGTGATCTGTTTTCCAAAAAAAAACAAAAAAACCTTTGTAATGAAAACAGTCAACCTGAACTGATCTGTTATGTAAATTTGGATTCTTTTCTTCAAGTGTTTACCAGTTATTCTGTGTTTATTAAATTGTGCCAAGAAAAGGAGGGAAGAGAAATAGAAGTTAACTTGGCAACCCCTCAGAAAAGGGTCCCAATTGGAGGCAGTTGATGGAAGTGGAGCTGCCTGGGGCTGATGCCTGAGGCAGTCCTTGGAGCAGGTTTTCCAGGTTCCGGGACTGGCAGTGAGCTTTGCAGAGGGTGAGGGTGGGTCTGCTTATGATGTGGACTTTTCCCATAGCTGTTACCCCGAGATCCTTAAAAGAATAAAAATCAAGTTTAACAAGATTTTCAGAAAACAAGATGAATATAAAAAATTGTTGTGTTTCTATGCACTGGTAAATGAACAACCCAGAAATGAAATTAAGAAAACAACAGCATTACAAAGAATAAAATACTTAAGAAGAAATTTAACAAAAGAAGTACAAAAAGAAAAGCTATTAAACATTGTTGATGAAAATTTAAGATCTAAGTAAGTGGAAAAACATTCCACATTCATGGATTAGAAAACAACATTGAGGTGGTAATACTCCCCAAACTGGTCTGAAGATTGTCAAAGTAAATGTCCAAACCTGTAAGAATTTTTATGCATTTATTTGAGCCAAACTGACAGTTGCTGAGAAGCAAAATCTCAAGGTGTCAATGAAAGAAGCACTCAGACCTGTAGAGAATTTTTGCCAGTTTATTTCAGGCAAACTGTCAACAATTGCTCAGAAGCAAAATCTCAACAGATTAAGATAATGCTCCAGAGAATGGCAGTTTTGCACCTTATTTTATACACTAGAGGCCCAGTGCACGACATTTGTGTATTGGCGGGGAGGGAGTCCCTAAGCCTGGCCTGCGCCCACTCACAGTCCCGGACCTCTCAGCGGACTTCCCCCAAGGGGTCCTTAGCGCTGCTGCTGCCACCGCCGCTGCGCTCGCCAGCCGTGAGCCCGGCTTCTAGCTGAGCAGCGCTCCCCTGTGGGAGTGCACTGACCACCAGGGGGCAGCTCCTGCATTGAGCGTCTGCCCCCTGGTGGTAAGTGTGTGTCATAGCAACCGGTCATTTCACCATTCGATTGATTTGCATATTAGGGTTTTATTACATAGGACTAGAGGCCCGGTGCACGAAATTCGTGCACGGAGGGGGGTTGTCCCTCAGCCCAGCCTGTACCCTCTCCAATCTGGGACCCCTCGAGGGATGTCCGACTGCCCGTTTAGGCCCACCGGGATCGGGCCTAAACGGGCAGTCAGACATCCCTCTCACAATCCAGGACTGCTGGCTCCCAACTGCTTGCCTGCCTGCTTCCTGATTGCCCCTAACCGCTTCTGCCTGCCAGCCTGATCACCCCCTAACCACTCCGCTGCCAGCTTGTTTGCCCCCAACTTCCCTCCTCTGCTGGCCTGGTCACCCCTAACTGCCCTCTCCTGCAGGGTTGATCACCTCCAACTGCCCTCCCTTGCAGGCCTGGTCCTTCTCAACTGCCCTCCCTTGCAGGCCGGGTGCCTCCCAACTGCCCTCTCCTGCTGGCCATCTTGTGGTGACCATCTTGTGTCCACATGGGGGCAGGATCTTTGACCACATGGGGGCAGCTATATTGTGTGTTGCAGTGATGATCAATCTGCATATTACTCTTTTATTAGATAGAATAGAGGCCTGGTACAGGGGTGGGGGCCAGCTGGTTTGCCCTGAAGGGTGTCCCTGATCAAGGTGGGGTTCCCTTGGGGCGTGGGGCAGCCTGAGCGAGGGGCCTGTGGTGGTTTGCAGGCTGGCCACGCCCCCTGGCAACCCAAGCGGAGGCCCTGGTATTTGGAATTTATTTTCCTTCTACAATTGAAACTTTGTAGCCTGGATCAGAGCCAAGCCTGGGGCTCCCTCTGCGGCCGGCAGCCATTTCTGTTGGGGTTATAATTGAAACTTTGTAGCCTTAAGCGGGTGAGCCCAGCCAGGGTGTGCGGAAAGCTTTGCTTCCCCTGTTGCCAGGGACAACCCTGGCCTGCTCTCTCAAGCTCCATTCTGCCACCATTTCTGTTTGAATTTGTTTACCTTCTACAATTGAGAGTGGAGCCAAGCCTGGGGCTCCCTCTGTGGCCGGCAGCCATTTCTGTTGGGGTTATAATTGAAACTTTGTTGCCTTAAGCGGGTGGGCCCGGCCAGGGTGTGTGGAAAGCTTTGCTTCCCCTGTTGCCAGGGGAAACCCTGGCCTGCTCTCTCAAGCTCCATTCTGCTGCCATTTCTGTTTGAATTTGTTTACCTTCTATAATTGAAACTTTGTAGCTTGAGTGGAGGCTTAGGCCTGGCAAGGACAGGCGGAAAGCTTGGCTTCCTCTGTTACCTAGGAAACCTTGCTCTCTGTGGCTGTAGCCATCTTGGTTGGGTTAATTTGCATACTCGCTCTGATTGGATAGTGGGTGTGTCAGAGGTATGGTCAATTTGCATATTTGTCTATTATTAGGTAGGATTACAATCAAAGAAGGAAGCGTAAGGGGGTTACATGAAATTTACTGATGATAGATTAGGAGACTGGAGAAAGCAAAGTGGGAAATCTCTGGAAGTAAAGAAAAAGTAAAAGGAATAAGTGGAAAAATAGTAAAAGGAATAAACACATACTTCTTTTACATAGGTGGGTACAGCATAGTTAACAGTTAATAATTAACACAATAACAATGAGGGAATTTGTGGTCTCTGCCCTGGTGCAGTGGTTGTGCTTTGAGAGGTCCAAAAAAGAAATTTCTTTGATATTCCAAGGCATGTTACCAGGTATGTTAGCAAAAAAAGACTATAGGCCCAGTTAAGATAAAGATTGACTTTTTTTTTAATATATATTTTTATTGATTTCAGAGAGGGAGAGAGAGGTATAAATATCAATGATGACATAAAATCATTGATTGGCTGCCTCCTGCACACTCCCTACTGGGGATCGAGCTCACAGCCCAGCATGTGCCCTTGACTGAAATCGAACCTGGGACCCTTCAGTCTGCAGGCCGACACTCTATCCCCTGAGCCAAACCAGCTAGGGCAGTGGTCGACAAACTCATTAGTCGACAGAGCCAAATATCAACAGTACAACGATTAAAATTTCTTTTGAGAGTCGAAAACCGACTTCTGCGCATGGGCCATGAAGTTTCAAACGCACTGTACGTGCGCGCCCGCATGTGGTATTTTGTGGAAGAGCCACACTCAAGGGGCCAAAGAGCCACATGTCGCTCGCGAGCCGCAGTTTGCCAACCACTGAGCTAGGGCAAGATTGACTTTTGGCTTTCAAAGTTGGCGTGAAAGTGGCCGCCAAGCATAATGGCAGCGGCAGCGGGGGCGGACTCGTTTTCTGGCGGGGGCCCGGAGGCCGTGAGGCTGCCGTCGTCACCGCCGATCAAGGTGCTGGCGGAGCAGCTGCAGCGCAACACGGAAGGCGGCCGGGCGCGTGGTGGCTGCGGGACCCGAGCGGGGCCTTCTCGGTGTGCGGCCTGGAGCGGGTGCTGCGCGGGCGGCCCTGCGTCGCCCCAGGAAAGTATGTGATGGTAATGGGAGTGATTCAGTCCTATAGCCCTGAGCCTTGCCTTCAGGTTGTGAAGATGACAGATCTCTCTGATAATCCCGTCCATGAAAGCATGTGGGCACTGGAAGTAGAAGATTTACACAGGAATATTCCTTAGATGATGTTGGAAGTGTCATTAAAAACAACGGAAATTCTGAAAGGACTTAAGTTCTTATTCCATGTGGATTTCACAGACATTGTTCAATGTGTATTTCTCAAAAGTTCCTCGGAGAGCTTTGCTTTGGCTCACGAAGTTGTCCAGATGTAAGATTTCTAAATGCTGGGACACTCCAGTTACCTCAGCCCCTGCTGCCCCTGTGCTTTGATGAAAAGCAGATGTTGTGTTCATTCTCTCTGTTTTGGTTTGTGTGTGTTCATTCTCTCTAAAGCACACAGAAACCTCATGTTGCATTTCTCAGGTTTTACTAGTGATGATACTTTTTCCGTTACTGCTGCGATCCTATTTTATGGTACAAACTTTGAATCTCAGTCATTGTCCATGGTGATTAAAGTGTGGTTATGGGCAGGAAAATAGACTGCATGAAAGAAGAATGACATTATGGCCCCACGTCTTCTCCATCAACAACTTCCATATCCAGCTTGCAAGTCAAGCGGTACAGCAGCCTCTCAGAGACACAGCTTTCTTGAACACCACTCAACCCTTATGGTCCATTTTCCTTAGATGTGGGTGATGATAGGACATGCTGAAATTCTTGTTGAAATTAAAATTAAAGATTGAGAACAACTTTCAGGCATTCACTCAACTTTAACTTCGGTCTTTTAACATTTGATGAGATACTTCAAGGGAGCTTCCTCCTGTGTAGAGTTCTACATTTTTGGTATGGAAGGACTATTTGTTGGGATTATATTGAACACTGGATTTCTGCTCTCTGCTTCTTGCTCAACCCTCTTTTCCCTTTAGATTATAAATGTCAAAGGAGTCAGGTTTTGTTTCAACATTGCTGTCGAGTTTTGCTGGATTATTTATCTTCTACCACTAATAAGTTGTTTTACATGCAAAAAAAAAAAAAAAAAGATTGACTTTTGTTAGGGAAAAATACTAGCCTAAGTCATGACTACCGCTATGTTTTAGTTTTAATTTCAGACCATCCTATATGGTTACTTCAGGTCTCTGAGTTTGTAAGGCCATCATGTAGGCCTCCCCTGAGTTTGTCAGGTTTAATATGTGGCTCCTTTTTCATCCACAAGATTCAGTGCAGTTCCTATAAGAATCCAGCTGACTTCCTTACAGAAATGACAAGCTAATTCTAAAATTATTGTAGAATTGCAAGGGACCCAGAAAGCTAACACAATTCTGGAAAAGAAGAATCAAGTAGGAGGACCCACACTTCCCAATTTCAAAATATATACAAAGAAACATTAATCAATTGACACAAGGATAGACAGAGATCAATGGAATAGAATTGAGAGTCCAGAAATAAACCCATACCTCCATGGTCAACTAATTTTCAAGAAGAGTGCCAAGACCATTGAATGGAGAAAAGCCAGTCACAACCAGCCATTACTGTATGATTCCCTTTATGGGAAAGTGCAGTATAGGGAATCGAGAAATAGATTAGTAGGTAATTAGTACTTAGGGTTAGGGAAATAGCTAAAGGGTTTGAGGTGATGAAGATGCTCAAAATTGACTGGTGACCAGTGTACATACTTGTAAACATACTAAGTGACCATTGACTTGTACACTTTAAATGGGTGAGTTACATACTCGAAACCTATATGATCTTATTAACCAACTAGAGGCCCTGGCGCACGAAATTCGTGCAAGGGGTGTGTGTCCCTCAGCCCACCCTGCACCCTCTCCAATCTGGGACTCCTACCAGGATCGGGCCTAACAGGGCAGTCAGACATCCCTCTCACAATCCAGGACTGCTGGCTCCCAAATGCTCTCCTGCCTGCCTTCCTGATTGCCCCTAACCGCTTCTGCCTGCCAGCCTGATCACCCCCTAACCGCTCCCCTGCCAGCCTGATTGCCCCAACTGCCCTCCCCTGCAGGCCTGGTCACCCCTAACTGCCCTCCCCTTCAGGCCTGGTCCCCCACAACTGCCCTTCCCTGCAGGCCCGGTCACCCCCAACTTCCCTCCTCTGCCGGCCTGGTCACCCCTAACTGCGCTCCTCTGCAGGCTTGATCGCCCCCAACTGCCCTCCCTTGCAGGCCTGATCCCTCCCAACTGCCCTCCCCTGCTGGCCTGATTGCCCACAACTGCCCTCCCTTGCAGGCCTGGTCCCTCCCAACTGCCCTCCCCTGCTGGCCATCTTGTGGTGGCCATCTTGTGTCCACATGGGGGCAGCCATCTTTGACCACATGGGGGCAGCCATCTTGTGTGTTGGAGTGACGGTCAATTTGCACATTACTCTTTTATTAGATAGGATAGAGGCCTGCTGCATGGGTGGGGGCTGGCTGGTTTGCCCTGAAGGGTGTCCCGGATCAGGGTGGGGGTTCCCTTGGGTCATGGGGCGGTCTGGGTGAGGGGCCTGTGGTGGTTTGCAGGCCGGCCATGCCCCCCGGCGACCCAAGCGGAGGCCCTGGTATCTGGAATTTATTTATCTTCTATAATTGAAACTTTGTAGCCTTGAGTGGAGCCAAGCCTCCTGCTCGCTCCGTGGCTGCAGACATTTTTGTTGGGATTTATTTATCTTCTATAATTGAAACTTTGTAGCCTTGAGCAGAGGCCAAGGCAGGCCAGGGCTATGGGAGCTTGGCTTCCTCCTTCGCCGGGGGCAACTCAAGCCTCCTGCTCTCTCCAGCTCCGTGGCTGCCACCATTTTTGTTGCGATGTATTTATCTTCTATAATTGAAACTTTGTAGCCTTGAGTGGAGGCCTGGGCCTGCCGCAGGAAGCTTGGCTTTCTCCATTGCCGGGGAAACCCAAGCCTCCTGCTCACTCCGTGGCCGCAGCCATCCTGGTTGGGTTAATTTGCATACTTGCTCCTGATTAGCTGGTGGGCGTGGCTTGTGGTTGTAGCAGAGTGATGGTTAATTTGCATATTACTCTTTTATTAGATAGGATGTCACCCCAACAAACTTAATTTTAAATAATAGGTGAATTGTATGGTATATGAATCATACCTTGATAAAGCTATTAAAATTCCCAAGAAACATGTAATAGGGTACAGCAAATTAAATTAATTAAAATGATAAAAGGAGACATTTAAAATATTATAGTTGAAGTATACAAGCTAAGAAAAGAGAAATGAGCCATATTAAGAAGGATTAAAATGCAATAAAATAAATATAAATGTTTAAAATAGCTTTGAAACCAGAAATCTAGAATTTAAAAAAATGAAGGTTAGAAACAAAAAAGGATAAACAGAAAGAATAGAAAAAGATTGGAGGAAAATTTAAAGCCTAGAATATTAATGGTGCTGGGGGAAAAGAGTTAATAATAGCATGAAATCTTTAATTAAAAGTGACAAAGTTGATTAAAGGACACTGGCTAAAAAAATGAGTAATTGCTATCATTAATAATTAAGATAAATTATATATATAAAAGGCTAAGTGCCACCATCCGACCAACCAGTACATATGACGCGCACTGGCAATTTAAAAATAAACGTTGACTTGCGCATGCATGATACATATAAAGCTCTCGCTGGCACCAATCTAGACAGAGTAGGAATATTCCTACCCGAACCCGTTTTCAGACATGGGCAGTTATATATGTTGCTTTCTCTTGAGTTCGAAGAACGTGTGACATTAAAGTTAAGGTTGTAAATACTTCATCACAAGGGAAGTTAGTCAAGCACTCTTAAGGTGTTTTTACTCTTAAAGTGATATACAGGGAGATATTAGAATAAGTTTAATCAATTTATCAGTCATTGTTTTTATCAATGTTGTTTTTATATCATGTTTTTGTTGTTTTATGTCATGTTTTTGTTGTTTTTATATCATGTCTGTGTTGTTACGTTATTGTTTATTAATCAATTTTATATTATTTTCATATACATTTTACTGATTTTCTTTCATCTCTGACACTTATAGAGAAAGTGCAAACAGTGATATTAAAATATTTCTTCTGATTCATTTCCTTTCAATGTGCACAAATCCGTGTACCAGGCCACTAGTATAATAATAAGATTTTAAAAAATCACCACTTTCCCAAATAGGCCTGTCTTTTCCCACCTCTGTGCATTTGCTGGTGTCTTTCCTTCTGCCTGGGATGCCTTTCTTCTGCCTAGACTTCTCTTGTATCCTTTAATATCCCACCCAAATGTCAGCCTCTCCCCTGCCCCTGCCAGCCCCATCCTGCCTCTTTCTCGTTCGCCAGCCCAGTGCATGCTGGCAGTAAAGCCCTGAGCACTCTGCAGCTTGTTTCTCAGGGGTCACAGGGCCAGCTCACATGCTCAGCACTTCCACACATTTACCATGCAGTCCTGACCCCAGCTTAGTCTAAACCTGCTGTTAGAATTATCCCCACTGCATAGATGAGGAACCTGAGGCTCAGAGAAGTTAGCAGCTTACCCAGGATAGAACCAGAACTCAACCCACTGTCCTGCTCCCGACCTATGACTCAGATGCAACCCTTTGCAGGGGCAGGGACCCTGTCTCATTTATCTCTATACTAGAAGCCCGGTGCACGAAATTCATGCACGGAGGGGGGTTGTCCCTCAGCCCAGCCTGTACCCTCTCCAATCTGGGACTCCTGGAGGGACTCCTGGGACTCCCCCAGGATCAGGCCTAAACGGGCAGTCGGACATCCCTCTCACAATCCAGGACTGCTGACTCCCAACTGCTTGCCTGCCTGCCTTCCTGATTGCCCCTAACCGCTTCTGCCTGCTAGCCTGATCACCCCCTAACCACTCTGCTGCCAGCCTGGTTGATGCTGAACTGCTCCCCTGCCAGCCTGTTTGCCCCCAACGTCCCTCCTCTGCTGGCCTGGTCACCCCTAACTGCCCTCTCTGCAGGGTTGATCACCTCCAACTGCCCTCCCTTGCAAGCCTGGTCCCTCTCAGCTGCCCTCCCTTGCAGGCCGGGTGCCTCCCAACTGCCCTCTCCTGCTGGCCATCTTGTAGTGGCCATCTTGTGTCCACATGGGGGCAGGATCTTTGACCACATGGGGGCAGCTATATTGTGTGTTGGATTGATGGTCAATCTGCATATTACTCTTTTATTAGATAGGATGTTCTGGGCCCAACACAAAGTAAATGCCGTGAAACTGAATTAAAGGCCCCACACAGTCTCCTGACATTTTCAGCCTGGGTGATTAGATATGACTCTTGGTCCTCAAAAGCTGTGTTTTTCTAAAGTTGTAATAATTATAATATCAATGGTAAAAGCAGAATCAAGCACTGCTTATTGAACATTACTTTTATGCCAGATGCTGTCCTGAGTACTCTGAGAAAGATACTATTCTTATCCCCTTTTATAGCTGAGTACCCTGAGGCATAGAGAGATCATTCCACAGTTATACTGCTGGTGAGTGGCAGAGGCAGGTCCACACCAGACAGACTGACTCCAGAGCCCATACTTTTATATATTTACTAGTGGCCTGATACAAAATTCGTGCGAGAGTAGGCCTTCCATCCCCCAGCTGCCGGCACCGGCTTCCCTCTGGCACCCAGGACCTGGGCTTTCCTCTGGCCCCAGCTTCTTCCGGAAGGACGTCCAGAATGACTTCCGGTCTAATTAGCATATTACCCTTTTATTAATTATAGTTTTTTTGTTAATCCTTACCCAAGGATATTTTTTCCATTGATTTTTAGAGAGGGTGGATGAGAGGGAGGGGATCGGCGGGGCGGGGGAGGGGGGTGGGGGGTGAGAGAGAGGGAGAGAGATAAACAGAAACACTGATGTGAGAGAAACACATTAATTGGTTGCCTCCACACCGTCTCAGTCTGGGGCCAGGGATCAAACCTGCAACACGGGTATGTGCCCTTGACTGGAATCGAGCCCACAACCCTTTCGTGTGTGGGTTGGTGCTCTCACTACTGAGCCACAACTGCCAGGGCAGAGCAGATACTTTTAACCTATTCCATCACCCTGGGGCGGGGCTGCAGCACCCTCCTCCATTGTCTGGGTGCTGCCCTGAAGTCTGTTCTTCCAGCCCCTGGCCAGGCCTCTGTAGTTAGCCATGGCAGCACCTCAGATTGTCCCCTTGGCTGCTTATCATTCCAGAGTCCAGACTCTCTAAATGACTTCCTAGCACTGACCAGCCTGGACCTGGAGCCTGTTCAGAGTGTGTGTGTTTGGGGAGGGAGGGGGAAGGATAAAACTGAATTTCCTAGTATCTGCCTGGCTCCACCAGTGGGACTTCCCCTTGGCTGGTGACTTTTCAGGAGGAGGACTACCCCAGTGCTCCTTGTTCTAGCAGGCTTTTGTTCTTCTCAGGGTGATCACAGGTATGCTTACCGTTTGGCTAGGAGGCCAGATGATAGTTTTCTTTGGGAATGTGAGAAACACAGGCTATTGGTTCCACTTCACAGCCACTCTGGGTTTTCCTTTACACCAAACAAACTGCTTTCTGATAAAATTTTGAAATTCTAACCTCACCAGGTAGCCTAATGTGGAAAAAAGGCCACTTGCTGGGCCCAAGACATTGGTTAGATCACTCGACCCCGCTGAGCTTCAGTTTCTTTTCTCTTAAAATGGCAGTAATAACGTGCAGAATCCACATGATAATTAAGTAAAATAGCTTCTGACAACACCTGACACAGTGCCTGGCTTATATATATAGGTATTCGGTAAAGATTCACCCCTTCCCTTCTCTTCTGGGTCTTTAGAATGTGAGTGAAGCCATCCTTCCTTCAGGCTAACATGAGCCGATCCTGGGTCTTTGACACAATAGAACTGCGTGATTCCTTTGTGTTGAGTTGCTGAAATTAGCACACCACATTGTTAAATGCCTGAAATTCCTGGTGCTTGAAAGTTTGTGCCTCTGATCTGGTTGTATCTCTCCTGGCTTTTGTTCCTGGAAAGAAAGCCCTGCACCCAGTTGTCAGGGGCTGCCACTAACAGGCAGCAACTCTTCCAGGGATTGCTGGTTACTGAGATGGAGAGAGAGGCTGTCTTCACCTTGCCTGGGTGTGCTGGCCAGGGTCTCGCCCTTTGAGCTTGGCTTTAGCTGACTTGCGGTCTGGACCAGGCTTCATTAAAAAGACAGTATGAGCTGAAGGGATTTTGATCATGAAAACTGAAATGCTGAGGCTGATAAAACTGGAACTGTAGGAAAGCTATAAAGCGCCAGTGAAACTGATTCCAAGTGGCCTGGACATGAAGCACAGACTGCACTTGGCCCGTCCCCTGCCGGCCTTCTCTCTGACTGTTCTCCCCAACCCCATCGGGCTGGACACTCATTAGCCCTAGTTGCAGGCGAGACGCTTGAGGCTGAGGAAGGGCAACCAGCCTGCCCAGGTTCACACACCAGCTCTGACAGGAGAGTCCAGATTCTTCTGTTGTTGTTAATCCTCACCTGGGTCT
The DNA here is from genome assembly GCA_025583905.1 of Ia io. Lineage (NCBI taxonomy): Eukaryota > Metazoa > Chordata > Mammalia > Chiroptera > Vespertilionidae > Ia > Ia io. The sequence continues at coordinate 106,939,904 of JAJQQW010000010.1, read as the reverse complement.
TTTTCCATTGATTTTTAGAGAGTGGAAGGGAGGGGGAGAGACAGAGAGAGAGAAAAAAACACTGATGTGAGAGAGACACATCGATTGGTTGCCTCCCACACGTGCCCCGACCAGGGCCTCGGATTGAGCCTGCAATTGAGTTATGTGCCCTTGACTGGAATCGAACCTGCAACCCTTGGGTCCACAGGCCGACACTCTATCCACTGAGACAAACTGGCTGGGGCAAAAGTCCAGATTCTTAACCACTGTGCACGCTGCCTCTCTAACAAGCTTTTCCAAGTATGATGAGTATGAAACGGCATGGGGAAACTGAAGTGTCTCCAAGGACAGTATGTTGAGAAAGATTAGAGACAGACACAGCTTGAGTCTCCTAGTCTGGTGGCCACAGAAGAATGTGAGTGCCATTGGGACATGCAGCAGAGAAGTCAGCTATGATCTGTGGGGTCTGGGATGGGCAGGGCTGCAGACCCACGGGCCCAAACCTCACCACAGCCATCTGGATGAGTCACGCTGGGCCTTCTGGAAGCACAACCACCTCACCAAGGCCCAGTGGGATGCTTGAGACCACCCTCCACTCAGGGCGTGCTGGAGACTCGCCTCTCCGGAGGCACATGCTCCTTGACAGTCCTCGGGCTCACAGTGCCCAGTGTGATTGCAGGGAACAGCTCAGTCCTTGTGTGTCACCTCCCCCGAACCCGGCCAACAGCCTGCCTGTCCACGGGCCTTCCTGAAGCCCAGGCGCGGGACCAGAGCAGGAGCGAGTCCACATTATCTTCAGGAGCCAGGCCACTACCTCAGGTCATGGGGCTTTTCTACCCGGCAGGAAGGCACCAGCTCTCTTCACAGATAGTAGCTCTGCCACTCCATAGCCCCATTACTTCAAGCAGGTCACCTAACCTCTGGGCCTCGGCTTTCACATCCGTACTGTGGGGCTTACAGGGGCCCGCCAGCCCCCGATTGTGAGACTTGCTGGGTTCCTTCTTGTAACACAGTGCCTAGCCCACAGCAATGCTGGGTGTTCTGGCTGAATGCTTACTGTGTGCCAGTCTCTGTACAGACGTTATCTGGGGTCATCCTACCTCTAACCTGTGAAGCAGAGAACCTTGTCATCTCATTTTACTGAGTGAAGAACAAATCTATGCTAAGTCACTTCCCAGAGTCACAGAAATGAGAGATTGTAGAGCTGAGATTGACCCACATCTTCCTGGTCCTAAAGCCCATCTGTCCCCACACTCCTGGCCCTCCATCCGTCTGGCTGTCAGCAGAGGAGGCAGCTGTGCGTTTGGAGAGGCTCTGGGGGATTGGCATTGGTGGCAGTGCTGTGGGAGCAGAGGGTGGGAAGTCGCCGCCTTGATGTGGAGCAGAGGCCTCGGAGTCTGGGAGCCATGTTTCCCTCTTCCACGTGTGTCTGTTGGGAAGTCTGTTCTGTGTATCTTCTTGGCTAACAAGCCCCTTGGAAGTTGAAAAGGGGTGGGAGAAAAAATGCTGGGCTGTAGCTGAGTGTGCCGGGCTGCTCCGCTAGGTGCTGCATCGGGTCACGCTCACATAGACACCACTGTCCCTGACCCAGGTCACATGGGCGCCTGTCAGTTAGGGGCTATTTGTCATCCAAGGTTTAGGGCCTGAGCTCCCAGGCAGACTGCCTGGTAAAACCCAGTTCCTCACTTGCTACCGGGTGGGAGTCTCTCTAAGTGTGAACGGGTGGGAGCACCCATCCCAAGGCTATGGTGAGGACTGGCTCGTGTGACACATGTGGAGATCAGGGTCCAGGACATGACTGTCCTTGAGAAATGGTCGGAGTTTTACCATTAGGAGCAGTAGCTTGCTCTGTGAGCACCACCTAGGAGCGAGAGGAGGAGGTGCAGGGGTTGGGAGCGGCTCAAGTAGAGGACAGCGGGGAAGACCCAGTGGGGAGTGGCGTGGTGGACGGTGTTCTGGGCATGTGTTAGCAGCAGGTGCCTCTGTCCCAAGGGAGGGCCCAGTCCTGGTCACCTGGGCCTTCAAATAGTTCTCACCTATGTAGATGGGCCCAGGAGTCCCATGTCCACAGGTTTTTTCCTCCTGGTTGCTTAAGAGAAATGGAGGGAGAAGGCAGGTACCTAGGCAAAGGCAGAGCCGCAGAAAGCAGGAGGGCCTGGGAGGACATGCCAGGCTCAGGGAGCTGGGGTTTAAGGAGGCCTGCGCCGAGGTGTGGCTTCAGGTTTCTCCTGTTAAAAAGCCGTGAACTGGGGGGATTCCTGTCACTTTGAGGTGTGGAGGGGAGTCAACACCAGGCTGCCCCGAGGACCATCAAGGCTGCCCATACTCCCTCTGGTGGGTCGGCCTCAGCAGACCTTTCTCTGAGAGTAAGATTGACGAGTTCAGGGCCCTGAGATGCTTCCTTGTTTTTGAATTTCACTGTGAGCCACGTGCCCTGTCCCCACCAGACTCTTCTGACCACGCTCAGCATCAGTCTGCGATGCTCTGCTGTGGGCATTTCGGTGGCCACAGCTCCTGCACAGGAGGCGCTGACCAGCTCCAGTGCCGCCCTCTGCGGTGCTGCTGAGGATCTGCACCTCAGAGTGCTGATGAAGCTGGTGGAGAGACCTTCCGTGTCCCTGCTGCAACAATGACTACAAGCTGAGTGACAAAATAAGAATTCATTATTTCACAATTCCGGAGATCCGAGTCTGAAATGGGTCTCACTGGGCTGAAATTGAGCTATCCACGGGCTCTGGGAGAGTCCATTCCCTGGCCTTCTCCAGTTCCTAGAAGCCACCCGCATTCCTTGGCTCAGGTTCCCTTCCTCCATCTTCAAAGCCAGCAAAGCATAGCAACTCCAGCCTCACTCTTCTCCTCCTGCCTCCCTCTGACAAGGGTATTACCATTGGGCCCATCGGATAATCGAGCGCCGCCACCACCGCAGAAGCCTTCATGGCGCCTGCAAGTCCCTTTTGCCACAGAAGTTAACTTGTTCGTAGGTTCCAGGAATTAGGGCGTGGACATCCTGGACGGGCAGTGTTCTGCCTCCACACTGTCATGTATCATAGGACACCTCAGTGCAGAATCGTTTCTCCCAGGTTGGGGACCTGCGATCCTGCCTGAGCAACTTGGCCCCTGTCGCTGGCAAGCTGTTGGATGCTTGGTAAGATAATTGGCCCCTCTGTACCTCCGTTTCTTCATCTGTAAAGGGCCTTCTAGAGTTGTCAAGATCCAATAAGTTAGCACACATAGAGCATCAAAACATTTTTGCTTTTCCTCGCGCCTTTATCTTGCTCCAGCCACGGGCACGCACTGTCGTTTTTCCTGCGTTGTGCTTTCAGAATAGGTGCGGTGTGATGGTTTGAAGCCAGCCCAGTGTGAGGAAGCTTCTCCGGGTACCACCACTTAGTCCCCATTGTCCTTTTATATTATGCATAAAAGCTATTGCTCCACAGAGTGCTGTGTGGGCCTTTATGGTGGCAGTTTTCACCTCATTTTGAGCTATTGTTCTGGACTAAATTTCTGTACTTAGAATCACTGGATTAAAGGCTTCCTGAAATGCCCACCCTTTATTGGTAGTGAGTATGGCTCACTCAGAAAAAGATGGTTTTCATCCTGTCAGCAGTACTGCCTGCGTGCCTACTGTGCTCCGGGCACTGCTCTGAGGGCTGGAGCGAGGATGTGAAAAGACAGGCCTGGAGCTGTCTTAAGCTGAGGCTGCTGTTTACTTAGTAGGACTGACAGGCACTTCATTACTCCTCTCATTTGCATTTCTTTGTTCACTAATTTGGTTCAAAACAAAGAGCAGATTTATGGAGTAAATTTTCAGATCTTGTACCCCAAGATATGCCGTTTTAAAAGTGTCAAACTCCATGCTGTGCCAGACCTCTCTCTGGGTCTCTCTCTGCTGAAGTCCCCCTCTACCATCATGGTTTACTCATTGCTGGAGGCCGCGCCTGTGTTCCCAGGGACCGACGTCATGGTGCGCTGCCTGAAGCTGCTGAAGGAATTTAGACGGAAGATCGAGGATGACCATGACCAGGATGATGATGAGGACGAGGAGGTCATCTCCAAGGCAGTGCCCCCGGTGGACATCGTGTACGAGCGGGACATGCTCACGCAGACCTACGAACTCAGTAAGCCCTGTTTTCACACCTGCTTGTGTGCGGTTCCTGAGTGTTGGAGGCAGAAATGTTTTGCCCGTGTGTCTAGAGAGCTTCGTTCTTGAGGCTGTAGCACAGCAGGAAGCACCATGGGTCCCTTGAAGGGTGTAGGCTTTTGGATCAGATTTGAGTTTGAATCCTTGCTCTGCCACTTGTTAGCTCTATGACTTTAGCAAGTTCTCCAAGCCTCAGTTCCCTCATCTGCAAAATGGGGATAATACCCACCATAGCATGTAATGAGGACTAGGATTAAAACATTTGGTGTAGTGCCTGGTATGGAGAAAGCACTAAAAATATTAGCTGTTAGTGTTATTACTCAAAGATTTGAGAGCCACATACCATCTTCTAGAATTGATGTGGAGTCACTGCAGGCTGAGAATTCCAGTGATAAAGGGGAGGAATATGTCTCCCCTCATTCCTTAGCTTTCCTCTGGATTCCCTAAAAGCCATGTAAGACAGCAGTGCCCCATCATAGTAGGTGTAGCTGCCCGTCCGTGTAGGGAGGGAACAGAGTAGAAGGTGAGGTGGCTGCCGGAGAGCTGATTCGGCTGCAGGACAAAGACACACTGGCAAGTCAGCACAGCATTTTTGGCAGGTTGAGAGGTAGTTTTTATCAGCTATTCACTTCTCTCAGAATGGGTTCCTCAGAACACAGTTTGGGAAAGGTCATCCCAGACCCTCTTCGCCCCACCATTAGCATGTTACTAGTTCAGTTTGGGAACACATTCTGGTCACCTCTTTTCATTCTGGTGTTTCTTTTTCTACATATACAATACAGCAAACCTCCTTTATCCGGATTGGCTTTATCTGGTACCCTCAAGTGTGTGTGAGTCAGGAAATAAAGGGGAAGATACTTCTGAGCAAAGAGCTGTGCCAGGAAGTCTGCCCTGCAGTTTGAGTGTTTTACTTGTAGGGACTTCCTGCCGCCCACCGTGGCTCCTGCCAGGCTCCTTCCTAGGGTTGCCAGCCTCCAGTAGCCCAGCCCATTCAGAAGGGCTTCTTAGAGATACAGTAACGGCGCTGGGCGTGGCCATGTAGCAGCAGGAGCCAACAGACTAGATGGAGCCAGTGCTAAGACACAGCCTCCTGCGGGCCATGTAGATGGGGCCACCTAGCATAATCCCTTCCAGAGTCCTGCTGGTTGACAGCTGTGACAGGACAGTGCAGTGCTGGTCCACAACGCCTCTGTGTCCACCGAGAAAGGCCGGAAAAATGCTAAAGTTCTTAATTAAACAGTGTTGAGATGCTTTTTAATGGGATTCATTTCATTTATCTAAAAAAGTCCATTCATGGGAAAGAGCTAACTTACTGCCGCTGGAACTTAGTAGATCAGCATCTGATCACTTGCCGTTTGGATGATGAGCATTTAAAAACTGGCGCTTAGCCCTGGCTGGCTTGGCTCAGTGGGTAGAGCGTCAGCCTGCAGACTGAAGGGTCCTGGGTTCGATTCCGGTCAAGGGCACATGCCTGGGTTGCAGGCTCGATCCCCTCTGGGGTCGTGCAGACGGCATCAGTCGAGGATTCTCATTGATGTTTCTCTCGCTCCCTCTCCCTTCCTCCCTGAAATCAATTAAAAATATATTAAAAAAGAAAACTGGCGCTTAGTGGTGGTGTTCCGAGTGTTGGGAGGGGAGAGAGGAGGCATTTGTTTTATTCTGTGTGTTGGTTTCACTGCACTGAAATGCCTGCTTTAAAAAGGTGGGTGGGAATTGACGTGACTGGTGCGGAATGGCTCCTTTGCAGAGGTTGGGTTCAAGTATATTGTTTCACACAGTTGAGCGCAGAGGCACAAAAGGAATTTCCCAGGCTGAAATCCGAGTGGCCATGAATGTGGGAAAGCTGGAAGCAAGAATGCTGTGTCGTCTTCTTCAAAGATTCAAAGCTGTCAAGGTAACATTGCGAGTCCTCCGCGCCATTCACTGTCTGGGTGTGCACAGTGTGATTATGAAGGAGTGTCTCAGCGGGTCAGCAAACGGGACATGCCTGCCGTCTCCCAAGGCGGCACATGCTGCCCGGGGCCACATACTGTGGTTTTGTTGGTTTTCACTTCTTAAAAACTGAAGGAGTTGTCAGCATTGGAAAGTCAGCAGGAGATGTGGCCGTACCCCACTTCCGTGTGGGGCACCAGCTGCAGCGACGGAGCCTCCGGCCTTCCCTGCAGACAAAGCAGGCACCCTCCAGGGCTCCACAGGCCTCCGGCCCCTCCCTTTTATGCTACTTGTCTGGCTCCTGGGGGCTGAGCTGGCTAACGAGGCATGTCCCGCGTTCTCCTTTCAGAACTCAGACCTGCTGTCTCAGCCCTTTGTGCCTCACTCTCCTTCTGAACTTTTTGGCCACTTTGCTGGAGGGCAGTATTAGAGTCAAGCTAATGATTGCAGGACACTTGGCACTGTCCGTGGCATGTGGTTGGTATATAAAAAATGCTGCTCTTCCTGGCATTTAGGGTCCTGGGAGAGTCCCTCTGCCCTGTCCTAGAAGATAGAGTGCGTGTGGATTGGTGATGACCTCATCACCAGTCCCCATGCAGTGGCTGAATGGAGCTGGTGACCTCCGGGCCCTGACTCGCCAGTCTGTGGTCACAGTTCTAAACCATCGAATTGTACATAGCAAACCCTCACTGCTTACTAACCATTTCTTTGGGGCCTAGTCCTGAGCCAGGCACTGGGGGCACGTGGAAGACCAAGTTAGGGCCTGGCATGAATTGGACTGCCTGCAGGTCCCTAGCAAAGCATGTCTCCCAGAGCAGACACACATTCAGGATTGCAACTGAGAAAACTCTCCGACAGGCCTGTGGACGCAGGAGCTGAGGGTGCCGCAGCAGACCTGTGAGGGAGCATCCTTAGGCCAACTGGGGCCCGGGCAGGAGGTGGAGGAGACACAGGCGAATGCAGGCGTGATAAGGAAATGGCCACCGCAGGCCCAGGGGCCACCTGAATGCCTGTGTGTGCAACGCCCTCTTTTGAATGTAATGAAACACATCTCACCTTCCCAGGGATTCATGGAAGACGAGGGGCGGCAGCGGACCACCAAGTACATCTCCTGCGCGTTTGCAGAGGAGAGCGACCTGAGCCGGCAGTACGAAAGGGAGAAGGCGCGGAGCGAGCTGCTGACCACCGTGAGCTTGGCCTCGGTGCCGGAGGAGTCCCTCCCACCTGAGGGAGAGGACACTTTCCTCTCTGAGCTGGACAGCGAGGAGGAGGGCAGCAGTAGCGGCAGCAAAAGGAGAGGCAGAGGATCACAGGGAGACATGAAATCCTCCTCAAGCTCCAGTCTCGGGACCCAGCCTCATCACTCCACCCCCATCAAGGGTACGGTGCTCTCGAGTGGGAGCAGGGGAGCGGGCCGGGTGCGTGTGCCCTCAGTCTGAGCTGCTGCCCATCCCGCCTTGCTCTGGGTTTCTTCAGAAAACACCCCATTCAGTTCAGCAGACACTGAGAATGTCCTCAGTGCCGTCCTAGTCCGGGACCTGCTGGTGTCACATACGTCACGTCATAAGTTTAGAGGAGACGGCCGTGCAGTCTGGCTCCTGGCTCCTTGGCAATGCTTTCCTTGAATTGTGTTTTCACTATTAAAGCGATGGAATCCCATAAGCTCCCTCAGTCCATTCCCTCCAACAGCCTAAGAATCCCTCAGGCTTTTAGTTTAGTTACAGAAGACATTTTCCTAATGTGTGGAGGGTGGTGCTGGTGACAGATTTTCAAATCGTGTCCAGCTGTGGGGGCCCGCCCTGCTTACTGGGTTCACTGCCCCATCTTCAAACTGAGCTCATGGATCTTCTAGCTGGGCTGGGTCTGGTCTGGCTGCCAAGTGTAAAGGCCCCTCTAGCTCTCCCCTTGATGTGGCTGCAGTTCATTCTTTCTGCTCTGCCTCCAGGTGGCTGGAAAGTAAACCTGCACCCGCTGAAGAAGCAGCCGACCTCCTCCCCCGGAGCTGCTGAGGAGAAGGCCTGCCGGGGCTCTGTCGGGGCCGACAGCCTCCTGGACACCAGCAGCTCCTCAGAAGCCACCTCCGCCTTCGGCTCCCACTGCGTGGAGAGTAACAGTGGCGACATAGCTGTGATCGAAGAGGTCCGGCTTGACAACCCAAAGGTGAGTGCATGTGCACAATGAGGGTGCGTCTTCTCCAGGAAACAGCCTGCGGCGGGTGGGCATCTGCCTTGTCAGCTCTGTGCTTAAGGATCACAACAAAAGCAAAGGCCTCAGATGCCGAGTGCTGGTCCTGCCAGGCCGCAGGCGCTCCTCCACACACCCACTGCACGCAGCCTTGCCCCACCCACCACACGTCACCTGCACTCATATCTAAAGTTGTTAAATTTCCAGCACCTTACACTTCCTCCTTAAATTTGTTGTGGAGGGAATGTATATGGCCAATTTAGATGGATGGTTCTCACTCTGGCCCAAGTTTTTCACCCCAGGGGACACTTGGCAGTGTCTGGAGATGTTTTTCATTGTCAGGAGTGGGGGGAGAGGGTGCTCCTGGCAGCTAGCAGGGAGGGGCCAGAGATGCTGTTACATATCCCAGAATGTGCAGCACAGCCCACAGCAGCGAGTCAGCCAGCCCAAATGTCAGCAGTGCCAGGGCTGAGAAACTGCCGTAGACAAAAGGCCAACATCATTACTATAAAAAGAGGTAAACCATAAGATAGATGTAATGAAAATAAAACTATATTGGTACATTTGGGCCAAATACTGTTGTATGTCAGAGGGTTAAAGACACAGTACAATCAAACCAATGCTTTTTCATCAATGTGATTAGATTAAAAGACAGGTGATTCAGTTCACTGTCCTTAGCCACCTGAAACTGCCTCAGATAATGGTGGCTCCTCCTGCACATTAGAAACACAGGGTCAGAGGAGGAGGCTCCCTGCAGAGAACAGACCTGTGATCAGGGCGGCTTTGGATGCTGCCGCTGCTGTTTTGTTCAGGCTTTACAGCAGCCTGTGAGGTCGGTGTCAGCTCTGGTCCGGGCGGAAGACAGTGGGGCTCTGGGAACTGGGTGAGGTGCCTGCCCAGTTCATGACACTGAGGAATAGACCCTGCTGTGTGCAGTTCCCACCCCCTCCCCTGCCTCTCCCTTTCTGTATGGAGCCCTGTGCTGTTCTCCCGACTGCAGAAGGATTGGGGTGGAGGGTGGAAAAGGCTTTCTGGATTTTTCTAAAACCTTTCGGCCCTTTCCTATGCATTGGATGCCATGCCTCCTCACTGTCGAGTCATGACTGGTATTGTCTCTAACCAAGGAACCTAGGCTTGCATGCAGGTGGATCCCAGCCTGCCTCCTCCTCCTCCCACTTCTAATCAGGCCCACGCATCTCCCTCCACGTCCTGGAACTCCTGTTGCTGGTTTCCTCGCTCAGCTCTTTCTCTTTCTCTTAGAAATTTGTTCCCAAAGTACTGGCAGGATCTCGTCCTTTCTTATACTTGCTGAGGAGAGGGGTGTGACATGGACTACCCGCAGGCCCCTAGCAGAGCCTGTTCTCACGTGGCTCTCCAGCAGCCCCATGCAGGTGGCCATATTTACTCAAGTTCTCCAAATGTTTGCTCTGAAATGCAAGAGAGAATAAAGGTCTTTGTGCCCTCCTGGGTCCTTGAACCTTTCTGCCTGAACGGAAGAGCTGTGCCTCTGGAGCTCCCGCAGAAGGCAGGGCGGGGATCTATTGTGACACCAACCCTGAGCAGCCTCCTCCAGCACATTCTCGTCCTCCTGAAAGCGCCACTCCAAGCGAGGGGCATCCAGAGAACGAGCCCTGGCCTGCCGTGTGGCACTGATTTGTGCCAAGTGGTTTGCAAGGAATATGTTAGAGTTGGGATTTCCTTTCACAGCAGGTACACATTTCGTCTGTACCATATTTGATCTGAGAGAGCTGATGGAGCAAGTTCATTTAGGCTCCTAGAGGACGGAAAGGAGCCGTGAAAGAGAAGTGAGCATTTTGGCAGGGATAAGAGGGAGAAACTGATCTTTTTTCTCCTTCCTCTTTCCCTCGCCTCATCCTAATTTCCCTAGGACAGCCTGCTCTGAACTCAAGCCAGCCTCTGCTTCTGTCTTTTATTCCCAGAGAGATTTCCCGTGACATCCTGGACTTGGAGTCAGAAGCCCATGGGGCATAACTTGTCCTGGCGCACATTCCCGCTCTGCGACCTGGACGGTTACTTCGGCTCACTGAGCCCTGGTTTCTTCTTCCGTAAAACGGGAGTTTTTGATGAACAGAAGCTTTATAGAGTGACTGGCGTGGAGCTGTGCTCAGCATGTCAGTTTCTTGGGGAAGGACCCAGGGAAAATGGAGCGTGTGCTTTGTGCTACTTCGGGGGGTGTCATAGTACACGCCTCGGCTTCTGTCTGAGCCCAGCTGATCTCCATAGCGTTCCAGGGCCGTCTGCTGCAGATGCCTTCGTTGTTTCCTGGCCCCGAAATAGTGGGGGGTGGATCCTGTCGGGGAAATAGTCCTCTTGGCTTCCTTCTGGAAACAGGGCATAGGAATTCCCTAAAGAGGGAAAGTACGCCGCAGGAGTGGTGTCTGCCCCCCAAACTGTGCTGAGCCCGTCGTATTCTTGTGCTTTTGGTCCCTGTTGTAGGAGAGTGGCAGTTCCCAGAAGACAGGGAAGCACGGCCCAGGCCAAGACAAACCCCACGAAACCTACCGACTGCTGAAACGCAGGAACCTGATCATAGAAGCCGTCACCAACCTCCGCTTAATCGAGAGCTTATTCACGTAAGGAGGAGTCTGTCCGTCTTGCACCAGTGATAAATCTTGTGCCCATTAGTCATCACACGTGCGGAAATGTATCGATCACGGTGTTCCTTGTAGTAGAAAGGGTTTCGTTTGTTCTTGTGATTTGACAAGTGGACATTGAGGTATAACAGTACACGACAGGGCGTGGAGACTGAGGGGAAACGGCATGCGCCTTTCTCCCTCCTTGGAAATTTCGTGGCAGCAAAGGGGTAAGAAGAAACTTAGGCAGATAATAGCATCGGCTAGAATCTTACATGAAAGCAAAAACAAGAGACACAAGTAGAACTCCCACGCGTGGGGTGCCTCTGTTCATGGAAAGGCTCTGCACTCCTTCCGACTGCTGTTACCACCACCTCCTGGGCGGCATCTTCATGGCTCCTGAGGCACCCAGCTTCGTGAAAGGCACCTGAGTCAAGGACATGACTTCTCTAGGCAATGGGGAGGCCATCTGCAGACACTACTGCGAGCTCCCTTCTTTGGTGCAGGCCAAATGTTCCTACTGTCCCTGCCATTCCCATCAGTAATCTAGAAACGTCACCATAGTGACTCATTAAGATCTAGAGCAGGGGTAGGGAATGTCCAGCCCATGGGCTGTATAAGACTCACAAAATCATTGGGTCTGGCTCTGCCAAGGCATTAGGAGTGAGTTAATTAAATGTTTTGCTACGTATAGCAGGCTAATTTGTTGTTATTGTTAATCCTCACCCAAGTATATTTTTCCATTGATTTTTAGAGAGCATGGAAGGGAGGGCGAGAGACAGAGAGAAACATCAGTGTGAGAGAGACATCGATTGGTTGTTTCTTCCATGCACCCCGACCAGGTCTGGGGATCAAACCTGCAACCAAGATACTTGCCCTTGACAGGAATCGAACCCAGGACCTTTCAGTCTGAGGGCCAACACTCTATCTACTGAGCCAAACCAGCTAGGGCTAGCAGGCTAATTTTTAAGTTGATAATTTTGTATGACCCATGAATGATGTTATAAATATCCAAGTGGCCTTTGGCAGAAAAAAGGTTCCCCACCCCTGTTCTAGACAGTAAGGTAAAAGAGGAGAGGAATCAAAAAGAGCTTCCGATCTAGGTGTTAGCAGTGGTAAGCTGGAACATTCCTCGCTGGGTGTTAAATTGGCATAGAGACTTGGCCCAGAGGTTGCCATCATGGCTCCCAGTTTCCCTGCCATCGCGTCGCAAATCATGTAAACTCTTGATTTCCTGGTGAGAAGCTCAGAATGTGAAGCTGCTACGAATGGTGGCTTGTCTTTAGCCAACTATTTATCCCCAAAAGAGATGATCTTAATATTTATAAGGAGTCAACCTTTCAATGGTGACCCCTTTAATTCTCCCCCAATTTCTGTTGGGTGCCATTAGGCATGTCTTGGTTGCCTGGGTTGAGAACAGCCTTCTGTGTTGAGGTTGGAGATATTAACTGATTATTTTGTGATGCCTCAGGATTCAGAAAATGATCATGGATCAGGAGAAGCAGGAAGGCGTGTCTACCAAGTGCTGTAAGAAGTCCATCGTCCGCCTGGTGCGGAACCTGTCTGAGGAAGGTCTCTTGAGACTGTATCGGACTACGGTTATTCAAGATGGCATCAAGAAAAAGGTAACCACGGGCTCCTGATGCCTACAGAGCCAACTGCTGGAAGTTTCCTTGTCCAGCTTCTCATATCCTTGTTATATCTCTGTCATTCCTTTGTCAATAACTTGGAATTTCCTGTTATGCCTCCTAATTTGGGGAACAGGGTTCATCCCATCTTCCTGTGGAAGCTGGAAACAGAAGAGAAAAATAATGTAATTGGATCCCAGAGCAGCATGTGCCGCCCACGGCAGGGGTCCAGCCCTGCAGCAGCCTTGGAAGAGAGGAGGGGAACTGAGGCATGTGGACGTTCAGCAGAGTAGCGTGGGGAGTAATTAAGCAACACATAGGAGGTGGAAAATTTAGACTAAGCAGCAGAACATCTTCCAGAGAGATCTGAGGAAACATCTCCCAGAGGAAATGATGGCTGTGGCTCCATTAGCTTGCACTGCTGTGCTTATCCGATGGGGAACAACATATCTCTTCTGTCTCAATTTATCTGTTTCTGTAAAATTTAAAGTTTGGGGGCCATTCCCATAGCAACTGTAGCTCAGTGACTTTGCACATATTCTAAGGCATCAATTTTTCAGGGTCAGAATAATTTGAGAGCCCAGCTGGGCACTGGGACCAAAGGGAATGGTGCTGTGAGGACAGTCACTTGTAATTTCCTGATCTTTTTTTCTGACTGCACCTTAAATCTTTGCCTTAAGAGAGTTCTGCTTTGATGTTTTGTTTTCTTAATAAGCTGGCAAGGTCATTTCAGTTTTTTTACTTTCACTTATTTATTGAGACATTGAAATTTGAAAACACAGAGCAGTACAAAAAATGACTTCAGAAACACATTTTCTACCATTCTAAGTTGACAGCACTCATCGATTTTTATGTCTACTGTGAGTCCCCTTGACCTTGTTCCTCTCCCATCCCCAGCAGCCTGCCACTCAGCCCCTGAAGCGGTGGCAGGAGGCCTTCTGCTGATGTCTCTGTTGAAGGACAAAAGCTCCGGCCCATCAGTTGAAACACTTCTGACTTCTGTTGGTCTTCACAGAGCAGAGGTTTCAGAGGGGAAAGACCTGTCAGGGCAAGAAAACCTTACCCCATCTAATAATGGAGAGGGGCAGTCTGACAAAGGTATCCCCTGTATTTCCAACTCCTATTGGGCCCCATAACTAACAACCAGGCAGAACTGGGGTGAGTGGGACGGGTGGCGGTGGGGAGCAAGTGCAATGAGGACTCAAAGATGAAGGTGCCCATACCTCGGGCCTCTTGCCACAAGCACACTGGAGCCTCGGTTCTCGAACTCAGTTCGTTCCGGAAGGCTGTTCAAAAAGCATTTTGTTTGAAAACTGAATCATTTTTCCCTATTAGAAATAACGTGAATTGAATCATTCCAGACTCCCAAATGATTTCCTGTTTTAACTTCCCTTACATACAGTATATATCTAATGTCTATTTAATGTATAAACAAACACTACTTAAATTTATCGACCACCCCCTACTGGTCTTCTACCCCTACTGGCCTTAAACGAATCACTTTCAGTACTGGTTACAGGAGTGGATGTTAGGAGGTTAGTATGCAGCATCTTCACTTTTTCACTTACCATTGCCTCTGAAGTGCTCTCACAGGCTAACTACTTTTTGTTTATCCAAATCAACAGCAATTTTTCTGCCTCTTCAATTGCCTATAATCATTGTTTTGTTAGCACTTTCACACTCTTAACATCAGCACTCTTGATGGCCTCTTTGTTTTAAAATTGTGCAAATAAACACAAAAATATTCACAGCACAATTTCCTAAGATGTTAAGAGGAGGTTTAGCAGTAAACTGACTCACATTCTCCTTTGTGGCCTGAGAAACACTTTTTGTCATGCTAATGTATCAACAAGAAGGACTTGAGAACCGAAGTTTTGTTCAACAACCAAAACATCCCCCACCCTCACCCCACTTGCAACAACTTGGTAGCGAACCAAATTGTTTAAGATGGGAGACATTCAGGAACCATTATAGTGGAACCACTACATGGTACCCACTTTTCCAGCTGGAAAGGGTTGCAGTATTGTACATCTGCCTCCAGAATATGCTTAAGTGTCTCAACAGCACTTTCTCTGGCCCCAGGAGCCTGGGCTGCCACAGGCTGCCTCCTGGTCTCCTGGAGCATGTGAATCAGAGTTGCTGTGCCCAGCATCGGCCTTTGCCCTGGCTTCCGCATCTGGCCACCTGCCCATTGGGCCTGTGGGAAGTTGGCTGGGCCATTTGGCTGTGGAAAGTGGGGAAATGGGAATGCTTTGGGTTTGTACCATGCTTTTAAATTCCCTGGGTGTTACCTAGCTGTCTCTCACTTGAGCACTCACAAAACCACTAAACAGTTGGCAGGGCATGAGGGAGGAGTCCCCATTTTCACAAATGAAGAGCAGAGGAGACTGAGCCACGGCAGCTTTTGATGTTTTGTTTTCTAAAACATCAGGCATTGCTGCCTATTCCCTGTGACCCTCTTTCAGGTCATTTTTGGCTCAAAGCCTGCTGATCACAGTTAGCCATTTAGAAAACCTTACTTTGCTCTCCCCTGCCAATGACAGAGACAGAAAGGAAGCCTGACTGGCCAGGTGCCTGGCTATTGTGCCTGCCATCTCCTGTACACCCCACACCCTCTGCTCAGTTCCAGGTCATTTCCATTCGTCCTCCAGTTATCCCTAGTGAGGTGGTAACCACCCTAACTGCTCAGCTGCAGCACCTTGGAAAAGCTAAAACAACAAAGCAGCTCTAAATCCTCTGCCAATCTGTTTAGAAGCGCACCTGGCAGGAGTCCCACGGCGGCACTCAGCGAGGGGAGATTAATGAAGGCGTTTACCTTTTCCAGATGGAAGCCCTCAGCATTCACAAGCACTTCTGGGACATTCTCAGATAGCAGGAGCTGGGCATAGGGAACAGCCTGCCAGGTAGATGTGAGACCAGTGGGCCCTGACGCCCAGCGAGGGCATTGCAGGAAGACAGCTCTTTCTAGGGCAGAATTCCTCTCCTGAGCAGAGCAGCGCATTACTGATGGCAGAATTTGATCGCTTGATGAGCGGAGGGATTTTGACAATGGGAAACTGTTCACAGCACACTTTGCTGCAGTCTCATAACGGTCTTTAGGAAAGGTTCATGAACTGGGTAACCAGCGCTCCACCAGGGAGCCGAGTTGTGGAGCTAAGACTCCCTGAGCTCTTCCCACCCTTGGGGACACTGCCCTCTCTCTGCAGGTGGATCTGGTAGTGCACCCGTCCATGGACCAGAACGACCCTCTGGTGAGAAGTGCCATTGAGCAGGTTCGTTTCCGGATCTCCAATTCAAGCTCAGCAAACAGGCGAGTAGCAGCACCACAGGACTTGTGTGATCTCATTGAATTCACTGGGTTGGGCTTTGTGGTCATGACCCCCTAGACTGACAAGGATCAATTTCTGGATTCTTTAAGAAAAAAGAAAATCCTCGAATTTTTTATTCTATTCTAATTGTAGACAGAGCACTCCAAGTCACAGGCCCTGTGATGTGAAACTTGCTCAACCTCATAATGGCTCAGAACGATTCTAGTTGCCTTCCTGACATCTTCTCTTGCTCTGCCCATAAATCATCTAATGGACTGAAAGAAACTGAGGGATGGGAGAGACTTCATAGCTGGGTCTAAACCACAGGTGATCTGTGGATGAGCAGAGGCCTGGCTCTGGCTTGCAGGTGCTGGTTTGTGCGTCTTACCATACATTGGCCACATGTACTCTGAATCAGATGCCAATTAATTTTATATCAAATTCCTGATTTCTAGCATTTATGAAAGTATCAGAGGACCTAGTCTGTCAGGCTCCCTTTCTCACAGGTAGCAGCTGCCCCGTAGGTGGGGATGCACTCTCCAGGTCACTACAGTCCTCACCATTCCCAAATGTCTAGTGACCTGGCACATTTTATTCATTTAAAACATCTGCCAGGCCTCTAGAGCAGTTGAGTTTGAGGCCTCAGGACCAAATGGCTTCATCTGATTCATGAGGACAAAATGTGTCCTTTCTCTCAGCCCTTGGTTTTCTCACCATAACATTGGCTCGCACTTGGTCTGTAGGCTTAAAGCACCCCAGTCTACAGTGCCTAAAGGGGAAGCCAAAGAAGAAACTCAAGGAAAAGAAGACCCGAGTGGATCAGGAGATTCTCAGCCGAATGATTGCTCTAAACCAGAGAGTGGAAGGGTGAAAAAAACTGATGAGAAAATGGGCATAACCCAGCTTAAAAATTACAACCCTGTAGTAGGTAAGAAGCAACTTCTTGTCAATGTCTAATTGTGTTTCATTGGTTGTTTGCATGATGTCCTTTGAGTCACTTGGTGTTGTACATTTAAGCACTGGACTCCAGTCAGGGAATAAGGTCTGAATTGCTGGCTGGGTCATGTGGCCTGGTCACATGACTTCCACTGGCATCAGTTTCCCTATCTGCAAGATGGAAATGATTCTTGCCCAATATACCTCACAAGGCTGTTGCAAGACTCAGATGGAACTATGCTAGATCCCGCCCTGGCTAGTGTGGCTCACTTGGTTAGAACATCATCCCGTATACAGAAAGGTTGCAAGTTCGATTCCCAGTGAGGTCACATACTCAGGTTGCAGATTTGATACCCTGTTGGGGTGTGCATACAGAAGTCAGCCAATCAATGTTTCTCTCTCACATCAGTATTTTTCTCTCTCCCTCTCCCTTTCTCTCTAAAAAAAGAAACTATCCTAGATCCCAACATGAGGAATTATTTACAAAGATTAATTTCTTTTGCTGACTACCCTTGGGCTGGAATATTCTATTTCAGAAAATCTCTACCTCTGCTGACCCCATGAGCCTTCTGGTAGTTTCAGCCATTGGCAAGTTTGAGCATTCATATAATTTTCTCAGAGTCAGGTCTCTAACAGAGCTGGCTCCTCCCTCATCCCCCACTAAGCTGCTCTAATGTAAATGTGTGGGGTCAAGTGCAGTGGCAGGACTTTATAGTCGAGTGCTTCGTTGTTCCTCTCCTAGTCACAAACGCGTGTTGGTGGTGAGGGCAAAGGCAGCTTACCAGGACACGGGCTCTGTCAGGCAGAAAACATGTCCTGGTATGGGATGTGGCAAACTCGGGACTCCAGACAGAAGAGTCACCTGCGTGACTACCCTTTCCGAAGGCTGCAGTCACACAAGCATGGCCTTTACTTTCCAGGTTTCATAGTCAGAGAGTGCAGACGGAAACACGAGCATGAGTGTGTGCAGCTGCGATGGGCTAGGCTTGCCGGGAGGAGGGGCCTCTACTCACTGTCCTTACCGCCCTGTTCCTTTGTCTCCCTTGACTTACCTGCTCCCTCTTGCTAGGGAAAGCTAAGGAACACATTATTTGTATCAACAAAGAAATAAGCTACTTTAAAAGAACCTAGATTTTGCACAACCCCCATCAAGACAAGAGTTCTAAATGGAGGTATGTCGGACCCTCCATGGTGGCTCCCTCCTCCATTACACTCTGGCTCACCTCCTGGGCTCTCCTTTCTTGCTCCACCCTGTCATTCCAGCCTGTGACCCTTCTCGAATGTGTCAGGCACTTTGCATTACCCTGGGTTGTACAGCCCAGGTTATCTGTATGGCCTGCCCAGTCACGGACTTGTGGACTTCCCTCAAGGCCTCTCCCCATCCCTTCCTCGCTTTATTTTCTGCACCAGCTATGTCCATCTGATGTCTTATTTCAGGATTTTGGTATTGTCTGCCCTTTCCTACTAGAAAGTAACTTCCACGAGAGTAAGAACATTTTCTGTCTCCTTGGCACCTGAGACATAATGGCAACAACAGTTTTTTAGGGAATTGAACTGATTTGAATCTGGGGCTTTTCAAGCACTGCCTTCCCCCTTTCTTGCCTCAGTTCCTGGACTAGGGCGATCTATTGGATTTCTGCCCAAAATGGCTCGCCTGCGGGTGGTCCACAGGTTTCTGTGGTACCTGATCTACGGGCACCCTGCCAGCGACACGGAAGAGAAGCAGGGCTTCAGCAGTGAAAGAACGGGAAAGCAGGAGCCAGGCAGGACCGGAGCCCCGCCCTCCTCCGGAAAAGACTTGGAGGCCTCCTTTGATGCCCCACCGAGCGACAACCAAGATGGAGAAGTCCGGGAGGCTGAAGTAGAGCTCCCCACAGAGAGAGGTGAGATGACCAGGGCAGGCCAGCAGCAGTGGGACCCAAATGGGGGGTCATGATGGTTTCTTATTCTTGTGGTCGGAACTGGCAGAATCTCTACACTGCCCTGATACAAACTTTCTGATCCTCTGGGCTTCCTGCCTGACAAGTAGATTTTGTCACGTTTGTGGTAAGAGAGAACCAAGACCTAGGAGGTGATATTACCATCATGACTTGGATCCTGTCTCTGGTTTTCTCATAGTGTATGTGGATGAACCCTCGTGGACACGCTACGTCCCTCCCATTCCAATCTATAGGGACTTCGGCTTCGGCTGGGCTCTTGTCAGCGACATTCTCCTCTGCCTGCCCCTCTCCATCTTTATCCAGGTTGTGCAAGTCAGCTACAAGGTACTGGCAACTCCCAAGCTATCACAGGGGGCTAGTCCCTCAGCTCCAGGCCAGAGGGCCCATACTCACCTGGTCAGCAAAAATGCTTCAAGACTTGCAGTTGCCCGGATGGATGGATGGATGGATGGATGGTTGGTTGGGTAGATGGAGAGATATGAGATTGGATGGATGGTTGGTTGGTAAGTCAAAGACTTGTTCTTCTAGATAGATCAACCATAAGACAGACAAATATCATGGTGTAACAATATAATATGTATTTAGAAATTTGGTTTATACAGAAAAAGAAGGAAATAGAAGTTACCCATAACTTTATCACTCAGACAGCTAGTGATTTTGGTACATTTTCTCCTAGTCTTTTTATCCTATGCCATGTTTGTGTATATATGCATGTATATGTGTATATGAGATCTCCCATTTGTGTTTTTTGTTAACTGAATTGAGACTATAGTATATTTACTCTTTTATGTGTGTTTTTCCACTGAACAATATATTGTGTTTTCCACATGATTGAGTTTTAACTTGATATTAAGTAAATTCAACTATGAATTTCCTTCTTATGCACATACCCTAATTCATTTAATGAGTCCTCTATTCTTAGACATTTAAGCTCTAGTTTCTTATTTTTACAAATGACAGGTGATAGATAATACCTTTGGGTAGACATATTCGTGGGAAGTTCCAAAGTTTTTTCTTTATGGTAAGGACAGAAATGGAATCACTGGCTTCCAGGGAAATCAGCATTCTTCTTCTCTTTTTAATATAACTTACTAAGTGATCACCCCAATAAATCTAGTACCCACCCATCACCATACATAGTTACTGCAATATTATTGACTGTATTGGCTGTGCTGTACTTTACATCCCCCTGACTTTTCTGTAACTATCAATTTTTACTTCTTGATCCCTTCACCTTCTTCACCCAGCTCCCTAACCTCCTCCCATCTGACAACTGTCAGAATGTTCTGTTTCTGTTCTGCTTGTTTATTTTATTTTTTAGATTCCACATATAAGTGGAATCATATGGTATTTGTCTTCCTCTGTCTGACTTATTTCACTCAGCACAGTACCCTCTATGTCCATCCATGTTGTTGTAGACGGCAAGATTTCATGCTTTTTTTATGGCTGGGTATTCCATTATATGTGTGTACTTCTGTACCCATTCATCTATTGATGGACACTTAGGTTGCTTTCATATTTGGCTAAATAATGCTGCAGTGAATATATGGATGCATATATCTTTTTGGTTTATTGTTTTGGGTTTCTTCAGATAAATATCCAGAAGCAGAATTGCTGGGTCCTTCTTTTCTCTTGTTATATAGCCTTTGTTTTGTTTTTTTATAAGTCAACTAGAGGCCCATTGCATGATATTCGTGCAAGAATAGGCCCCTGGCTTCACTCCCAGCCGCCTGGGAGCCGGCAAGTCCCTGCTCCCCAGCGCCTGGGAGCCGGTACATCCCCACTCCCCAGCTGCCCGGGAGCCGGCACATCCCTGCTTCCCGGCCGCCCAGAGCCAGCAAGTCCCCGCTCCCCAGCCGCCCAGGAGCTGGCACATCGCTGCTTCCCGGCCACCCGGAGCCAGCAAGTCCCCGCTCCCCGGCCGCCCAGAGTTGGCAAGTCCCCGCTCCCTGGCCGCCTGGGAGCCGGCATGTTCCCGCTCCCCGGCCACCCAGAGCCAGCAAGTCCCCACTCCCTGCTCAGGGCCGCCCAGAGCCAGCACGTCCTCACTTCTGTCTGAAGCACCACTCGAGTAGCTCCTTCCACTGCCCCCCTTACCCTCATAGCAGGCTTCACTCTGCTCTGCGCCTGCGTATGCAAATTAACCGCCATCTTTGTTGGGCTAATTCACATACTTGCTCTGATTGGCTGTTGGCGTAGCGAAGGTACGGTCAATTAGCATTTTTCTCTTTTATTGGGTAAGATGATTTTTTTAATTGAATTTATTGGAGTGCCATCCTATCTAATAAGGAGGGAATATGCTAATTGACCCTCACGTCATTGCAAAGATGGTGCCCACAGCCAATAAGGAAGGAATATGCTAATTGACTGTCCCATCCTCAAAGATGGCAGCACCCACAGCCAATAAGGAGGGACTATGCTAATTAACTGCCCCGCCCTCAAAAATGGTGGCACCCACAGCCACAAGATGGTGGCGCCCAGTCCCCTCAGCCCCACCGGGGTGGCAGGCGTGCGGCAAGGCCAGGCCCGGCTCTGTGCGCCTGCCTCCGGAGTCCCCCAGCCCCCCCAGCCGCCCAGGGCCAGCCCGAGGCACAGGCAAGCCTCGGATGGCGGTTTCCCAGCCGCCCAGGTAACCAGGGCCAGCCGAGGCTTGCGCTGCCTGCAGTGGCAGCAGCAGAGGTGTGATGGGGCATTGCCTTTCCCTGATTGCCGGGTCGTCTCCCACCCCTGAGGGCTTCCGGACTGTGAGAGGGGGCAAGCCGGGCTGAGGGATCCCCCCTCCAGTGCATGAATTTTCATGCACTGGGCCTCTAGTTGGTTAATAAAATTATATAGATTTCAGGTGTATAATTCTAGAATACATCATCTGTATATTGTATTGTGTGTTTACTACCCCAAGTCTAGTCTCATTCCATCACCATTTATCCCCTCTTGACCTTCTTGTACCTCCTCCCAACCCCTTTCCCTCTGGCAATCACCATACTATTGTCTGTGATAAAGTCTGTTTTGTCTAGTGTATTTATTGTTACCCCAGCTTTTTGTTTGTTTGTTTGTTTCTATTTTCATGAAATACTTTTCTCCATCTCTTTACTTTTAGTCTGTGTCTTTCTATCTGAATTGAGTTTCTAGTAGACAGCATATGTAAGGGTCTTGTTTTGTTACCCATTCAGCTTCCATATGTCTTTTTATTGGAGCATTTAAAGTAATTGTTGACTGCCCGGCCAATGTGGCTCACTGGTTGAGTGTTGACCCAGGAGCCAAGAAATCACTGGTTCAATTCCTGGTCAGGGCACATGCCCAGGTTGCTAAATCAATGATGTTCCTCTCTCATCGATATTTCTCTCTCTTTATCCCCCTCCCTTCTTCTATCTCTAAAAATTAATAAAAGATATTTTAAAAATAAAGCCCTTGCTGGTTTGGCTCCATGGAGAGAGTGTCAGCATGCAGACTGAAGGGTCTCCAGTTCGATTGCGGTCAAGGACACATACCTAGGTTGCAGGCTCAACCCCTGGCCCTGGCCGGGGTGCATACGGGAGGCAAGCAATCTATGTGTCTCTCTCATATCAATGTTTCTTTCTTGTGTGTCTCTCCCCTTCCCTTCCACTCTCTCTAAAAATCAATGGAAAAATATCCTTGGATGAGAATTAACAAAAATATATACAGATAAATAAATAAGTAAATAAATTGCTGACAGATATGTAGTTATTACATTTTATTATTAACCTTTTAAATCTTTTTCTTTTTCTTAACGAAAACCCTTTAACATTTTTTGGGGTTTGATGGTGGTGAATTTTTTTAGCTTCTGCTTATCTGGGGAGCTCTTTATCTTTTGATTTTATGATAGCTTTGCTTGGTGGAGTAATCTTGGTTTTAGATCCTTGCTTTTCATCACTTTAAATATTTCTTACCAAACCCTTCTAGCCTTCAAAGTTTCTATTGAGAAATCAGCTAACAATCTTTTGGGAGTTCCCTTGTAGGTAACTACGTGTTTTTCTACTGCTGCTTTTAAGATTCTCTTTTTGTCTTTAACCCTTTGCACTCGCTTGCTTTTTTCTCGATTCCTTTATTCTAATGATAACCGTGTCAAGTCACACTCGACATCCGAGTGCAAAAGGTTAACCTTTGGCATTTTAATAATGATACATCTTGTTGTGGGCTGCTTTGGATTCATCTTGTATGGGACCCTCTGTGCTTCCTGGACTTTCATCTCTGTTTCTTTCACCAGGTTAGGGAAGTTTTCCATCAGTTTCTTTAAAATATATTTTTATTGATTTTAGAGAGGAAGGGAGAGGAAGAGATAGAAACATCTATATGTATAAAAGGCTAATATGCAAAGTGTCCCCTTGGGAGTTCAACCGGGAGAACGGGAGTTTGATCACTCGCTATGACATGCGCTGATCACCAAGGGGCGGCACGGAACATGGCGGGCGACCAGCAGTGGTAGCAGGGTGCTGAGGGAGCGAGGGAAGGAGGAGGCAGGAAGGTGGGGGAACCATGTGGTGGTAGCGTGCGGGCGGCAAGGGAAGGAGGAGGTTGGGAACCTGATTGCCGGCCAGGCCTGGGGACACTACCCATGCATGCACCAGTCAATGATAAGAGAGAATCATTGATTAGCTGCCTCCTGCATGCCCCCTACTAGGGATTGAGCCCGCAACCTGGGCATGTGCCCCTGACCAAAATCAAACTTAGGACCTTTCAGTCTGCAGGCCAACGCTCTATCCACTCAGCCAAACTGGCTAGGGCTCCATCATTTTTTACATAGGTTTTCAATTCCTTGCTCTCTCTCACTCTTCTCCTTTTAGCACTCCCATGATGCAAATGTTGATACACTTGAAATTGCCCTAGAGCAGTGGTTCTCAACCTTTCTAATGCTGCGACCCTTTAATACAGTTCCTCATGTTGTGGTGACCCCCAACCATAAAATTATTTTCGTTGCTACTTCATAACTGTAATTTTGCTACTGTTAATGAATCGTATTGTAAATATCTGTGTTTTCCAATGGTCTTAGGCTCTACAGCAGCTGTTCTCAACCTGTGGGTCGAAAGGTTGAGAACCACTGCCCTAGAGGCTCCTTAAACTATCCTCGTTTTTGTGGATTCTCTTTTTCCTTTTTTTAATCTTCACTGGAGGATATTTTTCCATTGGTTTTTAGAGAGAGGGAAAGACAGAGAGAAATATTAATGTGCTAGAAACTCATCAATAGGTTGCCTTCTGTACGTGCCCCGACCAGGGCCCAGACCAAGGAGGAGCCTACAACCAAGGTATGTGCCCTTGACCTGAATCGAACCTGGGACCGTCAGGTCTGCAGTCTGGTGCTCTAACCACTGAGCCAAACCAAGTAAGGCTATGGATTCTCTTTCATTCTGCTGTTCTGATTGGGTGTTTTCTGCTTCCTTATCTTCCACATCTCTGTTTCATCTACTCCACTGTTGATTCCTGTAATATATTTTTTATTTCAGTTAAAGTATTCTTCATTTCTGGCTGGTTCCTTTTCATGTTTTCTGTCTTTGTTTTTATGTTTCCTCTCTCTTTGTTGATGTTCTCACTAAGTTCGTATGCATCCTTATTACCAGTGTTTTGAACTCTGCATCTAGTAGATTGCTTGTCTCCAGTTAGTTTAGTTCTTTTTCTGGAGTTTAGTTCTCTTCTTTCATTTGGGGTATGTTTCTTTGTTTCCTGATTTTGACTGTCTCCCTGTGTTTGTTTCTCTGTACTAGGTAGAGCTGCTACTGCTCCCAGGCTCGGTAAAATGGCCTTGTGTAGTAGGTATCCTATAGAATCCAGTGGCATAGCCCCCCCAAGCCCCAACCCCAATCACCTGAGCTGGGCACTTCACATGTGCCCCCCCGTGTGGGCTGTGTGCACCTTCCTGTGGAAGCTATGATTTCTGTTGGCACCTCAATAGGAGCGAATTACCCCCAGGTCAATGGCTATGAGGATGAGCTGTGACCACCCTGGAGAATCAGCTGTGCAGAAGCCAATCCTACAAAGCAGGACTTACTTCAGCAGCAGGGCTTTGGTGCCTGCTGTGTCTGCCCCTTGAGCGTGTCTCTTGGGAAAGTAGTTGGGTGGTGTTTGGACATGGCCTGAAATGGGTGCACTGGCTCTGGGGCCTCCTGGAAGATTCAGGCCAAGGTCAGCTGCTACCGGTGCCTTGCCCAGGATATAGCCCCACCCCCACATGAGCTACAAAGCAATCTTCAGATGGCTGCTACTTGTGCTGGGCTTGGAGAGGCCAAGCTGCAAACCAAGGCTAGCTGCCACTAGTGCCAGGCCTGGGGCCACTTAGCAAGAGGTACAGGCATACAGCGTGCTGAGGCCAAATGCTGCTTGTTTAGAGATTTTAGGAAAGTGAAGTGTGAGCCAATATGGGCCATTCATGTGGAAAAGCCACTGGAAACAGGTTGGGTGGGCCCACAAGTTAGATGAGGCTGGGTTTCAGGGAATCACCAGAGCAGGATGAGCAGTGTTAGCCAGGTTCATGGAAACTCAAATATGGAACCCAGCCTGCTGGCTCTGTGGGATAGAGAGCTCAGCAAAGGAACAATGGCCTCTGCCAGCACTTCTGCCTGGCAGAAAAGTGCCCTCACAGTTCTCACCTTGATGCCAATCAATTCAGTTCCTCCCTGTATATCCCTGGTGCCTTTCCACCTATTGCTCCAGTGCTGGAGCTTAGAGCACACGAGTCCGAGTAAGTCTCTGTGGGCCCTTTAAGAGGAACTGCCTGGGACTCCAGCAGCCCTTCATCTTACTTAGCACAGTCCCCGCTGGTTTTTACAGCCAGAAGTATGGGGACTTCTTTCCTGACACTGGAACCCTAGGCTAGGGGGCATGGTGTGGGGCTAGGACCCCTCGCTCCTCAAACCTCCACAGGCTGAGACATCCCTTCCTACCTACCACACATGGGTGTGAGACCAGCTGTTCCACATCTCCGCCCTTCCTGTCAGTCTCAGTGTGGCTTCTTCTTTATATCCTTAGTTGCAAGGCTTTTGTTCAGCTAGATTTCAGGCGGTTCTTTTTTTTTTTTTTTTTTTTTTTTTGTAGTTTAGTTGTAATTTTGATGTGCTTGTGAGAGTTTCCAAGTACTGCATTTACCTGTGCTGCCATCTACATCTGTTTTTAAAATATAGAGGAGTATATTCCCATATCATCTCCTGGAAGTATTTTAGCAATTTGATTGCCCACCCACAGTATATGAGGGCAGTGTGGCAGATGGGCTGGAAAGGAGGGGTAACATGATTGAAAGCAGAGATGTGGGAGGTTTGGGGGAGGCAGGAAGGAGGAGGCACCATCACCATAGGGCTGACGGGCAGGTTCAGAGAAGCTGCAGACCAGAAAATAGTGGTGAGTTTTGCCCAGCTGGTGTTGCTCAGTGTTTGAACATCGACCCATGCACCAAGAGGTTGCTGGTTCAATTCCTGGTCAGGACACATGCCCGAGTTGCTGGCTCTATCCCCAGTGAGGGGCATGCAGGAGGCAGCCAATCGATATTTTCTCTCATCGATGTTTCCATCTTTTACTCCCTTCCCTTTCCTCTCTCTCTAAAATTAATTTTAAAAGATTAAAGAAAATAGTGGTAAATGGTTTTTCACAATTCTAGCAATTCACTCTGGTCTTGAGGTTGAGCTGAACCCTAAATCACCTTGTAGGTGGACAACCTGGATGAATTCCTGAATGACCCTCTGAAGCAGCACACGCTGATCCGCTTTCTCCCCAGGCCTATCCGGCAGCAGCTCCTGTACAAGAGGTGAGTCCCGGAACTGACATGGAGAGGCCAAGGGTCCCTGCACTCCCCTGGAAGTTAGGGGCTGAATACTCATTAACCAGGGAGAGGAAAGGTTTCTGCCTTGCTGGTTGTAGAGATCCGAGGTTTTCATGAATTCAGCCATCTGTGAGCCTTTTAAAGCCCAGGCAAGTGAAATGCATGCTAGTACATTTTATACTTGATTTTAAGGTTCTTTTAAAGTAAATTCTGCTGATAAAAGTCTGCAAGCCCTAATGTGGTTTTGTCCTTTTGTTACTTTTACTTTCTAACCCAAAACCCCAGTGTAGAATTGATTATCCCATTGCCCTTGTTGGGTGTGGGAAGGGCAATTCTGGGCTCCAGTACTTTGCAGGCCCAAGGCCAGTCCTCCAGGTCCCACCAGGTAGAAGAGGAGAGTAAGTGAGGTGCCCTCCTCGCCCCAGATGCAGACCCCCTGACCACAGTCAGCGTGTGGTGTGATTGGATCCTGCTCCTCCCCTCTGTTTTCCAGACGATACATTTTTTCAGTGTTGGAGAACCTGCAGAGGCTGTGCTACATGGGGCTGCTGCAGTTTGGTCCCACAGAAAAGTTTCAGGATAAAGATCAGGTAACATCTTTCAAGCCCAAATTGAAGTGGTCCTGACTGTTAAGCAGTTTCCAGACGGCTAGCCTGAGGCTGATTCTGCCGTCTCTCCCGCCCCATCCCTGTCTGCCTTGCAGATCTTCATTTTCTTGAAGAAAAATGCGGCTATCGTTGATACCACCATCTGTGACCCACATTACCACCTTGCCCACAGCAGCCGGCCCTTTGAAAGGCGTTTTTATGTCCTGAATTCAATGCAGGATGTGGAAAACTACTGGTTTGATCTGCAGTGCGTCTGCCTCAACACCCCTT
Organism: Ia io; assembly: GCA_025583905.1. Classification (NCBI taxonomy): domain Eukaryota; kingdom Metazoa; phylum Chordata; class Mammalia; order Chiroptera; family Vespertilionidae; genus Ia; species Ia io. Next base: position 106,912,622 of record JAJQQW010000010.1, on the reverse strand, counting down.
TAGGTACCATCTGTCTTTGCTGGTCCTCACTGTTTTCCCCCCTTGCTGTGGAACAACTGGAGTTAGAGCTGGAGAGGGCGAGATGATGCCTCGTGGTTTCCAGGCTGCTCCTCGAGGCCTATCATGTCCCTGGGGCTCCCTTAGAAAGAAGTGTAGCAGGCCTTGAATGGGGAGGTATGCCAGCCCCCACTCCCCGTTCAGCCCAAGCACCTCCACTTGGTCTTTACTTACGTGTTCATTCAGTAGGTATTTATGAACACAGCGTGCGTTTCCTGTGCCTGGACACAAGCAATGAAAACACACCTCGTCCCTGCCTTCGTGAGACTTCATTCTTGGGGAGAAGACACACACACACACACACACACACACACACACACACACACACACACACACACACACACACACACACACACACACAGTGTGATGAGTGCCAGGGAGGAAATACACAGGGTGATGAGCCGAGGGCATTTGAATGAATGGTCGGGCAGCCTTTCTGAGGAGGAGACATTGGAGGCTGAGCCAGCCGTGTCCAGAACTGGGGAACAACATTCCAGGCACAGGAGCAGCAAGTGCAAAGGCCCCAAGTGTGGTTGGAGAGACAGGAAAGGCCAGCATGGTGGGAAGGAGCGTGGCAGCTGAGATTGGGAAGTGGGCAGGAGGCAGACCCTGGGGGCCATGCAGAACACGGTAGTTTGGATGTGTTCTAAAAGCAGCAAGAAGGTGGTGGTGGTTGTAATCAAGCCTCTCAGTGCTTGCCCTGGAGAACAGACGGGACAGGAATAGGAGAAAGGCCAGTGGGGCTGGGGCCAGGAATAGGAGAAAGGCCAGTGGGGCTGTGACTCATGCCCCAGAGAGATGCGCACTGTGACGGTGATAGAGGGGCCTATGGGGAAGGCTGGGAGGAAGAACTGGCAGACTTGCCGCAGGGTGAGTCGGGCTTTGGGTGGGGCCTTTGCTCTCATTGTTTTCCGCTCCAGAATGTCCCCAAGCCCCTGCTCGCCTCGCAGGTGGCCACTCTGTTTCACGTGGCTCCTCTTCGAGAAAGCCTTCCCAGCACCTTTACTGTCATCGTCTTATTTCGTTCTGTGGATTCTGTGAGCACAGGCCATTGGCTTGCATCCCCATGCTATCTCTCAGGGCCTGGTACACAGTGACTCCCGTAAATGTTTATTGAGTGGCTGGAGGGTTTGTGGGAGCTAGAGAGCCTCCCTGCAGCCCAGCGTGCTTTCCTCGAAGCCAGTTTACAGCTGGTCTTTTCTTGCCAGTCCTACCAGGAGAAAAAGGATGGGCATCGGATGCACCCGGGAGAGACATCTGATCCTCTTTCTCCTGCCACAGAGCTGCAGATCAGTGTTACACACCGGTTTTTGCACAGCAAGGATTACATACTTGTTCAGTGGAATTGTTCAGGGTCAACAGCGTAATGAGCACTTGTATTTAGAGCCTTTAATGGGTCCAAATTTTAGGACAGTATGTGTCACAGACTCCTCTGGCATTCACTAGTGAGCTAGGCTTTTACTATTTCAGATTTTAAAAGTTATCTAATTCCCCTGCATTTTATACCTAGATGAAAATTTGTGAGCCAGTGTGTTATTTGCACCAAAGATTTTCAGGCTTAACAGTTGGTAAATTTCCATCCATCCCTTTTAGTGTTTGGGAGCAGAAATGTGGGAGGCTTATTGAATCCATTAATCAGACCTTGATTGTCTTGTCATTTAGCGAACATTTGAGGGGTTCCCCAAAGATGAGGGGAAAGCACCTATAAAAGACATGAGCATCCTTTAGAGCAGGAGCTCCGGACACAAGTGTGCGCAGCAGCACCCGGGAGCCTGAAGTTCAGGTTCCTGGGCCCTGTGCAGAGGTTTGGACTCGGCAGACCTGGGCTGGCCTAAACCTGCATTCCTAGCAAGCAGTTGTGGTGCACAGAAGCATCACCTTAAGTCCCTGTAGGTTCAACTGTCCATTCAAATGCATGATCTTGGACAAGCTCTTTGTCACCTCCTGACTTTAGGGGACAGTGTGTTTCACAGTGTCTTCATTTCTAAACTGGGAATACCGCCACCACCTTATGGGCGTAGGCGAAGCTTCACCCAGATGTCTCAGGAAACTTGGCTGAGAGGTGGGGGACATGGCCTCTCCCCACCTCCCCTTCCCTCACCTGGGCCAAGGTCTCCAGATGAGCATGTTATGAGAGGGTCTTTGACAGTCTGCAAATTATCATAACCTTCCCTTGCCCTATTCAAGCAACAGTTTTAGTAGTAATTTATATTTTCTTATGAGAAATGCAATCTTCTTTATTGTGGAACTAGAGGCCCGGTGCACAAAATTCGTGCACGGGTAGGGTCCCTAGACCTGGCTGGTGATCAGGGCCTATCTGTGGGGTGACCAGTGGGGCGATTGGGGGGCCCCCACTGGCACTCTCCTTGGCTGGCCTGGTGCCAGCCACTTGCCAGGCCTGCCCCCCGCTGCTACCGCTCATTGCCTCCCTCTGCGGGAGGTGACGGGCAGGACGATCAGGGTGGGGGTGGCACTGGCCTGCTTGCTGCCTGGCCCTGCCCCCTGCTGCCGCCGGTCGCTTCCCTCTGCAGGGCGACCGGCAGGGCAATCGGGGAGCCCCTGCTGGCACCTGCCTTGGCTGGCCTGGGGCCTGCGGGCTGGGAGCAGCTCCTGTGTTGAGCATCTGCCCCCTGGTGGTCAGTGCACGTCATTTCAACCAGTTGTTCCACTGGTTGTTCCGCCATTAGGTCGATTTGCATATTAGGCTTTTATTATATAGGATAACTGAATGTAATTGCTCCACTGAATGAATGCCCCTCTGGGGCACTCAGGAAACAAGTGGCTGCTCCTGGCTCTCTCAGGGAAACTGATGCCACATCCAGCTATCTGTCCAGTCCCTGCTGACCCTGACCCCGCAGCCACAGCCAAGTGCAGTCATTTTCATTTACTGCTTCCTCTGCTGGCACACAGCATGTCCATGGGCCCCCCAGGGGGAAGGCATATGGTTCTGCTCATACCTCCCCGAGCCTACTGTGTTCTTTGGTCACCTACTTGCCCACTCACCTTAATGGCGTTCAGCCAGAGTGCAGGCCCTTTTCTCAGTCCCCCTCAGTGTTTAACTCTTCCTCTGGCTCCCTCTGGCACCTGTTACAAGGCATTTTGTGCGAAGAGGTTCTACGAGTTTCGTGCCTTCTCTGTTTGGGAGACCCTAGTCACAGAAAGGGAATCCGTTCTTCTCTGGCCACCCAGCAGTGCACGGTGGCCCACCAGCACCACAGCAGGAGGGTGGCCTCAGTAGGGCTTGTTTGGTTTTCCAGGTGTGGTGCGCCACCCGCGTAACAGGAAGGACAGCAACCCAGATCAGGGTGGAGATGACAAGGACAGTCTGCAGAAGGAGCAGAAGGAGCAGGAGAGCGCCATCCACAAGCACAACCTGGAGCGCAAATGCGCCATGATGGAGTACTCCACGTGCGTCCCTGTCCCTTGACGCGCTGTCCCCACGTGCAGGGTCAGGCAGTGCTCATCCCACAGGCTCTGGCTCCATGTTGGGCTTCAGCCGTCAGACCAGGAGTGCCTGAGTCGTCAGTGCGGCTGCTGCAGACTGGTGGCCACCAGCCATATCTGGTCCCGGCCATAACTCTAGTTAGCCCACACATTGTTTAAAAAACAAACAAAAAAACGAATCAATTGCCCAAAATTCAAAACTTGGGAATTTTACCTAAAATGTTGGCGTTTTGACAAGTTCTTCAGTTCTGTCAGGTGTTTTTCTGGAGCGGTAAAAGCTAGTGGTGGGAAATGCCCTCACCTGCTCCTCGGACTCTCCAGTTCTGAGGAGCACCCTTTCTCTGTATCTGCCGTCTCAGGGGCAGCCGTGAGGTGGTGGATGAAGGTTTGATCCCCGGGGATGGGCTGGGAGCCGCTGGGCTCGATTCCAGTTTCTACGGACACCTAAAGCGCAACTGGATCTGGACCAGCTATATCATCAACAAGGCCAAAAAGGTGGGCTTTGCGGTGTGGGTGCCCACCTCCCGGCCACCACCCCCAGGGCTGCCAGCACCACACATCCTCTTGTCCCTTTCCCAGCTCACAGTTCCTGAATTGGTAAAACCAACAGTGACCAGAGGCACAAATATTTATTTTCATGTGTATCGATAGCCTGGAGTGTTTTTCTTAGCTGATTCTAACTTAGTCTGTGATGTGGGCAGGTGTTCCTTTTTAAAGGAGGACCAGAAAGTCTGTGAGACAAAACTCATACAAGAGGGGTGCGTGTGCAGTTAGGAAGTGGCTGGACAGGAGATCCATGTCCTGCAGCACCCCTGCCAGCCTCCTGGCAGGCACTGCACAGCCGTCCTCGGCTTCTCAGTCACACACACGCACTCCTTACCTTTGTGGCTCTGGGTTCCTGGGGTTCATGAGACCGCATGCTTCATTCCAATGCCGCACTTGCCTTATAGGAGAACGCAGCTGCAGAGAATGGGCTCACAGTGAGGCTCCAGTCTTTCCTGACCAAGCGCACGTTGCCCCTTGGTGCTGGAGGTACGTGTGCGTAGTTCCGCCCAGAGCAGACATGGTACTAGCTCAGGGCCAGCATGGCCGCCGCATGTTTCATTTGGCTTCTGGCCTTTGCAGAGCTCATCTTGAAATGCTCGTCTCCTGTGATTACTTCTAGGCAATGGCAGGTTGGACATCTGGGGAGAAGCCAGAGCAGGGTCTGAGCTCTGTGTTGACCAAGACGAGCAGTTTGAGATTGACCAAGAGCCCGTGCTAGACAGAAATCAGAGAGTGAGGGGTGGCAAGAACCAGAAGCGGAAACGGCTGAAGAAGGACCCTGGGAAGAAGATGAAGAGAAAGAAGAAAGGTTATATGACATTCATTTGTGTTTGCTAGGCCTTGTCTTTGCACATTCAGGCTCAGAGACGTGCAGCGGGCTGGCGCAGCTGGGCCTGAGCTCTGCCCTCAGACTTGGGTTTCCATTTGCCCTCAATTTACAGTGCTCACTCTGTGATTGCCCTATTTTCCCAATCCAGCTGCCAGACAGAGATCCTGGAATTTCCTTCATGCTGCCCCCTGCTTTCTCTGTATTGTATCGAGCCTTTTCACTTTGTGACTGCCTCGGTAAAATTTCTGATTTCATCTCAACCGAAAAAAACCTTAGCAAATGTTCGTAGCAAAATCTTCATCATAACCAGCTAAAATCCTGTTATTCTTTTGGTTTACCTTTTAATATCTGCATTTATGCTAATCAGGCCGAAGTCTAAGGCTTGTATATTTAAATTAGAGGAAAGATGGGTCCTGGAAGCCTGCAGTCTCTTCGGAGCTCCAGGAGGTCTGTGTGGTCCCCTTTGACTGCACTTTGGCTTCTTCCTCTGGGCAGTGTTTACAGTGAAGGAGGGCAGTGAGGAGAAGGGTCTGTCTATCACCCAAGTGGTCTGTGTGTTTAGCAATGATCTGATAGCTAGCAATTTCAGATGAAAACAATGTTGACACAGGAGCCTGCTTTCGGTGGTTTATTTGGCTGGTGTTTATAACAAACAGCCTGTATCAGTTGAAGTGGCCGCTCAGTGTAGCCCATCCAGATATGTGTCAGATGAGCTTGACTCACAAAGACCTGAATTCATTACAAGGCAAAATACAGCGTGGTGTTGCTTTGAATCCAAATTTTCCCACCCTACTTTTCTTCTGCCTTAATTTGGAAGATCACTACACAGTCTTTTGGAATTGGCAGTAGCATATGGCAAATACTGTCATTAGTATCTCCCCCAAGAGGAGGAGACCTTGGAAAACCCAGTGGTTACGAGCTCAAGTTCAAATCCTTGGTCTGCTACTTAGTTGTGTGACTTTGAGCAAGTTGCTATATCAGATTTCTCAACTACAGACCCGGGATAATAACTACATCTTTCCCATAGGGTTGTTGCAAAGTATTGTAAGTTCATATATGTAAAAAGCTTAAGTCAGTGTTTGGCCCATATTAAATATTCCATCCTGTTAGCACTGTTATTCTTTATTTAGTAGCTCCGTTGTGCCAGGTGCAACACTAGATGTTTCCGTCTTGTTCGGTCCTCAAGGCAGCCCTGTAGGATGGGCCTTGTCTCCATGGTGCACCAGAGTTCGCACATCTCTGAGGTCACAGAGCAGCAGAATGGTGGGGTTCCACTCATTTGTCAGGCGTGCCCTGAGCGTGCTCCACAGGCTTCTGTGGAGGTGTCGTTCCTTAAAGGGCTTAGCAGTAGGGAGGCTTGGAGACTGGCAGATAACTAACAGGAGGCTGCATTCAGGATGCCCAGCCCATCACCGTGAAATTCCACCCAAGAGAAATGGTGAAAAATCTGTTGGGAGGGGCTGTGTCTTGTGGTTAGTGATATAGCTTCCGGACACAGTGAGATTCTGATAACTGATACCATAGGTCAAGTCTTGCTAGCGGGGCAGACCTTCCCCTCTCCAGAGTGACAGCTCCACACCAATTGTTCTAGGCTCACTCCCTTCTCCCCTTGTGTCCTTAGAAGAACTCCAAGAAGAAAAAAGCAAAAGTCTGCGGTACCATGATGAGGCTGACCAGAGCGCCCTGAAGAGGATGACCCGGCTGCGTGTCATGTGGTCCATGCAAGAAGACGGGCTGCTCATGCTCTGCCGAATTGCCAGCAATATCCTCAACACCAAGGTACTCGGCCACCGTCCCTGCTCCTTCCAGCCTCCCACCAGCTGATTTGCTTGTCCCTCTCAGGGAGCTCTTTCCTGTCCGACCCACATAGGAACTTCGTGGCCCATGGGGCCGCTCATCTCATCTATCCCAACTGGTCTCTGGGAAAAGCATTTCCCAGAATCCTACGAATTAACACCACTCCCATTTTTGCACATTTCTTTCCAGCCTTAGGCTAATCCATACGAATCTTTGCCTGGCTGCAGGCAAAGCCGACTAGAGCTGTTCTCTCTTCATCAGGAATCTAACTAACCCTTTCCTGTTCGCCTCCTCCCATCCTCATATGCCTGAAAAATGCTGGTTCCTCTTCCAATAACTGCTTCTCATGTATGGAAAGGCTTCACTGATCCTGTCTAGTGGGAGTGATCACCGTGCTCTCCCTCTGCCCCTTGGACATACACTTTTTTAAAAGTTTTTTATTGATTGATTGGTTTTAGAGAGAGAGGAAAGGAGAAACATGGATTTGTTGTTCCACCCACTTATGCATTCATTGGTTGATTTTTTGTGTCCCCTGACTAGAGATTGAATCCGTAACCTTGGTGTATCGGGATGATGCTCTAACCAACTGAGCCATTCAGCCAGGACATATATTTTGGACATATACTTTCATGCTGCCTCTGTTGCCTCTGGCACTTCTTGGCCCACTGGAATGGCTGTTACTCAAGGCAAAGAAACTTGTTGTTTCCATCGCTGTAACCCCCAGCGTGGTGCCTGCCACACACTGCACGTCCAGTCGGCATTTACTGAGTAGTGTGGAATGGTGCAGTGGCCTCACCCGACTCCAACTTTCACATGGTTCACTCCTCTGCCTTCCGCACCACAGTCCCCACATTCCTGTGTCCTCCCTGCCTGTGTCCCTGAATTCCCGGTGGGTGGGAGGGACTTGCTCCCTGTCTAGCAAACTCTCCCTCTTTCCTCTGATGTCACTGCCTCCAAGAAGGTTCCACAACCCAAACCAGAGTCCATCTCCTTGCCATGTTCCCCAGAGCAATCTCACCACTCATGCTATCTGATCCCAGTTTGTAGCAAGGCATGGGAGAGCAATCCAGGTGGGCGAGTGTCCCATCAGGCTGGTTCCCAGCAGCCACCAGGAGAGTGAGCTCTGCCATCATCCAACCCGGGGGCTTTGGGAGGCAGTAGTACCTCCAGGTAGATGGTGAGGCAGCGTCCTCAGAGCCCCATTGGCACTTCCTGCTCTCAGCCACGACAGCCAAGCGAGGTCCACTCCGAGGTCCTGGGCCCCGATGCTCTGTCCACAGGCTCATCAGATCCCTTGACCACCTTCCCTGGCTCTCCCCCTCAACCCCCTCCTAAATTCTAACCCAAAAACCTGAGGTGACTGTTTCTGTCCCCAGTTTCTGTTCTCTGCCTCTATAATGGCTTTTTTCATCACAACATGGGCGATGGTTGTCTCCCTCCACCCACCCTGGATGCCGCTGGAGGAGCCAGGAAAGGCCTGCGCCTTGAGGGGAGGCGGACCTCCACTCACTCACTTGCACTTACACCATATTCGTGGGCCCCTTCATTCTGGGGCTCTGAGAAAATGCCTCGTCTTCAAGCTCCTTCTTCTTCTTAGCTCTGCCTTCCTGTGTGCCTGAGGTCCTGAGTCTGCTGACCTAGTGCCTTCTGGGTCTGCTAGTGCAGTGGTCAACAGAGCAGTTGGCCGACCACTGTGCTAGTGTAACAGACAGAATGTTTTGGAGCATGCATACCCTATAGCTAAGCCTGTGAAACCCTCTAACTAAGCACCTTTCCTATATTCATAACCTCCCCTCGAGTACTGCCCTTCTAGTCAGTACTACACCCAGCACCCTCTGAGCACCAATCTTGTCAAAAGCACCTTTCCCACAGGACTCTGGGGACTTATTTATTCCTCTCTGTCCAGCACCTCACTCTGCCAGGCACATTGTTAGTGCCAAGTTAATGTGACTGGTAAACACAGGTGGCCGTGTGGAGTGCCCACTGACGAGGGAGGCTCCACAGAACGTCTTTGTCCACTTGTGTGTGTCAGTGACCAGGCGTGGGCTCCGAGTATCCTGATTTCCCGTCTGGCTCTGTGTTTGATCCAGGTGAAGGGCCCGTTTGTCCCCTGGCAGGTTGTGCGGGACATCCTGCACGCTACCTTTGAAGAGTCTTTGGATAAGACCTCTCATTCGGTTGGCCGAAGAGCTCGCTACATAGTCAGAAACCCACAAGCCTACATGAACTACAAGTAAGCCTTATTGAACGTCTTCGCTCCAGGACAACACTTCGAATGCTTCTGGCTCACTCTGCTCCTCCCTCATCCGTTTGCGTCAGAGTCGGGGTGGAACCCTGAGAGAGCACGCGGAGCTGCCCAGTGCACGCCAGCGTCTGCCCGTGCTGGTGCTCATTAGGGAAAGCGCCCTTGGTTTATTGAGGGCTGGGCCCGATTCTGGGCACTTTATCATGCAGAGTATTGTTTAGATGTTAGGAAAGCCTTGGGAAGGAGGTTACAGATGGAGAAACAGACCAAGCAGGCTGGTGACTTACTAGATACGACACACTTAGCACGTGGAGAAGGCGGGGCATTTGCCGATGTCACCATTGTTTTGAGCACTCCAGGGCAGCTCTCGGTATCCCTGTAAGTCACAGACCTCACTGCGGGAGCTAGCTAGGCAGGACTGGGGTCCTTGGATCACACATATTCAGCCGTGTCCGCAGCAGAGCTGGCTGTTCCCTAAGGGTTTCCCAGCCAGAGCCTGGCTGTGTGGTGGTGTGAGCTGTCTGGGTCGCATAGCACCCCCTTGTGGTTTGTCTTTTGCCAGCGAGGCGGCCCCCTCCCCCCATCTCCTCACAGGGCCCAGGCTAAGAGCCAGGGCCAACATCATCAGACTCCTCCTCCAACTCCTCCATAGGCATGGATTGAGTGGGGGGCACCAGAGAGCATCCAGGTGTTGGGGGAGATGCCCAAGCATAGCAACCAGTGTGAGAGTGGGGCCAAGGGGGGAAACATGGAGGGGTGGGAAGTGCCGCCTCCACCCCCTGGTAGAAGAGCTTGTCTCTGGGTTTATTCTGAGCCATTGGGCTGCCGGCAGTCAGTTAGGCCTAGCCCTGAATTGTGGAGGAAGCTTAACTCAGCCCACGTTTCTCAGCCTTGGCACTGGGCCATCGGGGCCAGATAACTCTGCTGTGGGGCTGTCTGAGCGCTGTGGGATGCTGAGCAGCATCCCTGCCTCTGCCCACTAGATGTCAGCACCTCCTCATGTGTCTCCAGGTGCCCTGGTGGGGGGAGGGGAGAGCGAATCAGCCCAGTTTGGAACCGTTGGGTTACACACACCAAGGGGCTTTCCCGTGTGAAGCCACTGTCCCCTTTTCTATCTGAAAGGGTTCTGATCACCTGGTTCAAACTCTTCTTTTTCCCGAGTAGAAACAGGCCCAGAGAGAGCATGTGAGTTGTCCATGGCACAGGAGTTGGCAGTGAAGTGAGATCGGGGCCCAGCAGGCTGCAGGGGTGGCAGGCCTGGGTCTCCATCTTCACTGCAGTCAGAACTGTGCGATCTAGGACGGGGTCCTCCACTCAGGCCATTTCCTCTTGGGAGCAGGATCGTAATTCCAGTAGTAACCACGCCGCCCGGGACTTGGCACGTGTGTGACCTCGGCGTCCCTCCACCTCACCGAGCTTACAGTGGAATGACAGTGTCTGCCAGCTCTTAATGCAGGTTGAAGTGCTTGGCTCATAAGAGGCCAGCAAACCCTGGTTGTCTCTTCCTCCATTTCCTCTGGGCAAGTCAGGCTCTCTACATCCTGGTGTCTGAGGGTTTGTGGAGTGGACAGATAGTGCTTGGGAGGAAGTTGGAGCTCTTGACAACAAATGAGTACCAGTGCCGGGGTAATATTTTTAAATTTACAGAACACTTTCACACAAGTCGTCTCACTTGGTCCTGGCCAAGTTCCTGTGAGGGCAGTTGGGAGTCACTGGTCTCAGCTTACACATGGAGGACAGACTCTCAGAGAAGCAAGGTGTAAAGTATGAGCAGTAATCAAGGTGTAACCTGATTCAGGCCTGGCTTGAATCAGGTTTGGCTAAGCCCAGATCCTTCATTTTTACAAGCTATGACCACACAAGAGGTACACAAGCAAATCATGCTTTATGGTTAGGCGAAGCCGGAGATCTGAGGGAGGAATCACTGCAACACCAGCTTCATTTGGTCTTCCCTCTGCAGGGTGTGCCTGGCCGAGGTGTACCAAGATAAGGTCCTTGTTGGAGAGTTCATGAATCGGAAATGTGACTATGAAGACCCAAAGGTAGGCCCGGGCAGTGGCTGGGCTCCGCCTGCTCTCAGGCGGGCTTTCGAGGTCCTGGTCTGTCTCCTGGGGCTCGTGGTACCTTGCCAGCCTCACAGACATGGGGTTCCCACTCTTTGGAGGAATTGGCTGGTCAGTTCTTTGGCTTTGGACATCATCGGATCTGGCTCCAGCATCAGTTTTTAAAGATGATTAGAATTTGACATGCAGCTTTGCAGTACTGCTGTACCTTGGGCCTACTTTGTTAAGGAAATAGGGCAGCTCTTCAGAAGTTATAAGCAGCTAGACTTCCTGGAACGCTTGCAGATAGGATGTGAGACTCTGCGTGGGGCTGGGACAGTGGCTGACAAGGAAGGGCCTGTCTTTACAGACCCAGATGTCTCTGCCCTTCAGCTCGGAGCCTACTGAATCCGCGCTCACTGAGCTAACATCAGTCTCTGCTGTGTGTGTCAGGCCTTGGCCCAGCGAGGCCAGTCAAAACGGAGGTCCTGCCCTTCCCTCAGGAAGCCACGGGGTAGTGGACTGTGCAAAACAGTGCAAACACTGAGAGGGGAAGGCACGGGCTCGAAGGAGAACTAGGAGTGTTTACGATGCAAGGACAGAAAGACAGTCTCAGAGAGGCTTGAGGCTTTGTCTTCCCATATGCCAAGCAGTCTAGAGGAGGCAGGTGCAGTAAAGCAGAGATGTCACCAAGGACTCCGGTCCATTCTGTCACTGTACTTCTAGTCCATAGCAGTCGGCTCGCCATCCTCATGCCAGTCCCCTCGTCGTCGCGGCTTGCCTGGAGCTCAGCTCCTCAGCAGATCCAAGGGCAAGAAGAACTGGGGAGGGGCTGCACTGGGCCTTGCATCATGGAGGGGACAGCCTTTCCCTGAGACCCCTGAGGTTGCCGGCATTGGCTTAGCCCTGTCCTGACTCATCCAGCTGGGCTGAGGGTGCATCCTCCCCAAACCAGGTTGGAGCTGGGTCCGCTCCTGAGAAAGATTGGGACAGAGGAAGTAGGCTGCCAACAGCATCGACTACAGAGAGCTTTCCAAAGGTGTCGGCACTGAACCCAGACTCTAAGATGAGGGGCCAGCTAAGGCCAAGGCCATGAAGGAAGGGGGGTGAGGTGGCCCGTGGGTGTGGTGCTGGGAGGGCTGCAGCGAGGTGCAGCAGGGAGGGAGGGAGTTCATCCCGGTGGGACACATGGTCGGTTTGTTGGCCACACCATGGAGGATAAACTGGAGGAGTGAGACTGCAAGTAGCAGGGCAGTGAGCGGGCTGTGTTGCGATTCAGTCTGGAATGGGATGGTCACAGTGCAGGTGTACAGTAGGGTACTGGTTTGGGTCCATGATTGATTGGAGGTGGGGAGGAGAGGAAGGAGGTGGACACAAACAGTGAGCGAGGGAGGAGCAGACCTGGAAGGAGGCGGTGATGGGGGTACAGGCCTGCTGCTGGGGGTTGGGGTGGGACATGGGGCATCCTGGGGACTGTGTGGACAGTTGGGGTCTTCCTGGGGCCGGGGGAGAGCTGCCAGTGCCATTGTGAGGGCTGTCAGTGTGTCCTCCTTCCCAGGTGGACTCGGTGGGCGAGGGAGGCCAGAGGCCAGGGACGCAGCACTTCTCAGTGTTGCTGGGAGGCCGCTGCCAGGGGAGTTGGTTACAAGATTGTCCTTGACATCTCTACTGACGCCGCCCGTCAGGGAGGGAAGTCCTAACATCTCATTCTCTTACGTTAAAAGGTTTGTGCTAATGAGTTTAAAGAATTCGTGGAGAAGCTTAAAAAGAAGTTTAGTTCATCCTTAAAGAATCCTAACCTTGAAATCCCAGACACACTCCAGGAGCTGTTTGCCAGGTGAGGTTCTTCTGGGGGTTCAGTGTGGTCCTCGTGAGGCAGGAGGAACTGTCACCAGCTGGGACTGCCCCAGGCCAGTGGTCGCTCGCGGCCTTGCAGCTGAGCCTGCTGGCTTTCTTGACTCTGGGCCACGTCATCCTACAGTGACTGAAAATGGGAGGCCACTGCTCCACTTCCAGCACCCCCATTCATTCTCCCTTTCAGGCCCTGCTGCTGACTTAATTCAGGTTGGTGTGCTTCTGCTAAGATTGCTCGTTTTAGCTCTGGCCCGTGTATTCAGTGGTTAGAGCATCGGACTACACACAAAAGTGTCTCGACTTCAATTCCCTGTCAAGGGCACATGCCTGGGTTGCAGGTTTGATCCCCAGCCCCAATCAGGGCTGGGTGGAAAGCAACTAATCAATGTCTCTCTCACATCGATGTTTCTCACCCCCTCTCCTTGTACTCTCATAAAATAAAATAAGATAAAAAAAATAAATAAAATATAAAAATGAAAATTGCTCATTTTATATCAGTACAAGGAAACTCTGAGATGTAAGGAACTTGCCCAAGGTCACAGTGCCTGTGAGCAGCAGGGCCAAGATTTGAACTTAGGTGATCTGACTTCAGAGCTCCGGCAGTTTCCAGCTCAGCTACTCGGCATCTGGAGAAAACATGCTTGGGTTTGAGCACAGAACCCTGTGAAAGTTTAAAACCCTGTGTCTGAACCACGCCTGTTTCCTCTGCTTAATCCCAGTGGGAAACTCCCCTTCACCATCCTCATTAATGCAGTCTCTCTAGGAAAATGTATTTCTGAATTCCTTCCTGTAAGGAGATGACGTTCACCGATTAGTTCCAATACCTGTTTCTGTTGGAGATCTCATTTTCAGCAAATAATTTTATTGGGCCTGCTATATGCCAGGTCTAAGGATTTGTAGTCATTTTCAGAGTTGACACCCTTGAGCTATTTGGGGAGTTTTGGTTTTTTAATGGCAGTGAACTGTGCCCCCGATTCCCCAATGGCACAGTTTATATTTACATGTCCTGTTCACCTCTATGTAGCTTTAAAAAAAAAAACAGAGAAATCTGTAATTTCAACACCTAATACAGCCATTCCCTCTTTCGGTGTTTTCTTCCAGTCTTCTTTCTTGTGCTTGTTTTTAATGATAATGAGCCCACAAGTTTATATCCTCCCTTGACAATTAACAGTAGCTCCCTGCCTGTTAACATTGTCTTGTGTCGCTTCATAATTGTCAGTAAATGAACATCAACCCCCTCTACTCTTCACTACCCTTCCACTCCCCACCCTTTTACCTCTGGTAACCACCGTACTGTTGTCTGGGACTCTGAGTTTTTGTTTGTTTGTTTTTCTTGTTTGTTCATTTGTTGCTTTCAGTTTTACATCTCACACATGATAAAATCATATGGTTCTTGCCTTTTTCTGTCTGACTCATTTTGCTTAGCATGATATTCTCAAGTTTAACATTTTTTAAACATTTCAGCCAATAAATGGCCATCTGGAGCCAGCTGCAGCTCGGTTAGTGAAGGTCTGCTATGTTGCATGGACATGCTCTGTTTTTGTTGTTTCTTATGCAGATACCGAGTTTTGGTGATCGGAGACCCAAAAGATCAAATCAGGAAGGAAGACAAACTTAATAGGCAAGTACTGACATACCAAGTGCCTTTCCTTAGCTGTCTGACTGGGTTGCCTACAGCCTAACATAGGGGTCATCTAGGGCCAACTCCAGCCTGCCCCCTGTTTTTGTAAATAAAGTCTTATTGGAACACAGCCATGCCCATTCTGTATTGTCTGTGCTGCTTTCCTCAGCGCATCAGAGTTGAGTGGTTGCGACGAGACCAGATAGCCCACGAAGACTAAATTATGTATCTGGCCCTTTACAGGAGAAGTCTGCTGACCCCTGACCTCCAGTGTCACTGGCCTAGGCTTAAGGTGGGCTGGGGAAAGGGTCTGAACTCTCAGCCCATGAGATTTCTAAGCAAAAGTGGTTAGAAAGCCCAGCTTTTTTCCCCATCTTGGATGAGCAATATTCAGTTTGATTTTAACTCTATATTTCAGTGAGAAGTCTATTCCCTTTAGAGAAAAACTTTTTTAAAACAAAACATAAGCAGTTAAACCACATTTGTTAATTGTCGTGAAAACCTATTTCCAGGTTATGTCACCCCCTTCTCCCCTAGGCTGACATGTTTTTCCTGCAAAAATTGACCAGTTAGTAAGGCTTAAAGCCCATCATGCGTTTTGTTTTGGTTTGTAAATAGTTTGGGTATTCAGGTCACTTCTGTGAGATCGGAAATGTTTTTTCAATAAGAACTGAATCTGTCCAGCTTGCCCGGTGCTCTGTGGCCTCACGTTCCCGTGCTACCCCTTCTCTCTCAGCGTGGATGACATCCACTACCTGGTGCTCCAGAACCTGATCCAGAGCACGCTGGCCCTCTCGGACAGTCAGATGAAGTCCTGCCAGTCATTCCAGGTGCGTATAGAGGCCCGGCACAGCTTGGCAGCAGGCTCGGGGACCAGGGCCCCTGCAGAGGCCGGCGCCATGCGATGTTTTGCTCTTTCTCTTCTCAGCTGTGTGGTCCAGGGGCCCTGACTTCACCTGAGACTCTGGCCCTCACTTCTTTCATCTTTAAAGTATGGGCAAAGGACCCAGTGACTTCCAAAATCCAGTGCTTTGATGAGAGGTGGACTTGTGAGGGGCCGAGGCTGGAGTGGGCAAGGTCCCGTTCGCAGGGGTCCTTGTCCAGCATAAAGAGGGTGGACATTCTACCTGCAGGGAGAGTCTCTGAGGTTTGAGGTACAGACACATGTGTGATCTAGGCATCCAAGGGCTACTTTGCTGTGGAGAAGAATCAGTTTGGAGGAGGTAGCATGTGCATAACCAGGGAGAGCAGTTGGCTGGAGGCTGTAATGAGAAATGATGGCGGCTTGAACTAGGTGGTGGCTATGTAGGTGGCACGAACCAGGTGCATTTGGGAACATATTTTGGGAGTAGAGCCACCAGATATACGATATGTGGGGCGAGAAGTAAGAGAAAGAGCGGATCCCTGGTGACTTTGCATTGATCCCTGGTGTCTTTGCATCTTAAGAAACAGGTGTGGGGTGCAGAGCCTTCCTTTTTCTCCAGTCACCTGTCCTGTTTCAGGTGTGACGGTGGGAGTAGAACTTGACAGGCTCCCCCCTCACACGCCCCCAAGTGTCAGCTCTGGCCTCCCCGCCCCTAGTCCCCATGCCAGTTGCTTCCCCTTCAGACAGTCGGCTCAGGCTCTTAAGCACCTGGCCGTCCTGCTGTGCCCCTGCCCGCCGCTCACCCATGACTTGCTGTGTTGCAGACGTTCCGCCTGTACCAGGAGTATAAGGACCAGATCCTGGGGAAGGCCTTTGTGGAGTGCCAGAAGAGGAGCTTGGTCAACCGTCGCCGGGTCAACCACACGCTGGGCCCAAAGAAAAACCGGGCTTTGCCCTTCGTGCCAATGTCCTACCAGCTGTCCCAGAGCTACTACAAGTGAGGACCACCAGGAGCCCTGGGTCTGGCCTGGGGAAGGGCAGGGCCCGTATCAGATGTTGAGCTGCTGTGGGCATACGGTTCACACTAGTGGCGTTTTGTGTTGGGGCATTTATCTTTCTGCCGGTGGTCTCCTTTTGTCCTGTCAAACTGGATAAGACGAGTTTCTGATGAACTACTTGTCCGGTCAAAAGTGCACCCTCCTAGTTGGGCATAACCTCCGTCCCTGGTCCTCTCACTCAGGGCGCACAGCCGCCCGTCTCGCAGGCTCACCGGCTGTGAAGCCGTCAGGTGTTGCTCAGACAGCCAGCCAGCAGCACAACAGCGACCTGAGCGCTGGGGTGCCCTGTTGAGGGTCTCCTCCCTGGAGCCCCTCCTGCCTGAAGCACCCCTCAGCTCACTCATGGCTGCAAGCCTAGCTGGTCTGGCATTCTGTGCCCCCAGCAGAGAAGTCTGTTATAACAGTCCCGGGAGTTCTCCGTGGCAGCTCTTCCGGGCTGGCCTCCCCTCTCCATGCTGGCCTCCTGACCAGTCCTCAGACCTGCAGAGGCTGCATTCAGAATCAGAACAACCAGCTGAGGATTCACTTGTTCCTTTCCTAAATGCCATTCTGCGTGGCTCTCAATCCCCTTTCCTTTCCGGAGAGCAGCCCAGGCGGCAGAAGACAAGTCCAACAGGCCATTTGACAGTGAGCCCATTCTCACCTGTGAGCTGAGAAGCAGTGGTCACGGATCAGGAGGACCTGGGGCCCCTCCCTCTGCCTAGACCCACCATCTCTGCTGTGACAGAGTCTTGGGAGGTTGACTTTGAGCAGAGGCAAAGGCTTGACTCTCCACAGTCACCTTTGAAGATGGTGGGATTGAGCACACACATGTCCCCTCCCTTCTGTATGGTTCAGGGCTTGCCTTGTGTAAAGATTATTACAAAAAGTACATCATCGCCCCAGTTTGGCACCTGTTTATAGTGAGTGCCTGGGAGGCACAGAGTTGGATAAGAAGACATGACCTGCCTTGAAGGTGCTCGGGTGAGTGGGGAAGGACGCCGAGGGCTGAAGTGCGATGCGTTTGAGGGGGAGGGAAGCTGCATGTGGTTCGACCACAGTGGTCTGCAGCGCACACAGCTTCCAGGTGAGGGCTCCCATCCCGTCCTCAGCAGGGCCCTCCCTTCTCTCTGTAGGATCTTTACGTGGCGATTTCCGAGCACCATCTGCACCGAATCATTCCAGTTCTTCAACAGAATCCGGGCTGCCGGCAAATTGGACCAGCCTGATCATTTTTCCTTCAAAGACCAGGACAGTAACGACTCCCCAGATGACCTGGTGGCATTTTCTTTGGATGGCCCTGGAGGACACTGTGTGGCCGCCCTGACCCTCTTCTCACTGGGCCTCATTTCCGTGGATGTCAGGATCCCCGAGCAGATCGTGGTGGTGGACAGCTCCATGGTGGAGAACGAGGTCATTAAGAGGTAAGGGCTGAGCCTCGGCCGTCTTTCCCTCATCCCTGTGGTGTCTGCACTTTCATTTGCTTGGTCACCCAGTCTGCATTCATGCAGCAAGCTCGTGCTGGCTTTTCCCGTGTTGCGTCAACACTGGGCATTGGCCAGCAGAGCGTAAGTGATGCCTTCGGACTGGGAATTCCAGTTCCACGTCAATGCAGGCCCTTCTGCTGGGGCCTCTGGCGCCAGGGGAGCCCGGGGCATGACGGCTGTGCCAAAGGGGGAAGGACATGGTATAGTGGCAAAGAAGGTTGACAGAGAAGGAGGGAGTGGCACAAGTTCCTTGATGGCATAATAGCTGAACTGGGATTTAATGGGAAGTAGGCACTTTTGTGGACAGAGACTAGAAAGGTTTTTCAGGCAAAAGGAACAGCCTTGTAAAGACAGGTATGTGAAGAGGAGTCAGGTGTGTGGGAAGGTGGGTGAGGGAGAATCTGGAACCCATGCCAACATTCATAGCCAGGGCCAGGGGTGTCCACAGGGACCACGGCTGTAGCTTAGGCCTGGTCACAGGCACTGTCTGCTGCGATTGTGTGCCCCGGGAGGGAAGCAGGGCAGCGGGTGGGCAGGGCCGGAGCTCGGTCGTCGAGGGCATTTTCTTCTCCCAGTCTGGGGAAGGACGGCACCTTGGAAGAGGATGAGGATGAAGAGGAAGACTTGGAAGAAGACCCGGGGGGCAAGCGCCGGAGCATTGAGGTGAAGGCCCCTCAGGCCTCCCACACCAACTACCTGCTGATGAAGGGCTACTGTGCCCCCGGCATCGTCAGCACCCGAAACCTCAACCCCAACGACAGCATCGTGGTGAACTCCTGCCACGTGAGGTTCCGGCTCCGCTGCAGCCCCAAGTCCACCCATCTCAGGTCCACGGGTAAGTGCTGCCCCACACCCACCCATCATCTCAGGTCCCCTCGTGAGCGCTGCCCCAACGCCCTCCCAGCCCAGGTTCCCTGGTGAATGCTGCCCCACGCCCACCCAGCTCAGGTCCCCTGGTGAGCGCTGCCCCATGCCCACCCATCACAGGTCCCCTGGTGAGCGCTTCCCCTGGCCCAGCCTGGCCCCACGCCCTGATGCCCACCTCCCACTCTGAAGGCTAAGCTGGCCGGAGCCACACAGAGGAAAGCACCTCCAGCCTGTTGGCCAGCTCGAGGAGCATGTATCCCAGACGCCTTGCTGCTGCCAGTCAGGGGGAGCCCCCGGCTGCACTGCCTTCTCTTCACTATCGCCCAAGCACCTGCTCCCAGCCCCTGCCCCCACCCCCCCAGGCCCTGGCCTCTTCTGCGGGGCAGCTTTGTCACTGTTTCTGTCTTTAGTTCTTCTGGTTCCCTTTATAACTCTAAATGATGCATTTGTTTGAAATTTTTAAGTATTTTGAGTTCTTGTTGTGAAAAATGTGTATTCCCCTTACATTTCATTATCTCTCACCTTCTTTACTCCTCATTTTCAGACTTCTTTTTAGTTCCATTGTTTACCTTTGAAACTTTAAATAACTAACTTGGACCTCTGTTTCCTTACCCTCATTATAGGCAGTCTCTCCCCTCGACATAAAGTGAGGATGTTAGAGCCCTGCCTTCCCTGCATGTCTCGACCTCCTTCCCACCCCTTTCCTGCCTCTGTCTTACTTGCTTTATTTTTATGAGTTGAGGTGGATGGTGTTTACCTTTGGTCTCATAACCACAGTTAGTATCCTGTGCTTTGTCTGGAGCTTGACCCAGGCAAGGTAGAGGTGACCTAAGACTGTGGTCTTAGCAGAGACACCTTTGCAGGAAGCAGCCTGGCTAGTGTACACAAAGCAGGGACTTATGGAAGGTCCCAAGTCTCTCACAGGCTCTGAGGGCTGTGAGCACAGAGTCGGGAAGGGTGGGGTCCAGGGTCAGCGAGTTGAGGACCTCCCCTCCAGAACATTGGGGTCACAGTTTTCGGACCCCACCCCGCCTCTGAGTCTTGAGCAGGAGAATTATACTGGCCCCGGAGGAATCCAGCCCTGGTGGCTGCAGTCAGGGACCCAGGGGCATATTGCAGGGACCTGACTGCCTGGGCCCACCCGTGTCCACCGTGGAGGTTTGGAGAGCGGCGAGTTGCGGTGGAGTGTGCCCTGCTGCGGTGCCACTGATGCGCTGGCCTGAGCGGGCCTCTGCAGGGCTGACCCTCGTCCTCCTGTCTTTGCAGGCCCTGCTCTGGAAGAGCTAACAGTGGGAACTTCCTGCCTCCCTGGCACGTTCACCAAGCTGATCAACAGCCAAGAGCACACCTGCCGCTTGGAAGAGTTTGTGCACCAGGTGGAGCTGTCTGGCTATAGACCTGCTGATGTCTCTGCCGCCTTGGAGGTCCAGGGGGCCATTGCGGCCACAGGATGCTTTGGGGTGGACAAGGCAGAGCTGAGGAGACGCTTCTCCACCTTGGAGAGAGCAGATGGTGAGCGCACCAAGACCTTCACAGACTACGTGCAGGTGAGCTTGCTCGCAGGTAGCCTGGGGCAGCCAAAGCACACGTTGCCAGGGGCACACTACGGGTGCGCTGGGTTTGGGGCGTAGCGTAAAATGTTTTAAAAAATTGAATTCGTTGTCAGCATTTAAAAATAGGAGACTTGCCTGTAGCCCAGCTTCTCCTGAACGTTAAAAGGTCTGTCCAACACCGGGCCCTGCTCCTCAGCTCACTGGCTGGAGCCCCTTTTCTCACCACTTTACCTGCCCAGACCCATTTGCTTCATGACCTTAAACCCAAGACTGTCCCAACAGAAGGGCCTTTGAAATGAGGGCCATGGGCCTGGCTGCCCTCGAGCACTGTCAGTGGTTGGAGGCAGTCGTGATGTCTCGGGGATGCCTGCCTCGCGGTGTCCTGGTGGAGGAGGAGGAAGGCCAAAGCCTGTTATCCAACAAGTTCTTACGCATGCAAGTGCAGCAGTGAGAAGTGATGACAGCTGCTGTTCGTGGTATTCGCTTATTCATGGACATCTTGTTGCACCTGGAGCCTGGGGGGCGGGGGGGACTGTCCCCAGGACCATCAGAGGTGATGCTCAGGGGTTCCTTGAGCTCCTGGTGCCTGGCCCAGAGGCCCGAGGGAGAGTACCCACAGCTAACCTTCACCAGACACACTCGGCCTGATAGGAGGCCTGGTTCCAGGCAAAGTCTGTGAGCCCCAAATAGTGGGGTTTTAATAGAAAATCTAAAAGAAAGATGATGGTGACACCATGTGCCACTCCAGGGGGTACAGCTCTTGGATAAGGACAAGGACTTGGAAGGCAGGGCACGGAGAAGATGAGGGGGTTGTCATTCATGTGGAACAACAGTGGTTTTTGCAGAACTTGGTAACACTCAGAGTTTTGACTTCTGTGGGAGGACGCTGGCCGGGCAGGAGACCTGTAAAGTCACATCAGGTTCGAAGGTGCGGTTCACGCATCTGACTTGTTTTACAAATAGGCACACAGCCTAGAGGGAAGGGACTGCCCCAGGGCCACACAGCCCGCTTGGTGGCTGCCTGGGGCTGGAAGCCCACCTCCTCCTTGTGTTGTCTGCCTGATGGCCCTGGGCACTTGTTCAGGACACTGGACATCAGGCAGGGGACACAAACCCTGATGATCTGGGGTCCCGCCCAGACCCAGCGTGTCTCCTGCTTTTCCTAGGACCTCTTGGAACGACATCAGGTGCTGGAAGTCGGCGGCAATTCCATTCGCCTGGTGACCATGGCCTCTGCCCAGCCCTGGCTCCTGCACTCAGTGCGGCTGAGAGGGAAAGAAGACGCAGAAACTCAAAGAGAAGACCCCCAGGCCAGACCCCCGGAGGGACATTCTAGCGAGGATGACCCTGAGAGGCAGGCACCACCTTCTCAGGGCTCCCAGGGCAACAAGAGGCATGCCAGCTGGGCCAGCACCGACCCTGCCATTTCCAGTGGGGAGTCCGACCCCGAGAGTGCCCAGAGGCCCCCAGCAAAGAGGCCCACGCTCCAGGACCTGCGCTTGGGCCCCAGCCCCAGGGCTGAGGAGGGGGCAGAAATGCCGGCACCTACTCTTCCTGTAGCTCCTGAAGACACAGGTGCAGGGGACACCCTCCCAGGAGCATCCAAAGCCAGACAGGAGGACCAGGAGGGAGTCGGGGTACCCGGCTCCACAGGTCAAGAGCAGCTGAGCTGTCAGGCCCAGCTTCCAGAGGGCTCGGAAGACGCGAGAGGTAAAGAACCTTGTTCCACTCCCTGGCCCCCGCACATCTGTTCTGTCCCTGGACCTGACCGTCCTCCGAGACCGGGAACCTTGACTTCAGCTTTGCATCAGCTCACCTGCAGGGAGAGGACTCAGTGCTTCCACTAGATGGCAGGAGGCTCTGCAGCTCCTGAGCAGGCCTGGGGGTCCTGGGCAGAGGCCGGTGGCCCTGGAGCAGGCTCTCCACGTCCCGGAGGAAGGGGCAGTGACAGAAATAGGAGGGTGTCCCCTTCCTTCAGGCCTGGCCCTGGCTGACCCTGCCATTTCCCTGTCTTCATCTCAGCAGGGGCCTCCTAGGTGGGTTCTCGGGGTGTTTTGTTTTGGGGCTGTTTTTCCGAGGGCTTTACACACACAGCTCTGTGGTCAGTGCTCTTGGTGGAGGATGAGGCGTGACTCGCCTCCGCTGGGCTCTGGGAACAAACGCACACGTGTACCCCGCGGTCCATCCCAGTTTGGTTGTGGGTGTGCTGGCTGCAGCCTCTGTGGCCGCCACACCAAGGGTGGAGCTCCGTGCGGAACAGGGCTGCTGTCCCTTCCTTCACAGTGTAGCCCCACAGCCCAGGAGTGCTTGTCGAGTGGATGGGGTGGAAGAGACAGGCTCCGCCCTTTAAAGTCTCCCATCCTTTCCCTCTGTCAGGTTCGGCAGAGAGCTATGCGGCCGGCAGTGTCTCCCAGGCAGCACGGTGAGTGTGGCCCCGAGTCAGGAGGCCTGGGGCAGCAGTGACTGGGCAGCGTGTCCTTAGGGTCCCAGACAGGAGGCCACAGTAATGATAACATGAAGGCCTTACACAGTATTGATAGTTTGCCCAGCACAGTGGTTCTCGGCCGGGGGACACGGAAATGTGTGGGAGCGTTTGGTTGTCGGGCTCCCAGGGGGACGAGTCAGGTGCTCCCTGCATGCAGCGACGGGGCCAACCTGCTGGGCATGTGCAGTGTCCGGTTTGTCTCGCAGTGAGGGGCCCCTCCCACCTGAGTGCATGGCCTCAGCTTGACGGGATGTGTGTGCTCTTGGCTCCCGAGAGCTCAGGCTCCGTGCACCCAGGGCCTAGCCACAGCCGGGTGTCCAGCTGGTCCAGAGCCTGGAGTGGCCGGCCTGTCAGTGGTTAGGGTCAGCAGAAACCTTGGCTCTAAGGAAAGTGTCTGGAAGCCCCTACATGACATGTAGAGCTGCGGAGAGACCTCAGTGAGCCTGGCCTAGGTGGAGGCAGCTGCTGGCCCGGGCCCAGCTGGAGAGGGAAACCTGGAAGTCAGCTCTCTCCCTCCCTGCCAGTGGTTGCGGCTGAGTCTGAGCAGGTCCCACACAGTTTCTTTCCTAGGCTGTGCTCATGGGCCCTGAGGTGGGACCCCTCTGCCCAGGTGGGAGGGGAAGGGGTGAGGGAAGAGCAGAAGGTAGACCATCCTCAGCCTGTGACCTGGGCCAGACCCTGGACCTCCTGAGCCTCAGTGTCCCGTCTGAACTGGGGGCTGCGTGTGAGCAGGCTGTCTCCCTTCCCGCTGAGCCTGACACCCGCCTGCCCACCCTGCAGGGACTGTGAGAACATCTGCTTCATCAGCCGCCCTTGGCGCATCGTGGACGGCCACCTGAACACGCCGGTGTGCAAGGGCATGATGGAGGCCGTGCTGTACCACATCATGAGCAGGCCCGGCGTCCCGGAGAGCTGCCTGCTGCAGCACTACCAGGGCGTCCTGCAGCCCATCGCCGTGCTCGAGCTGCTCCAGGTGCGCCCTCCTGGGCCTTGGCGGGTCTCAGAGGGATGGAGGCGGGCGTGCTAGATGAGCTCCCGGGTGTGGCGGCCACATAAGGCGCCACCCACAAGGGGCCGCAGATGCAGAGATTGGCCCACCGGCCTCCTGGCAGAGCACCAGGCTCCTCAGAAGAGCCTTCTGCTCCAGGTATCCCCCTGTTAACGTGCTTCACCTCTGCTCAGCCCTCACTGAGAGGTCTGCCCTCCGAGGCAGCTCTGCCGGGCAACAAGTCCCGCGTGAGTGTCCTGCCCTCTAACACCCTGCACCAGCTCTGCTTCTCAGCACTCTTCCCCCGGACGCCTGAGTCCTGGCCCCAGGCTGGCACTCCCAGCAGCCTCCACCGGCCCCAGGCTGCTGCTCAGCTTAAACATGGAGTCCCAGCTCTTCTTTCTAACCCTTTCTCTAGAGCCAGGGTCACGAGCTCACGGGCCCACAGGCAGGCCGGTGGACGAGCAGCGAGCCATGGGGGTGGCAGGGAGAGCAGGAGACTGCCTCAGCCTCCTGGGGGCAGCTGCGTCCCCGCGGGCCTGATCGCCGCCCTGTGCCCACGGCCATGTGTGCCCAGGGCCTCCAGCTCCTCACAAGCTGGAAACTGGAATTTCCTGAGCCTTGAAGCATGTGTAGGCCAAGCAAAACCCCATCTGGAAGCAGCTTGGCCCAGGGGAATGCTGGTCACACTGTTCCCTCTCTTGCCTCCTGATAAGTCCCTACTTGTCACTCAAGGCCAATGCAGGTGTCCCCTGTTCTGGGAAGGAGCAGGCGTGGCCCATAAATGCGCCTCCCACCCTGTGTGTCTGGTTCTCCAGGGCCTGGAATTCCTTGGCTGCATTAAGAAGCGCTTGCTAAAGCCCACGGCTGTCTCGCTCTTCTCCAAACCCGTGGTGGAAGAGGCAGAGCCGCCCTCCAGCCCGAGCGAGAGTTCCATGGTGTTCTATGAGCCCACACTGGACTGCACCCTCCGGCTGGGCCGAGTGTTCCCCCACGAGGTCAACTGGAACAAGTGGATCCACCTGTGAGGCACCTGTGGCCATCAGGCCCCTCCCATCAGGCTGCTGGCTCCAGGGATAGGGGGCCAGCTCTCCTGGGGAGGGGCCTTTTGCCTTCACCAAGCCGGCCTGGAACTCAGGAAGAGGCCGCCCGCCTGCTCTCTGCCCGCCTGGCCAGGGAACCCTGGAGTTGTAGGGAGCGGCTGCATGGAGACTTTGGCCCCTGCCCACGCTCTTCCTCTTGTGCCAGGGCCTCGGCCGTCGCTGCAGACACGTTTCTGCTGCCAGCGAGCTGCCTGCCGTTCTCTGAAGCCCGGGTGGTGTGAGTCTGAGGCCCCAGCAAACTTCTCCACAGGCTTCGAGGTGTCTGCCATTTAGGAACAGCGCTACTTGCTTAGGCCTTGAGCCTCCTGTATGAACCTGAGTTGTCAGCTGCTGGCCAGTGGGGGTCCTGAGCTCTGGGCTTGGGTTTGCCCTGTCCGTGCACACTTTGTGTCCCAGATCTCAGCACACGACAAACTCCCTGGCTTCAGGAGCCCAAGTGCCCCTGAGCGCCGGGCCTTGTGGGGACATGTCACAGAATAGAGGCTGTGTGCCCTCCACCACGGGCCCTGCAGAGACTTACTCCTGTCCAGGCAGGAAGTCTGGCCCCTGAGGCTGGGACTGGCCTCCCGGAGGAGCCTGCAGGCCCCTGTTCAGCCTGGCAAGCCCCCGGCAGGCCTCCAGCTGGTGGGCACGCCCTCCTGCTGGCAAGAAGCCCAGAGTCCCTGTAGGTTTGGGGTTTGTTTCATTTTTCAACATCTTTCTTCATTTAAAAAAAGAAAGAAAAATCCTTTGGCATGTGTTTATTTATTGTTCAATTACTGTGAAGTAAAATACATTTAGTTTTGTGTGTTTCCTGAAGTGTCTGTTCCTGGGGGAGTTCTTGTCTTCAGCTGCTTAACAGCTGGGAGTGGGTGTTCCCCGTGAAATCAGAGGAGAGGGGAGCTGTGGCTGAGCACGGCCCCCTGCACGCCCCGCCCCCCCAGCTGGCCCGCGCTGTTCCTTAGCAGCAGCCACGCCGGTGTGCGGCAGAGCTCGCAGGCCCAGGGCATGGATTTGGTCCATGAAGTTCTTTTTATTTTAGTTGCCAGCATTTTAAAAAATTGGTTTCACATTTTTAGGTCAGAAGTTGAGACATGCCCCCCACACCCCAGTCAGCACGGCTCCCCCTGGGTCTGTCCTCACAGCCACTGAAGCATCCGTTCCTTACAAAACCAGCCCACCTGCGCACGTTGGAGCTGCGGCACTGGCCTGGTCGGACGTGAAGCCGTGCTGCTGTCCTCCCTCCACCAGGACCTGGTCACCCCGGGCCTAACTCCCAGGCCAGGAACAGGAACATGGCGTCTGGAGTCCTGAGGGTGAACCAGCACAGCCAAGGCCGGGCCAAGTCTTAGCATTATTTTTTCCTTCCTTTTTCATTTTTATTCAAGTGTGAAAAGACAGTGTTTTGGGTGATTTTTTTCAGATCATGTAGGATTATGGATGTGGTCTGCTTTATAAACATCAAATACTTCCCAGTGCTGGTGATTTGGGGATGCGTCGTGTGCTAGAAGGAAGGTAGGTTGGGCATTTTGACGCTCACATCCCAGAGCGTTCGTTACTCAGTGTCTCCCTCCCAGGAGGGCAGAGGGGCTGAAGAACACCGATTGCACAGGACAGGGTTCAGTAGTTCATTGCCCTGCCCGTGCCCCAGTTGAGGGGCACTTCGGGCACGTGGTGGGGAGATTGGACATGGGGATGAGGATGCACCTCAAGTGGAGCGATGGGGCTTTCCTATGGCGACCTCTGCGTGGTCCACAGCTAGCCCCCCTCCCTCCGTCCAATCCTGCTGCTGCCAGCCTCCTGCGCCCTCCTCCTTTCAGGCTGCCCACACCCCTGGGCTGAGTGACCTCTGTCTTCTCACTTCCGCTGACTACCCATTCTTCCCTTAGGCCTTTGAGCCACTCTGCCAGGGTTTTCCAAGTGTGCGCATGCATGTGTATGTATCCCTATATGTGTGTATATGTGCATGGGTGTATGTGTCCCCGTGTGATCTCCCCCCTTAATGATCTCACCACCTGCACTGCCCAGGGCCCAGTGCAGGCCCACCCATCCAGGGAGAAGTCAGCCCTTGTTGAACACAAGAAAAGAACCTGCCAGTTCACCTTGGTCCTCGTCACCACGTTCCCATCGCAGAGGATTGCTGTGGCAGTTGTCTAGGGCCGCCTGATAAGCCACCAGACAGCGCCGGCAGGTGCAAGGGGCGTCGCCTGGGCAGCAGAGCACCAGCCACGTTGCAGTGGCCACCAGCAGGCAGCAGCAGCAGCCCGGCATCTGTTCCTGCTGCTTCACCGTAGTCCAGGTTGTAGGCTGAGCTCAGTAGAAGCTTACAGGGTGGTGTGACCTTTCCACAAAAAATGACGGTGATAACATTTTCTTACTTGAAATGTGCCAGACACTGTTTCTGGCACTTGTCTCAAAAGGCAGGCAGACAAAAAGGTATGTCCAATCTGTATACCCATTTCACATCTGAGGAAACTGAGGCCCATGGAGGTCCAATAATTTTGGAAGGTTGGGAGCTGGTAAGTGGATCTGCTGGCTTTCCAGCTCAGACCTTCCTACCTCAAATGCCGCCTCCTTGATACCACTTTCCAGGGACAGGGTTTGCCCTGGGGTAAGGAGCCAGCATTGTGCTGGGAGACCCTTAGATAGCAGAACGCAAAGGTTTTTCCTCTGGAGCCATCAGTTTTTGAAAGAAGACATTTGTTGCCAGTAGGGATGGGGAAGACTCTTAGCTGCCCCATGGGATGAGCAGTGGGGGAGGGGCTCATGCCATTACAGACTCCCAAGGAGACCTGTTTTCATCTTTCTGTCCCATTCTGTGACATTCTAGGTCTGGGTCCTCCCTCCTCCCAGCCCACTGCCATTTCAGTCACTACCCTGCTATGGATTCACTCATTCAATATTTCTTAGTACCTGCTATGTGCCACACTATTCTAGACTCTGAAACAGCAGGGAATAAAATAAAACCCCTGTGCTAGTGGGACAGAGTGAAGATGATAAATGAGTGAAAGCGTCATAAGTGTGGGACAAACTAAAACCAGGGAAGTGGGGGGCTGCAGTTTTGAGTAAGGGACCCGGTGCAGGTCCCACTGAGGTGACGTGAGCAAAGTCTTGACTCCTCTCCTTTCCTCTCCCATGTCCCTCTCTGCTGAGAACTTAGACTTCTGGGTCTGGTTGTAATGAATGAGCTCCTGGGATGGAAATGCATGTGCTCCCTCTTTCATCTTCCACGGGGAGGCCTCTTCCTGACTCCCATGGTGCACCTGGGGCCAGTGCAGTTGGGATGGGCCGTGAAGGGCTGAGCACATGGTGCCAGCAGCCGGACCGGGGACCCGCGTCCCGGATAGGAGTGGGAAAGAGGCTTCCGCTCCAGCAGGCGGAGGTGAAAGGAGCCCAGCACGGGAGTGAGGCTCACAGCCTCGGGTGACTCCTTTAGTCAAGGGTAACAGGAAGGGCCAGGTCTCCCTCTCCCACAGCAGCTGTCCGGGACAGCCAGATGGCAGCCCCAGCTGAGAGCTCCCAGTGACTCGATGGGGGAAGGTTGGGAAGCTGGAGTTTGGGGTTCTTCAAATCCTAGCAGAGGGCCACATCAGACTCAGCATTCTGAGAACTGTCTGGTAAGAGCTTGGTGATGGCCTGGGGCCTTCCCTACTCATGTACCTCAAGGTCCAGGGGACTATGGTTTCAGGCATGGCTGGCTCCAGGAGCTCAAGGGAGATTCCCAGGGCTATGTCTCCGTCTCCCAAGTTTGCTTTCCTGGGTGCTAGGAAGCCTGTTTCCTCCTGGTGCCCCCAGCAGCTCAGCAATCCCAGGAGACAGGGTGCATAGACCAGCTTGGGCCACAGGTCTTTCCCTGACAGGGACTGTGGCCACAGGGGATGAAAGGCTCTGTTGGCCAGGCCTGGGTCCATAGCCACTCCACAGCTGGAGTCAGCCATCCCCATGAGGAGGCTGCACAGGGGGAAGCAACAGGCGCCCACCGGTGTTCACTGAGTTTCTTACCTCTTGACCTAAGTCCCTATGAGCAGAGCACAGTGAGAAAGAGCTGGCCTTGGGATCAGGAGACCAGAGCTCAAGTTCTGACTCAGCGTTACTCAGTGTGTGACCTCAGGCAGGTCACGGCCCATTCCACACCTTCGCTTCTTGGGCAGATGGCTATCCCTGCCCCTTCAGAGCTGCGGATGGAAAGGGGCTGAGCCGTGAGCAGAATGTGGCATCTGTGCAAGGGGTGTTGCTTCAGTCCTCCTGCCTCTTAAGAGCAGGTCATTAGCAATTCTGGCCTGGACTTTGGGTGACAAAGACCACCTTCCCACCTCCAGGTGCTCAGGGCTTGGTCACACCTCCAGGCCTTTGCTCAAGCTCCTCCATCTGCCTGATGGCTGGTGCACCTCACAATTCCTATTTGGTTTTCAAAGTCCAACAAGCACTGCATCCTCCCTGCAGCCCCCACCCTCCCCTTCTGATGCCCCTCTTGGCTTCCCTCAGTGGTGTCCCAGGGCCGGCCCGGACCAGCTAGGAGAGTCAATAGTGCACACCCCTTCCCGGTTCCATGTGTGGTCACTAAGTCGGTACTTGAAATTGGCCATGGTGGAAGTATTTACACCATGGAAATGAGCAAGCGCTACAAATCAGGCTTTATTGAGTGCCTCTTATGTACCAGACTGAGGAGAAAGCAGTGAACAAAATAGTCCTTCCCTCATGGAGCTTCTATTGGATCTATCACCTTTGTCTCTAGCATCTGTTTATCTCCATCCATCCATCCATCTATCGAATTGTTCAAGCTTTTGCATCTGTCTCTCCATCACTTATCCATATTCACCTGCCAATGTGCCTGTAGGTCCAGCCATCATCCAGCCATCTAGCCTCCTCCTGCACCTCCACCCTCCCAGGTGGGCCAGCTCCTGTCTTCATGTTGCACCCATGTGTATGATCTGAGCTCCGTCAAAGATGGAGTCAGTCAAGAGCTGTGTTTGGCCCAGGCCAGAGCCCCGGGTCGACCCCGGGACCTGCCATCAGTCAGCCCCAGGAGTTCCCCTCCCCCTTTCCCTCCCCCAGCATACAGCTGTGTGTGTGGAGAGCTGAGCAGCTGCCCTAGGAGACCAGGTGGCTCCTAGAACCTGTTGCCCCAAGAGGGTGAGAAAACCACAGCACACCTGGCTCAGGTGTCTCTAGGGTGATGGTGGGGTGGTGAGGGCTGTTCACACATTTGCAGGGGCTGTGGTTTCACATTTGTGCTGCCATCGAGCCACATACAACCTAATCCAGGTTAATAGTTCCACTATGAAAACCATCCATGTTCTAGAACTTTCCACACCACGGACTCATGTATTCTCTCCGCGACTTTTCCCAAACACCCAGTTTTACAGATGAGTCACAGAGAAGCTTTCAGATGGACCATCTTCTAGCTCAGACTTGCCTAAAAGGAGAGACGAGCCAGAGCTGCCTCCTTCAGGCCTGGCCCTGCAGCCCGGCCAGGGAGGATGAAAGGCGGGGTCCAGGTGGGGTTCCAGTCTGGGTGGGGATTCCCCTCAGGGCCCTGGCATGGCCTCTGAGTCACCTCCCAGCTGCCTTCACCATCTGGAGGATCTTGAAAAGCCACCTCTAAAGGTCAAGGCCCTTAGGGGGGAAATAGTCTATTTTCTTTTAAAAATAAAAGCGAGTAGAGTGCGATATGTGGCGTTTGTATTCACCGCCTGGTTCAGTACGTGCCTTCAAGACACGGCTGAGAACTATTTTCTTGGCTTCTTAATTCACATTTCAACAGACTTACAAATCATCAATAAGAGCTTGACTCCCCTAACTCCCAAGATGAGTAAATGAGAGTGCTGTGTCATGACTGCCAATTCCTGCTGCCCCTGGCCCCACCCTAAGTGCCAAGGGCTCACTGGGCCTGTGCTCCTCACCCTGCACCAAGCACTCCCAGCACGCACTGTGCTCAGTAAGTATTTCTTGGGTGCGTAAAGGGAATTTAAGTATGGGCAGAAGGAGCCAGAAAATCATTTTGGTGGGGTGGGAGGCTGTCTTAAGAGACAGGGCTGACTGATTTTAAGCCCGGAAACACCTCCTCCCCCTCCCCCTCTCCCCCCGCAGTGCCCCTCTGCAGGGTGGGGTGGCCACAGGCCCAGGCTGTGGCTACTTTCTCGCCGCCACCCACCTTCAGCACAAGCCTTGGCCCCACCTCAGAAGGAAGGGAGCTGACGTTTATTGAGGGTCTGCTCTGGGCTGCACACTAGGTGTGTGACTGCACTGATTTCTCCCCAAGGTCAGCCATGCCATCCACATTGTCCAGATAGGAAATCCCAGCCCAGAGCGGGGAGCAACCCCCCAAGATGGCACAACCAGGAGGCGTTAGAGTGGAGGCTCAGACCTACGTACAGGCCTCACCCTGTCCCCAGGTCTTCCACCTGATAAGGAACAGTCTGGCCTTCATGTGGCTCCTGGAGGGGCAGGACCTGGGGCCGGGGCTTGGTGTCTGTCACAGGCAGTGTCCTGGTCCCAGGAGGCCTGTGGGCAGCACTGGACCAGATTCTCGAATGTGGCCCCGGGGCCAGCCCATGTGCCCTGCAGGGAGGGAGCCTGCCGCCGTGCGCACACGCGTGCGTGCTGCTCACACCGTGCGCCCCTGAGCCACACACACAGCATCACCTCCAGGCTCAGGGCCCCGGGAGACCGAAAGGCTGCAGGCCTTTTCCCACCACAGCCCAGGTGACCATGCCTCGCTGCCCCGGGGCACAGCCAGTTCTGAACAGCCGCCAGGCTCACTAGCTGGCCTGGGGCCCCGGCCCTGCAGGCGGAGGGGCCATGACCACCCACTGGCGGAGGTAGCTCCTGGGGGGCCCTTCGTCCCTGGAGCTGGTGAAGTCACACTCCACGGGGCTGCCGCAGTCAGAGCCTGCGAAGCCACTGTCAAACGTGTCCATGTCCAGGCCGGCGGGGGGTGAACCCGCCTCGCTGTCAGACACCCCTCTGGGTGGCCCACCACCCCAAGGTGGCCCTGGCGCCCAACCTGCCTCATCTTCAAGGGGCAGCATCAGTTTGTCGAGGAGGCTGCCCAGGGGGCCCGCCAGCCCAGCAGGGCCTCCAGCTGCAACACAGCCGCAGGACAGGACTGTGGCCCCGGGGCCCAAGAGCGGGTCCTCAGTGCCCGGGCCAGGCTCCAGGCCAGCGTCCAGGTTCAGGGCTGGGTAGCCATCTTCCCCACAGGTACAGGGCCAGGCGCACGGCTCCTCTGCACCCACCACGGTCACCGTGTCGATGGACACCAGGCCATAGGGCCGGTCCCCCTCCTGGCTGTAAGCTGAGCTGCCCGCACTGCCAGTGCAGGGGGCAGGGCTCCAGGAGCCCGGCTCGGGCTCAGGCTCAGGGGCGCCGTCGGTTTCCACCAGATCCGTAGGCGCGGGCAGCAGCGTGGTCTCCAGCCCCTGGGCTGCACTCAGCGGGGGGCCGCAGTTGTACATCTCCAAGGGTGAGGGCACCCCTGGGCTCCAGGGGCCCAGGTCCAGGCTGGAGGCAGTGAAGGGCGTGCCCACCCATTTCTGTGAGAGAGAACGGGAGAGGGTCATGCATGGGATGGGGGCCAGGTGTGGTATAAACTCAGACCCTGGGTGGCTCGGTGGCCTGCAGGGGCCAAAATTCCTCAGTTGTGGTCACATGGAGACAGGAGACCCTGAGGTCTGAGTGACAGATCCCCCACCTATCCCTGTTTTACTTCTTAAAACCCAGCATTCTCCTGTTTGTGTCCCCACTAGAGTGGACACTCAGCCAGGGCACAAGTCCTGGTTCTTCTGGTCACAGCTGCATCCCTGAGGCTCACACAGTGCCTGGCACACAGTCAGTGGCCAAGAAATGTTTAACTGAATGAGAGACTGAATGGAATGGCCTATGTGTGCACGGTGGCCAAGGGCTGTGGGGTCATGAGGGACTGAGGCAGCGGCCCCTAAGCGCTGAGGAACCCCGTCTTTACACAGGGTCCCCATCCAATCAGCAGAGAGAATCCCTGAGAACGGAATCTTCTTGACTTGAGCCTATCGCCCTCGGAAAGCTCATCTCCGTACGCTGATGTGGCTGCCACCACTGCTTTGGAGTCACTTCTCAGCTGTGTGGCCTGGAGCCAGTTATTCACTCTCTCTGGGCCTCAGAGTCCTCATCTGTGAAGTGGGCCTGCACATAGTACCCACCCCTCAGGGTTGCTGTGAGTATTAAATGGGTTAATATCTGCCCAGGACACAGCGAGTGCTATGCGTACTGGTAAAATGGATACAAAATAGAGGTGATGTCGGAGGCTCCGGGACCGTGCCGAGGAAAGAGGAAGGGTCCATCCACGTGGGTGGCGTCCACGCTCCTCCCCTGCCCACTAAAGCCACTTCTTCGACCTGAGCAGGGTCTCCTCACAGGCCCCGGGGGTGGAGCGCCAGCCCTGCGGGGGCTGCAGGGAAGCGTGTGGGGTGGAGCCCAGAGCGCTCAGCGCAGCTCCAGGCAGCTGGCAGGAGCTCAATCAATGCGCCAGCCCACATTTCCTGACTTCCAGGCTCCACCTCACCACATCCTCTCTGTGGGAGGCTCCTCCCGCCACCCAGAGTGGGTGTTGAGCGGTAAATGGGCCCAGAGAACCGTGGGCGCTGCGGTGGCTGTCTTGGTTGAAGCTTGGCAGGGGGTTGGTGCACTTTGCAGGCGGTCCGTCCCTTTCCAGAACCTGCTCCCTCCCCACCCTCACACCAGGGCATCTAAGAACCAGGAAGCCAATTTGTGGCCCAAGGATGCACCGGGCCCAGCCCACCCCTAGTTGGCCCTGGGGCTGGAAAAGGCTGCATAATCTTGATGAACTCTGCCCCGGAATTACTTCCTGCACTTGGCAGATGCCGAGACCGAGGTCTGGCTTCTGGCCTGTCTGGGCCTGCAGCTGGGGCTGGGGCTGGGGCTGGGGCAGGAGTGGCAGTTGGGGCTGGGGCTGGAGGTGGCTCCGGAGAGGGTAAGAGGCGTCAGGGGGCTGGTCGGTGGGGCTCTCACCTTGAAGTTCCCGCTGTGGCTCACATACAGGTGCTGGAAGAATGGCTCTGGGCTGGGCACCTGCACACACCTTCCACAGCCTGGGAGGGCAGAGAGAAGGTAAGCCCCCCGATCTCGCGGAGGGCAGCCCGGCCTCCCACTCAGATGCTCCCCAACTTTGTCCTACAGGCGTCTCAGCGCCTCCCAAGACACACCCAAGTGCCTCCTTTCCACCCTGCCCCCGACCCCCCGCCTGCTCTGAGCTGCAACGTCCACATCTGTAAACTGAGGCAGCAAGTGGCCCACGGCTCCTGAAGGCACAAGGGCTCCGCCTCCCATTGTGTGCTTGGCGAGTGCTGCCCCTCTGAGCCCCGACTCCTCCTCTAGGATCAGGTGGGCAAAGGGCCAGCTCCTCAGGGCTGTGGGGGACTCGGGGGGTGCACCCGGCACCCAACACCAGGAGCGCCCTGAGCCAGGGCACTGCCTCCGGCTCTGAGTCTCTAGACCGAGAGGACCAGGCCGGGCTGCCCCCGGGCGACACTCAGCACCGGCAGCCGGCCCGCCGCAGCCAGCCGCGCTGTCCGAGGCCAGGGGAGCCCAGGGTGGACCTGCCGTCAGCAGCACCTTTCTCTCAAGGACCATGTCCAGCAGAAACCAATACATAACAAATAAAAGCAAAACCTCGGGTTGAAGCAGAGGGGGTGGGGTGGGTCACCCCACCTGGCAGTCCCTCGCGCCCCCCAGGTCAAAGCTTAAAATTCACTGATACCATCACAGCTGAGGCCACTGTTAAGAGCACAGGGTTCAGCCCTGGCCCGTGGCTCAGTGGTTAGAGCGTCGGCCCACACATCAAAGGTTCCATTTTTGGTCAAGGCCACAGACCTGGGTTACAGGTTCGATCCCCAGCCCCGGTTGGGGCATGTGTAGGAAGCAACCAATGGATGTGGCTCTCTCACATTGATGTTTTCTCTCTCTCTCTCTCTCTCTCTCTCTCTCTCTCTCTCTCTCTCTCTCTCTCTCCTTTCCTCCCAGCCTCCCTCCCTTCCACTCTCTCTAAAAATTCAATGGAAAA
Organism: Ia io; assembly: GCA_025583905.1. NCBI lineage: Eukaryota > Metazoa > Chordata > Mammalia > Chiroptera > Vespertilionidae > Ia > Ia io. The sequence goes on along the minus strand of JAJQQW010000010.1, from coordinate 106,877,766 downwards.
AAGATCCTCCAGTGAGGATTCACCAAACAAACAAACAAAAATAGAGCACAGGGCTCAGAGTCCGCCTCCTTCATTCCATAGCCACATCCATTGGTTGCTTCCTCGCCAACTCTGGGCCTCAGTGTCCTGAGTTGTCGAATGGAGGCCATTGCTTGCATCGAGCTCATGGGGCTGCTGTGAGGGCTGAGTGAGTGCCCAGCACGTAGGAAACCAGGAGCTGGTCATTGTCACCACCACTGTCATGATCACTGTCCATGACGGGTGTGACCCCGGCCCTGGGCGAGTCACAGCGGGGCTGTGGCCCAGGCTGACCCCATCCCCACCTCCCTGAGCCCCTGGCCTCACCTCCAAGGCAGGCGGATCTTCAGTCCTAAGTAGACAAGGATGGGGAGCGTGAAGACCAGGAAGAGATAGAGCAGGTCCGTGTGCCAGCCTCCCTTCAGCTCTGGGGAAGAAGTGCATGCTGGGTCACATGGAACCGACCTCTACAGAGGCATGTGGCATGGGTGTGGTGGGCAGGGGGTCTGGGTGGAGTGGAAGGGGGGGGCAGGAAGGCTTCGGGTGCCTTGAAGTGAGATGGATGGGGGTTCAAATCCCCCTCCCACCCCCACCCCGGGAAAGTGACTTTATCTTGCTGGGCCTCGGTTTGCTCATCTACAAAATGGGGATAATGATGCTTACTTCACAGACCGATAGGAATACACACAGCCTGCCAGGAGAAGCCCCTGGCACCCCACGCGGGCCTGGCAAGCAGGGGCTCCCGAACTGTCAAATGGCTACACCTGGGATGCCCAGCTGGACGTCTCAGGGCTCAGGACAAGGCTTGGCACAAACAGTGGGGGTCCACTCCGCTTCCCACCTACCTTCTGGCTGGGTGTGAAAGAGGACCGGGTCACTCCACTCACTCCAGGCCCCCTGGAAGGAGGAGCCAGGCTGGGGCCCCGCTCGCACCTGCAGCTCATAGCTGGAGCCTTTGTGGAACTCCAAGGGCAGCAGGGAGACACTCCTTACGTCCACTGAGATCAGCTTTCTCCCCGGACGCTGCCAGCACAGGGAAGGACGCGCTGTCAGGGTGAGCAGGCGGCCCGGCCTCCAGGAGAACCCCTCTCAGCCCTCCCCTGAGGTCTGCACTCCCTCCCCGAGAGCCAGGCCCCAGCTGGAGTTCTGGCTGCCGCAGTGTGGGCAGCGCAGAGCCGTGGGCAGCGCAGAGCCGTGGGCACGTCTCGGCCTTGCCTCATCACGATGCTTTGTTCACTGCTCTCTGATCCCACAGCAGGGGACCCTCCCTGCTGGGACGGGGGCTGTCCCAGGAGCAGCGATGGCCACTCCTGGCAATGCTTAGCTGGCAGCATTCCAGACAGCGGGCATTCTGGACAGTGGGCATCTGAAAGGCTTCCACCACAGGCGTCTTAGCCATGGAAACCTCGGGAAGTCTTCCACGGGGACATTCCAAACAAGGAAAACCTCCAACTGGGACCATTCTAAAGAGTAGAGGAGGCTAGAGCGCTTCTAAGCAGTAGCCACATGGGACTCAGGCACCTAGACAGAGGCCACCCTGGGCCTTCACCTACACAGAGGACACCCTGGGCCTTCACCTAGACAGAGGCCACCCTGGGCCTTCACCTAGACAGAGGACACCCTGGGCCTTCACCTAGACAGAGGACACCCTGGGCCTTTACCTAGACAGAGGCCACCCTGGGCCTTCACCTACACAGAGGACACCCTGGGCCTTCACCTAGACAGAGGACACCCTGGGCCTTTACCTAGACAGAGGACACCCTGGGCCTTCACCTACACAGAGGCCACCCTGGGCCTTCACCTACACAGAGGACACCCTGGGCCTTCACCTGACAGAGGACACCCTGGGCCTTCACCTAGACAGAGGCCACCCTGGGCCTTCACCTACACAGAGGACACCCTGGGCCTTCACCTACACAGAGGACACCCTGGGCCTTCACCTACACAGAGGCCACCCTGGGCCTTCACCTAGACAGAGGACACCCTGGGCCTTCACCTAGACAGAGGACACCCTGGGCCTTCACCTGACAGAGGACACCCTGGGCCTTCACCTACACAGAGGCCACCCTGGGCCTTCACCTACACAGAGGCCACCCTGGGCCTTCACCTAGACAGAGGACACCCTGGGCCTTCACCTGACAGAGGACACCCTGGGCCTTCACCTAGACATAGGACACCCTGGGCCTTCACCTAGACAGAGGACACCCTGGGCCTTCACCTCGACAGAGGACACCCTGGGCCTTCACCTTAGAAACAATTTCCTTCTGACCCTGGACTTTTTGGTTATGGAAGCTTCCGGAACTCCTCAACTATGGCCGTCCTAAGCGAAGTGGGTGGTCCCAAATCCCCACCTCTGAAACAACCACTCATGCTGCCCCTCCCCTTCCTCTGGCAGCTGGTAGAGAAGAGACGGGAACAGGAATGAGACTATTTTAAGGGGTCTCCTACCCCAGGGAGAAGGGGAGGGGCAGCATGAGTGCGTGCAAGGGGGGCTCCATCCTGGGTGTGTCCTGGGTGTCCATTCTGGGCTGTGAATGACCAGCTCACCTGTCTCCCAGGCACTCCCCTCCCCCACCCGGATCGCTGCACTCCCCGCTGCCCTGCCCCCCATTCTCTGCAGTCTCACCTGCGTCCAGGGGTCTCCCCGCTTTCTGTACTGCAGCTCATACTGCAGTTTGCCCTTGAGTGGGTACGAATCATAATTGGAGCTCCAGGAGATGTTATAATGTCCCGAGAAGGTCACAGTCACGTTGAAAGGAGGCGACAGCTTGACTTAAAGAAAAAAGCCAGGAAGATAAAATGGGTGAGATTTGTATTCACTGAACATACTCTGGTGGCCCATCCTTTATGTGATCAGGGTTAGTGGCCCCGGGTGGCTGGGTGAAGCTTCCACTGTCTCCAGGCCTCAGTTTATTCATCTGAAAAATGGGCTGCTTTGGGGTTGCAAATTCACAGGCGGCAGGTGACAGATACAGGTGAAGCAGGCGTGGGCACTGAGCTATAAAGAGCCCTCCCAGCGCACAGTGGCCGGGCAGGAATGCAGACCAGTGGCCAGGACAGGAAAACCCTGAAAGCCCAGCTTATTGTAGGAAATCTCTCAAATGTTCACGTTAGCTACTGACCCAGAACCTTCCTAAGCTACCTGTTGGCCACACCCGCAGGTTGTCTAGTTCTGCTGTCAGTGAGGGGGTCAGTGCTTTGAGCCCCATCGGCCCTGAGAAGTCCAAAGACTCGAATCAGCCAGCGTGGGGCTAATGACTCTGCTCTGCAGAACTCGGCTGCAGTTAGTGATGCTGAGTGTCTGTCCTGCTGTGGCAGGAAGCTACCAGCTGAGACCACGACCCTCAGTGGCCCATGTGTATGCCCACCCTCACCTCACAGACACCTCCTGGAAAGGGTAAGAGCAGCGATCTGGACCACACACGTGACCCCGGGGGCCCCTCCCAAATCTGTTTTCAACCTGAGCGGGACAGGCCACAGTCCGTGCCTTCATTTCCTCTCTGGGAAAAGGAATCAGTTCCTATCACACGGAGTGAAAGTTCACGGGCCAAACTAAGCAGAGAAGGAGGTAATGTCAGGGGAGCCGGGCAAGCTGCTCCTGTAGAGGAAGCGGGGCCTGTGCCCACCCCTACCTCCGCCGAGCTTGCCACCCCTTCTCGGGGATCTTAGCTCGGGGCAGAGGGTTAGTTCTCCTGGGTCAGTGCTGTGCCTGCACTCGAAGGACAGAGTCCGGCACACAGTAGGCCCTCACGAAATGTCTGTTAAATCCAGGTGTTCCCAAAGGAGCTCCGAAGCTGCCTCTGACTCCACTCCGCGGCCTGCGGTGTGCGAAGGCGCACATTCACGCCCGTACTGAGTGCTTTGTGGGGGTTGCTCTCTCAGCCGTGGGCCCCTCTGAACTGGAATAGTCCCTCAGCCCTTCTCTCTCCTCCCAGGCCAGCGGGCGCCTGGTTGTCAGCTCCTTGGAGCCTGGCTGGCTGGTAAGGACCCATTCAATTGGAACTCGGGAGATGCTGACGCAGCCCAGGGCCCAGGAGGAAGAAGTGGCCGGGAGGCTGCCCAGGGACAGAGTACTGCCTCCTCCACCGCTGAGCACAAGGCCTGGCCTCAGACCCTGGCAGGAGCGGGGAGGGAGGGCAGGAGAAATGCCAGGTGCAGGGGCAGCCCTGCCCTGTGCCCTCCTCTGCCTGCCCAGCTCTCTCGGGGAGATAGGAGGGGACCCCTGCTTGGTAAACCACCACACCTGGATCTAAATGGCTGAGTGAGTGTGCATGTGTGTAGACGTGTACATGTGTGTGCATAAACATGAGAATGTGGGCCTCTGTGTCTGTGCTGTCTAGGCCAGGGGTTGAGGGCGTTATGAGTGTGAGTGTGTCCGTGTGTGTGTGTGTGTGTCCGTGTGTGTGTGTGTGTGTGTGTGTGTGTGTGTGAAAGTCTGGGTGTGTCTCTGTGTGTGTGTGTGTCCATGTGTGTATCCGTGTGTGTGTGTGTGTGTCTGTGTGAGAAAGTCTGGGTGTCCGTGTGTGTGTGTCCATGTGTGTGTCCGTGTGTGTGTGTGTGTGTGTGTGTGTTGTGTGTGTGAAAGTCTGGGTGTGTCTGGGTGTGTGTGAAGCTTTGCTCACATGCTCTGTGGTGTGACATCCACTCAGCAAAGTGGTACAGACCTGGACCACCAGAGTGCGAATGACAGACACCTGCTTATCCCCTCGCCCCTCCACTGGGACCTGGAGGCAGGAACTGCCCAACCTCAGGGCCTGCGCCTTCCTGAGGGAGGATTCCCTTGGCAGTTCGTTTTTGCATGCCTCTGGGGACAGGCTTCTCACTCCCTAGCTGGACACCCCACTTCGCGTACACATCACACTAAAGCTGCCTCCGGCCCTTCACTGCCCCATCCTGGCCCTGGACCCACAAAGACAGCTGCTTCCACCAGCCAGGCCCCTTCTGTCCCGGGCCTCCTCCCTACCCCCTGGAGCTAATGATGGGAGAAAACTCGGGGGCATTTTCTCTTGTGACTCAGTGTCCCCCACTTGCCTCCTAATGGGAGAGAATCCCAGAGGTCAGAGCTAAAAGGGCTCTCATTCTATAGTGCAAGGTCACCGGGGCTGAACCAGAGCTGCAGCCCCAGGCCCCGGTCCCGGCAGCTCCTTCACACCCCGGCTGCCTGTCTGTGGTTCAGGCCAGGCCCAGCTGCCACCCCACGCCTGGCAAACACGGCACCGACAGGGCCGAACACCAACGAGAGGCAGGGGAGGACAGGCCAGTTTGCGGGGGCCAGGGGAGCCGGCCCAGGGAGCGTGGGGCCCAACCCCTCCTGGGTTCTCCTCCAAGGAGTACTCACTGCTCTCGGCCAGGACAAAGCTGCCACACTCCTGGGAGCGGTTGCCAGACTGGTCTGTCATGTTGACACTGAAAATGTCGTCGGCCATGAAGCGGAACACATCCATGTGGCACGTGTATTTTGCGTGAGTGGCATTGTGCGTGGACGGGTGCAGGCTGCAAGAGGTGACCTCATCCTCCAATTCTCCGTAGGGGTCTTCCCTTCAAGGACAGAGCAGCCAGTCACGGCTAGTGGCCGGCGGGGCTCAGTGCACGGGAGGGGCTGGAGGTGGGGCTGGAGCTCACCTAGTCCGACCGACCCTTCCGCGGGGAAGGTATACCCTCCCCTGGAGCATCCCTGGTGGATCAGTCCAGGCTCCGGGCGTGCACGCCTTCAAGAGACCAGAACTCACTATATCACTTAGAGCAGCAAGTCTCAACTTCAGAAACTGGGCCATTCCTGCCTGAATGTCTTCTAACTCTGTCCCTGTCCGTCCCATCACCTGGATCACTGTCCTATAGGAAGGGCGCTGAGCATTCCAGGCCTCCTTCCCACTCTCCTTCCCTCCAAACTCCACCGAACACCGAACCAAGAGCCACACAGCGCTCCATCCGGCTCTGATGAACTTCCAGGGAGGTAGTTAATATGGGGTTAGGGGAAATGTGCTGGCTTTTTAACTCCCACTGGGCAGAAACAATGGGCTTTGAAGGATGTATAGAAGTTCACCAGCTATTTTCTTTTCCCCCTACAAATTCAGGCTCAGAACATGACCACCCTCCAGGGCCAGTACGGATGTGTGGGTTCAGATCGCTGCTAAATGTTGGCTGGAATAGAAATGTCTCCTGAATCAGTGCTCTCCAAGCCTCCAGCCTGGACACTGCGATGGCTGCCTGGTGGGGTCTTCGCCTTGCCCGCCCTCCCTGAGATCTCTTTCACTTGCACAGCAGCCAGGGGGGCCTTTAAAAGCTCCCTGTCACTCCCCTGCCTAACACTCCGCAGTGGCTTCTCACCGCCCACACCACAGAGCCCAGCCCTGCCAACCCCTCGCCTCCTGTACTTGCTGTTCCCCCTCACGCTGGCTCAGCCCCCTCTGGGCACACCGACCTCCTCACTATGCCTCCAACGCTCCAGCTCTCCCCACCTGGGCCCTTGCACATGCAGTGCCCTCTGCCTGGAAGGCCCTTCCCCCGCTCACCGCTGCCTCCTCCTCACCCACAGAGGCCTGCCTGACCCCTTGGGCCCTCCCCCATGTCACTTGCTCTCTACCCCGCGGTCCAGCTTCCTGTTCTTGACAGCACTCATTGTACTCAGAAAGCATCCTGCTGGCTGCCTGTGTGTGTATCTGTCTCGCCAGCCACTCCCGCCGCTGTGTGTCAGCTCCAGGACACCTGGGACCTCGTGGCTGGGCCTCTGCTGAGTCACTGGTGCCTGCACGCATCAGGCAGGAGCGGAATCAAAGTGTTCTGGATGAACGGATGAGTGAGTGGATGATGGCAAAGTCTCTCCGTGACCACACTCCACGCAGGCTCCTCTGAACTCTCCTCAACGTGGCCCTGACTTTTGGGTTCCTGTGTCTGTCTCTGCATCGTCTACTTTGAGCGAGACTCCTGCTCAGTCAGTCCAGCCCGAATCCCCACCTTCAATACCAAAGTGGGTCCCTCCTCCTCCACCAGCCCCAGGTGGTGTCTGGTCCCCCAGGCTACCTCAGCAAGAGCCCTGTTAGGTCGGTTTAGCCCAAAGCCCTCTGACCCCTGATGTTTCCTCCTAGTGGTTTCCATGCACTGACCCCTCCCTGCTCCTTGGCTATAAACCCAACTTTTCCTCGTTGTGTTCCGAGTTGAGCCCAATCAGCAAAACCCTGTGCAGTGGCCCCTACGCCTGTCACGGTGGTCTTAAATAAAGTCTGCCCCACCGTTCTTGAACAAGTGTCATGAATGATTTTTTTCTTTAACAGTATGGACTTATACGGACCCATGGAGCTTGGAATCAGGCTGCCTGTGTTTGAAACCAGGTCCGCCATTCACTGGCTGTGTGACCTAGGGCAAGTTGCATAACCTCTCTGAACTTCAGTGCCCTCACTTGTAAAATGAGAGTCAGAATGGTGAGGACTGGAGGTGGCCATTCATGCGAAGCACATGGCGGGCTGCCTGGCATGTACTAAGTGCTCAAAAACATCGTGTGGGAGTCCGGTCACCTCGGTGTCTCAAAGCCATCGTCAGGCCTGTGTGAGTGACAGAGAATGGCCTTAGAGCTGGACAGAGCTGCCCTGCGCCTCTCAATCACTCTCTGGACAGGTCCCAGGAGCCCTGGGTCGTCGCCTGCAAGATGGGCACAGTGATTCCCATCTCACCGTCTTTCTTGGGGTGAAACCAAATGCTGTGGGTGAAGTTGCTAAGTGAGCCCCCAGGAAGTGGCAGCCCTTGTTGTTATTGCTAAACTACCTGCCTGGCACACAGTAGGTCCAACTCAGCTCCTGGTCTCCTGCGGTCCTGTCCTGGGACCATGCTCCCCTGAGGAGCACTCCTAGGGCGGTGTGGCCCAGCCACTTACCAGGTGAGGGTGAGCATGCGGGGGTGGAGGGGCCACGTCTCCAGGAAGCAGGTGACCGTCCGGAAGTAATCGGTGTAGCAGACAAGGTCTGAGCAACCCCAGGCTGCAGGGCGAGGGAGAGAGAGGCCTTGGTAGGGGCTGGGAGAGGCTGCAGAGCTCCTTGCTCCCCACCTCCCGCCCCCCCCCCCCCCCGCCCCCGCCAGTCCAGGGCTGGAGGATGAGTGGAGGCGGGGTCCCAGGGCCAGGATGAACATGGCGAGTCAGGGACCACTAAGATGTGGGACTGAGGCAAGGAGGTCCTTGTCCCCTAAGATTCCTTGTCTGAGCCCCCAGAGTTTCAAGGCCAGCGATGGGGACAAGGCACTCCTAAGGAGACGGAATTAACTAAGTGGGTCATGATCTAAACTGTGTTCAATATTCAACAAAATAAACGTAGTAAGTCTTAGTTTTGTTTTAGAAGATCATGTGCCAATGCTGCTCTTCCCCGCTCCCTCCCACCGTTTACCAGAAATGTGTTCCCCTGCTTACGTAGATTCGTTTTCAATGGCTTTTCCTTACTTTCCCGTGACTAATGAAGACCCAGGTCAGGAGCGGGGCTCCGAGCCCGGAGCGCCGCTCTGGAAAGTCCTGGAGTCCTCCCTCCCCCCACACGCGGGCAGGCACTGCTAATGGACAGAACACTGTCTCCCCGGCGTGGCCTCAGAGGCCTCCCACGGGCCTGGGCTGGGAATGACTCCTGCTCTCGGCTCCCCTCCGGAAGGAGGCAGGCCCGGTCCCGGGCACTTTGTGGAGGACGAGGACTGCTTTTGGATGGAGGTGACATCAGGGACCAGAGGGAGTAAAAAACCCAGCCACCTGGTTGGCCCTGCCCCTGGGCGGGGAGCCCCAGGCTGTGCCTGGCCTGCTGGGGCTGCCACCTGTAAATGGGGGACATAGCCCCTGGAGGGCGTGGAGGTGAGCATGTGCTATTATCAAGGAAAGCAGCAAAGCCAGGTGAGCACGGGAATCAGCAGACCTGTGACCTGACCCCAAGGCTGCCACCGCCCGTCCGTGGTCATGACCTGTCCCTGACCCTCTCGGAGCCAGTTTTCCCAGCTGAGAACTGGGCGGCGCTCGGCATGGACCTGGTGGGCTGTCAGGAGCATGGGCTGAGACGGTGCTCGGCACCCATGCATAGCGGGGCTGCTACTGGTGCCACAGGTGGTGCTGTGGCGGGTACCCCAAAGGCCTGTGAGAGCCAGGGCAGAGTGCGGCCACTCAGCAAGGCCCAGGGCAGGAGCCTGACACCTGTTGGCTGAAGGAGCTATTCGAGGCTCTGGGTCTTTAAGTAAAAACCGGAGAGAAATGCTGATGGTCAGCGAGTGGCTGCGGAGGGCTCCCTGCCCCGGATCTCTCAGCCCTGGCCATGCCCCGTGTCTAACTCCTGGCCTTCCCCAGCTCCGTGTCTGACATCCCGTCCCCCCCACTCACCCCCGCCCCCCTGTAGCGTCTCCAGAACCTTGGCAGTTCTGCCTACTTTGGTCCCCACCCCCTCTTCCCCACGGGGAGCATCAGTGCCTGAGGGCAGCCCGGTGATGGTTGAAGAACTTCCCCTAGGAGAAGCTGAGGTGGGAACAGAGGCAGGACTTCCTCACGGGGAGGGGGGGCTGGAGCCCGCCACGGCAGGGCCATGGGAATGCAGGATGCGGTTTCCCAGCACCCCAGTGAGCCTCAAAGATCCAAGCTGGGGCCAGGCTGCTTGGACCTGCCCGGACTTGGCTAATGAAGTGCTCTGGGTGGGTGAATTCTGGTTCGTGGAGAGCTGGTTGCTCCACCTGTGTCCGCCTCGAGTGGACACGTGCCATGGACTCTGACCCGGAGCCCACAGGCTGGCCCGCCCTCCCGCTGCAGAGGCGGGCCAGCTACTCACCGCCCTGGAGCACCAGCAGGAGCAGAGGGGCGGCCCAGCCACACGGCATGCTGACTCCGGGGCCTGCAAGAGACACACAGCAGACGGTGGGCTCCAGCCTGGGGATCAAGGGACCCTGGACAGCCTCCCTCTGACCCCATCCCTCCCTTGGAAGACTTGCCTCAGATTCCTGAATGTGTCTCAGAAAAACGAGATTTTGAGGAGCCCGAGGACACTCTCAAGAATTCTTGCCCCTTAGAAACAGCTCCCCATGGATCCCCCTCCCACTTCTCCCACCTTCTTCCTGTCCCCCTTACACAGTCACAAATGACAGGTGAGTTCAAAGAGGGAGGGGCTCGCTGCTCTCCCACACACAGTTAGTCTACACTGTGTATGGGATTAAATGTGGGCATTTACGCAGCTAAGGAAGAAGGAGCGGGGAGGGGACCCTGGTTTAGAAAGTGATATTTAATGAGCAGCAATCCTGAGTGCTCCCTCCCATAAGACACTCCTGTTGACGTTAGCCTTATAAATTGTCTCCTTACTAAACAACAAATCTAAGATTCACCCAAAAAGAAGACCCCTACTGGGGACTGAAGATAAGGTTCGTCCCGTGAGCCTTTACTCAATCCAAAGCCCGGGTTAGCCCACGAGGCAGCGCCCTGGAAACCCAGACCCCGCCAACCAAAGGGGACCTGGACGCCCTGGTCTAGGTGAGATGGAGAAGAGGCCTTTTTGGAGGACAGCAAGCCTATCCAGGAAGAGTGGACTCTGATGCCCTTGGCAGAGGAACAATCCACCGGGCTGGCAATGCCAGCCTCTAGCTGGTGCTTGGCCCATTGCATCCCCAGTTCTGTGTCTGCTTGGGGAGGTGCCAGCCAGAGGCCAGTGGGCCCACCTGCCAGGCCAGGATCCCCACCCAGACCACCCCCACAGACAGGGGAATGGCTGGAACTGGAGCCTACAGGGATGACCCTGCCGGGAGCGAGTCACACACCTGACTTCTTCCAGACCATCCCTGAGCCCACAGCGGGGACCCTCCCACCCCCCTGCCCCACCTGGGTTCCCGAGATCCTACTCTGGCCCCATCAAGAGCTCGCTCTGAACCCCCTTCCAAGTCACCAGGTAGTCAGCAGCGAAGGGCACAGAGAGGGTCAGATCACCAGCTGTGTGGCTCTGGGCCAGTCACTTCCCCACTCTGAGCCCTGTAGCAAACAGTAAAGCCCACTCCCAGGATTCTTGTGAGAATTCGGAAAACCCTGAGCATGGCCCTGACACCCAAACACTCAATAATAAACAGCCATGATTGATACATAATCTAGAGCTTCAGGAATGAAGGAATTCCAGAAGGATCTAGCCAAGAGCTCCCCAAATTTCTCACTTTCAAAATGTTGGTCATATTTGCAGATCATTTGTTTATTTAATGTTTTCTATAAGTGAAGTTACAGAAATTAATTAATTCAAAATTAATTCCAACCTCATCCTAAGCAATAACCTCCATAGTTGTGTATTTTCCCCCAACACACTTTAAAATGAATAGCGTTGCTATTAAAATACTGTAGCCCGGTGGTGTAGCTCAATGGTTGAGCGTTGGCCCATGCACCAGGAGGTCGCTGGTTCAATTCCTAGTCAGGACACATGCCCAAGTTTCAGACTCAATCCCCAGTAGGGAGCGTGCAGGAGGCAGCTGATTGATGTTTCTCTCTCATCGATGTTTCTATCTCTCTCTTCCTATCCCTTCCTCTCTGTGAAATCAATAAAAATATGTGGGTTGTTGTTTTTTAAAGATGATGTTGGGGGGAAACCCTTGTAAAGCTGCTTTGAAGAACACTGATCTGGCCCCAGGCCCAGCAGGAGTCCTGTTACCACACCTGGAGGACTGGACCTCCCACCACAGGAGATGGAGCCAAATCTGCACCTCACTAGCATGTCCACACCTTGGCCCCAGCCCAGCACAAGGGCCTGCATAGCTCTGTACCATCTCTCCCCAGCAGCTCTGCCAACACTCCTCAGTTCTACACAAAGGACACATGGGCCCTGGGGATGGAGGGGAGCTGCTGCTCTGTCTGCCTGGCGTCTCTGCCCCTCTTATGAGGCGCTCCTCAAACTGGCTGGGACTCCATAGGGTGGGCACCTGACCCAGGCTGGGCCAACAAAGCACCCACCAGCCTAGCCACTGGGACCGGGCCAGAAAGACAGCAGCCCAGGCATGCCAGTGAGCCGTCCTGGGAATTTTCTCTAGAACTCTAATTGAGAGGGACTTTGGGGGTGCCACTGGAAGCTGGTACCCATCTCTGTCACCTATTACGGAAAGGTTGCATGGGAATGATGGGTCCTGAGAAATATGGACTAGAGTCCCCATGGCTTCATTTGAGGACCTGGGTCCAGCTGTACGTGAAGTCCATGCCTGGACTTTTCATTTACATAAGCCAAGGGGGCATAAAAACCATTTTGCTCAACCACGTTGAATTGTGCTTCTGTTGCTTGCCACCAAAGAAACCTGATACAGTGGAATAGAGTAAAGGGCCCAGAATTTGAAGCCAGAGGATCTTGGAGTTTCTCTGGTCATTCACTCTCTGTCCTCGGTTACCATCTCTGAAATGGGGACAACAATGTCCACTGCACCTGGCCGTGAAGGGGAGTCCGTGGGAAAGATGACGTGGCTGTGCTCTGTGACTGTAAGTGACTATACGAGGGTGCTGGACTCCTGCTATGACTGTCGCACTGATCTGAATTACCCAGAATCCTCCTGGCACACCAGGCCCATCATGCCTCTCTGCTTTTGCATGAGGCAAATTCTCATGCTGTCTTCTCCTTGAACACCCTTTTCCCTCCCATCTCTCTAGACTCATTCTTCATGGCCCACCTGCTTTATCCCTGCATCCATGAAGCCACCTTGAAATGTTCCAGAACTCCTACCACTCGCTGCAGTCAAGGTTTCCACCGTGCTGTTTTCTGTCTGCCATTTACCTTTATTTTACCTCCTGTTTCCACCCCAATAAACATGTCTTAAAGGAAGAGGCAATTATCACTACCATTGACAGGTAATTAGCACGAAACGGAGAGGCAGTGTGTACCACAGTAGTTAAAATATAGACATGGGGCCAGCGTGCCTTGGTTCAATTCCCAGCACAGCCGTTTGCAGGCTGTGTAGCCTTGAGAAGTTTACTTCCTGGGCCTCAGAGTCCTCAGGGTGAAATGGAAATAGTAATAGCAGTACTTGCATCATAAGGTCCTTTACATTAAATTAGTCAATATTTGTAAAGCATTTGGAACAGACCCTGGCATATAGTAGATGTTATCTAAGTGTTTCCTAAACAAAACAGTCAACTTACCATAAAACCAAATACAGTGAAATATAAAAACTAAATACAAGGAAAACAAAAGACAGCAGTTGAATTTTAGGAAGATATGACCCCTGCTTAAGACCCAGGACCTGAGATTTTGTTTGCCTTTGTTTGAAGGGGGGTGGAAGAGAGTCAGAGAAGCGTTTAAAACATACCAGCACCAAACTGCGATGCTCACGCCCTCCGCCACCAGTGGATTGAAAGGAGGTTGAAAAGGGTCTAACTCTTGCAGAGGGGCCCGGGGATGTTTACCACCAGCTAAAACAAGCCGCTCACTCCTGGGAAACACCAACCATGACTGATGAAGTGTTCTCCTCATGTTCCCACCCAACCGAGTGGGAACTCCCCCGCATCCCACTGTGCTCCCTGACCCGAATCCTCCTATTTATGGGACTTCTCACTCAGGCTCCTGAGGGCAACAGCAACTTACTTCCCAGATGCTCACCAGACCACAGGTGTGCTTCCTCAGCGAAGGACAGAGGGTGCCCTACGAGGATGCCTGTAAGGGGCCCTGCGGCAGCACCTACCTGTGCGTATCCTGCAGAGGAGTGAGGAGCACCTGGCTTGGAGCCTGCCAGGTCCCAACTGGATGTGCTTGGGCAAGTTCCTGACCCTTCTGGTTCTCTATTTTCTCCTCTCTGACCCATAAAACGGGGTCATGACTCTTTGCTACAAGTTTGTTGCAAGCACTAAATGCATCATTGCAGGTAAAGCACGCCGGCACAGTCCTGGATGGCAGGGAGCCCTGGACAGGCACTTATGCACCAAGCTCCAGTGCCAAGAAGTGGTTTCTGGGCTTGTGGTAATGCAGCTTAAAAGTTGGCCAGATTTCAGAAGATTCTGAGGAAGTAGAGAAGCTTGGGGGTAGAAAACAAGATTGAAGTAGGTGCTGTGGAGAATATAAAGTGCTTACCTTCCCAGTCAACAGAGAAATGCAAATAAAAGAACACAATGGCATGCCATTTTAATCTTATCAATTGGCAAAACCTAAAGTCTGACGACACCCCATGTGGCTGAAGACACGGTGTAATGGGAACTCTGGTTCACAGTTATCGGAAATGTAAACTGATACAATTGGTCTGGAAAATAGTTTGCATGATCTCATTAACATGAGCAAGCACTTGCCGTGAGACCCGGCAATTTCACCCCTATGTACATTACAAAAGAAACTCTGCCACAGGTGTCCTAGAAGCATAGCAGAAATGTTTATAGCAGCATTGATTTCAATAACGAAGAACTGGAAACAACCTAAATATCCAACAGCAAGAGAATGGAAAAGTAAATAGTGGTAGAATTGCTCAATGTGAAACTGAATCATAGCTTTACACCACAAAACAAATGACTCTCACAAACAAAATGCGAAATGAAATTAAGTTAGAAAAGAACACCATCCATGTCACACTCAGCACCAGGAAAAACTGCTCCATATGTTGTTTAGGTGAACTTACATGTGTCCGGAAAGCATAGAGGTGCCCAAGCGGATGATAAACATCAAACTTCAAATAGTGTAGAAAAGGAGGGGATGTGATGAAAAGGGGTCTTCGGGGGTCTCAACACTTTGGTAAAACTGAGTGAAGTTCCCATGCATGTTGATTACTATATTATTCTTCAGACCTTTCTGTATGTCCAAACTATTTCATAGCTTTTTAAATGTAAGTGACTCTTAAGTTTGTCAAATAAAATGTGGAGGGGGACTTTCATTTCTGGCTACAATGGAGTAGCTGGTATCAGACTCATTCCCCTACTGAGAACAACTACTAAGCAGGAAAAATACTGTGAGAAGGCATGAGAGAGCAACCAAGGTAGACAGTACTTGAGAGGACAGGGTGTCAAAGTGGAGGAAAATGCATTGAAATTCTGTGTACAATTTCCTCTCAAATAATTCACCAAGTCATTGCTAATGAGTTGCATACCAAGAAACCTAGCAGAGAGCATTTGGTAATAGGCTAAAAAGCTAAGAAGAGATTTTGGCAATTTCACAATGCTGAGGGAGGAATTGAAGTTCAAGGCCTAGCAAGAAAGATGGGTCCTGGTAAGTACCCAGTTATTCAGAAAAGGTTATGCCTTAAGAGTAAGAAAAAAAATCAGAAATAATTTAGCCTTGACAGCATCAAGGGGATCTGCTTATATGCTATATGTCTACTAGAAGAAAATGAAAACCTATCTGGAAAAAGTTAGATTTATCCAAAGCCTTTATATTTTTCATACAAAATGTTCAGCATTCCCTTAAGTTGATGAGGAAAACCAAGAAACAATATCAAATGACCAAAAACCAAGAGAAAAAGAGGCAATGGAAACGCACATAGGTGATTCAGAAAATGGCATTATCAGACACGATTTAAAATAGCTATGATTAGTATGTTTAAGAATTCCATCAGAAATATTAATTTATTTAAAATCAGAAACCCTAGAAATGAGAAATACAATAATTGAAATTGATAAAAATTGAGTTGATGGATTTAGCAACAGATGAGAAACATTAGAAGAGAAGATTGGTGAACTAGAAGATCGGTCAATAGAAAATGCCAAGATAGAAATATGCAGAGAAAAAATATTTTTAAATACAGAAAAGAGCAAAAGGGGCATATCAGACATAGTGAAAAGGTCTAAAATACATGTATTTGGAATTGAGAAAGAACTACTCAGAAGCAATCATAGAAAACAAGTTAAGTATTTTTCAAAACTAGAAAAAAGACATTAAGCCACAGATTCAAGAAGTTCTACAAAATCCCAAGAGGAAAAATAAAAATAAAATCACATCTAGATACATCATAGAAAAATATTTTTAAAAAATTAAAGATAAATACATACTTAAAAGCCAACTTAAATTTTATATACGGCAAAAATATGCTTCAAAAAAAAATAAATTAAGCTCAAAATGATAAAGAAATCAATTAAAACTCCACAGTTAACATCATACTTAATGATGAAAATTTGAAAGTTTTTCCTCTAAGATAAATAAGACAAGAATATTCACTCTCATGACTTTTATTAAGCATTGTACTGGAGGTTCTAGCCAAGATGATAAGTCAAATAAAAGAAGTAAAAGGCATCCATATTGGAAAAGAAGTAAAGTGTTCCTATTTTAAGATTATATAATTTTGTATATAAAATCCTAAGGAATTCACACCAAAAAGAAAGAAAGAAATAAGACAAATAAACAACCAAATACAATAGTTCCTTAGATATGACACCAAAAGCACAGCAACAAAAAAAAGAAAGAAGACTGATTGGACTATTTAAAATTTTAAACTTTTGTGCTTCAAAAGACACTATCAAGAAAATAACAAGACAATCTACAGAATGAGGAAAAATATTTGCAAATCATATAATTGTTAGGTGTTTTGTATTCAGAATATACAAAGAACTCATTACTCAAGACTTAAGAGATCAGCCAAAACCGGTTTGGCTCAGTGGATAGAGCATCGGCCTGCGGACTGGAAGGTCCCAGGTTCAATTCTGGTCAAGGGCATGTACCTTGGTTGCGGGCACATCCCCGGTGGGGGGTGTGCAGGAGGCAGCTGGTCGATGTTTCTCTCTCATCAACGTTTCTAGCTCTCTATCCCTCTCCCTTCCTCCCTGTAAAAATCAATAAAATATATTAAAAAAAAAAAGACTTAAAAGATCACCCAATCTTAAAATGTGCAAAAAACTTCAGTAGACATTTCTCTAAGGAAGTTATAGTAATAGTCAATAAACACATGAAAAGATAGTCATTAGTCATTAAGGAAATGCAAATAAAGACCTCAATGTGATACTTCATACCAACTAGATGGCTATTTTTTTAAAAAAGGAAAATAAAAGTATGGACAAGGATGTGGAGAAATTGGCATCTTTATACATTGATAATAAGAATGTAAAATGCTGTGGAAAACAAATTTGCAGTTACTCAAAATGTTAATATAGTATAATGTTATCACATGACCAAGAATTTGACCTCTAGTATGTAGCAAAAAGAGTTGAAAACATATGTCCACAGAAAACACCTTGTACACAAATGTTCACAGCAGCATTATTCACAATAGTCCAAAACTAGAAGCAACTCAAATTTCCACCAATTGGTGAATGGACATACAATATGTAGGATAGCTATACAACGGAATATTATTCAGCCATAAAAATGAAGTAATGATATATGTTACAACATGCATGAGCCTTGAAAATATATGCTAAGGTAAATAAACCAGAAGCAAAAGCCACATATTGTGTGATTCCATTTATATGAAATGTCCAGAATAGGCAAATCCATAGAGACAGAAAGTAGATAGTGGTTGCCAGGGACTAGAGCTTTGAAGGGAGAGGAATGGGAGTGACTGCGTAGGGACATGGGTTTTTGTGTTTTTGAGAGATGAAAATGTTCAGATAGTGGAAATGGTTGCACAACTGTGTGAATATACTAAAAATCACTTAATTGTACACTTAAAAGAGTGATTTTTATATGTAAATTAAATCTTAACATTTTTTTAATTGAAAGCAAAATAAATATATTTTTCTGACCAGGAAAAGCTGATAGAATTTGTCACTGGTATACCCGCAAAAATATATACTAAAATGAGTTATTCAGGCAAAAGAAAAAGAATCCCAGATGGGAAGAAAGCTACCATAGGAAGAAATAAAGAGCAATAGAGAGTATTATAAATATAAATAAATATTAATTGCTTAAAATAGCAATAATGATAATATTATGAAGTTTAAACTATATGTAGAATTAAAATACATGATAATGATACCCCAAAGGTCAATGAAGTTAAAGGTCACTGCATTGTCTGGGAAGTGTTGAAGGTACTAATATGAGATAGTCTCTAAAAATATCAAACATGCATGTTGTAATCTCTAATATAAGCACTAACAGAATTAAAAAAGGAAGTATAACTAACAATAGACAAAAAACATAGAATAACAATTTGTTTAAAAGTTTATTCATCTAAACAATGGGACAAAGAAGGAAAAAAAGGAACAATGAATAGATGAGGCAAAAGGAAATAAATAGCAAGATGATAGACTTCATCTCAAACACATCAGTACTTTTATTAAATATAAGTAAACTAAACACTTGAATTCAACACGTAACCTTATACTGAAACTTGACATTAAAAGAAAATTAAATTATAGGTCAAACACTCTGATAAATATACATATAAAAATTCTCATGCAAAATATTAACAAATCAAATCTAATGATATATGCAAAAGTAGATAATACATCATTATCACATGAGGTATATTTCAGGAATGCAAGGTTAGTTCAACATCTGAAAATCAGTATAGTGGTTTCCTTTAATCCATGGTTCCATTTTATGCAGTTTTATTTATGCGTGGTCAACTGCAGTCTGAAAATATTAAGTAAATAAATCCAGAAATAAATAATGCATAATTTTAAATTGGTGTGATAAAAGCTCACACTGTTCCACCTGGAACATGAATTATTCCTCTGCCCAGTGTAGCCACATTTTATATGCCACCTGCCCATTGATCACTTGGCCTTCTCAGAAATCATCAGATCCACTGGCATGGTATTGTACCGCTTGTGTTCAAATAACTCTTACTTTACTTAATGATGGCCCCAAAACACAAGAGTAGTGATGCTGGCAATTCAGATATGCCAAAGGGAAGCCATAAAGTGATCCCTTTAAGTGAAAAGGTGAAAGTCCTAAATGTAATAAGAATCAAAATCATATGCTGAGGTTGCTAAGATATACAGTAAGAATAAATCTTCTATGCTTGATATTGTGAAGAGGGAAAAAGAAATTTATGGTAGTTTTGCTGTCACACTTCAAACTGCAAAAGTAATAGCCACAGTGCATGGTAAGTGCTTAGTTAAAATGGAAAAGGCGCCCTAGCTAGTTTTGCTCAGTGGATAGAGCGTTGGCCTGTGGACCAAAGGATCGGGTTCGATTCCAGTCAAGGGCATGTATGTTGGTTGCAGGCTCCTCCCTGGCCCGCGTCCTGGTCAGGGCACGTGCAGGAGGCAACCAATCGTTGTGTTTCTCTCACATCGATGTTTCTCTCTGTATTTCCCTCTCTTGTCCACACTCTCTAAAAGATCAATAGAAAAATATCCTTGGTGAGGATTAACAAAAACAAACAAACAAACAAATAAATAAATGAAACGGAAAAGGCATTAAATCTGTGAGTGGAAGACATAACAAAAAATGTGCTCTAATCGATGGCAACATGTTTCATCAGAAAGGACCCCTGAAATGAGTGAACCAAGACATTTACTGCAAGTAAGGGATGGTTACCCTGATTTAGGAATAGGTTTGGCATTTTATCATCTCACATCATCACAAAAATAAGGGTAACTACAGTACAATAAGATATTTTGAGACCAATATGCCTAAGGAATGTTGACACAAAAAGTCCTCAACAAAATACTAGCAAACCACATGTAACACCGCATTAAAAAGGGGTATGAATAAATGGGACTTAACCTTGGGATTCAAGGATGGCTCAACATACAAAAATCCACTACATTAACAGAAAAAAGGACAAAAATGACATGATTATTTTAAATAATGCCGAAAAAGCATTCGACAAAATTCAACATCTGTTCATGATGAAGACATTCAGTAAACTAGTAATAGAATAAAATTACCTGAACATAATAAATGCCATAAATGAATACACTGTTCGCCTCAATGGTAGAAAGCGGAAAGCTTTTCCTCTAATGTAAAAAACAAGGCAAGGCCTGGCTGGTGTTGCCCAGTGGTTAGAGTGTTGTCCCACTCACCAAAGGGTCACAGGTTCAATTCCTGATCAAGAGCATGTACCTGGGTTACAGGCTTGATCCTGGTCCCAGTTAAGGCATGTGCAGAAGGCAACCAATGGATGTGTCTCATGTGAATGTCTCTCTCTCTTTCTCCTTTCCCCCCTCCCTTCCACTCTCTCCAAAAATCAATGGAAAAAATATATTCTCAGGTGAGGATTAACAACAGAATAAAAACAAAGAAACAAGGCAAGAACGCTCACCCTTGCCACCACTATCCTTTCTAATAAAATGGTAATATGCAAATTAACCATCACTCCGCTACATAAGCCACGCCTGCCAGCCAATCAGGGTGAGTATGCAAATTAACCCCAGCCAAGATGGCTACAGCCACAGAGAACAGGGTTTCCCAGGTAACACTGCAAGCCAAGCTTTCTATAGCCGTTGCAGGCCTAAGCCTCCACTCAAGCTACAAAGTTTCAATTATAGAAGGTAAACAAATTCAAACAGAAATGGGGGCAGAATGGAGCTTGAGAGAGCAGGCCAGGGTTGCCGGCGGCAACAGGGGAAGCAAAGCTTTCCGCACACCCTGGCGGGGCTCACCTGCTTAAGGCTACAAAGTTTCAATTATAGAAGGTGAATTAACTGCCACAGAAATAGCTGCCGCCCCGGAGGGAACAGCAGGCTTGGCTCCACTCCAGGCTACAAAGTTTCAATTGTAGAAGGAAAATAAATTCCAGATACCAGGGCCTCTGCTTGGGTGGCCAGGGGGCGTGGCCGGCCTTCAAACCATCACAGGCCCCTCGCTCAGGCTGCCCCACACCCCAAGGGAACCCCACCCTGATCCGGGACACCCTTCAGGGGAAACCAGCTGGCCCCCACCCGTGCACCAGGCCTCTATCCTATCTAATAAAAGAGTAATATGCAGATTGACCATCACTCCAACACACAATATGTCTGCCCCCATGTGGTCAAAGATCCTGCCCCATGTGGACACAAGATGGCCACTACAAGATGGCCAGCAGGAGAGGGCAGTTGGGAGGCACCCGGCCTGCAAGGGAGGGCAGTTGAGAGGGACCAGGCCTGCAAGGGAGGGCAATTGGAGGTGATCAACCCTGCAGGAGAGGGCAGTTAGGGGTGACCAGGCCAGCAGAGGAGGGAAGTTGGGGGCAAACAGGCTGGCAGGGGAGCGGTTAAGCATCAACCAGGCTGGCAGTGGAGTGGTTAGGGGGTGATCAGGCTGGCAGGCAGAAGCGGTTAGGGGCAATCAGGAAGGCAGGCAGGTGAGCAGTTGGGAGCCAGCAGTCCTGGATTGTGAGAGGGATGTCCGACTGCCCGTTTAGGCCCGATCCCACCAGTCGGACATCCCTCCAGGAGTCCCAGATTGGAGAGGGTACAGGCTGGGCTGAGGGACAACCCCCCTCCGTGCACGAATTTCGTGCACCGGGCTTCTAGTTTAACATAATACTGGATGTCTTAGCCAAAGCAATTAGTCAAATAAATAAATAAATGGCAGTCAAGTTGGAAAGGAAGAAGTAAAATTATCTCTGTTCACAGGTGGCATGATCTTAAATATAAATAACCCTGAAGATTCCACATAATAAACCTGTTAGACTAATTAACCAATTCAGTAAAGTGGCAGAATACAAAACCACACTCAAAAATCAGTAGCAGCCCTAGCTGGTTTGGGTCAATGGATAGAGTGTCGGCCTGCAGACTGAGTGGTCCCAGGTTTGATTCTAGCCAAGGGCACATGCCTGGGTTGTGGGCTCGATCCCCAATGGGGGTAATGCAGGAGGCAGCCAATCAATGATTCTCTCTCATCATTGATGTTTCTATCTCTCTCTCCTTCTCCCTTCCTCTCTAAAATCAATAAAATATATTTTTTTTAAAATCAGTTGCATTTCCATACACTAGCAATGAACAATGCAAAAAGGAACTTGAAAAGCAATGCCATTTACAATAGCATCAAAAAGAATAAAATACTTAAGAGTACACTTAATCAAGGAGGTGAAAGACTTGTACACTTAAAACTACAAAAGAAACAGCTGAAAGAAATTAAAGAAGACACAAGTAAATGGAAAAATATTCCATGTTCATGGATTGGAAGACTTAATATATTTTAAGTGTCCAAAGCAATCTACAGATTCAATGCAATCTATGTCAAAAGCCCAATGACATTATTTGCAAAAATAGAGAAAAATCTTAAAATATATATGGAATAGCAAAGGGCCCCAAATAATCAAATCTTGAGAACGAAGAATGAAGCTGAAGGCCTCAGACTCCTGATTTCAAAATATATTACCAAGCTACAGCAATCCACGTAGATATTAGCATAAAGAGAGATAAGTAAGTATTGAGACCAATGGAATGGAATAGAGAGCCCAGAAATAAACCCCGTGTTCATGGTCAGATGGTCTTTGACAAGGGTGCCAAGACCACATAACAGGGAGAGGAGAGTCTCTCAACAAATGGTGCTGGGAAACCTGGAAATCCACATGCAAAAGAATGAAGATGGACTCTTATCTTACATCATATACAAATTAACTCAAAATAGATTAAAAGCCTAAATGTAAGACCTGAAACTATAAAACTCCTAGGAAAAAAATATAGGGAAAAACTTCAAAAAAATTGGGCTTGGCAATTATTTATCAGATATGACAGCTGAAGCACACACGCAACAGAGCAAACATAGACTAATAGGATGGCATCCAACATAGAAACTTTTTTTTTAAATATATTTTATTGATTTTTTACAGAGAGGAAGGAAGAGGGATAGAGAGCTAGAAGCATCGATGAGAGAGAAACATCGACCAGCTGCCTCCTGCACACCCCCTACCAGGGATGTGCCCGCAACCAATGTACATGCCCTTGACCGGAATCGAACCCGGGACCTTTCAGTCCGCAGACCGACGCTCTATCCACTGAGCCAAACCGGTTTCGGCCAACATAGAAACTTTTGAGCAGCGGAGAAAGCAATTGACAGAGGATAGTGCAACTTACGGAATGATAAAAAATACTTGCACACCCTATATTAAATTTATAAAGAACTCCTATATCTCAGAAACATACAAAAACAAAAAGTGCCCAATTGGGGAAAAAATGGGCAAAGGACTTAAATAGATATTTCTCCATCGAAGACAAGCAAATGGCCAACAGGTGTATGACAAGATGCCCAGCATCACTAGTCATCTGGGAGATGCAGATCAAAACCACAACGAGCTGCTTCTTCACACCTGCTAAGAGGACTACTGTGTTGGGGAGGTTATGGAAAGACTGGATCCTGCTGGTGGAATTGTAAAATAATGCAAATGCTACAGAAAACAGTATGGAGTTTCCTTTAAAATATTAAAAATAGAACTACCGTGTAACCCAGCAGTCTCATTTTTGGGTACATATCCAAAAGAATTGAAAACAAGATCTCAAAGAGTAATTTGCACACCCATGTTCATTGCAGCATGATTCATAATAGTCAAGATTATGGAAGCAACCTAAATTCATCAGCCAATGACCTGATAAAGGAAGTGTGGTATGCATGCAATGGAATAATATTTAGCCTTTAAAAAAGAAGAAAATTCTGCCAGATGCTATAACATGAATCAATTTCGAGGACATGATGCTAAGCGAAATAAGCCAATCATGAGAGACAAGTACAGCATGATTCCACTTATCTGACATATCTAAAGTAATCAAACTCATAGAAATAGAAAGTAGAATGGGGGTCGCCAGGGCCTGGAGGGAGGGGGTCTAATGGGGAGTTGCTCCATGGGGATAGAGTGCATGATGAAGAAGTTTTAGAGATCTGCTGTATAACAAAAATGCATATAGTTAAACTGCACTGTTCTGTGTTGTACACTTAAATATTGTTAAGATGGTAAAAAAATATTGTTAAGATGGTTTATGAAGTTCAAGGCTAGGAATTCTGCTTTGCAGCACAGTACCCCTTCTCGCGGGACTATTAGATGGCGATGTCTACAACCATTACAAAAGCAAAGGTAGGAAGTCCCCAAGTGGTAGGTAGATGAAGCGGGCTGGGTTTTTCAGCTATTTCTTCCTACATCTGGACCTCCAGCTTACAAAAGTATATTAACAAAGTTAATAAAGTGTAAAAAAAACTATTGTATTTCTACACACTTAGAGCAAACATGAAATTTTTGAAATTATATAACTTACATTAGCATAAAAATCAAATTTCCAAGAATCTAATGAAGGATGTACAAGAGCTCTACACAGAAATCTACAAGATATTTGTAAGATAATTTTTAAAAAATATATTTTATTGATTTTTTACAGAGAGGAAGGGAGAGGGATAGAGAGTTAGAAACATCGATGAGAGAGAAACATCGATCAGCTGCCTCCTTCCTGCACACCCCCTACTAGGGATGTGCCCGCAACCAAGGTACATGCCCTTAACTGGAATCGAACCTGGGACCCTTCAGTCTGCAGGCCGACGCTCTATCCACTGAGCCAAACCGGTCAGGGCTGTAAGATAATTTTTTAAAAATATAAATAAATGGAGGGACATACTATGCTTATGGATTGGAAATTTTAATACAGTCGGCCCTCTTTATCTGTGTTTCACATCTGTGGATTCAACCAATTGAGAATCAAAATTATTTTTTAAAATCCCACAAAGTTTCAAAAAGCAAAACATGAATTTCAGCACTATGTTGAATCCATATGAATGAAGTGATGTGTAGGTATACCTTGCTGTCGCTTCTATGAAAATATAGGTTATATGCAAACACTTTACCATTTTATATAAGGGACTTGAGCATCCCTGGATTTGGGTATCCACAGGAGATACTGGGACAAATTCCCGGTGGTTATCGAGGGATAACTGTACTCTAAAAATGTCAATTCTCCCCAAATTGAACTATAGTTTCAATGTAAACCCAAGGTTCAAAAAAATTCCCAGCAAGATTTTATTTGATGGAAATTGACAATCTAGTTCTACAATTTACATAGAAATGCAAAGAGCCAAGAATAATTTAGACAATCTTGAAGAAAAAATATGTCATTGTTGCAAGGAAAAACAAATGAGCCAATGAAAAAATAATAGAGTCCAGAAATAGATTCACATATAGAGCCACTTAACTTTCAACAAAAGTACCACTGCAAAGCCATGGAGAGCAGGATCTTAAAAATGAAGGCAGATTAACTGGGTATTCATCTAGAAGAAAATAAACCTTGACCCTCTGCTTCACATCACCCATAAAAATAAGTTACAGATGGGCTGTAGGCCTGTGTGAAAGTAAAACAATAAAGCATGTAGAAGAAAACTTAGGATAACATTTTCACGACCTTAAGGCAAGCAGCACCTCTTTAACAGCACATACCAAGCTATAGCCATAAAGAAAAAGACTGATAAATTGAACTTCATTAAAATTAGGAGTTTTTGTCCATTCTAAAGATTCCATTAAGAGAATGGAAAAAAACAAAATGGGAGGAGATTCCATTAATATCTATACTCACGCACATATACATATATATATAGGGTGTCCCAAGAATATACACACACATTTTGAATAATTATAAAGGCAGTGTTTATTAAAATGCATTTCATTTTCAAAATGGAGCTATCAGCTGTTAAAGTGTGTATACACTTTAACATGCTGATATATATATATATATATATATATATATATATAAAATTTTTTATTTTTTAATGTTCACCCAAGGATATGCTTAAAGAGGGGCAGGAAGAGAGAGAAACATCTGTGTGAAATAGAAACATTGATTGGTTGCCTTCTATATCTGTACCCAGAATATAGAAAGAACTCCTACAAAACAATAATAAATAACACAGTACCCAATTTTAAAAAAATAGACAGAAAGCTTAAACAGACACTTTACAAAACAAGACATCTAAATGGCCAATAAGCATATTGAAAGGTGTTTAAACTCATTATTCATCAATGAAATGCAATTTACATCCCAATATGATACAACTGCTCATCAACCCAGAATGGCTAAAATTTTTTTAAAAAAAAAAAGACAGACTATTCCAAGTGCTTGAAAAGATCTGGCGTAACCAGCACTCTCCATCTTGACCCAGTTTTCCGGAAAGAGTGTAAATTGGTACAACCATGTCAGAAAGCGTCAGCTGAACGGGACACCCAACAATTCCATTTCTAGACTATGCACCAGTGAGAAGTGTGTATATGCGTGCACACGTGGAATGTGCCAGGTGTTCACAGCAGCGTTATGTACCACCTCCCCAAACTGGAAAGAACCCGAGTGCTCAGTTTCTCTGTATCTTCTTTCCCTCACTGATGATCAGGAATGGCATCCATCTAGTTCCTCAAGTCAGTCATCATCTCCTCTGTGACACAGGAGGGGACTGGGAGTGGAAAGTGAAAGGTGAGGAGCTGATGAAGTACACGACCCATTTCCCCTGGGGACCAACAAGCAGTGGAGTGGGTGACCAGGGACTCCCCAGAGCGCCAGAAACAAGAGCACGCGGGTCACCAGAAGGGGAAGTGCCAAGCCCGAGGGACTTCCCGAAAGGGAACGCAGAAGGAAGGGCTGGAGCTTATCCCTGGTCGTCAAGGACTCTGCCCACCTTGCCCCCTACGGCTTCCTTCCTGATCTCCCTGCTGCCAGCAGCGACCCCTCCAACCCCATCCTCGTTCCTCTACAGCATCTGTGGCTCCTCACTGACCTTCAGAGAAAACCCCACATTCCTGCAGTCACGAGCTTTCAGGATCTACTCCCCAACATTCCCTCCACCCCGTGTCTGTCCCGGGTCTGGACGGCTTCACCGAAGATGAACCAGGTCTGGACGGCTTCACCGAAGCCCATTCATCTGGCTTCCGTGCCTGTGCATGTGCGTCTCAGCCACCGGAACTCTCTGCACGCCAAGGCGACTGTCAGCCTCCTACTCAGTCTTCCAAATCCAGTTCAAATGTCACCTCCCCGTAAATCTTTGACCTCTCCAGAGAGTGAGTCACTCCTTCCTCTCAGGTCCCTGCCTCCACCAGGCAACACTACTCATGGTGCTTTCAGCGACATTTGAAGCAGCATCCAGGCAGGGACCACGTGTGGCTCAGTTACTGCTGAATCCCCAGTGCCTGACACATAGGTGCTCAAAACAGTCCTTGCATGAGCGACTAAGCGAAAGAGTACGCATTCTCTACTAGGAATGATGGATTTTGAAGCTTAACTTCAATGTTAAAACCTATGTAGACTGTGGTCCAAAGTTAAATCTTACTCTTCTTCACTCCCTTTCTTAAATGGGATCTTTATGTACTTGATAAGGACAAAGCGCCAGAGCTTTTTCCCCACCGCAGGGTCTCTGCACATGCCACTCCCCCGCCTAGAACACTGTTCCTGGTGCTTTTTGCTTTCTCCTTCTCAGATTTCAATCTACTCTATCCGAAAGGGGCCTCCCCTGTGGCTCTCTGTGCCACATATCTCTTTGTTTGTCTCCCTGTCCACACGTGTCATATCAGGATTGGTTTAGGAAACGATCCTGGTTTTGTGTTCATGGCCTATCTCCATCCTCAGAGCATAAGCTCCCAGTGGCTGGGAAATGAACTTGAGTTGTTCACCGCAGTGCCTAGAATGGGGCCTGGAACATAGTAGGTGCTCAGCAAGTAGCTGAAGTAGAACGGGGAATGAATGGATGAGGCTGAGAATCATTGTGTCCAGTCATACACAGAGCAGCCCTGAGGCAGCCCCCAGAGAGGTCTCGATTTCCCCATCAACTTCATCAGTCTAGGAACTGCCCCCCACGCTGGGCAGCACCCTCGGTTCCCAGGGTCTGAGTGACCATGGCTGCTGCCATCAGGTTAGTAACAAGGCACCTCAGACAGGGACAGCGGGTTGCCCGGGGTCAGCAGCTGGTTCCCACCTAACGGAGCTCTCAGGCTGAGGAAGAGCCAGCCTGCCGGCCCTGGATCAGAACGGAAGCTCTGCCATTCACTCACAGTGGGACCCTGGGCACATCTCCTCCTTTCTCTGAGCCTCAGTTTTCCTCATCTGTAGAATGGGGCAGCGCACTGTGCCCTGGCCTGGCTGAGGGGGTATGAGGCAGGTGTGGGCACACTGTGGGTGTGCGGGTAATGTTGTTACTTTATTTTTTTGCCAGTGATGAGGGGCGGGTTGTGGGTGTCTAAGGCAGGTATGCCAGGACATTGGCATTATAACTTAGTCAGTAGGAGCTGAACCTGAGAGGCAGCGTCTGTCCTTTCCGAGGATCTACAACCTTGGAGCCTCTGGAGCTCTCAGCCTCTCTCCCAGCCCAGCCTGGATCCTTGTCCATAATGCCTGTTCTCACCTGAACAACCTTTTCCTGCGGCACTTCTCCCAGCCTGTGCAACCACCCTTAGCTGAGACGCACCCCCACTCCCAGCAGCCGTCCCCTGCCTGTGCCATCTCTATCTGCCCTACCACCTCCACCACGCCGGGCAACCTCGCCCAGACTGTGCAACCTCTCTCAACTCCTGCAGCCACATCGCACTCCAGCCTCCCTTTCCCCAGACCAGGAGGGGCTGGTTGTAAGGCAGAGAAAGAAAAAATGCTTTCAACCACAACTGCTTGAGGCCACGAGGTGGGGGTGGGGGGGTTGGGGCAGGCCTGGCAACCTGCCTTTATCCCTTTCTTGCCCAGCAGGCCCCCACCAGCCTGCCCTGGCCCTGGCGCCAGCCAAAGCAGCCTGAGTGTCACTGATTTGTGCTGGAGAAGGTTTGCGGGTCCTAGTCTCAGTCTACATCATCAGGCAGATGAGGAACTAGAGGCCCAGAGAGGTCCAGAGCCTCGCCTGTGGGTGCACAGCAAGGAGGGACCAGGGCCGTGCTGGTACACTTGCCTCACCTCCTTGGGGACAATTTGCATAACCAGATCCTCTCTGGGGGCTTTGGGGACCAGCAGGCTGGGTTCCTGCTGCAGGTGTTCTGGCCATTCGGGGCCCTCAGGGGGCCCCCTGCCCACACCCCGGGGAAGTGAATATTCTCAGGTTGCTTCAGAATTTCCACGTTTACTCAGAGCTCTCATTTGAGCTGTCATAAAAAGTCCCTCAGGCTGGGTGCCAGGGCCAGGAGTGGGGGGTGGCTCCTCCCAGCTCCCCCTCCCCCACCCCTAGGCTTTGGAGGCCCTGGAGGGCAGGGAAGAAAGACACATGTGAGGAAAGGGCTGTTAGGAAGTCCTGGTTCCCCTGTCTCCACAGCTTTCTTCCCTCTGCTTGTAAATGACTTCCTGGGTGACCCTAGAAAAACCCACCCTCGCTGAGCCTCAGTTTCCCCATCTGTGAACGTGATGAGTAGAATCATCATAAGAGCTATCACTTATTGAGGGCCTAGCCCTAGCCTAGGCCAGAAGCTATGCCGAGTGTCCTAGCTAATAACAAGGGGATTATTGCCAATAATATTGAAAGTAAAACATCAGAGCTACCATTCCTTGTGAGCACTGCTGTGCTCTTGTTGCCTCATCCTCATACTGGCTGGCTGGCTGTGCACCACTGCATCCTGGCAGCAGGGCAGTGCCTGGCGCACAGTAGGTGCTCAATATATACCTGTTGAACAAAACCTCACAACAAGCTCTATGTCCACATAACAGATGAGGAAACAGGTTCAGAGAGGTTCGTGGCTTCCTCAGGTCTGGCTGCTTCCAAAGCCTCCAGCAGCCGACCATGAAGGCACTGCTCCCCTCCCCGGCTGTGGAGGGGAGGGGAGCTTCCTTCCTACTCTTCATCTCTCTCTCAGGCACCAGGAAGGCCGAGATGCTGCAGAGAAGCTGGAGCCTCCAAAACCTCTTGAACTGGCCTCCCCTCAGCATGCCTCACCCCTGCCCACAGCTTTGAGGGGCTCCAACCCCCCCTCTTCCTCTCTGGGGAGGGGCGAGCCTGCAGCACATCTGAGGGCGCAGCCTTCGCCTTGCTTGCCCCTCTCCCAGCCCTGGGTCTCGTCCACCTCCTAACACAGGGCTCCTAGCGTCCCCCATCCAGACACCCTGCCAGGTGTGGGGTGGGCAGTACCAGGGCTTCTGGTACTGGGGGTCCAAACCCAGCTCTGCCTCTTACAGTCACAGTTGACCTGGGGCAAGGTTCTCCCCACTGAGCCACAGTCTCATCTGTGAAATGGGCTGAATGAGGCCAGCAGCCTCACCTGTGTTGGGGGCATATGGGAGGCCCTATAGCGCCTGCAGCATGCTGAGCGCTGAAGCCAGGAAGGGTGGACCAGGGGGCCAAGGGAGGCAAGACTGTGGCTCCTGAGGGGGGCCCTGCACCTTTTTCTACCGCCCGTGGAGAGTGGTCCTTCCCCCTGAGCTCCAGGCTCCTCAGGCTGTAAATTCCCCTCCTGGGAAGGCCTCCAGCCAGCAGCTTTCATATTTTTATGACTTCAGATCCTCACAACCAGCCCCACAAGGATGGAGCAGCCTTTGTTCCCATTTTACAGATGAAACCACCAAGGCCCCATGGAGCTAGAAGAGCCACAGAGACTTGCCCAAGCTTATCCAGCTCGGACTCTGGCTACACAGAGACTTGCCCAAGCTTACCCAGTCCCGCGTGGCTGGACTCTGAACCCGCCAGGTTTTCCCCGCTCCGCCACGTGCTCTGAAAGCCCTTCACTTCCCCCAGGGGAACGCAGGTGTTCTCCCCCAGCGGCCCTGACCCTGTGATGCCCCTGCCCAGGCCATGCAGGTGCCCCCCCTCCCCGAGTGGCCCCTGCCTTGGTAATGCCCCCTGCCCCCTGCCCCCTGCCCTGGGTCCTCTGCTCCAGCTGAACAGCAACTTGCCATCCTTCCATGAGTCCTAGGTTCCCACTCCAGGTGCTTGCTGACCCGCTCCCCTGCCAGGCATGTGCCTGTCCCTGCCTTCACCTCTATTTCAGTCAGAAATGGACCCTCTCTTCAAGCCTCAGCCTCAGCCCCCAGCCCCGGCGCTCTCCTCGCCTCCATGCGGCGCACAGCACCAGTTTGCCCCTCATCGCCTGGCCCCGTTCTTTCATGCAACAGATGAGAAGACAGCACGTGGAGGGCAGGACCAACCCCCAAGTCACCTGCTTCCCCCTCTGCTTGAGTCACCTTGGGAAAATCTTTCTACCTCTCAGAGCCTCAGTCCTTTATCTGTGAAATGGGCACACCAACTCATTTTGAAGCTTTAGATAAAATAAAGGAGATAAAACACAGAAGTTGGCACACAGTTGATGCTTCCTACTCACCCCCAAAATGGGCCCCCTAGCAGCGACACAGGGTCACACCCAGCCCACCCCTGCCTAGCTCAGCTGCCCAGAACCACGGGGACTGTCAAGTCACATTTGATCTAGAACCGGCTTTCCCTCCCCAGCCCCTTGCCTTTGGGAGGCTGGTTTTACAGGGAGCCCCTGGGCCACCTGGCCATGCCCTACCCCAGGCTCGCAGGCCGCCAGCAGACCCACACAGAGTCCCTCCACCCCCCTGAGCCGGGCTGAGCCGGAGACTCCAGCCCAACGCTGCTGGCCTCACTCATGTCCCCAGCTGTGCTGAGGGCCCAGGACCCCTCTTCGCCCTTCCACTTCAGGCAAGGACGGAGCCCTCCGCGGCAGAGAAGGTGCCCCTGCCCCAGCGCAGAGGAGTTACCTGCTATTCCAGCTTCTTCCTCAGAAGTCCATTCCGTGAGCTCAGGGCACTCAGTGGTTCCCAGGGGGGCAGCCGGGTTCTGGGTGGTAGGAGGACAGGCAGGGCTCTAGGACGGGAATCACAGCCCACACCGAGTCATCAACCAGACAGGATACAACCTGTCCTCTGGACAGATGGCAGCTGGGCCCTGGGCAGGCAGGCCACGCAGGGGTCAGTCACATCCCAGAGAGGTCATACACGGACAGAAGAGGGTCATCGTGGGGCAGGGACCGATGGGCTGCACAGGGATGGACAGACAGCAGGCAAGGGCCGCCAGGCAGACAGACAGGAGGCAGGCCGGCAGAACGTCAAGCAGGCTGTCACTTAGACTCAGGGAGCAGCAGGCAGACATTGGAACCCCGAGCCCATCAGTCACTCGGCAGAGGGCCCCCAGTGGGTCCCTCAGAAGCAGCCGCCGACATCGCTGCCCCAGAGTGTGTGCAGGGTGAGGAGGAAGAGGAGGAAGAAGAGGATGTGGTGAGAGCTGCCCACTGCCCCGCCCACAGAGCAGCTGGCTCCTCCCCAGAGGGAGTGAGAAGAGGTGGGAGGGTCCCAGCTCCCAGGGAGGGCCCACTGCTCCCCAAAGGTCATGACCCAAAGGCAGGCAGGAGGGGTGTGGTGGTGCCATACTGGACCGGGAGGCCCCTGGTGGTCCTGAGAGTCCAACTCTCAGCTCGGAGAGAAGACTAAGAGCCCGGGTGCCCTGGTGCAGCCATGGCAGTGACCCCACCGCAGCCCCTCTTCCAGTCTGGTCTGCGTCGCTGGGCATGCTGCCTGGGGGCCCAGTGGAGGTCTGGGACCCCCCAGATTCCTTGGCCCCTGTTTGAATCCAGCCTGTGGCTGCCGTGCTGCAGGGAGCAGGACCCTGTCTCCACGCCCTTGAGGAGACAATCCCTTGGGCATATGACATCACCTCTGAATGCCTCCCTTTGCCCATCTGTTAAATGGGGACACCTGGCCATGGGACGGGGGAGGGCAGCCATGACACATGGGAATTCAGGAGGAAAACAGAGAAAAGGATTCTAAAGAGGGTTTTCATCTTGCTGACGAGCCGGGGGCCGATGAGAGGGTCAGATCTCTCTGGCCGACCTTTGAAAAGCCAGGGGACAAAATTCAGCGAACGCCTGCAGCAGCTTAAGGAGAGCACGAGAATGGCGGCTGCTGTTGCTACTCTTACTCTTTTACAGTTTGTAGGCTCCTGGGTGATCTCATTGTATCCCACAAACCCTGTGAGGCAGACAAGGTTATTCCCATTTCACGGGTGGAGAAACCGAGGCTCAGAGGGCAGAAATGTCACACAACTAAGACGTGTCCCCGCCAGGGTTTGAACCTGGGGATCTGCTTCCTCAGCCTGAGCAGGCTGTGCACGGGCCCCAACAAGGTTCTCAGGGCGGATGGGCTGTTTAACGAAGTTTGGATGACACAGGTCGGCTCAAACTCGCATGTCATCTCTTCCCCATTGACTCATTTTTGGGAAACAATTTGCAGCTAACCCACATGTCCGGTCCAAAGAAGAAGAAAAAAAGAAAGCATCTTGCTATTTATTTCTTCCATTTTTTTCTTTTTCTGGTTGTTTTTTGAGGAACTTGGCTGATTGGAAGGATGTGCGCATTCTCTGGAGAACAAATCTTGGGAGAAAGCCAGCTCTTTATTTTCTTTCTCTCCATCTTCAGGGCGAGGTTTCTGATACCCGGGTATCAGATGTTTGCAACAGTGGAAAGATCCAGAGCAGGGGGAGTAAAGTTTACTCTGTGCCCAGGACTTGCAGGATACAGTATCTCACTCAGAATACGTCAAGAAAATCATTATTATTACCGTCACCGTCATCATCCTTATTTTACAAATACAAAAACTGAGGCCCAGAGAAGTGCAGTGACTTGCCCAGTGTGACAGGCAGTTAGTCAGGCATGAGCGGGGCAAGGACGATGGGCAGGTACAGAAGGTCACCAGGGTGGAAAGCCCCGGGTGCCTAGCCACGGGCAAAACTGGGAAAACAAGGACCTCGCCCCCAGGGTGACCTTTCCTCCCCTAGCACATGGCTGTTCTTGTGGTTTGGACACTCCCCTGACCTTTCCTTACCTGGCATGTTGCTAATCATGCAAGTTAGACCCCCTTGGCGGTGGGGGCGTAGGGGGGTGGGGGTGGCGGGAGACAGACAACGGGGCCAGAGAATAGCCCTTAAGCATTAGCCCCAGGACAGTGAGGCTCTGACCCGCATCAAATACATCTAGGCCTCAGTTGTGTTTCAGCTCCAGGCCCAGAGAAGCAGCAAAACCAGACAAGTGACACCGTGGCTGCCTCAGGACCAGCCGCATTGACTCATGACCCCCTGGCACCGACCAATCAGTGGAGACCAGGAACCCTGAAAGCACACAGCTGGGAAGCTGATGAAACTCTATTTAGATCCTCCCCTGGGACCTCCCCTAAGACCCCCTCCCCGCCCCCCCACGGAGGCCCTCTCTCTCCAGGAAGCACACCTGTGCCTTACCCCTCCCCTCGTCTTCCCCCCAGGGGTAACCTTCACCTTTCTGTCTCCTAGGCTCCAAGGGCCCTCCTTTTGCCTCCGCAGCTTGTTTCAGAGCCCATTTCTTCTACCGCTCACTTCTTCTACCTCTAGGACTTTCTAAATAAACTTTCTCTTATACTTTGTCTTGGCCCTGAATTGTTTCTTAACCAGAGCTCAAGAACCAAGGATGCTGAACGGAGGTCCAATCATCAGTAACATTCTGGTGCTGTTCTGCTGACAACACAAAGCCACACAGCTGGGTCACGGAAGTCACACATCTTGCATACCACGTGGGGCCTTTCAGGACAATGCAAGGAAGGTAAGCTTGGTTCCAAAAGAAATTGAGAGTCATCTGAGGTTTTCATCAGAGGAGTGGTTTAATTCAATTTACATTTTCAAAAGAATGCTCAGGTCATAATTCAGCAAGTGGATGGGATGAGGCAGAGGCCACTTAATTCCTTTTGTTTAAAAAGTAGATGTTTTTGATGTGGTACATTTACACAGTGGAATACTATGCAGCTGTAAAAAAAAAAAGGAAGGATCTTTTACCCTTTGCAACAACATCGATGGACCTGGAGATTATTATGCTAAGTGAAATAAGCCAGTCAGGGAAAGACAAATATCATATGTGGAATCTAAAGAACAAAATAAAACGATGAACAGAATAGCTCCAGAGACATGGATGCATGGAACAGACTGACAGATCTCTGAGGGAAGGGGAGAGGGGAGGGCGGGAATAGATTAAGCAAAGAACATATATGCCTATATATGCATAGCGCTTGGACACAGACAATAGTGTGGTGGTAAAGGCCTGGGGTGCGTCAGGGGCTGGGTGAAGGGGAGCAAAGGAGGAAATGGGGGATGTCTGTTATACTGTCAACAATAAAAATAAATTTTTCTAAAGGGAAAAAAAAAAGTTGATGCTTTTGAAAGTTGAAATTTAACAGCTACCACGTCCATTGCAGGGACATGAGTCCCTTCAGAAATAGATCTGGGCTGAGAGAAGAGTCCATTGAGGGGCCCCTTGGGTCTGTTTATGTCTCGTGTGTGGCCCCCAAGGTCTCAGAAGGAGGATGTAATAGTATCTCTCAACACCCTCCCAGCACCTCTTAGTATTCAGAGATGGTCACTGGGGAGGAAGTGGTTACATTTGCATTTCAGCCAAGGGGCCTGGGGGTGGGGGTGGGGGTGGGTATAATTGAGACAACCCCACCTTCAACCCATTTCCTCCTTTTTATTTTAAGTTTTATTGGGGTATAATTTACATAGCACAAAATTCAGCCATTGAAGCATACCATTCAATGGTTTTTTTTTTGTTTGTTTAACATATTTTTATTGATTTCAGAGAGGAAGGGTGAGGGAGAGAGAGATAGAAACATCAATGATGAGAGATAATCACTGATGGGCTGCCTCCTGCACGCCCCTACTGGGGATCGAGCCTGCAACCCAGACATGTGCCCTTGACTGGAATCGAACCTGGGACCTTTCAGTCCGCAGGCAGACGCTCTATCCACCGAGCCAAACTAGCCAGGGCCATTCAGTGGTTTTTAGCAAGTTAACTGAGTTGTGCGCTCACCACTGAGTGGAACTGTAGAACATTTCCTAAAAGACCCCTTGAGCCCGTTTGCAGTCAGTCTCATTCCCGCTCCCAGCCCACTAGTCCCCTTTCTGTCTCTACTGATTTTCCTTTCTCTCTGCCGGACTATTCATACAGATTGAACCATCCAACATGCAGTCTTTCATGCTGTTGTTGTTTAGTTGTTGTTTTGTTTGTTTGTTTTGTTTGTATGTGTTTGAGGTTCATCCATGCTGCGGCTTGTACTTCATTCATTTGTACCGCTGAATAACGTTCCATTGCGTGGATGTGCCACACTCGGGTTTCCCGGCAGCCGCTGGTGGACACTTAGACTGTGCTCGGGTTGTCTTTGCTGTGAGTAACACTGCCATGCACCTTGCCGGGCAAGTCTTTGTGCAGACACGCTTTTTCAGATCTTTTGGGTATCTACTCAGAAGTGGATGGCTGAGTCATATAGTAATTCTATGATTAACTGATTGAGGAGCTAACAAACTGCTTTCCACAACAGCTACACCATATTATATTCCTAGTGAAAGATCAGACAGAGGCGAAAAACCAGGACTGCAGGCTTTATTAGAGAAGGACCTGCCAGGCTGTCTCGCAGGGGGAGAGCAGCAACACGTGCAGAGGTGAACACGCCTTTTGAGGGGAGGAACGGGAAGGAATGGGGCTTAGTGTACTTGGCACGTGCTGATTGGTGGCTTAATGTATCGTCCATATAAGGTACATAGTCACTTGGGTACTTAGGGACAAGGGCTTAGGGCAGTGGTCGGCAAACTGCGGCTCTGTTGACTAATGAGTTTGCCGACCACTGGCTTAGGGTATTTGGCAGGTGTTGATTGGTGGTTCAGTGTATAGTCCATATAAGGTGCCTGGTTAGGTACTCAGGTAGGTCCAGGCCACAGGTGCAGGTTATGTCATACTCTGCCCACCAGTTGGGGGAGGGGAAGATCTATCACCTACCAGCAGCCTATGCAAGTTCCAATTTCTCCACATCCTTGTCCACACTCGCTGTTTTCCTTTTATTGAGCCATTCTGGTGGGTGTGAGGTAGAGTCTCCGTGTTTTGCTTTGCATTGCCCTAATGGCTAATGATGCTGAATGAACATCTTTTTGTGTGTTTGGTAGTCGTTAGTGTCCCTTCTTTGGAGAAATGTCTATTCACATCTTTTGCCTCTTTTTAAGTTAGGTTGTGCTATAGACAGGATGTTTGTGTCCCACCCTCACCCTGCAATTTATATGTGAAATCCTGACCCCCCAACGTGATGCCATTAGAAGGTGGGGCCTCTGAGAGGTGATTCATGGGGCAGAGCCCCCAGGAGCAGGATGAGTGCCCTTATATCTGTAGGAAGCTTTGAAATTGGGAGTGTAGTCCTCCAACTTTGTTGTTGTTTTTAAGATTGTTTTATCTATTCTGGATCCACATAAATTTTAGGATCAACTTTTCCATTTTGAAGGGGAAAAAAGACTATTGGGATTTTGATAGGGATTTCATTGAATTTGTAGATTGCTTTGAGGAATATTGCCATCTTAAGTCTGGGATATGGGATGTTTCTTCATTTATTTAGATCTTTCATTTCTTTCAGCAATGTTTTGTAGTTTCCACTGCATAAGTCTTTCACCTCCCTTGTCAAAGCTATTCCTAAGTGTCTTATTCTTTTTTATGCTCTTGCATATGAAAGCTCCTGCTTAATTTCCTTTTTAGAAATTTTATTGCTAGTATAGAAACACAATTTTTGTATGTTTATCTTGTACCCTGCCATTTTGCTTAATTTGTTTATTATCCTATATAATAAAAGGCTAATAAGCGAATTGTCCCCTCAACTGGGAGTTTGACCAGGGGGTGGGGACAGCTGGCCAACCGCCCATGGCCCCTGCCAATGGCTGGCCCTGCCTCCGATCGGCCCCCCTCCACCCAGATAGCCCAGCCACAAATTCATGCACCAGGCCCCTAGTTTCTAATAATTTGTTTATCGTTAAAGACTTTGTAGGTATGGTATTATGTCATCTGTAAATAGAAGTAGTTTTACTTTTATTAAAAAAAATTTGTTTTCTTTTTTTTTTTTTTTGCTGAATTTCTCCAGTTAAAATTTTCAGCACAACATTGAATAACAACCGTGAAAGTGGGCATCCTTGTTCCTGAGTGAGGGGAAAAGCTTTCAGTGTTTCATCCATCGAATGTGATGTTAGCTGTTGGTTTTCATATATGGCTTTTATCGTGCTGAGGTATTTTTCTTCTATTCCTAGTTTGCTGGGTGTTTTTATTATTAGAGAGTTGAATTTTGTCAAATGTTTTTTCTGCCTTGTGAGAAATGCTCACCTGTCAGAATTCAAATAACCAACTCCAAGACAGAAGTATGGCGAAAACCAGACTTTTAATACTTCCTCGAGAGCGGGTGTCTGGTTCTACGGGCACACTTGAAGTATCGATCACAGCCTATGTGTCCCCCTAGGGCAGTGATGGCGAACCTATGACACGCGTGTCAGCACTGACACGTGTAGCCATTTCTGATGACACGCGGCCGCTAAGGCGGCTGCATGCCGAGGATGAAACATTTGCTGCTCCTGAGGATGAAACATTTGCGAAATAATGTTTTTTCCTCAAAGTGACACACTACCCGAGTTATGCTCAGTTTTTTGGTGAAGTTTGACACACCAAGCCCAAAAGGTTGCCCATCACTGCCCTAGGGTGTGAGAGTCCCTCCTCCAGTTCCTCATTGGCTGAGTACTATGGGGTTAATAGTTTCCTCATACGTCGCCTAGGTCTTATTGTCTCCTATTGGGTTATTTTTAAAAAATGAGCTGAGGCCTTTCCTAGTTGTCTCTACCTCCCGCTGTCTAGTTGAGGTGGGTGCCTCACAGTTTCCACCATGATGCTGGCTCATGTCCACAGTTCTTTGTTCTCATATCCTCCTCCTCCTTCCTACGTTCTGTTTGCCCTGGGGAAATTCAGTAACTGCTTCCATTAGAAGTTAACTATGCTGGAGATGGATCACAAAGGCTTATTTCCTGCATCATTTCAGATGATCATGTGGATCTTCTCTTCATTTTATTGTATTGAACTACATTTTTTTCTTCATTTTATTAATGTGGTGTATCTGCTTCACTATGTTGTATACCGGAATCACTATGTTGAACCACCCTTGCATTCCTGGGATAAATCCTACTTGGTCATACTTATAATTCTTTTAATGTCTGGTAGGATCCAGTTTACTGTTATTCTTGCAGTAATTGTTGAAGATTTTTGCATCTATATTCATAAAGGATATTGGTCTGTAGTTTCCTTTTATTGTGGTGTCTTTGGCTGGCTTTGGTATCATATAATGAGCTAGAAAGTGTTCTCTCTTTTTTGAAAAATATACTTTTATTGATTTCAGAGAGGAAGGAAGAGGGAGAGAGAGATAGAAACATCAGTGATGAGAAAGAATCATTGATTGGCTGCCTCCTGCATGCCCCCTATTGGGGATCGAGCCCACAACCCAGGCATGTGCCCTGACCAGGAATCAAACCGTGACCTTCTGGTTCATAGGTTGACACTCAACACCAGCAAGGCTGGAACTGTTCTCTTTTATTATGTGAAGGAGCTTGAGAAGGGTTGTTATTAATTCTTCTTTAAATGTTTGGTAGAATTTACCAGGGAAGCCATCTGACTTCTTTATTATGTTTTTGATTACTGATTCGATTCTTTACTTTTTGTATTTCTATTAAGATTTTCTATTTGTTCTTGAGTCAATTTTGGTTATTTGTGTCTTTCTAGGAATTTGTCAGTTCATCTAGGTCATCTAATTTGTTGGCATACAATTAAACATGGTATTCTTTCATAATCCTTTTTATTTATGTAAGATTACTAGTAATGTCCCCACTTCCATTTTTTATTTTAGTAATAGGCATTTTATCTCTTTTTTCATTAGAAAACCTAATGGTTTGTCAATTGTGTTGACTTTTTTAAATAAACAACTCTTGGTTTTATTGAACCTCTCTATTGTTTTTCTATTTTTTATTTCATTTGTCTCTACTCTAATCTTTATTATTTCCTTCCTTCTGCTAGCTTTGGATTTAATTTGCTCTTCTTTTTCTAATTCTTTAAATTGTACAGTTAGGTTGCTGATTTTCAATGAAGGCATTTACAGCTATAAATTTCTCTCTTAGCTCTGCTTTCACTGCATCATATACATTTTGGTATGCTGTGTTTTTATTTTCATTCTTCCCTAAGAATTTTCTAATTTCTCTTGTTATTTCTTCTTTTACTCATTGGTTGTTTAAAAATGTGTTATTTAATTTCTACATGCTTATAAATTGCCCAGTTTTCCTTCTGTTAATTGATATTAAGCTTCATTCGTTGTGGACAGAGAAGATAATTAGTATGATTTCCATTTTTTTTAAATATATTTTATTGATTTTTTCCAGAGAGGAAGGGAGAGGGATAGAGAGTTAGAAACATCGATGAGAAAGAAACATCGGTCAGCTGCCTCCTACACACCTCCTACTGGGGATATGCCCACAACCAAGGTACATGCCCTTGACCCGAACTGAACCCAGAACCCCTCAGTCTGCAGGCTGATGCTCTATCCACTGAGCCAAACCGATAGGTCTGATTTCCATTTTTAAAAATTTATTGAGTCTTACTAGACTTAAAGATTGATCACTTCCCAAGGTATAAAAATGTCTAATCACTATGTTGTACACATAAAACTAATACAGGGTGGGGCAAAAGTAGGTTTACAGCTGTAAGTATGCAAAACAGAATGTATTCCCATATTATTATTTATTAATTATTGTGTTATTTTTCATATGAACAATTGTAAACCTACTTTTGCCCCACCCTGTATAATATTGCATGTCAATTATAATTGAAAAATAAAAATTTATCATCCTGGCCAGCATGGTTCAATGGTTAGAGCATCAGCCTGTCCACCAAAAGGTTGCAGGTTTGATTCCTGGTCAAAGGCATGTACCTGAGTTGCAGGTTCAAGCCCCAGCCCCAGTCTGGGCATGTGCAGGAGGCAACCAATCAATGTGTCTCTCACATTGATGTCTCACTCTCTCTCCCTCCCTCCCTCTCTCCCTCCCTTCCGCTCTTTCTAAAAATCAGTGGAAAAAATATCATCAGGTAAGGATTAAAAAGAAGAAGAACAGTGAGGAAGAGGGTGCCTGAGAGAAAATTTTAAAGATCTAAATAAATGGAGATACAGTCTATGTTTCATGGATCAGAAGACTCAATATTTTTAAGATATCAAATTAATCAATAGATTCAATACAATCCTTGTCAAATCTCAGCAGGTATTTTTTGCAGAAATTAACAAGCTAATCCTAATATTTATATGGAAATACAAAGGACCTAGAGTAACCTAAATAATTCTGAAAAAGCAGAATAAAGTTGGATGACTTTCACTTCCCAATTTCAAAACTTACTACAAAACTATTGTACTCAAGACAGTGTGGTACTGGTATATGGATAGACATATAAAGCAATAAGACAAAATAGATCATCCAGAAATATATGAATATTTATAATCAATTTTCAAAATAAGTGTCAAGGTAATTCAATGAAGGATAATCTTTTCAACATATCATACTGGGACAATTAGATATCCACATACCAAAGAATAAAGTTAGATAGTTATTTCACATCATACACCAAAATCATTAACTCAAAATGATTCACAGCTCTAAATGTAAGAACTAAAACAATACAACTTTTAGAAGAAAACATAAGAGAAAACTTTCGTTACCTTGGGTTAGGCAAAACATTCTTAGATATGGCACCAAAAGTGTAATCCACAAAAGAAAAATATAGTAAATTGAACTTCACAGAATTTTAAAATGTTTATTCTTCAAAAAACACCATGAAATATCACCAAGAAAACATGGCAGAATAGGGAACCCTAAGAATCAGTCCTTCCATTGAAGCAATCATTAAGTGACAAAAACTGTCAGAATAAACTTATTTGGAAGTCTGGAATCAAACCTTCTAGAGATAAAGAGAATAAAGAGACTGGTAATCTTTAGGTAAGAAAGTGTTGTGGCATTTTTGTTTACTTGATTGCCATCCCCCATTCCCCAGGTCAGTGGCGGCTGTGGGAACAGTAGCCTTGGTGTGACTTGCCAGGATTAGAAAGGGCAATAGAGACCTAGCTCTCAAATAATTGTGGATGTACAGTTTGGTCTGTCTTGTAATCCCCGAGGGATTGGTTCAGGAACTTTCTCTTGTTTTGCTGCCCTTGAAACTCTCAGGGCTGGAGCAACTTCCTACACAGTGTCTGTTGAAAGAATTTAAAGACATATATTATCCAACTGGGGAAGGGATGATGGACAGGGTAAGCCGCAGACAGACCAAAAACCTGGGAAGGGAAGGAAAAGGCTGAGGATGACAATACATGGCTTTGAAAGTCTCCCACATATACCAGGGAATCTGAGTGCAATGCCTAATCCCAGGTCTAAATGCATGCAAAGAAAAAATCTGAGCAGCACCCCTAGCTGGCCTTTGGCTCTGCACAACCAAGTGAAAGCTAATACGGAGTTGTGGTCAGTCTAGCTAAGCACTAAAGATGTATCTCAACTCAGAGACAATCTACAAAGACTGAGAAAATAGATTTTCTGTTTTGTATTGCTCTTCTTTTTGGCTCAAGGTGTTTAAGAAAACCTCTCTCAGATCACTGACTGCTGAGATAATGGAACAGAGACTTCAGTGAACATGCGTGACAAAGAATATAATATTTGCAAAAATAAGTTGAAAAAGTCACTAAACAAATGGATGACTACAGGCCACAACAAACAACAATGCAAGCCCTGTTAAGGTGAAAGGGTGGGGAGAATCTTATTTTTAGAGTTCTCACATTATACTATTCAAAATGTTTAGTTTTCAACAAAAACTTATAAAGCTGAGAAAGAAATAGCAAAGCTTGGCCCATTCATGAGAGAAAAAATAAACAGAAACTATCCCTGGGGAAGTCTAGACATTAGAATTACTAAACCAAGTTTTAAAATCAATTGTCTTAAGCATGCTCAAAGTGTTAAAGGAAACCATAAATGAAGAATTAGGGGAAACTAGAGTAATATATGAATAAGTGGAGACTATTAATAAAGAAATTGAAATTGTAAAAGAGAACCAAATATAAACTCTGGAGCTGAAAGGTGTAATACTGAAATGAGAAACTTTCAAGGGGGGTTCAACATCAGATTTAAAGTAGGCAGAAGAAATAATCAGTGACTTAAAGATAAGCAATTGAAATTATGCAGTTTGTGGTGCATTAAAAAAAAAGCAAAGAAAAATGAACAGATCCTAAATGACATAAGGGACACAATTAAGTGTATCAACATTTTAAGAATTTCAGAGGAGAGGAGAGAAAGGGCCAGAAAGAATATTTGAAGAAATAATTGCCAAAAGTTTCCCAAATTTAAGAAAGCTATGAATCTAACAAATGGTTCAGAAAACTTCAACTAGGATAAATGCAAATAAATCTACATCAAGACACATTATAATCAAACTGTTGCAAATAATCTTGAAAACCAAAAAGAGTCATGATGTGTCATGTACAAGGGATCCTCAATAAGATTAACAGCTGATTTTTCTTTGGAAGCCATAGAGGCCAGAAGGAAGTGGGATGAATGTTTAAAGTGCTGGAAGAAAAAAACTGTCAACCAAGAATTCTATACCTGGCAAAATTATCCGTCCAACATGAAGGAGAAATTAAGGCATCTAAGATAAACTGAGGGGTTCATCACTAGTAGACAGAGTTTTTGTAGGCTATGAAGCTAAGTTGGTATCAGTTCAAACTAGATCATTACAAATTTAGTATAATTGAAATCCCTACAATAACTAAAAATACACAAATAAGGAAATGAGGAGAGAATAAAAATGGTACTTTAGAGAAAGTCAATCAAACACAAAAAAGGCAGTAACGAAGGAAATGAATAACAAAAAGATATGACATATATAAAACAGACAGCAAAATGGCAGACATAAGCCTATTATAAGTCATAACTTTAAATGCAAATGTATTAAAATCACTGGTTAAAACAGATGTTGACAGAATAAACAAAAAACATAACCCAACTATATGCTGTCTACAAGAGAGTTATTTTATTTATTTTTATATATTTTTTTATTGATTTCAGAGAAGAAGGGAAAGGAAGAGACAGAAACATCAATGATGAGAATCATTGGCTGCCTCCTGTACTCCCCCTACTGGGGATCAAGCCTGCAACCCGGGCATGTGCCCTTGACTGGGGTCGAACCTGGGACCCTTCAGTCCGTAGGCCGATGTTCTAACCACTGAGCCAAACCAGCCAGGGCCAAGAGAATTATTTTAGATCCAAAGACACAAATAGGTTAACAATGAAGAAATGGGAAAAGCTATCCTATGCAAATAGTAACCAGAAAAGAGCTGGAGTGGCTATAATAATATCAGTTAAATAGGCTTTATCCCAAAAATTGTTAAAAGAGACAATGAAGAACATTATATGTTGATTAAAGAGTTAATTCATCAAGAAGACATAATAAATATATGCATTAAACAGCATAGCCCCCAAATAAATAGAGCAAATATGGACAGAATTGAATGGGAAAATAGTCAGTTTTATAATATTTGGAGACTTCAGTATTCTTCTTTCAATAATGAGTAGACAATCTCAATAGAAGACTAATAAGGAAAGTGAGAACTTGAACAACTTCATAAATCAACTAGACCTAACCGACTTATATAGAGCATACAACCCTCAGCAGCAGTGACCTCCCAGTGTACATGTAACATTCTCTATGACAGACCATATGTCAGGCCACAAACCAAGTCCAAAAAATTTTTTTTAATCCTCACTGAGTGAGGATATTTTTTCCATGATTCGAGAGAGAGTGGAAGGGCGGGAGAGAGAGAGAGAAAGAGAAAGAGAGAGAGAGACATCAATGTGAGAGAGACATATCGATTGGTTGCCTCCTGCACTCGCCCCAACTGGGGGTGAGGATCAGACCTGCAACCCAGGTACGTGCCCTTGACCTTATGGAGCACGGTGCAGCCTTAGACACCTCCCTCTACACTGTGACATGGGAGAGAAACCTTTCTTCTTTAAGCCACTGTCAGCCTGGGTTTCTGTTGTAG
Organism: Ia io; assembly: GCA_025583905.1. Taxonomy (NCBI): domain Eukaryota; kingdom Metazoa; phylum Chordata; class Mammalia; order Chiroptera; family Vespertilionidae; genus Ia; species Ia io. The sequence goes on along the minus strand of JAJQQW010000010.1, from coordinate 106,833,167 downwards.
GCAATGGGACTAATACTCAGGTATAGATTTAGATACGGCTATGGATATAGACATGGAAGTATTTGTAGATAGAATCCTGAGGGACAGATGCCTGTCAGGGCCTGTTACTGAGGAAGAAGGATAAAACTGATACAGGGTAGGCAACTAGCAATCTCTGTTATATCCAAAAAATAAAGTAAAACAAACTTTATTATTCAGGACCCGTTATTATTTCAGTTGCTGTTGGAGAAAACCAAATCAAGCAAGTTTAGCAAAAGTGAGAATGCACTGTGTCGGGTAGCCGAGGCTCAGGAAAGACGGAGCTGTTTGAGGACACAGTCAGGACTTGGGTGCTAAGAGGAGCCCTTTGCCCACCTCTGCCTGTGCACAGCGCACCCTCTCCCACTGCGCAGGGCCTTTCTCGGAGCAGCAACTAGCCAGCTCTGCAGCAGTGGAGAGGAACTGCTCCCACGGCTCCTGCCGGGAAAATCCCAGCAAGTATTTGCAGTGGCTGGGAGTGAATCACAAGCCCGTCTGTGCACCAGTCTGTGGTCAACGATGGCTCAGCCTGAGCCACCCGGCCGTCCTGGACCAGTCACTGTGGCCAGAGGGAGGGAAGCCTCTGAGGGGGTAGCCGCCAACGCATCCCTGTGGTTATCACAAAAAGAAGGGGGTGCGGATACGGGGCCATGATGCACAAAGACAATAGCCACTACATATACTAATAGTATCGCCATGGACTGAACTGTGGCCCCCAGATTCATATGTTGAGTCCCTAACCCTCAATGTCAGTGCATCTGGTGATAGGGTATTTAGGAGGTAACTGAAGTTAGATGACGTCATAAAGGTGGGACCCTAATCTGATAAAACTGTGGCCTTCTGAGAAGAGTAAGAGACCCCAGAGCGCTCTCTCTCCCTCTCTCCCTCTCCCTCTCCCTCTCCCTCTCCCTCTCCCTCTCCTTCTTCCCTCTCCCTCTCCCTCCCCCTCCCTCTCCCTCTCCCTCTTCCTCTCCCTCTCTCTCTCTCCCTCTCCCTCTCCCCTCTCCTTGCCATGTGAGGACACAGTGACTATGGCTGTCTGCAAGCCAGGGGAGAGCCTTCCCCCTGAAAATGACCACATTGCCAAGCTGATCTCAGCCTTCCAGCCTCCAGAACTGTGAGAAAGTTAATGTCTGTGGTTTCAGGCCTCGTCTATGGCATTTTGTTATGACAGCCTGAGCAGGGCGAGCCAGATTTCTCTGTATTAGTCAGGGTTCTCCAGAGAAATAGAACCCTGACTAATACAAGTATTAATAACAAAAATAACAAAATTGTTTGCATTTTTAGGGAACTTACCATCTAGCAGACACTGTTGAATTGTAAGAACCTTTTAATATCCCCGTTTGAGACACGAGGAAAGACAGCTACTGGAAATGAACAACTTGCCCCTGGTCATCAAGCTAGCAAGTGGCCGAGACAGGGTTTGAACCGGGCCAGTCTAGTCCAGGGCTACTTCTGGAGAATGGGAATATCAAAAAATACACATTGTGCTTTTCTGTACTGTTTTTTAAATATTTTATTTATTTTTTACAGAGAGGAAGGGAGAGGGATAGAGAGCTAGAAACATCGATGAGAGAGAAACATCCATCAGCTGCCTCCTGCACACTCCCCACTGGGTATGTGCCCACAACCAAGGTACGTGCCCTTGACCGGAATCGAACCTGGGCCCCTTGAGTCCGCAGGCCGACGCTCCATCCACTGAGCCAAACTGGTCAGGTCTTCTGTACTGGTTTTTAAGTGATATGTTGCTTCTAGAATCTAGGGGGAGCAAAACTGTTTCCATATCGGAGATATTCTTAAAAGGAGGTCACAAGCATCAGCCCTGGGGAGGGGGCGCAGTGTGGAGGAAGGACACTAAATCTATAGAGTGGCGGTCCTTCCGAAGACACGAACCCAGGACGAGTGCAGTGTCCTTGACTGCAGGTCACACAGCAATGTCACATGGACGAGGGTTAGAGCCACTGAAGCAACATGTGCTTGGGGGCTTTTGCCAACGTCAGTGCGTTGCAGCCACGAGAAACCCGAAGTCCCTGAGACTGCATTCGCGGGTGTGGTGCCCGGACAAGGAGGTTAGCCTCGCTGCTGTGGCCACCCCTGCGGTCTATGTGCAGTTCTTGGCCTTCATTTCAAGAACATTGGCAAACGAGAGTACCTTCAGAAGAGACAACCAAGTCGGGGGTGGAGAGGGGTGTGAAAGGGCCTGAAAACCATGAGAAAGCAGCAGTGTTTCGCTTGAAGAAAAGACTCCGAGGGTGGGAGGGCGTGAGAGCTGACCTTTAGGGGCAGGCCAGGGCAGAGCGGCCTAACAGGGGAAAATGTGAGCTTCCTATCCCGGGTATATGCAAACCAAGGCTTCAGCCACCTGTTGATGTGGGTGAATGGTTAGATTGGTTGAGCGTGTGGTTGGACCACAGGGCCATGAAGTCTCCTTTTTTAAAAAAACAAGTATCTTTTGATTGATTTTAGAGTTAGAGGAAGGGAGAGAGAAACATGGATGTAAGAAACATCAATTGCCTGCCTCCTGCATGCCCCCTACTGGGGATGGTGCTGGCAACCCGGGCATGTGCCCTTACTAGGAATCCAACCGGCAACCTTTTGGTGCATGGGGCAACGCTCAACCAACTGAGCCACAGCAGCCGGGGCGAAGTCTTCTCTTATGCTGAGTGTCTGTGTGTCTCTGGTTTTTGGAAAGATGTGGGAAGGCTGACCCTGGAGGGAGAGTGTTATAGACTGAATATTCTTGTACCCCATATTTTGTAGGTTGAAGCCCTAACCCCCAGTGTATCTGTATATGCAGATGGGGCCCGTAGGAAGTTATTAAGGACTGGGTTAGTGTCCTCATAAGAAGAGACAACAGGAAGCTCCTTCTATCTCCACCCCTCCCCCCCGCCACGGGCTCCGAGGAAAAGCCATGTGAAGGTGCAGCAAGAAAGCAGCCACCTGCAAGCAAACAACAGTGCAACGTCAATGACCTTGACCTTCCCAGCCTCCAGAAGTGTGAGAATAAATGTCTTTATTTAAGCGCACCGGTCTGTGGTATTTTGTTATGGCATCCCGAGCAGACTAAGACAGAGGGTGACTGCCAATCAGGCCCCCCGCTGGCTTCCTCAGGGCATCTGGGGTTGGAGGCCCTGGCCCGGCCTCCAGGGTCCAGCCTCCAAGGTCTGGAGGGCCGGCTGGTGAGGGTCAAGGAGCAGTTGCTGTCCCCTCCCTCCCTGTGCCCTCCGATTTTTCTCAGGTAACAGAACAGACATTCTCTTCAGTGTCAAAGGTCTCAAGTCCTGGGGGGAAAGGACATACAGGAAGCGCTTGGGATGGTGGCACTTGGTGAGTGGTGAGTGGTGAGTGGTGAGTGGTGAGTGGTGAGTGGTGAGTGGGAGTGACTTTGGGTGGGAGGGGCTTACCAGCACTGACTGACTCTGGTAACTGTATCCCCATTTTCTTCTGCTCTCAGTCTCTTTCCCAGGGGAGCCCATGACCCTGGCCTAGGCCAATCCACTGCCTACCGGGCCACCTGAATTGCTCCAGTCAAAGTATATGTCCCAGTTAGAAGCAGTGCAACCCCGTGAAACTTCTGATGGGACAACTGGGGCAAAGGCCCAGACTTGGAGCCGAGGATCTGTGCTCTCTGGGCCACCGTAGGTATCTGGTGGCCTCTGTGTGCAGCTGGCCTCCGAATGGAGTCAACACACAGGAAATGACTCGAGAGATGTATTGAGTCACCAGGAATCAGAACCCCTTGATCCAGATGTGCCTGCAAGCCAGACATTTGAGTGAAATTAGAATAGCTCCCTTTTGTTTTCAACTGGTTTGGATCCATTTTCTTTCACTTGGAAACTGAAAGAGTCTTGACAGAGACATTACTATGTGCCTAATGCGCTACAACCATGGTCTGTGCCGAGTCCTATGAGCAGAAGCGAGGCAGCTGCTGATTTTACGCCCAGAGGGGTATGGACTGAGTGGCCAGGGAAGGCTGCACAAAAGAGAGGCCAGGTAAACTGGACTTGGAAGGAGGAGGAGGAGGCATCATGTTGAAAAGATAGGAGAGGCCATTCGAAAACTTTTCAAACCTCTGGATGGAGAAATTAAGAAATATACTTCTCAATAACCTGAGGGACAATGGGAAAATTAGAAAACATTTTTAACTGCATGATATAAAAAGTACATATTAAAACTTGTGGGTGGCAGCTAAAACAATACTTAGAGCAAACATTGTAGCTTTAAAACTCATAAATTAGAAAAGAAGAAAAGCTCACAATGAATGCTTCTGACATCCGGCTCAAGAAGTTCGAAAAAGGGTAGCAAGATAAACACAGACGAAAGTAAAGGAAGAAAAATAATCAAGATAAAACAGACGGAAAGAGGAAGGAAGCATGCCCTGGAGAGGATCAACAAAGCCCCAGCTGGTCGTCGGTAAGCCATAGACACGAGGCGTGACTGCTCGCCTGTTCGGGAAATCAGTGCCCTGGGCGGGCAGGCTGGGCGCAGGAGGTCACAAGAGCAAGAGGGAAGTGGTGAGGCCGATGCCTGCAGGGGACGGTGGTGCCAGAGCCAGAGGAGCTGTCCTACCGAGGCCTGGGGCCGGGACCCCACTCCATGGGTGTGGAAGCCACAGCAGTTTCTCCGCCGGGGAGTTGGGGCAGGGAGGGTGGCCACGCTGCCTTTAGAGACCCTCTTCAGACAGGAGCCGGGCCCTCGATGCCTGGGCTGCTTGAAAAGGAAAAGAAAAGCCACAGGGAGGGCAAGTTCATTTTTCCAGGAAAACTGCCACCACAGCTGCCCGCTGCTGGCTGCCACGTGGCACGGCCCAGTTCCCTTTCGGAGCGGGCTGCAAGCACCGGGGCTGGTCTCCGAGAAGGTCCTGGAGGGTCGGAGCCAAGTCTCCCCACCCCAGCGCTGTCCACGTGTGGCGGGAGCATGCTGCGCGGTGGGGCTGTCCTGTGCGCAGATTATTGAATGTCGAGCAGCATTCCCGGCCTCTACCCACTAGATGCCAGCGGCACCTCTTCTCAGATGTGAAGGCCAGCAGTGTCTCCAGGCACTGCCAGTGTCCTCTAGGGGGCACCACCGAGTTGGCCTTGTGGTGGGAGGAGCACGAGACCCACAGTCCTCCCGCTGACATCTCAGTGAGGACCCCAACCCTTAGCATGACCCCGGGCCAGGCTTTGCCTCTCTTGATCCTCTCCGCCCCGCCTGCTGAGTGGGGACTGGGAAGACCCACATAAACAGCGTGATGGGAAGTGCTGAGGCCATCGTGCCTGGCAGAGTCGAGACTCAGCAACAATAGAGGTTCTGACTATGCTCCTCGGTGACAGTTATGCCCCCTGCCCCCTGGACCAGGCCAACGGGTGGACTGTGTGTGGGCTGGGTCCCCAGCATGGCCACAGCGCAGGGTCACCCCCTCCTCGCTCTCTCTCACCACCCCGAACCCACGCATTGGGAAGTCCTGCTGATTCTGCCTTCAGAAGGCACCCAGAACCCACGGCCACAGCCAGCACCTGCCCCAAGCCACCAGCCTCCCCACCTGCACAGTGACAGCAGTTGCGGCCTGGCTTTCCCACTTCTACCCTGGTGCTTCCGACAACACCCGGTCTCCTCACTGCACAGGGAACATTTTAGTACAAAAATCACAACAGGTCACTTCCGGACTGTGAGCCCTCCAACGCCTCCTATCATTCGTAGAATAAACCCAAAGTCCCAGCTGTGGCCAGCAGGCCCTGCACACTGTTCCCACCTCTCAGAATACAGTTCCTCCTCACCCCCTTGCTCTCTGCCCCAGGCACAGCCCCCTGCTGCTCCTCTACCACAGGGCCTTTGCACTGGCTGCGTCCTCCACCAGAACACTCCCCTTCCCTCGCCTGTCAGATAGCTGCCCAGCGCATTCCCTCACTGCATTCAAGCCTGTGTTCACAGTGTCCCCTCCTCGGTGCGGCCTTCCCTGACCTCCTCCTGCAGCAGCCCTCCCGCCCGGTACTGTGGCCAGGCCACCCAACCTTACACAGCATGCTGCACACACATCTCTTGGCTGGCTGTCTCCCACGCTGCAGCTTCAGCAAAGAAGGGATTTGTCTGTTCTGTCCATTGCAGAACCCACAGCCCCCAAGGCAGTGCCTGGCATATAGTAGGCGCTCACTAAATATCTGTTGAAAGATTGAATGAGGCCCGGCCAGTGTGGCTCAATGGTTGGGCATCGACCTATGAACCAGCAGGTCAGGGTTCAATTCCTGGTCAGGGCACATGCATGGGTTGTAGGGTCGATCCCCAGTGTGGGGCAGGCAGGAGGCAGCCAATCAATGATTCTCTCTCATTATTGACTTTTCTATCTCTCTCTCTCTCTATCTCTCTCCCTTCCTCTCTGAAATCAATAAAAATATATTTAAAAGAGGGAGAGAAAATAAATAATTTTTTTTAAAGAGAGAGAGAGAGAAAGATTGAACGAGTATTTCAAGGCCCTCCTCTCCATAGTCAGCTTCACGCCACCCCTGAGCCAGGCTGACCTACAAACGACAGGTGTGGCTCCCGTGGCTCTGCTTCCCCTCAGTCTCGCCTCCCCTTGCCCATCTCACGTATGTGCCCAGCCAGGCGGGCTGCTCCTTCAGGCTTTCGCATGAGCTGGGCCTCCACCTGGTGCCTTCCTCCCCTCCATTTCCTGGAGGACCAGTTCTGGTCCTTTCCCATCAGCAGAGATGTCGCCTCCTGCAGGGAGCTTCCCTGATGCCTCAAGTCTGGGTGAGTCGTTCCTCCTCTGGACCCGCAATTCCTCATCGCATCACAACCTGATGCTTGTATGCGTGACCTCAGGTTCCACGTGGACAGGGGCCTGTCTTGTCTCCACCACAGCCTAGAACAGTGCAGGGACTCAGAAGTGTGATTTGAGTGAATCAGTGGATGACCAAACACTCTAAACTAGCTTCAGTGTTACTTCCTGTCCTCTGGGTCCTCTGAGGCCAATCCTGTCCTCCGGGTCCTCCCAGGTCACTCCTGTCCCCCGGGTCCTCCCAGGTCACTCCTGTCCTCCGGGTCCTCCCAGGTCACTTCCTGTCCTCCGGGTCTTCCCAGGTCACTTCCTGTCCTCCGGGTCCTCCCAGGTCACTCCTGTCCTCCGGGTCCTCCCAGGTCACTTCCTGTCCTCCGGGTCCTCCCAGGTCACTTCCTGTCCTCCGGGTCCTCCCAGGTCACTTCCTGTCCTCCGGGTCCTCTGAGGCCACTCCTGTCCTCCGGGTCCTCGCAGGTCACTTCCTGTCCTCCGGGTCCTCCCAGGTCACTTCCTGTCCTCCGGGTCCTCCCAGGTCACTTCCTGTCCTCCGGGTCTTCCCAGGTCACTTCCTGTCCTCCGGGTCCTCCCAGGTCACTTCCTGTCCTCCGGGTCCTCTGAGGCCACTCCTGTCCTCCGGGTCCTCCCAGGTCACTTCCTGTCCTCCGGGTTCTCCCAGGTCACTTCCTGTCCTCCGGGTCCTCTGAGGTCACTCCTGTCCTCCGGGTCTTCGCAGGTCACTTCCTGTCCTCCGGGTCCTCCCAAGTCACTCCTGTCCTCCGGGTCCTCGCAGGTCACTTCCTGTCCTCCGGGTCCTCTGAGGCCACTCCTGTGCTCCAGGTCCTCCCAGGTCACTTCCTGTCCTCTAGGTCCTCCCAGGTCACTTCCTGTCCTCCGGGTCTTCCCACGTCACTCCTGTCCTCCGGGTCTTCCCAGGTCACTCCTGTCCTCCGGGTTCTCCCACGTCACTCCTGTCCTCTGGGTCCTCCCAGGTCACTTCCTGTCCTCCAGGTCCTCCCAAGTCACTTCCTGTCCTCCGGGTCCACTCAGGTCACTTCCTGTCCTCCCAGGTCACTCCTGTCCTCCGGGTCCTCCCAGGTCACTCTTGTCCTCCGGGTCCTCCCAGGTTACTTCTTGTCTTCCGGGTCCTCCCAGATCACTTCCTGTCCTCCCAGGTCACTCCTGTCCTCCGGGTCCTCCCAGGTCACTCTTGTCCTCCGGGTCCTCCCAGGTCACTTCCTGTCTTCCGGGTCCTCCCAAGTCACTTCCCGTCCTCTGGGTCCTCTCAGGTCACTTCCTGTCCTCCCAGGTCACTCCTGTCCTCCGGGTCCTCCCAGGTCACTCCTGTCCTCCGGGTCCTCCCAGGTCACTCCTGTCCTCCGGGTCCTCCCAGGTCACTCTTGTCCTCCGGGTCCTCCCAGGTTACTTCTTGTCTTCCGGGTCCTCCCAGATCACTTCCTGTCCTCCCAGGTCACTCCTGTCCTCCGGGTCCTCGCAGGTCACTTCCTGTCCTCCGGGTCCTCCCAGGTCACTCCTGTCCTCCGGGTCTTCCCAGGTCACTTCCTGTCCTCCAGGTCCTCCCAGGTCACTTCCTGTCCTCCGGGTCCTCTGAGGCCACTCCTGTCCTCCGGGTCTTCCCAGGTCACTTCCTGTCCTCCGGGTCCTCCCAGGTCACTTCCTGTCCTCCGGGTCCTCTGAGGCCACTCCTGTCCTCCGGGTCCTCCCAGGTCACTTCCTGTCCTCCGGGTCCTCCCAGGTCACTTCCTGTCCTCCGGGTCCTCTGAGGCCACTCCTGTCCTCCGAGTCTTCGCAGGTCACTTCCTGTCCTCTAGGTCCTCCAAGGTCACTTCCTGTCCTCCAGGTCCTCCCAGATCACTCCTGTCCTCCGGGTCCTCGCAGGTCACTTCCTGTCCTCCGGGTCCTCCCAGGTCACTTCCTGTCCTCCGGGTCCTCTGAGGCCACTCCTGTCCTCCGGGTCCTCCCAGGTCACTTCCTGTCCTCCAGGTCCTCCCAGGTCACTTCCTGTCCTCCGGGTCCTCTGAGGCCACTCCTGTCCTCCGGGTCCTCCCAGGTCACTTCCTGTCCTCCGGGTTCTCCCAGGTCACTTCCTGTCCTCCAGGTCCTCTGAGGCCACTCCTGTCCTCCGGGTCCTCGCAGGTCACTTCCTGTCCTCCGGGTCCTCCCAGTTCACTCCTGTCCTCCGGGTCCTCCCAGGTCACTCCTGTCCTCCGGGTTCTCCCACGTCACTCCTGTCCTCTGGGTCCTCCCAGGTCACTTCCTGTCCTCCAGGTCCTCCCAAGTCACTTCCCGTCCTCCGGGTCCTCTCAGGTCACTTCCTGTCCTCCCAGGTCACTCCTGTCCTCCGGGTCCTCCCAGGTCACTCCTGTCCTCCAAGTCCTCCCAGATCACTCCTGTCCTCCGGGTCCTCCCAGGTCACTCCTGTCCTCCAAGTCCTCCCAGATCACTCCTGTCCTCCGGGTCCTCCCAGGTCACTTCCTGTCCTTCGGGTCCTCCCAGATCGCTTCCTGTCCTCCCAGGTCACTCCCTGTCCTCCGGGTCCTCCCGGATCACTTCCTGTCCTCCCAGGTCACTCCTGTCCTCCAGGTCCTCCCAGGTCACTCCTGTCCTCCGGGTCCTCCCAGGTCACTCCTGTCCTCCGGGTCCTCCCAGGTCACTCCTGTCCTCCCAGGTCACTCCTGTCCTCCGGGTCCTCCCAGGTCACTCCTGTCCTCTGGGTCCTCCCAGGTCACTCCTGTCCTCCCAGGTCACTTCCTGTCCTCTGGGTCCTCCCAGGTCACTCTTGCCCTGCCACGTCACTTCCTGTCCTCGGGTCCTCCCAGGTCACTCCTGTCCCCCGGGTCCTCCCAGGACGGCCAGGAGGCCCCCTCCTAAATCACTCTGGTGGGGACCAGCCTGCTCTGATGCCTTCAGGGTTCTGATGTTCCCTTCCTGTGCATATAGCCCTTGTTAGACCCTCGAAGGCACCTGGCTCTGTTCGTTTTATTGGCGTTTGTGGACTAATCTGGCTTAATGGGTCCCTGATGGGCACACCCAGAACCACCCCTGAATGGACTCACCGTGGACACATTCTGGGACCACCTATTCCTCGGAGTGAGTGCCACCCCCGTCTCATTTCTGCCTCCCAGGGCCCAGTGAGCTGGCCCGGAAGAGACTGATCTCTCCAGGCTGGGGGATGGAGTCAGGCGACCAAGGAAAGACCACGTCTCCTTGGTGAGTGGGGAGGAAGGTGGCTTCACACACAGACACGCACTCCAGTCAGTGACCAGAGTTTCCCACAGGCCTTCCCCACCCCACCCGGCCCCAACCATCTTCGTCCGAAGCCTGATCATTCCCCTGGAACCCACATTAATCTGGGTGCCCAGCAGGTAGGGTCCTGATCTCTCTAGGGCTGGGGTGGGGGGCATGTTGGGGGCGGGACACAGAGTTGCTTGTACAGGCAAATGCGACACACAAATAAAAGCAGCCACAGTGGCCCGGACGTGCACTGGGCCGGGTGCTAGTATCTCATTTAGTCCCACTAGGAAGCAGGTGCTGATATTGACCCCCCTCACAGGTGCAGAAACTGAGGCACAGAGACTAGTAACTTGCCCATGGCTGCACAGGTAGGAAAGAATGAAACGGGAATTTGAATCTGGACGGTTTGGCTCCAGAGCCGAGCTGTTGGCCACTGCACCATCTGTCTCACCCATGTGCACATCCAACCCCAACCCATAGATACAGATTTCCTCCCAGCATGAGATTCATCCCAAGTGGTCACGTAGGGCATGGAGGATGTACCCCCCTCACTCACACACGCTTTAAGCACATTCACACCCAGGCGTGCACGTCCCTGCTCACGCACTTACCTAGAAAGCCTGTAACACCCCAGCCATTCAAGTTCACACATGTCAAGTACACACACATTGTCACATAAGCACACTTTCATATGAACAAGTATTTTTTGCGCATTTACTATGTGCCAGGAATATAACAGTGAAGAAACAGAGCTCCTACCCTGCCAGCGTGTGCAATCTAGCAGAGGCACATGTGTGTACAGACATGCACATGCGGTGTTGAAATCAGACAGACATGTCCTGTTAGAGAGTGCTTACTGTGTGTCAGATGCAGAGCTGGACTCTCCCGTGCACCAGGATCCCTGTGAGGACAGCCCACCTGTGAGAATACACCTCCCTCCCTCTCTGCAGGAGCTCAGGACACAACCTGGGTCTTGGTAGGGGTGGGTGGGGTGCAGGGGAGAGAGATCAGTTTGTTTTCAGCATCCCCTGTAGTCTGAGGATCCCCAAGCCTCCATCAATCCCCTGGAGACCCAACCATGATCCAAGTGACAAATACCACATACATTTGCAGACATGTGTACAACCCACATGTGATCATGTGTGTGCTCATGTGTGTGCACGCTCCTCCAGAGCTGGCAGAGCCGCAGCCAATCAGGAACCTCTGCCCTAACGACCCCCACCTCCTACTGCCCCCCATCTTGCACATTAGGGAGCAGTGGCCCAGAGACACCTGGGCTTCCAGGAGGCTGCGCTCTCATGGAGGAAGGGCTGCAATGACTCGGCTTCCAGGCAGTTGTGTGAGTTCTGCAAAGACTCCCTTCCTCAAAGAGGCTCCTCTTTACTGAAAGCTCAGGCTGCCGTGGTTTCCCCGCATTCGCACGGGGGAAAGCTCAAACTCACAAAAATACTTACCAAGAGCCGTCCGTCAGTCAATCAACAGGCATTTACTGACAGCGGCAGCTTTCACACTGGCTGGGCACGGTGCGGGGAAAAAAGGGGAGGGATAAGCAGGGGCCTTGTCCTTCCAAAGGTCAGGGTCCACGAGGAGCTGTGGTTAGCGGGAGGGGGGCGGGTGAGTGGGGATGTGAAGGTAGTGGAGAGTGGTCCAGGCACAAGGGGCCCCGTGCGCAGAGCCTGGCAGTGGGAAAGCATTCCTGCGGCCCCCCCACCACACTGGCAGTGTGCTGCTAAGCCAACAATGAACAATAAAAACCGGGCATGTGGTGTCTGCTGCTTTCTGCAGTGTGAATACTCCCCCAGGCCCATGTCACAGGACGCAGAGTGGAGAAAGGACGTGTGCGACTGGCTCTCAGGAGGTGCTGCGAGTCAGCCTCAGCACCCCGCTGGTCCTCATCCCTCTCTCCCCAGGGACACATGGAGGATGGAGCCAGAGCCTTGGTGCCCAGGGCAGGGCAAGAGCCCCAGAGATGCAAACAAAACCCCTGGTTCGTTCTTCAATGCAAGTTCTGATTTGTCCTTTCATGAACTCAGCACCCACCCTGTGCTGAGGTGGCATCTGAGCTGAAATGTGATGGCGTGAGGCAGTGAGAAGGGTAGGAAAGAGTTATTTCCAAGCAGAGGAACTAGCATGTGTGATGGTTTAGTGACCTCATGGACTTCTTGGTTAACCCAGCAAAAGCATCCTGTTTAACAGACTTCTTAAATGAGCCAGCACCGTCTAAATGCCATACACGTCCTCGCTGATTTAATCCTCAGATGAACCTATGAGGTATGTACTGTCTTTAACCCCATTGTACAGATGGGACAACGGAGAAGTGAAGTCAATGTGCCCAAGACCACTGGTTCGCTTCGCCTGCCCACTACACCACCTTCATGCATCTGCAGCGGGTGAGGCTTGGGGAAATTTTAGGGGGTACCCAGACACGGCAACCAACTGTGAGTTTAGTTTTGGGTTTAATTAAATGTCAGAGTGTGGGAAGTGATGGGTTTGGCTGAAGCATGCTCCCCCACCCCCTTCGCACACAAACAAGGTGAGAGAGCTATCCCGTGTGCAAGTGTTTACCGAAGATGTCGGTCAGCCAATCAACAAACGGGGACTGGCATCTTCGTGTCTCGGCTCTTATTCACTTTTTGCTTTGTGTTTTTTTATTATTTTGTTTTTCCACTTGAACACTTCGTCTGGGCCAGGCTGGGAGAAGAAATAGATTATAGTTCCTACCCTCACGGAGTCTAGCAGGAGAGACACACAAGTAGTGACTTGATATGTGTTCAAATTATTCCATTATCAGAAACAAAAACCAAAATTAGATATTACAATAAGTGCTAATAAAGGAACATGTACAAGAGAGGGAGCAATTGTGTCCTGTGTCGGGGGAAGGTTCACAGAGAAATGCCTGCTGCAGCTGGGTCTTGATGATGATGTTTCACTATTGGTTACCAGGGAAACGGGGGTGGGGGGGGGTGTGGGTGGGGACAGGGAGGAGTTGGGGGTCACTGCTAACCGGTGAAGGGTCTTCTTGTGAAGGGTGGTGGTAGGTGATAATGGAAATAGATAATGGTTATGGGTGTACAACATTTGAAATATACAAAAACCCACTAAATTACATATTTTAATGATTAAAATGGAAATTTTTATGTCATATGAATTCTCCCTCCATTTTAAAAAAGATATTTCAACCAGGAACCTTGTGGTTGCAAGTGACAGATTAGCTTTTTGTAATGTGTTTCCTGGCTCAAAAAAAAATGTTTTAAGTTCAAGAATGTAGTTTCAGGCATGGATGAATGAAGGTGCGCAAATGACTTTTTTCAGACTGGAAGGCTCCACCTCTGAGCTCTGCTTTCCTCTGTGTTGGTTTCATTCTCACGCAGGCGGTCTGAGTGAGACTCAACGGTAGGGAAGAGGCTCTGAGAAGCTCAGGTGTATGGCGTACCAGCGAGGAAGCACAGAGGGAAGAACAGATCTTTTCCCCAGGGGTCCTGATGATCATTCTATGAAAGGCTCTTATTGGTCAGTTTTGATCACATGCCTGTCCCTAAACCAACTACCATATCAATAGGGGGATATTCCAAGCCCGAGTCATGTGCCCTATTGAAAAGCTGGGAGTGAGCTGAGTTCCATGAAAACAACTTGAGCTAAAAGTAGGAAGACCAGGTACTGTTATCAGAAGAAGAAGGAGTGGATGGTGGGTAGGCACAGCCAGAGTCCCTCTGCTGACGACAGAGGTGCCTGATGGAGAAGTGGGGGCAGGTATGCTTAGTGTAGGGAAGGGCATGAGTAAAGGCTTGGGGTTTACAAATGTGTAGGGTAGTCTGGCTACAGTGGCCAGGTCATGGTGTCTAGGGGAGACAGGTCATGGTGTCTAGGGGAGACAGGTCACGGTGTCTAGGGGAGATTGGTCATGGTGACTAGGGGTGATTGGTCATGGTGTCTAGGGGTGATTGGTCATGGTGTCTAGGGGTGATTGGTCATGGTGTCTAGGGGAGACAGGTCATGATATCTGGAGAATGGCCAGCTCATGGTGTCTAAGGGTAACCAGGAACCATTCTGACACTGATATCGATGTGTGTACATGTGCATTTGTGTGTGTGAGTGTGTGTGTGTAAGTGTGTGTGTGTATATGTGTGTACCACAAGAACTAGCCCAATTCTAACACTATCTATCTGGAGATAGGGTCAGATCCCACAGGTTGAGGGCTCAGGCCTACAAGTCTCCTCCCCTCCACTTCAGGCACCATCAACAAGTCCAATGGCAATCCAGGCTGTCATCTGTTCTTCTGACCAACCGGCAATAGAGGGAAGCTTCCAACGACCCCCTCTGGAGGTTACATTAATTCTCTGGAGCAGCTCACAAACTCAGAGAACATGTATTTACTGGCTCTCTGGCTGATTTTGAAAGGACGTAGCTCAGAAGCAGCCTGATGAAGAGAGGCACAGGACACACTGTGGGTAGAGACTCAGAGCTTCCATGCCCTCACCAGACTTGCCAGTCTCCCAGCTTCTTCACCTGTTCACCCCCCAGAAGTCTCCCAACCCTGTAGTTTGGGTTTCTATGGAAGCTCTGATTAAGTCAGAGCTCTGCAGGCATGGTTGATTAAATCATTGGTGTTAAATCAATCTTCAGCCCCCCTCCCCAGAGTTTCCCTCTAATCACATGGTTGGTTCCCTCGGCAACCAGCCCTCGTCCCTAGGTGACTTAGGGGCTTCCCAAAGGTCACCTCATTAAAATAGCAAAAGACACTGAAGGTTCTCATCACTTAGGAAATTCCAAGAGTTTTAGGAGCTCTGTCCCAGCAACAGGGGCAAAGACCAGATATATATTTCTTTTTTTTTTTTTTTTAAGAGAGAGGAACATCCATGTGAGAGAGAAACATCAATTGGTTGCCTCCTGTACATACCCCAACTGGGGTGGGGATTGAACCTGCAGCCTAGGTATGTGTCCTTAACTGGGAATCTAACCCTTAACCCTTCAGTGCACAGGCTAATGCTCTAACCACTGAAATACACCAGCCAGGGACAGATATCACAATATCACACCAGGTCATGGATTCTAGGGGTGTGCCAGTCATGGGATCTAGGAGTGTCTAGGTCATGTGTCTAGGAGTGACAGGTCACAGTGCCTAGGGGAGGCCAGGTCATGGTGCCTAGGGTACCTCAGTCATTGATTCTAGGGATGAGAGTGTAATCACAGAATCAACTCAAAATGGCGCTATCCCTTTTAACAAAATACTGGGTTGCTTTTCAGAAAAACAGACCAAAACTACAAGCCAGGTAGCTAAAGTATGCACAGAGGAGAGAACTTTGACCTCCAGCTGCACACGGAACCAAAGTCTCTCTCTCTCTCTCCCACACACACACACACACACACACACACACACACACACACACACAGACACACACACCATACTGAAGGACATGACCAGAACTTGAACACTAGACCCTTTCAGAAGCGAAGAGTCCATTTTCCAGGCAGATCCAGTGCTGATGCCCATTTACCATAAATGGCCAAGTGCCAAGGTCCTCCAGTTAGGACTTGCCCCACCAGCCCCGCGGGTGTGGCTCAGCGGATGAGGGTTGGCCCATGAACCAGGAGGTCATGGTTCCGATTCATTGTCAGGGCATGTGCACAGGTTGTGGGCTCAATCCCCAGTAGGGGGCGTGCAGGAGGCAGCCAATCAAAGTTTCTCTCTCACCGATGTTTCTATCTCTCTATCCTTCTCCCTTCCTCTCTCTAAAATCTATAAAAATATTTTTTAAAAATAATAAAACTTGCTCCACCAACACTTCCGCATACCTGTTCCCCCAGCCCCTGAAACACCCTTAACCTAGTCCAGCAAGATGAATTTGAGGATTAGGTCTCTCATCTTCTCGATTGGGTCCTTCTTGATCAATAAATCTTTCCTTACTTCAAACTGACATTTTTTTCAATTTTTCATTGCTTTTGAGAGAGAGAGGAAAGGAAGAGAGAGAGAGAGAAACATTGATGTGCGAGAGTAACATCAATCAGTTGCCTCTTGTGTGCACCCCAACCAGGGATCGAACTGGCAACCTGGACATGTGCCCTGACCAGGAATCAACCAGCAACTTTCGTTACATGGGACAATTCCCAACCAACTGAGCCACACCGGCCAAAGCCAAACTGACATTTTAAGTTCTGGCCTTTCAAAGAATCGGGCACACAGACTCTGGGTCAGTAACAACAGGCCCCGGAGTGTAGGGGTGACAGGTCACAGTGACTAGAGGTAATAGGTCATGGTGTCAGGGAGTGAAAAGGGCTGAAGAATGAGAAGGGAGGGAGTGAGGAGCCAGGAGCCAGGAAGCAAGGGGTGTGGACTCTGGTCTGCAGACGGGTGTCTCCCGAACTCTTGTCCCTCGTACGCACTGCCACGGTTATTTCTTCCATATTTACATTTTCTCCGTCGTTATTCCCTTCAACCTTTTCTTCATACTGACTTACTTGTTTTATTTAAATAACTGTCTCTTAAAAAGAAACATTGCCATTGTCACGAATGGACAACCAGAATTCTTCATTATAAGTAGAAGGGAACTGTAAAACAAACACAACAAACCCAAAAGTGAGTGATTAAGTTCTAGCTCCATGTGGTGTGGTCTGGGGAAGGCTAGTCAGAAGGGGAGAAAGAGAATTGAAAAAGGAATCACTTTCTCGCTTTAATGCCTTAGACACCACACCCATATGCCACCTACAGTCACCTCAGGGAGCCCAGGGGTGTGTCCCTCACCTGGGTTACCCCAGGAGCGTGTGTCCCACACTTGCCTAACGGGAGCCAGGAGGCTGTGTGAGCCGGAAATAACACAATCAGAAAAATAGCTCCGGTCCTGGTGGGGGGAATGTTGAGAAGAAAGATGCTATTGGCGTAATTCTAGGTGATAAAATGAAGAGGCTGACTTGTGCAAACAAGTTGCTGGAGGGGAGGAGTCCTAGGGACAGACTCCCGGCACCTGAATCTCCTTGGGGCGGGGAGGAGGCGGGCAGACTGGGAGATGCCTGCTCTGGAGCTTTAGCAAGTGAGACCAGGGCCGGGAGGAGGAGGTGTAGGAGGACGTGGAGGGCTCAGTTCTGGGTATACTGGGTCTGAGATGTGAGCCATCCATGTGGAGATCCACTGATTTGTTCAGAAAGTATTTATTGAGCACCTACTGTGTGCCACGCACTGTTCTAAGGCCCTGGGATACAGCACTGAGCCAGCCAACCAAAGACCTCTGTGCCCAAGGAGTCTACCTTCTAGTGGGGGGTGGGGCGGGGGCGACCTGATAGGAAAGAAAGGACTTAATAAAATACACACTATCTCGTCACATATGTCACATTGGACATGATGTGCACGGATAGGATGTGAAATGTCTGGGTGGGAGATGTGGACACAGATGGATATATGGGTCTGAAGTTTGGGGCAGAGATCTGGGCTGGCAGATCTATTTAGAAGACATTCATTCATTCACAACAAGTGATTATTGAGCACACTCCATGTGCCAGCCGCCGTGCTGGGTGCTGGGTGCTGGGTGCTGGGTGCCACAGTCCTGCCCCATGAAGCTCCAATAGTTTCAGTAAAGGTTGTAGTTAACCTTATGAAAACAAATGAGATTGCCCATGGAGTGTGTGCATGTGTGTGTGTGCATGTGTATGTGTGTGCGTGTGTGTGTGTGTGTGTGTGTGCATGTGCGTGTGTGAGTGTGGGTGGCCCGAGATGTTTAAGGGAAGGCCGAGGAGAAACCCTGGGAGGTGAGCCTGAGCAGAAGCAAGCAGCCAGCAGCAGCCGCAGAACAAGGGGCAGAGGTTCAGGGACGAGGGGGAGGTCGTGCTGCGGAAGATACGGACTGAAGCAGACCTGCCTGCCCTGGCTGTAGCGACGGCAGTTTCGTGGCGGAAGTGACGGCAGCTTCTGCACAGAGGGCTGAGGAGTGGGTGTGCAGGGGAGAAGTGGGGACAGGGGAGACAGCTTTCGAGAACTGTCTGGGCAGAGAGAGAGGGAGCGGGAGGGAGCGGGAGAGAAGGAAGTGTGGTGGAGGGAACCTTTGGCTGTTTGCAGATGGAAGGACTTGACAGGTGACCACAGTGATGGGAAGAACCCTGCAGAAGGAAGAAGCCGAAACACAGGGGGTGATGGTGCTTGGGGTCCAGAGGGAGTGGCAGGTCAGCTTTGTAGAGAGGATGATCCTATGGCAGTAATGGCTATGTAATTTGAGGGGCTCGGTGCCAGATGAAAATGCAGGCCTTTTTGTTCAAAAGGTACTACGAACCCAAGATGGTGACTCCTGTTGCCATATCAGGAGTGGGCAGCAGGTTTGACTTGCTGACTTGGCTGAATTGTGGCCTCTGGCCACGCAGCAGACACCTTGTGGCAGGATGGCACCAGCCACCACGCAGCTCAGGGGGTGAGCAGTGACGTCGACCCTCCCCGTGCCTGAGCCTGGCCCCCCTCCCGGCGGAAGGCAGTGTGGCTGCTGGGCAGGGGTGGGCAGGGGGAGGTTGATGGGTGTCCAGGGTGCCAAGGGGTGGAAGAGCAGGTGGCCAAGAACCTGTCCAGGGAGGCAGGCAGGTGGTGGAGGTGGGGCCACGTGGGAGCCGAGACTGCGAATCCTTGCTGCATGCTCCATGTCCAATTGGACTTTCCTCACAAACACAGATGCCCAGGTAAAATCACTTAGAATTTCAAGTCAGGGGCCTGGGAGCTTCAGCGTCCACGAGCCCCTGTGCTGGGGCCGCCCATGAAGCCGCGAGCCCTGCATTCACTCTAAGGGACGGTGGATGCCGAGGAGGTAGGACTGGTGGACATTCGACAGAATCCTCTGGAACTGGTGACTGAGGGCCAACAGTGAGGGAGCAGGAGAGGGTGTAGGGACAGGGCTTGAGGAAAAGCAGGCTGGAGTGTCTAGAACCCGAAAGTCAGGTGCACGGAAGGATGTTTCCCATTGCTGCTGTAACAGATTGCTGCAAATTCAGTGGCTTGAAACATGAAAATGTATTATCTTACAATCCAAGGGCTAAGAGGTCGGAACGTGGTCTCACTGAGCCAAAAGTCAAAGTGTCCCAGGACTGCATTCCTTCTGGAGACTCGGGGGCAGAACCTGGCCCTGGACTTTTCCAGCTTCTGGGGCTCGTGCTTGTTTCCCATCTTCCCCGTCAGCAGCATAGCATTTTCAGTCTCTCTCTCTGTCTCAAACTCTCCGACCTCCCTCTTTCACTCATAAGCACCCTTGTGACTACATGGGGCCCGTCCAGATAACCTCTCCAGGTCAGCCGATTAGCAATCTTGATTCCACATGTTCACAGCTTCGGGGCATTAGGATGGGCATATCTTTGGAGGCCCGTTATTCCAACGGCCGCGATCTTTAAGGTTGCTTTATGGCTGCAAAAGCACCACCACAGTGGTTTCAAGCAAACAAAACAAAAGAGCAGGCTCATTATCTCTTTAAGAATCCCAAGGTTGGTTTGATCCCGTGATGCAGTGATGGGGATGCAGGCTCTTCTCCTCTCCGCCTGTGCCAGGCTCAGAGCACTGTCTCTCATCTCCAGCTCTTCCCCTCACGGTCACAAGACGGCTGCCAAAGCACCAGGCATCACACCCACAGCAGAAGGAAGTTTGCAAAGGGGCCTTCCAACGCTGCTCTCTTTGATTAAAAAAGAGAACTGTCAGCTTGCCCTGTGGTCCCATGGTGGAGAGGCAGGACAGACAGACCAGATATGCTGACCAACTCAAACTGAATTCACCAGCTGCAAATCAGGAAATGCCAGTTCTAGGAGGGGGTGGGGTATCAGTGAGGGCCGGTGGCCAGCCTCAGAGATCGGTCTACGACTGGGGTCAAAGATTAGTCTGTGGCCAGGGCTAGGGGTCAGCATGTGCCTGGGCCAATCTACAGCCACGATCACAAATGAGTCCACAGTGTGAGTCAGTAATCCGTCTATGGCTTGAGTCAGAGGCCATTCTGCGGCTGGAGTCAGGTATCAGCCTGCAGCCAGGACCAGAAGTTTGGCCTTAAGTCTCTCTCTCTGGACCTCTCTTGTCTCCATCTCCTCTGGAAA